>CM033638.1:30061107-30661107 GCA_019453435.1 Rhinogobius similis | reverse complement strand
CATTTTAGTCTCAATCAAGCTTCAGTTTCATCTTATATGTTTCTCATATGTTTCTCCTAAAATTCACTAGGAGAAGTAAGTGAGACAAGAAATGGAGTCGTAAATGAGACATTACTGAGAAGTCTCATTTATGTCTACCTTGTAGCCCAAAATGAGCTTAATAAAAGTAATAATGGAGAAGTAAATTGCCAAAAAACACCTTTATTTCAACCAATAAAGGTTTACATTATAGAAAGATTACCGCTTAACAGGGTATGCCACTTAACAGAGTTGAAATAACGACCTAAGATAACTGGTCAACCTCATTCTACTACAGAGTCTTTGCAGCTCTAATGCGACATTTGTTTATGAGGGCTTTTTTAACCTTTGCCTTTTCAACTGCGGTCCAGCCAGCCAGTGAACTGCAATGCATGATGTACGCTGTCAAATAAAAAAAAAAACATTGTTAGTTCACAACAATGACATTTTAAACTAAGGGAGTACGCAAAACACTGAAAAAAGTGAAAACTTACTTAAAATCCCTTCCACTTTAGATTTGTCCAGAACATTTTTCCCTTCTGGAACTTTCCCATGTTTTCCAAATGCAACAGCATTTTTGCACTCTTGGGGTGAAAAGAATTCATCAAAAAGAAGATGAAAAAGGCGAAGACAATCTTTCTTGGCCTCTGCATGTATAGCTGCCAGTCGAGTTGGAGATATAAGAAGACCACTCTCGGGGTACAGCTCTTGCTTCTTGGAGTTGCCGTTGCCCATCATATTGTTCCCAGCATAAATATTATCCAATTTATCCAAAAAGCCTCGCATTGCCGTAATTTGGTCACCACCTGCAACAAAGAATTCAAATAACAGCTCAAAATCATTCTCATCTTGTATAACACTACACCAGTAACTTTTTTTGGTACACATGTCATCTTAAGGCACAAGGAAATGCACCAATAAAGAATGCTATAGAAACAATATTTTACCAGATATGACATTTTTTCATGATTACAGGGATTCATTAAAGTCAAAGATTTGTAAACAAAACACACACATATATATATCATCTTTCATGGTTACAAATATTACCTTCTGTGCAAAATATTTATTACTTTATTAGAGATTAGAGATATTTCTTGACGTTTTTTTATTTGCCTTGCAGGTTCAATGACTTAAACAATGGAGTCACTTTCTCATTTATACCTTTATGTACTACATGTAGGAAACAGCGCCACCCAGTGTAAAATAATACATTTAAAAATTCTAATCTCTCACTAGAAAGACGTGAAATATAAAAATTCATAGAAATGTAAAATTATGTTGCCACCCGTGAGGAAAATTGCCAATTGGAGTGTAGGAACTTCAAGACAATGATCAATTTCATAACAAAAAAGTGTACTAAATTAACATGCAACTCTTAATTATATACTTACTTATTGTTTGGAACGCTTCCTCCAGTCTCTCATTCCGCCGCCTTAATTTTTCTACCTCTGCCTCACATTTCTGGCATGGTCTCCATTGATCCGTAGATGATTCTAAACTCTGACACAGTTTAGAATATTCTTGGTTTGGATTGCAGTCTATGATTAGAGTGTCATCACTTGAAGAGGTGGACAAAGATGAACTGTTCAGGTGCTCTGCAGTGCCAGCAGGAGTGTACAACATGTCCAAAAAACTTTCCTTGGCTGTTTGGTGAACAAGAGTGGGTTGATTGCAAGTAACTAACTGCTGCGAAGAGGGTGACATATAAAGGTGTAAGGTATATAGGTGGGATGGGAGGCTGAAGAGAAGATCTCTCGAGAATGGGAGGCTGCAGAGGAGTTGACCGATGATCTGGATAGTGCAGAGGAGTGGGCCAACGACCCAGAGACTTTAGAGGTGATGACCGATAACCAGGGGACTTAAGAGGAGATGGCCAAGGACCAGGAGACTGCAGAGGAAATGGCCAAGAACCAGGAGAGTGCAGAAGAGATGGTGGCTGAGCAGGAGGCTGCAGAGGAGATGGTGGCTGAGCAGGAGGTTGCAGAGGAGGTGGTGGCTGAGCAGGAGGCTGCAGAGGAGATGGTGGCTGAGCAGGAGGCTGCAGAGGAGATGGTGGCTGAGCAGGAGGTTGCAGAGGAGGTGGCCGATGAAAAGGAGGCTGGTTAAAGAATTTGTTGGCTGCTGCATCTTTTTTTTTGGTCAGTTCTTTTTTTGCTCCCTTTTTAGTATTAGCATTGCCAACATATTCCACTGTGGCATTATAAAATTTATTGTCTGACCAACGTGCAAGAACTTCATCTCCAGGACTGAGTTCCTCAAAAGACTGAAGTGCTTTTTCATTTTTATTTTGGACGTCACTTGGTTTAAAAATTTTAGCTGTGTATCCGTCCTCAAAAGTCAAAAATAAAAACAACCCTGAAAGACAAAAATAAATTTAAAATAATCATAACATTATACATTTATAAAATACACAATTGTTTCTTAAAGATTTATGCTATGAAACACAAAACTTTGTGTTAAGTATAACTAATGATTGAGTGGACTATATTTACATTCACAACGCAACATCACTAAAGGCAACAGAATAAAACTTACCATCTCCGCTTTCTTTAGGAGAGTGAGGGTGTGGCTCATAAACGTAACTTTTTTTTGGTGGTAAGCGCCCTCTTTAGGCAATTGCCTTTGTCTCCTTGGCCTTCCATGCTGCAAAAGAAACAAAATATGTAATGATCTGAGTGCATTAGGTGTGTAGTACAAAAAGCCACAGAAACAATATATTAAATAATTGTATTATGACCCCTGTGTCACCTTTAAAACTACAATTAATTTTAAGTGTTGAGAGAGAGAAGTTTGTTTCACCACATTAGTTTCATATTGATTATTTTATTTGAGCTGTTCTGACAGTGTAAGTGGAAAAGCGATTCTTGTAGTGTACATTATTATTATGATTATGTTTAAGATTTTACTAAACAGTTGACCCTCTTGTCCCCAGTTTTCATAATGTTTATAATGTTACTTCCTGGTTGAACATGGATAGCAAATATGACACAGATGGAGGTAATTCCACAACAGTTACCTAGCAACCATTTAGAAAACAAGGGTCAAACTGTAAATTACACAATAGTTATGATTTGAATAAATAATACCTGACAATACCTTTATTTTGTTAAATGACCATTTAAACTGTCAAAAAATGTTTCAGTTGAGTGTTACTATCTCTTTTCTCTCTCTTTTCAACTCTATGTATGTCTCTTTTTGATGACATAGGTGGAGGGATTCAATTTTAGAACTCAGCACTACTTCCTGTATTTTAAGCTTTTATTTTCAAAATTTCTTCACAAACCGCAACTTCACGGATGTAAAACTATAATCTACCACAGGTTCCCATCCCCCAAATTAAGTCAGAATTAGAAAAACATGAGAACCTGTCATTTAGACTTTAAGGCATGGCTGCTGCTATTATTTTTGCAGTATGACAACATTCCTGTGGCTATAGACAAAATTAAGACCACAGATAAATACAACTTGACTAGTAAATAAAAAAGCAGTCAAATTGCAAAAAGTACGCCAGTCTGTACTTAAAAAAACGCCTTTAGCTAAGTTAGCAAAACTGCAAGCTAACAATGCTAATCTTACAGCCAAAGCTTAATCATCCAGCGAGTATAAAACTAAGCAAAAAAAAAACAAAAAACTAAACACAACAACATTTTAGTAACAAGCAAAAATAAATCATCTTTACCACAGTAAAATATGAACTTACTGTCTTTTACGAGGTTGGAAGCTGCGACTTGCCATCACTAACATGCAGTTTGACCGCGTAGATCAGCGCGCGCTGTCACCATACTATTCGTCCCGGAAATACGATTCGTCCGGAAGTGCTATTGCAAGCATGCGCAGTACGAAATAAAGTATACATACATAGGTAAATTAAAGAGGAAATGCATGTTCTATACAAATATTTTTTTAATCATTTAATTCATGTTTTGCTGCTATTACGGTAAAGGTGAATGAACAAATGGAAAAAAAAAAAGTGGTAATGTTGTATTTGTTTATTCATTATAGGAACGCTGCATTTTAAAATGGCACAACAGCATCCTGATCCACGCTGGAGGAGAAAAATCAAAACGCACCAAACTTTTAAAAGATACAGAAGAAAGGTAATAACCGGTCACTTTTTCATAAACTCTAAGTTACTCATTCAGCTGTACATTTGAGCCTACATGACAGATTAAATACATTAGATACACATTTGAGTCTACATGACAGGTTAGACTACACATTTCACTATAATGTAGTGAACATAATTATATTTCTAGATTTTACTAAACATTTTGCCCATTTATCGCCAGTTTGACTGTTTTTCTAATGCTTATAATGTTACTTCCTGGTTGGACATGGGCAGCAAATATGACATAGATAGCAGTCAAAATAAGGGTCACAACCCATATATACATATATAAATGACACAATAGTTATGATTTTACATATGATAATACCCAATAACAACCATATTTTGTTGACTGACATTTTAAATTATCAAAAAGTTGTGTCAGTTGTGTATAAATTGTATTTGTGTTTTTCATGGCGCTTCACTTCTTAATGACATCATTGGTGGAGGGATTCCGTTTTAGAACTCACCCACTTCCTGTCATTTTAAAGTTTTATTTTTCTAAACTTCACAAGCCCTGCACCTTTACAGATGTAAAACTACAGTAAATAATTGCCACAGGTGCCCTCCCTTCAAACTAAGTACTAAGAAAATTTTAGAATCTGACATGTAGACTTTAAATAAGTTTAATTTAAAGTCTAAATGGACCACTGCTCTCTTAAGGGCACAGTTTAGACCTGGATTAGTTCATTAGACTTATATGTAAGTAAGATAAAAATTTCACATTATAATCTTTATTTATATAGCACTTTTCACAGACATAAAGTCATGCAAAGCGCTTCACATTTTAGTAGTGTTGTAATCTTTCGTGACATATTCCTTATTTTTTTGTGTGAGGCATTTCTCTTTGGTAATGTTTTACGTTCACTAATTTTACTTCAGTTATTAGCTTCTGGTTTATCTGACCCTGATAATTTCTAGTGTGTATGTTTATAATATGAGTAAATGGGACTGCCACAAAGAAATAATTTATCTTTTTTTTCCTTCTTCTTTCCTTTAGCGGCTCCATACAGTGGACAACACAGGTACATTGTTATGCTCACATAAACAAAAATGGAAATTTCAAAAATATTTTTTGTATTGTAGTTATATAGAAATGTGTTGTACATACACATGTAATTTTAATCAGCAAATCACACCATTACTTTTTATTTCTGCATAGAATCAACAAACCTTGAGGATGCCACACAGCAAGATCCCTCTTCCTCTGTTATTGAAGATGAAGCTGATGACATTCCTACTAATTCAGATGGTTTCCTGGTTATGGAGTTGCCAGACCCTTTTTCTCCAGATGATGAGCACCTAACAGAGTTCCATACCGGTGACATTTTATCAGAGACTAAGCAGGCAGGCACATCTGATCACCTGGCAGTATTTTCTGATGATGATGATGAGGAACAATTTTTTGATGATTTCATCTCATATGAAGAGAGTGTAGACTTTAGTCTGCCTGAGGATACAGAATTAAGCTCTTGCACAGACACAAAAACTAAACCACTTTACAAAAATGCACCAATTTCTGTTGCAGAAAGTCTGATTCTCATGATGACATTTGCAAACAGACACAAAATAACCGGAAAAGCACTAAATGACTTGATAACTCTTATAAGTTTGCATTGTCCACCTGATATCCAAACAGAATGTCTTCAGAATCTACAAAAATTTAAAGAATTTTTTGATCGCTCCTCTTCTTCAACTGTACATTTGCACAAATACTGCAGCGTATGCTTTTTATCAATTGCAAGCAACGATACAAAGTGTAAATCCTGTGCAGCTGATTTGTTGATGGAAGGCTCTACTTCCTATTTTATTGAGCTTTCTATTGAAGCACAACTGAAGTCACTGTTTGCGAAAGAAGGGTTTGATGAACACCTAATGTTTAGATTTAAAAGACAGAAAAAAAGCCCTAACAGTGTTGAGGAAATGTATGATGGAGAGGTTTATCAAAATCTTGCAAGATGCAACGGGCCTCTATATGATCCCAAGAACATTTCTTTAACTTGGAACACAGATGGAATACCAATCTTTAAACCTTCTAAGTTTTCGGTTTGGCCTTTTTATTGTGTTATAAATGAGTTAAGTTTTGTCCAGCGCACAAAACGAGAAAACATGATATTTGCAGGTCTTTGGTTTGGGGATTCAAAGCCTTCAATGTTGACATTTCTTGAACCACTGATTGAAACTCTGAACAAAATAGAACAAGATGGCATTACTGTTCAATTTGCTAAGGCTGAAGTACCGTTTACATGCAAAGTTTTGACTATTGCAGGAACATGCGATTTGCCAGCTAAGGCTTTAGTACTTAACACTGTTCAATATAATGGCAAGTTTGGATGTTTAAAATGTGAACAGCCTGGCCAAACTGTGAAAACAGGAGAGAGAGGCCATGTCCATGCATTTCCATTTCAGGCAGCAAGCCCAAAAGGCCCTGCACGAACCCATGAAGGTTTCATAGAACATGCCAAGGTAGCCTATGAGTCAGACCGTGTAGTACAAGGGGTAAAGGGCCCTACATATCTCAGCAGACTAAAGAGCTATGATTTGGTTTTGGGTACTGGTATAGACTACATGCATTGTGTTTTGTTAGGCGTCATGCGGACATTGATGTTTCTTTGGTTCTCCACTGAGTTTTCCCGGTGTACTTTTAGTATGGCCAAGTCTGTTGAAGAAGTGGACAAAAGAATGAAAGAAATCCAACCACCATTTTTCACCAGATTCCCTCGGTCTGTGTCCTCTCATCGAATGTTTTTTAAAGCATCTGAGTATCGGTCCATTTTGTTATTTTTTGGGCCAGTTGTCTTTCGAGGAATTCTTGCAGACTTATACTACAACCATTTCCTGCTGCTTAGTGAGGCAATTTTCATTCTTTTAATGCAGTCAATAATGCCCTCTCAAGTAGACCATGCTGAAAAACTCCTGTGGCATTTCTGTTCTAAAGTTAGTGGCCTTTATGGAGAACGATACATGACAGCCAATATGCACTTGCTTGTCCATTTAGCAGATAGTGTAAGAAGTCTTGGGCCTCTCTGGACACACTCATGCTTTCACTTTGAAGACAAAAATGGTCACTTGCTTCGACTTATTCATGGAACTCAGAATATACCTGTCCAAATGGTGAATGCTGTAAAAATAATCCAACAGCTTCCTTGTATCACACAAAACATTAAGATGAAAACCGTAGCTGCAGATTTTTTGGCCAAAATGACGGGTGACCGTGATATTCAAGTGAACAATGTTAGTGATGTGTCAATGATTGGGGCATCTTTCAATCTGTGCCTGGATCCAGATAACAAACATCTTCTGGAACAGTTTATCGGACAACAGGTACATAACACTGTGGTCCGTGCTTTTAACAGGGTTCAAATAGGAACACATATTTACACTTCAAAAAAGTATGTTAAAGCCAAGCGAAGAAACAACTGTACAGTTTTGTTTAATGATGGGATGCAGATTAAATATGGACAAATTGAAACATTGTTTTCATACAAAGACAAAGGTGAATCTGCAAATGAAATGCATCTTGCATTTGTGAATGAATTTACTGTAACAGGGAGACATCTCTTGCAGGATTTTCACACTGGTGGAACATGTTTTCATGTTGTAAGCTTACTGAAGGTGCCTGTTAAAAGAAAGGTTGTTGCACTTCATCATATTTTGGGCAAGTTAATATTTATTGATTTGTCATCAATGCCCGGCATTGTTTTTGTAGCACATTTTCCTAACAAACTTGAAAAGGAATTTTGAAGAAAATAAAAGTAAAACAGTTTAATGTGTCTTATGTTTATATGTGAAATATTCTAGTGATAATCTACTCCACTTATATGAGACTATTTATAGTTTAAAAGGAGATCTCTCAGTAGAGACCCAATTGAGAAACACGTGATCTCCATTTGAGATTTTGTTGAGAACAGAGATAGATCTCTTTTGAAACTTCATGGTAGACTAAAGTGAGATTTTGTTCCCCGTTTGCTCAGGAGAAACAAATGAGACACTGGAGAAATCAGCCTTAGACTCATATTAGTCTTAAACCAAGCTCATTATTGACTAGGAGAAATAAATGAAACTTTTTTGAGATCTCTTTTAAGAATACCTTTTCCTCTTGAGGGAAAAAACACCATGACTCTGATTTGAACAAAACTTAATGATGATATCCATTTTTTTATTATTAATTCTACCTAAACCAAATTATAGCTGAGGGGCTGTGATCAGAGAGAGGAGGACAGTGCAGCTCACAGACAGGGGGCGCTGTAGTCCAGGGGCTGTGATCAGAGAGAGGAGGACAGTGCAGCTCACAGACAGGGGGCGCTGTAGTCCAGGGGCTGTGATCAGAGAGAGTAGGACAGTGCAGCTCACAGACAGGGGGCGCTGTAGTCCAGGGGCTGTGATCAGAGAGAGTAGGACAGTGCAGCTCACAGACAGGGGGCGCTGTAGTCCAGGGGCTGTGATCAGAGAGGAGGAGGACAGTGCAGCTCACAGAAACACTGACAAGATTTAGACACAAGTGATCAGCAGCATGTGAACTACACAGATTAACCCAACTGTGCCACAAGTTTTCTTATGATAAACAAAGCCTCCATTTGAATCTTGGGCAGAAGTAGCCTGCAATCATAATGTATGATTAAAGATGTACTATGGAACTTTTGTGTGGACGGCCTTCCATTAGCTTATTGCATGATCATAAAATGTATCACTGTAACATTTGAGTTTGTTGATCTAAAACACCCCAAATCCCAAGATATTACATCCATTTTGCTGAAAATCTTCTGGGGGAGGACCCCCAGACCCCCCTTTCAAAGTTACCTGCTATAACTTTAATTCAGAATTCTATCCAGGGATGCTTTATTAATGGATGAAGGCCAACAAAGTCTTGTGAAAAGTGCCCAAAAAAGACTGTTACGGCCCTGATCTCAGGTTTAGAACAAGTGTGACCCCGATGTGGCCCCAGTGCGTCTGATGTCGCTCACATGGTCCAAGGCTCTGCTCAGGGAGTTTGTGTGTTTGCTCAGACTAATGAAAAATTAGAGGGAACATTGTTCGCAACATGTCAGCCCGGTCTGAAGATGTACAGAAACGATTGGACGACACCGAGAGGTGACCAGCGAGCTGCTACGGGGTATTACGGGTCCGACCACAAGAATGGAGGAACTATCAAGGCTACTACATGAAACTGAGGCTCGGAAGTGACGCTGAGAACCACAACTGACTGATTACTATTTGGACAAATTGCCCAAGATCAAATATGGATTATTATAAATGTTCTCCCCCTCCCGACTAGAAGTCTAACCAGTAGCTGTGCCCTTATCTTATCCTCACTCCTGCCAGGAGGAGGACAAGGCCACGGAACTCAGAAAAATCAGCAACAGTTTCACCAAAACATCTTAAGACGCCTTTCCTACCCCAACCCCCCATCTGCCATTTAAAATCAGGATGAACTTTTTTCCTCCTTTTCATTTCCAAAACAGCTACTTGCATCTTTTGTATGGATTACTTACAGAATACAGGTACGTGCTACTATTTATTATTTATTGTATTGTTTGTTGTGACCACAACTGTAGTTACAACTGTATGTTGTGTCTGTTTATTGTCTATAAATGTATGTTATGTTGTAACAGCAGCTGTAGTTTCAACGGTTTGTGGAAAAGCACTCTATAAATAAAAATCATCATCATCATCATAAAATGTGGACTGCTAAACATTAGGTCAATTTCCTCCAAATCACTTTTAGTTAACGAGTTAATTAGCGACTATAACATAGATCTTCTAGCTTTAACTGAAACTTAGACTAAATGACTCCACCCCACTAAGTTATGTTGAACGTTCAGACAAGACTGCAGGAGCACAGGCTGGGGTGGAGGGGTGGCTGTGATTTCACATTCTAGTTTACTCCTGAGTCCTAAAAATAAAAATGAGTCTTGTTCTTTTGAAAGCCTTATTCTACCAATCACCTGCTTCCACATTCACGTGAAAGAAAATAACTGCCTCAGTGATGTCTTCAGTGCTTTATTTGACAGCATTGGATTCACTCATGATGTAAATAAACCAGCCCACTGTCACAAGATCAGTGACCTAAATGTCTTCACCCAAAACCCAGTAATGTCAGATCATTTCCTAATTACCTTTCAGTTTATTCTGAAGGACTGTCAGCCCCTCAGACTAAAACTAGAATGAAAAAGACATGGTTAACTCTCTGAAATCTGCTCTTGTTAATTTTGCAGCTCCACTCAAGCAGAAGGTCATCAGGTCAAAGCGCCTCCCCGTGGTACAATGAAGAACTGCGTTCTCACAAAGAAAGAGTAAGAAAATTAGATCGATCTTTACGCCACTCCCACACCAAAGAATCCCTAAAAGAATGGAAAATCCACCTCCTGTCGTATAATCAGGCTCTGTGTAAGGCCCAAACCAGAGATTATTCAAATCTAATAAAAGTAAACAAAAACAACACTAGGTTCCTCTTCAGCTGTATCCAGGCTGAAACTGTCACAGCAGTCGAACCCTCAACACCAGTTACTCTCAGCTGACATGACTTTATTCAATTCTTTAATAGCAAAATCACAACTGTTAGGGTTAAGATAAATGAAATTACTCCCACCATTAGTATTGAGCCAGGCCAACCTGTAAAGTCTGTGTCCCATACTAATCCCTCTGTAATGTTAGATAGGTTCACTGCATCAATCCTTCAAATATGCAGTCATTAAACCACTTTTGAAACTGTTTCATCTAGACCCCGACCTCTTGGCAAACTATAGACTAGAGAGGGGCAAACTAAGGCCCAGGAGCCACATGGCATTTTGATCTGGCCCGGAAAGCAATTAATAAAAAATGTAAGAGGTAAGTATGGCATATTTGTCATTACATTGTCTCAGACTGCAGTTGCTTGTTCATTTAAGATCAGTTTTGAGAATAGCCGCCACTAGAACAACACCAAACTTTAATGAATAGGCTAAAAAGAGTGACCAACAGCACTGTTTCCACTAAGAAAAATAAAGGTAATGATTTTTGCTATTCTGTTTTTTTGTTTATTTTAAGCTTTAAGTCCATGTGTAATCATGTGTGTAATGTTAACAATGTCCAAACTGTAAATGGTCCGGCCACCGGACAGTGTAAAAATCCAATGTGGCCCTTGAGTCAAAAAGTTTGTTTGAAACTGCACTGGTTAAAGTCACAAACGATCTGTTATTAGCTGCTGATGATGGACAGGTGTTAATCCTGGTTCTGTTGGACCTCAGCGTTTGACACCACCACCGCGTTTGAGTCCACAGAGTCCACCGTGCAGTTCTGTGTGTATGTGAACTTCTGTGACGATGGTCAAAGCTGTTTTTGAGAGGAGCTGCTCTGCTTTCTACCACTCAAAGGAAAGGTCCTTTTTTCAGGACTACAGGCTGGGCATGTCCTTCCATCCTTCCATGTCCTGCAGAGTGCGTGGACTGACAGCGCGGTGGACAGTTGTTGCTCCGCGAATTCGCTGCACTGTATCATATATCAGACAGTGCGGTGTGCTAAACTAAGCGGCCACTTCAAAACTATTATGAACGACGTCTAGTCTCCAGCATTGCATGTTTCACCAGGTGATGTCCGATACGTCTGCGACACATCATGACCTGCTCTTGCATAATGACAGGTGTCTGTCCAAAGGAAATTTTCTGGTACGCTTCTGTGAGCTTGGGGAGGAGATAAAACATTTCCTGGGTGACAGCAAGCATATAAAAGCGAGGCACTTTATGGCAGATGTGTGTTTCCTCTCTGATTTGTTCAAATACTTAAATCAGTTAAATCCAGGACTGCAAGGCAGAGACAAAATTGTCCATGATATTGTTGAACAGCATTTCAAACCAAACTAACTATTTGAAGCGGTTTTGAGCGCAGGTAGAATGCTGTATTTCCCACGCTCACGCTCCGCAAATGCATCATGACTCCCATACCCGTTACAGCGGCGATGACAGACATAGTTGCAAAGCTGAAAGACAACTTTGCCAGACGACTGGATGGCCTTTCACTTCCCACGGAGGTGATGCATTTTACTAGAGACCCGTTTTATGCTGCTACACAAGAAACGTGGTCTTTCAGAGCAAAGGAAGTGGTCCTTTCTACTGAGGAGGGGCAGTTCATTGTTGAACTTAGACATGTAGACATGCAGTCGTCCCTTTCACTTCCGCAAGAACTGCACCCACACGGAAAGGGCATGTTTTGGAGCAACGTTAATGTTCACCAGTGTGCAAATCATAAGAAAGTGGCAGTTTCTGTGCTTAGCATGTTTGGATCCATTTATGTGTGTGAATCAAGTTTTTCTTACATGAATACAATAAAATCCAACTTGCGCTGTTCCCTGACTGATAACACCCTGCGCCACTGCCTTCGTATTCCACTGATTTCTAATGAGCCAAATGTTACTGATATTGTTCAAAACAAAAAATGCCACTTCTCACTCTAAAATTAGGATACCAGAGGTAGCTGTAATTGTATTGTTTTTAATTATGTTCACTTGAAGCAAAATTATAGTTAATATTTTTCACATTTTGTTTACATGCAAAAGGCAATAATAAAAAATGGAGTACATCTTTAACTTTGTATTGGTATATTAATTTATACATTTTATAAATTAAAAACAAATAGGAAATTATGTAAATAATTTCATTAAAAATATGACAGTCTACAATATCACTGTAGCCTCCAGCTCTACTGTAAGAAACGCTGGAGTCTTATTTGACCAAGAGCTCTCGTTCAAAGCCCATAAGACAGCCTACTTTCACCTGTGTAACATAGCTAAAATTAGAAAAACCTCCCTAAAAGTGATGCTGAAAAACTCATCCATGCATTTGTCACACCCAGATTAGACTATTGTAACACCCTGCTTGCAGTGTGTCCTAAAAGCTCTAGAAGAAGGTTTCAACTGGTTCAAAATGCAGCTGCAAGATTATTAACAGGTACTAGACAAAAGAGAGCACATTACGCCGGTGTTGACTTATAAAGCCATAAATGATATGGTCCCATTCGACCTCAAAGATGCAATAGTAGAGTACCATCCAAACAGAGCACTTCGCTCTCAAAATGCTGGACTATTGTTAGTCCCCAGAGTCTCTAAAAGCACAGCAGGAGGTCAAGCGTTTATACCAAGCTCCTGTTATGGAACCAGCTCCCTGTTCATGTTAAAGAGGCCGACACAGTCTCTACATTTAAGACCAGGCTCAAAATGTTCCTTTTTGAAATAGCTTATGGTCAGGCTAGTTAGGAACAGAAATAAAAATCTACAGTCTTAGCTACACTGCCCTAGGAGCAACTCTGCGGGAAGTATGGAGCTTGAACATTGTCCTCTGGTTCTTCCTACTTTCTCTATCAACAATATTTAAGATTAGTTCATCTGTTGTCTGTTCATTGCTGTTCACATGTTTTTCTTTCTCTCCACTTCCCTCGAGTGGAGACTGTTTCAGACACCGTGGCGGCTGCTCAGTGATGACCCCCTTATCTGCCTGGAGGAGCTCTCCTTGATCTGGATTAACTCTTCTGCCCGTAAGGAACTACTTCTACTCTACTCTAGATGAACTGTTGTTCTTCCTGGGGGATCTCTCTGCGATGGACGGGCTGTTCATCATCTGTCTAGAAGAACTCTTCCTCATTGGATGATCCACCTTCCTTCCTCTTGAGTGGTTCTGGTCAGATGTGTCATTCCTGGTCTGCAGTCTGTCCGTCCATGGGAGTAGGATCTCTCCTTCACTGTGGTTCTCCCCGAGGTTTCTATTTTTCCCCACGGGGTTCTTTGTAGTTTTTCTTTGCTGAGAAGGAGGGTCGAGGACAGGGGCTGCTCTAGGACAGTTATCCACTTGCTAAATTCTCTTCAACATTGTTTATTTGAACTGCTTTCTACCTGTGGCCCATCGAGGCAACTGTTGTTGTGATTTCGGACACTACAAAACTAAATTGAAATTGAAATGAAGGCGGCCATGTGGCAGGACCCTTCTGCCATGTACCGCAGGACGCTTCTGCCATGGTTGAGAATGCTAAACCAACTGTGGCCAAGTGTCGCGGAGGTCTTTTGATTTTACTATTCAGCCCTTAGCAAGTAGGTCCTGGATATATTCTTTGACTTCTTTGTGTAACGGTTCAGGAATAGCTCTGTATGTGGACTGCAATAGAATGTCGTCTTTGAGATTAAAAGTCATTTTGTAAACCAGGAATATTACCACTGTCACCATCGTTCAAGCAAAAGCACATGACTCCTCAAATAACATTTCTTTTACCTCACTCACACAGATTCGACTGTGTGGATAGAGACTGGTACTGCTTCACAAATGTCTTTTGGATTATCTGTTTCAACTATTTTGGCAAAAGGCCCATTAGATCCCAAAATTGTTGAGCTAGGCAGTGTTGCACTTTGTTTTGAATAGTTTGACACAGGTACTTTGACATATGGTCTGTATGTGTTTTGTAAAAGTCCTGCTCCAACACAAAGTGGTTCAAGATGGACATTGTCAAGCCCAGGCTCGAACAATACAAGTGACTCTGTAGAACTAATACTCTCTGGGACTCGACACTTACTGTAAGCAACTTGACTAGGGTAGACCTTTAAAGCCTACTTTAACTGTGGCTGACGCATATGCTGGACGCTTTTATGTGTGAATATAGTTTACAAAGGCATTCAGAGCAGTAATCTCAATCCCCATTGCTCTACCAATGAGTTCAATGAGCTTGTAGTTGCCGTCATTGTCTTTTTATGAACTTAAATGAACTTGAAATTAACTTTTAACATTAACATTTTGACATGAAAGCCTACAATGGGTCTTTCAATATTGAGGCAGCTTACTAGGAAGGGTACGCGGATAGTTTGACAACTGCTTCTACCCACCCATCATGAAGGTACAACGGAGACAGATCTATCAACTTCAGAAGGAAAGGCTTTGTTCAAAGTGTCATATCCAAAATTTTAAAAGGAAGACTCACAGCAAAGCCATCAAAACCAAACCACATTTGGTAAGAAAACAATGTTTAAATAAAAAAAAAAGAAAAAAAATATATATAAAAGAATAAAATGTTGTTAACTCCAAACTCTTTACACTTTCTAGGACATGTGTTATTAAACTTTCATATACTTACTCTTTTTCTTGTGTTCGCCCATCATAAACATATTTAAACTTATTTATCCTCAACCAGAAGAACACCTGGGTAAAACATCTACATCTACTACTGAAAAGCTACTCATGCAGCATTCCAGCAACCTAGTTCTGAAGAAGTAAAAAGAGATTAGTGGGATATCCCTAAACTGGAATAGCTCTGTTCATTGAACGTCAAGATTTGCTCCACCAAAATGACATCAAGTTCCTTTTCCTATTCAAATGAAATGTGAGAGCATCATAGTATCAGACTCACTGTTTGATCCAACCAACCATACACAATCAATAGATACAAAACACCTCTCCCCTAACACTCTCCCATCGCCACCGTGGACTCTTTCCGCTTCCTCAGCACCACCATCACTCAGGACCTCAAGTGGAGCCGACCATCAGCTCCATCATCAGTCAGGCCCAGCAGAGGATGTACTTCCTGCGGCAGCTGAGGAAAGACAAGCTGCAGCAGATGATGGTGCAGTTCTACACGGCCATCATCGAGTCCATCCTCACCTCCTCCATCACCGTGTGGTCCATCCTCACCTCCTCCATCACCGAGTCCATCCTCACCTCCTCCATCACCGTGTGGTCCATCCTCACCTCCTCCATCACCGTGTGGTCCATCCTCACCTCCTCCATCACCGTGTGGTCCATCCTCACCTCCTCCATCACCGTGTGGTCCATCCTCACCTCCTCCATCACCGTGTGGTCCATCCTCACCTCCTCCGTGTGGTACAGGAGACACAGCTAAGGACAAACACAGACTACAGCCCATTGTGCCTCTGTGAGAAGGTGATCGGCTGCAGCCTTCCATCTGTCCAGGACCTGTGCGTCTCCAGGACTCGGGGACGAGCAGGTCGGATCACAGCTGACCCTTCTCACCTGGACATGGACTATTTGAGCCCCTCCCCTCGGGCAGGAGGCTACGGTCCATCCGGACCAGAACCTCCCGCCACAAGAACAGTTTCTTTCCCTCTGCCGTTGGACTCATGAACACTTTATAACACCTGCCACTTTATACATTTTATAAAGCAGCTCTATTTACACTGCTACATTTGCACTGTCTGCCAACTGTACATTTCTGTATATAGTCTTGGTCTGGCCTGGTCTGGTCATGTCTGTTCTATTATTTTATTTTATTCTTAATCTTATGCATGCCTTTTTTATATATTTTGCTAATATTTTATTCATTGTTTTATGTTGCACATTACGCCAAAGCAAGTTCCTATGTTTGTGAATTTTGATCACTGACAATGGCAATAAACCCATTCTGATTCCTATGACCTAAAAAAGGCCAAGCATCAGTTATATCATTGTGAGCACTAAGAACGTTTAACTTCAGGCCCTTTAGATCAAATGAAATCAGAACTCTATCAGATGGTCAGTGATGCTAAAGAACAGGACTGGATTACGTAAAATGAATAAAACTTTCTTCTTCCCCAAAGCCCATGTATTACCTTTCTCTATGTTACTTAAGATTCACAAAAGCTTAACCAACCCACCTGGAAGTGGATACGAGTCACTTACAGAGCTAGCATCTAAATTCAGTGACTTCTTTTTTAAAAACATGTGTGAAATCTTCCCTCATTCCTTCAAGATAGCACATAAGTATTTAATAAAATTAATGAAATAAAGATTATTGGCTCTGCATGTTCAGTGACTATGGACGTTGAATCCCTTTACAAAAATATTGCTCGTGAAGATGGTTTAATAGCACTATCTCATTATTTGAGTATGCAAACTTCCCCCTAGTGCCTTTATCATAAAACTTATGGACTCTACACAATACTGTGTTTTTGTTTCAAAATCATTTTTACAAACAAAGAAAAGGTACAGCAATGGGTGCATGCTTTGCTTCTAACTATGCAAACCTCTTTATGGATCTATGGGAAGAAACCTTTGTATATTTTAGCCTTAATATCCACAAAGATAAAATCACATGGTGGGGTAAATATATAGATGATATTTTTCTTGTGTGGAATGGTACTGTTGAAGAACAGATGGATTTTCATAATTATTTTAACAACACTAATAGTAATGTGACACTAATCATAGGATTTTCCCTCTATGAAATACATTTTCTTGACTTGAAAATTCTTAAGGACCATCCATCCATCTTCTTCCTCTTATCCGGGGCCGGGTCGCGGGGGCAGCAGTCTAAGCAGGGACTCCCAGACTTCCCTCACCCCAGACACTTCCTCCAGCTCCTCCGGGGGATCCCGAGACGTCTCCAGTCCAGCCCAGAGACACAGTCCCTCCAGTGTGCCCTGGGTCTGCCCTGGAGCTGCCTCCAGGTGGGACATGCCCAGAACACCTCCCGAGGGAGGCGTCCATATAATGGTGATTTACAGACTTCTATATTCCAAACACCAGCTGACAAAAACACTTTGCTTGGAGCAGATAGTTTTCATCCATTCAAGCCAATTAATAACACACCCTATGGTCAGTTTCAAAGATTAAAATGAATCTGGGACTTTGAGGAAGAATTTGAACTAAAATCTAAGGAAATAACCCAGCGGTTTAAAGACAGGGGATACAAACATCATACAGCATCACAAGCTTATCAAAAAGCTAAATGTTTAAAAAGAGACCAGTTTTTGACTCATAAAGAGAAGTCGCAGTCAGACTTTAACACAGAGCATGTATGTTCCAGAGAAACTAGAACATACTTAAATGGTTTGAGGCACACCTGGTTAATGAAGGCTTACCAAGACAGGAAGTTCACTACAACTAAGCTGCAGCGCCCCCTGTTGTCAAACACAAACATGCATTTCTAGCACATATTTAACCCTTCTGGGGAAATGAAGATTTTAAAATATATATACATTTTCTTAGCAACTCCAGGCCATTTTGACTAAACAACGGGCATCGAACATATTAAAATGAGATAGGCTGAAGCTATAACTTCAAAGGGAGTGCTTTTGGATTTTTACATTAAAGGCTACAGAATATCCAGGTCTGAACGACGATCTAGACTTTTTACCTTTTTTTGTAATAGCCATTTTCAATGTAATTTCTCTGTCCTTTGCTGCTGTCCCATGTGTACTGTAACCACTCATATTCTGCTGTTACACTGGCTGTTGTGTGTCTGTAATTATCTTGCTCTTTGTTCATGGTCATGTGAGCAGGTCATGTGACCCCACAGTATAAAATGAGACTGGCAGCCATTGGCATGCCCTGATGGCTCATTAAGGCCGAAACGCGTAGGCATTTTTTACAGACAGTTTAATATAAAAGAGAGGAAAATTTGGGATCAGTGCATTAGTCTGAAGTCAGGCTAACAACTGAATCCAAAATGATAACAATATATCATCTTATAGCTGAGTTCAGCCCTATGATGAAGAGAAACAACTTGGGGTCAGAAATTACCCCAAAGGACAACAAGTGTAACTCTTTGCAGTCTTCAAAAATGACAATACATGTTTGACAGATCCCACTTGGTAAATGATTAAATTGTGTTTTTACAGCAGGGTGATGGAAATGAGTAGTTACAGGACATTTAGAGGTTCAAAAATCATACAAAAATTGTCCCTATTAAAATAAATTTGGCATCGGACATTTGTCTGTAGTCAAACTAAAGATATAACCTGATTCTGAAAAATTACTGGAAAATTATATTTTATACATGAGAGGGGAAAAAGGGGTCAGAAATTACCCCAAAGGACAACGTGTGTAACTCTGACCTAAGGACTAAAATGCACTTAATGACTGTTTCGCCAACTGAGGCAACTGTTGTGATTCTGAATGTTACAAAAATAAACTGAATTGAATTAAGACAATTATGTAATTCCTAACAACCATAACGGTGCCTTCGTCTTTGTTGAATCCAGTTGTTTTTAGATATAAAACTATTGATTGTTTGCCTGTTAACAATACTCAGAAACCGGTGCACACTTTACTTTGTAGTGACACACTGAACACAAATTTATACAAAGCCTAATTATGACATGTACGAGTGGTCTCACAGCTCGCTGGAAAGTGCTTGTCTATATTTGCTTGTAGTATATTACATACAGCCAATCAATAGATAGATTAGAAGATGGTGATTATACTCTACAGACCCACTGCCATTTTTCTCATGCAATCTGGAGGCGCACTTGTTAAGCACGCTGACAAAGGCTCCGGTCGCGCCAATCTTTGTGCGAACACTTCCAGGACAGCTCATTATCTAGATGTCCCCTTGCTCTCATCAGGGGGCAGCCGGAGCGATTGTTATTCCCCCTGTTCCCCCGCCTCTCAGCCCGGGCTAAGATAATACCCATTTGTGCCCAGGACTCAGGTTAAGTGACTGGCTCAGAGCAATCACAGCCAGCAGCTTTGCCTTATTCAAACAAAATTGCATTCATCCAGAAGTGCTAAATGACTGGAGATTTTGACTGCACAATCAGACACAATGATACTGCCTTATTATCCCTCAGTGAGCACACTAACAAGCAGTCACTCATCTGTCCTGGGCCGCAGTGATGTGCTAGAAAGCCCAGTCTTAGTTTCAAGATGGTGCCATGATGTGAGCCTGTGTTCCACCAGGCTAAGGAGAAACTCTTTCAAATATTCTCTTAAATCACATGTTCACTTTTTTATTACTTATTACTTTTTCACTTCATGAGACAGGGACAGTTTACTACATACTTATTAGGAGAGATGCATTATACCAGGTTTTTGCATTTGTACTAATTTACACCCTTAGTCCCAGGGTAGGCTGATGTTATAGTTCATAAAAAAGAAAAACATTCCAGAAAATGGCACTACAGTGACCACTCCAACATCATTTGACATCATTTACATCCAGTTCTCTCAACAGCATAAAATAATCTTTCACAAACATCAAATAATGAATTCTTTCTTTCCCAGAGTATCACTCAGCTACTTGCATGTTTTGTATGGATTACTTACAGAATACAGCAACGGTTTTTAGGTGTAAAAGTGCTCTATGAACAAAAATCATCATCATCACTCAGTCCCTCTTCAGAGCTCACATACACTTCAGTTCACATTATGGGAGCAAGTTTGGTTTGAATGGAGAAACAAAAATGTATGATAGTTTCTGACATGTGATCAGCTCAGTTAGTAACATATTCCACTGATGGACAGCTACACAAGAAAAAGCTGATTTTCCAAATGCAATCTGACATTTAAGAATCCAGCATTCGCAGCACAGTCGATCAAGTGGCTAGAGATGTTGTTTTAGAGCACGACCTTTTTTAGAGGAGGAGGATCTTATACAGCAGAAAAACATATACATAATCAACTTTTCAAAATGTAGAATGTTATGTACTTTTATGATACTTTTATTCTTTTTTTGATTCACTGGTTGCTGGACTCCTAAAAATTGGAAATGGATCTGATTACCTGGTCTCTGAGCGCGATTGACACAATTTTTTCCCATAAGAAGGGTGCACTGGGAGAACCCACTTGGCCTGACGGGACTTTTGCGGCAGGCTACACACGGGACGCCTGGAACAACTGGCAGGTTCTGTGTCTGGAAGTTCTGTCCGTGGAAGACGTTGAGGACCGGAGAGCTGATTCGCAACATCTCAGCACGGACGGTGGTCATGCAGAAACGAGTGGATAACACCGAGAGGTTGGCCAGTGAGCTTCTACGGGGTCTCACGGGTCTGACCACAAGAATGGAGGAACTATCAAGGCGACTACATGAAACAGAGGCTCGAAAGTGACGCTGAGAACCAAACTGATTGATTACGCTTTGGACAAATTGCCAAAGATCAAAAATGGATTACTAGAAATTATTAGAAATGTTCTTCCCTTCCCGACAAAGAAGTCTTGCAGCAGCTGTGCCCTTATCTTATCCTCACTCCTGCCCCCAAGGACAAGGCCACAGAACTCAGAAACATCAGCAGTTTCGCCAAAAAATCTTAAGACGCCTTTCCTATCCCAACCCCCCGTCTGCCATTTTTAACATCAGTTTGAACTTTTTTCCTCCTTTTCATTTCTAAACAGCTACTTGCATCTTTTGTATGGATTACTTACAGAATACAGGTACCTGCTATGTCTTGTTTATTGTATTGTTTGTTGTGACCGCAACTGTAGTTACAACTGGATGTTGTGTCTGTTCATTGTCATTGTTCATTGTTGACAGAGAATGTACAATGTGAAGTGGATAGTTTTTATGTTTTAGTTTCAGTTTGATGGAAAGTTGTGGTGGTATGTATCATTTTTTCAAATAAATTATGCCTTAATATTAAAACTATATATAACTACGTGCTTTGCAGGATGTGGATGTAGCTAAAGAAGTTGGACAGACAGCTGGTAAACAATGAGCACATTCATCCAAACAACAAGGTGTTTGACCCAGGGGAAGAAATACCCTCTGATTATGGTTGACCTGTCAGGGTGATGCAAGGTACAGCATTCACGGAAAAAAGTGCACCATGTGATATGGGGAACAAGTCCTGCAATATTGATATTTTTCTCACGTGATTAATACATACATTATAGGAGTGGGACGAGATATAAAGTGATACACATTACTAAATTAAGTCTTATGTCTGTCACACCTTTTTCTTATTTTTAAAAGTGGAGCTGCTCCTCTGTTCTATGTGTCGCTCCGGCGCCTCCCCTTCTCTCTCCCCCAGTGCAGCGATGCTCTGCCTCAGCGCTGCTTGTGAGAGGAAGAGGCGTGCCTTTCCTTCTTTCTCACTTTAAACCAAGTTATGGCTGAAGAAGGCCTATATATCTCTTCACAGAGCCATTTCAACCAATGTTTAAGTGTGACTTAGACGCACATACTATATTTGATTATATATTTTCTCGAGCATTTTAACAAACACTGATAATCTGTGTCAATATTGGTCCTTTCATTATAAAACTAAAACTGAGACAGAGTCTAAAGTGTTCTCTGTCAGAATGTGTCCGCTACAAGTCTCTGTGTAGAAGAGTCGTTTTACTATAGCTGTTCAAAGATACCCAACTCATCCCATTCATGCCCATGCCAAATGTGGGGAATAAATCTTCCGAGATCGTTCTTTACGTGTGCCCACAGTCTTGTGTAGTTTTGAGCTTGTCCCATCTCTAGGACATAAAAAAAAATCTAGCGCAGCTTTATATCAGCAAATATCACAATGATTTTTTTTTTTTATATATATTGTGCAGCCTTGATTACAGTGAATAATTGTTTGAACAATTGTGGTTTCAATTATGACAGACATAATCATGATTATATTTTCTAGAACGAGCAGTTCTAGTGTACTGTTACCACTTCTTACTCCTCACAGTTCATGTGAATTCCAATATGTTTTTTTATCCTCTCAGGCGGAGCGCAAACTGACCCAAAGCCAGGCAAACGTGACCTCCCACAATATAACCAGCACGGTACGGACAGCCTTCTCATCTGACCAGGTAAATGTAACCAGATTAGCTGCTTTATTTAGTGAAATACAAGGGATGCTAGTCTGGAGTAATGCCTGTGTGTCTGTGTAGGCCAGGCTTTCTCAAAAGGAGTGCTGTGGCGTGAGTGCAGGGGTGTCGTAGAAAATGGTACCGTTTAATGGGTTTTTTAAAGTGAAGAAAAATGTATATAGGCAATAATTGATTCATAAAATGAATATATATTTGCCACTTTATCAGAGCGATAGGACACAATATATTCTTAATCCGTGAACAAGCCTAAATTTATACTTTTGCGTAGCAGGGATTATCGTGTACAATCGGTGGAAAAGCATGTAGTTTTAAAAAGTGTGGCCTGAAATATGAACAGAAGAGGCACATAACCTAGTTCCCCTAACTAAAGAGGAGTGAGCAGAGAGAACAGGAGCGGAGGAGAGGAGGTGTGGACTAGTGGAGTGGAGGAGAGGAGGAGTGGACTAGTGGAGCGGAGGAGAGGAGGAGTGGAGGAAAGGAGCGGAGGAGAGGAGCTGAGGAGGAGTGGACTAGTGGAGCGGAGGAGAGGAGCGGAGCTGAGGAGCGTAACGGAGGAGAGGAGGAGTGGACTAGTGGAGTGGAGGAGCGGAGGAGCGTAACGGAGGAGAGGAGGAGTGGACTAGTGGAGTGGAGGAGCGGAGCGGAGGAGCGTAACGGAGGAGAGGAGGAGTGGAGGAAAGGAGCGGAGAGGAGGAGTGGACTAGTGGAGCGGAGGAGAGGAGGAGTGGAGGAAAGGAGCGGAGGAAAGGAGCGGAGAGGAGGAGTGGACTAGTGGAGCGGAGGAGAGGAGGAGTGGAGGAAAGGAGCGGAGGAGAGGAGCTGAGGAGGAGTGGACTAGTGGAGCGGAGGAGAGGAGCGGAGCGGAGGAGCGTAACGGAGGAGAGGAGGAGTGGACTAGTGGAGTGGAGGAGCGGAGCGGAGGAGCGTAACGGAGGAGAGGAGGAGTGGAGGAAAGGAGCGGAGAGGAGGAGTGGACTAGTGGAGCGGAGGAGAGGAGCGGAGTGGAGGAACGGAGGACTGAAGCGGAGGAGAGGATCGGAGGAGAGCAGGACGTCAGTCTTACTGCTCTGCAGGATCAGCATTTACTTTGGTTAAAGCTACAATTGTATTTGGTTTTGTCAATATATTTTCAATGAATTGACATTTCAAATGTCATGTATGGCTACATTCTAAGCTCTGCCTGATGGTAAAATATACAAAGTGGCAGTTGCCTCAGTCAACTTCTGCATGTGATTTACACATGCATGTGACTGTCATGCAGGAGGCAAAAACATAATGCTTTAAAACCAGAACTCAAAACAAACTTTATGCTTTATGTAATTTATCAAGATAAACTTCAAACTGGAAGTCTGTTTAAAGTGTAATGTAACGTAAAAAAGTGTGAGAACCCTGGGACCCACCTACGACGTCACACCCACCAAAGCCTAGAGTTACAGCTTTTACAGAGACAGCACAATGTTGTTTATCAGTTTTTTATTTGATACTTTGAAATTGTAATCAGTTGATTACATTGTACTTTAACATTTGGATATTTCATGGCAAAATAAAAAATGTTGAACATGATCATTTATAATAGTGACTACAAACTAGAAAAAATCTGCATCTTACTAATATTTATTTTAGCATTCCTTCATGTCTGAACCCAGCGTTTGCAGTGACTGCTTTATCCTGTCGCCATCATTTCCCTGAAAAGAGATTCTCAGTGGGACTTTTCTGATCAGATGAAGATCAATACCACAGTGGACGTTGTGCCTTTGATTTCTCGGTGCGTGGTGTCGGACCTTTCACTGCTTCTCTCCGCTTGTGTCAGTTAGTGCTTTCTCTGTTCATATTTCAAGGCAAATACCACAGACACATCTTTACAACCGCGTGCGTTGCCGCTGATCGATCGATCGATCAAAGCCTCGCTCTTGGATTAAAACAGCGGGATGTTTCTCTGTGATTCTTGGGCCGTTTTTCATGAAATAAAAACTTCCAATCTCCTGATGTGAGTTCTTGCTCCTCCTTCGCCGTCGCATGTCGCCAGCGCTCTGGAGAGAGAGAGAGCGCCCCACAGCTGTCCACTGTGCATAACGCCACACCCCCTCTTTTTAAACAAATTGTTGCATGAATTACGATTGTTTTCTAAAAACAACGTAAATAGTGCTCTACCAATATGATTTCCACCATTTATTTCCTGAATTAATAGTTGCCTATATTAATCTGTCTTCATTAAAAAAAAAAAACCATCGAACTCACGCCGCGGCACCCACTTTGAGAAAACCTGCTTTAAAGGAACAACAGGCATATCCAGTGAGCCATGCACTGAGAGGAGAGCGGAGCCCCGTGCTATAGCTTAGAGCCCTGACCGGGCACAAAAGTTGGCGCTGAGCGTCCACCTCAGAGGCGTGAGGGGGTGGGAAAAAGGGCCTGATCCGGATGACCCTAGACCTAAAGGCCGAAGTCACTGCCTTAGGCACGAATGCCGGGTTGGGCCACGACTCCACCAGGCCATCATCTGTGCCAAACGACAAGCACGTAGGATGCACCGACAACATGCAAAAATCCCCCACTCTCTTAGCTGAGGCAAGGGCCAGGAGCATGGCAGTCTTGAAAGACAAATAGTCAAGCTCTGCAAGTTCCAAGGGTTCAAAGTGCGGTCCAGAACCACCTGAAGCTCCCATGAAGGAGGGGTCAGTCTGTGAGGTGGTTTCTTCCTAAGAGCTCCTCGCAGGAAGTGCTTTACCAGTGGGTGATTGCGGGTAGAGCAGGCCTGCAAAGCCCTGATGACCTGTGACAATGGCGGATGCGAATACCCCCAGAGCAGAGGTGGCCCGACCCTTCTCCATAAGTCTTTGAAGAAATTCCAGCACGCCCTGGACTGAGCAGGACACCAGGTCCAGCGCTCTCTCCCCACACCAATCTGAAAAGAGACGTCATGGGGAGCAATAAGCCTTGAATGTAGACGGAGCTCGAGCTCCCTGGATTGTGTCCATGACAGGTGAGGGGAGTCCTAGACCTAGGAGATTCCCCCTCTCCACTTCCAGACCATGAGCCTGTGGCCAAGCATGGAGCCCAAACAAAGGGTCCCTTCCGCCTGCACCAAGATCCCAGGACAGTCTGGAAGCGGCCAGGGGCCCTGTACTACCAGTTCCACCAATTTGGGCTGTCCGGTGCCGCCACCACTGTCAAGCTCTCCTGCCTGATCCTCTGCAACAGGGGCAACATGAGATGGAGGGGAGGGAAGGCATACAGGAGTCCTGTGGGCCAGGGCCGATGTGTCAGAGCGTCCACTGCCAGTGGTGTTTGTCTGTGGACCTGAGCGAGAACCACAGTGGGCATTGTGCGTTCTCTGCATTGGCGAAAAGGTCGGCCACTGGTTGGCCAAACCTGCACCAGATCTATTTTGCAATGTCCGGGGCGAGACCCCACTCATCGCGGAGGGGGGCCCCCCTGGACATCCTGTCCGCACCCAGCCAGAGAGTACCCGAACAGGAGGCGACAGTACTCGTAGTATTTTTCCCCCACTGCAAAACGCAAAAACTTCCTGTGCTCTAGAACAATGGGCACATGGAAATCAGCGTCCATGAGGTCTATCGATGTCATCCAGTCTTCGGGCCTGACACACTCGAGCAGTTGTTTGGTGGTGAGCATGCGAAATGGACGTGTGGCGATGTGATCGTTTAGCACCCGCAGATCCGAAATGGGACGGACGTTTTAAAAAAACTAGGCTGATTTTGTGGCACGGCCTTTGACTTATATTTTTTACTTGACTGTGAGCACTATAGAAATTCCGACAATCTGGAACTCAGCAGTTGTTACAACTATAGACCCATTTCAAAACTTTGCAATGGCAAATGGCATTTTAAACTGAACTGAATAAAACATAAATATTGTCATCTGAATAAATAGCAATAAATATGGCAGTATTGGCCTCCTTGAACCGCCACCCCTTCCTTGAACCGCCACCTTAACGTGATGGAGGGGTTTGAGTACCCGAATTATCCTGTGAGTTGTGTTGTCGGGGGCTTCATGCCCCTGGTAGGGTCACCCATGGCAAACAGGTCCTGGGTGACGGGTCAGACCAAGAGCGGTTCAGAAGCCCCTTATGATACCATCCAAAGTACCATCCAAACAGAGCACTTCACTCATGCTGGACTATTGTTGGTCCTAGAGTCTCTAAAGCACAGCAGGAGGTCGAGCGTTTATACCAAGATCCTGTAATGGAACCAGCTCCCTGTTCATGTAAAAGAGGCCGACACAGTCTCTACATTTAAGACCAGGCTCAAAACACTCCTCTTTGAAATAGTTTATGGCCAGGCCAGTTGGGAACAGAAATAAATATCTACAGTTTTAGCTACGCTGCCCTCGGAGCAACTCTGCTGGAGGAAGTATGGAGCTGAACAGTCCTCTGGTTCTTTCACTTTCCCTATCAGCAGTATTTAAGATTAGTTCATCTGTAGTCTGGTCATTGCTGTTCACATGTTTTTCCCTCGGGGAGTGGAGACTGTTCCAGACACCACGACAGCTGCTCCAGTGATGACCCCCCCCCTTATCCGCCTGGATAAGGAGGAGGAGGAGCTCTCCTTGATCTGGATATACTGATCCTTTTCTGCCTGGAAGAACTACTTCTACTCTACTCTAGATGAACTGTTTATTGTCTTCTTGGGGAATCTCTCTGTGCTGGATGGACTGTCTAGAGGAGCCATCTGCCCAGAGGAACTTTCCCACATTAGATGCTCCACCTTCCTCTTAAGTGGTTGAGTCCAAGTGGATGTGTCGGTCCTGGACCATCTGCAGTCTGTCCGTCTGTGGCAGTAGGATCTCTCCTTCACTCTGGTTCAAGGTTTCTACTTTTTCCCACAGATTCTTTTGTAGTTTTCCTTGAGAGAAGGAGGGTCAGGGACAGGGGGCGCTCTGGGACATTTATCCACTGCTAAATTCTATTGAACATTGTTTTATTGAACTGCTTTCTACTTGTGGCCCATCGAGGCAACTTTATTGTGATTTTTGGCACTACAAAAATAAATTGAATTTAATTTAGTTGATTTTTGGAAACCTGCATCAGAAAACTAGCGCTATTGTGTGTTTCCAGAATTACTGTTACTTCTGAACTTACTACAAAGTGAAAACTAGTGCCATCCCCACAATAAAGAGCGAGCCTAGAGCTGTAAGCATGCATGTTATAACTTTCATACACTTACTCTTCTTGTGTTCTCCCACATATTCGCTGATAATCAGCATGGTAGATGTTAAGCCTTAAAACTCTGTTCCTCCAGCCTGCAAATTCATAGTATGATTCCACCGTGATTTGACCTCAACATCAGACCACATCAGAACGGAGCTGGAAGCAACTATAACAGGCAATTTGCATAATAACAGGATATCGTTCACATTTGTTTTGTTCTATTGTACCCATTAGCTGTGCCACACAGTTTAGTTGTTTAGTACTACAAATATACAGTGTTTATATGGCCTTCATTTGTTCTAGTGGATAGATCGCTGCACTTAGTACAACAGGTTGTAGGTTTGGTTGTCAGGGGTATATAAATATTGGTTAACTAATAATTATTTTGTACCATATTTTGGCTAAAAACTATGGTGAATAGGCAGATTTATGACAAATCCACACAGATAATAGCTGATTTGAGAATAAAAGTGTGTCCTGTGTTTTGACACATGAAGTGTTTGTGTGTCTCGTTCAGACCAGTGGTTTTCTGGGTTTGTCTGTTTGCTTTAATGCCTGTTTGTGACAGTCAAATGCACATGTGACAACAATATATTTACAATATTTAGTCTGATTTAGAGCAGAGTGGATTGCATTGCTGTTTTTTTGTTTTTTTTTTCTCGTTTATATTGAATGATCCACTGTCTTTAGTTCCTTTGAGGCTCATCAGGTGTGTGGCCCTTTCCCCGCTATGGCAAGACAAGAAAGGTTTATTTGTAGAGCGTATTTCAAAGTGCACACAACAGAATAAAGTCGCATTAAATTCACAATACAGATTAAGACATACAAAATCATTATAGAAATATTTTAAAAGAAGAGTGCTGATGAATCGCTGGATGACGTTGTAGATAAAGTCGTCTGTCTTGAAATGGTCCTTTAACCTCATCTAAACTTTCAGATTTCTCCATTTTCATGTTCTTTTTCCTTCCTTTCTGTAGCTGCTTTTTCCCACATTTCTAAACATTCAAAATTCCTTTTTGTTTCAGTTATTTGTTTTATTTGCAAATCCTTTTTGAACCGAATTATTTTTTCAGCATAATTTATTCTGTTTCTTAGTGCCATCAGACTGCTGTCAATCATCCTTCCATTAAATTCCTTCGCTTTCCACTCATCAGTTTTATTCATGAAAATTACATTTTCTTCAGGACTTGCAGGACAATCTTTACTCGACTGGGATCCAATTTTGATTTTCAGATATCACTAAATTCATTTAAATATCAAATTAATCATGATTTAAATAGTCAAATCCTTCCTATTAGATTTCTATCCAGAAAAATCTTTTTCACAGATAAATTGGTTCATTTATGGAAATCCTGCTTTAGTCAACCCTGACTTTTCAGATAATCACTTTAAACTCATAAATCCTTTGCAGGTCAGTCTTTAATCAACTCACTAATAAAAAATACTTCTTCAGAGAAGAAGAGAACATCTGATAAGAAACAAGTGCCCAGCAGACATTTTAAAACAAAACAAGGAAAATAACTGGATACAGTTCAAGAAAACAGGGAAATGTAACCTAAATATATAACTACTTACTCAATAGAACATTTATGTTGAACTGTATGTTCTTTTCTTTAATGCTTTTGAATAACTGAAAAAAAAAAAAAAAAGAATAAAAGTTGCTGTAATCTGCACGGGGCCTTAAAAGCATAGAAATAGACTTTGTAAGAGAGCCGGTCTCTCTAGCAACTAAGACGCCGACCTTAAATTATACACTGTTGTCATTCTTTCACTCCACTTATGTAGTCACATAAGTCTCTTCCATCAGTCTGCCCTGGGACTGACAGTTTGCGGCATCGACCCCTCTGACCACCATCAATCATTCATGCACACCCCACTTCCATACTGGGTGACGTGGGTGAAGTGTCTTGCCAACGGCATTTCCTCCAGCGCCCCCTGTGGCTCCTGGTCTCCCATCCAAATACTGACCAGGCCCTGACCTGCTTTAGGCTCTGATGAGACCGGACACTGGCAGGCAGGTATGGCCACTTACATACTCACAAACACTTTAACACTTCAAAATAACAATCATAAAAATATGTAGTAAACACAGAAGAGCTGAACTCACATAACTTGACTTGTGTTGTAATTGTTAAGATTTCAGACATCAAGATCACTTTATTTTGTCCCAAAGGAAATGTATCGTGGACACAGGCAATTAGACAGATGCTAAAGTCTCAGCACAGTTTTTGCTCATTCAAGTGAATAAAACTGCACAATGGGACATTTTCACCAACAAGCCCACAATTTGAGGTTGGAAAAATGAAAATTATCTGAGAGAGAATGAGAGCTAATCTCTGTGATAATATAGTAGGGCTATGTTGAAGAGACAGGTGAAAACTTTTCATCAACTTGGGCTTTCACGCATCTTTTAACGTGCAGTGGTGGTCAGGCAGAGAGTGCTCTGGAATAGCTGAGAGTCAAAGACCTACAGATTTTCACTGGTACATGATTTAGTGCAAAAATTTAGAAACCATATAATGCCAGACATGAATAAAGATTAGTCCTTTGTTACACCTGTACCACTAGTTCCTTGAGCTGCACTGCACAAATTGGGTGCATGATCGCACTGTAATCAGGAGAAGATTGGAGTGACCTCTAAACCTTACTGTACAACAGTAAATACGTGGCACCTATCAAGTACTACAGCAGTAAAATACCAGTAATACGGACTGTTACAATCACACATGCTTTAAAGTCCTAAAAAGTTAATGATCAGTCACCCCACATCAACATGCAAAGCAAAAATAATCTCGCCCACCAGCGCAAGATAACCTGATGTTAAACCTTTTCACGGACCATCAGACGCTCCTTGAGACAAATGCTGCGCGATTATTATAACTTTTTTATGAGTTCTCTCACAGACACAATATAGAAGCAGAGATAATACCCACATTCTACAATAGTAAATCAGGCGAAACACACCCACAAATAGCACAGGCTATTTTTCTGTTTAGACTCACTGTCTAGCAACAGGTTTGATAAACAAGGCCATATGTGTGAATGTGCTCCTCGTACTTTTCACTTTTACAAAGTAAGTACTTAAAATCACAGTGGAGAGGAGAGAAATGTTCTCTTTGACAAAAAACAATGAACTGACAAACTAATAAAAGAATCCCATGTATTTCAGAACATGTTACAGATTTAAACTAGAGTTACAGAGCATTTTCAATATTCTGGATCAATAATTCACTCAGATTGACAAAATAATTTTACACAATATATAATTTTTAATATTTTATTACTGCTGAATTAAACAAACTACTTCTCCAGATATGTTTTGATTGGGAGAGAATAAATGAATATAGCATAAAATGGAGTAAAATGCACATTCTAAACGGTATGTCCCCATCAAAGCCTGCATCAGAATGTTAGTTCATCCCAGCCTGTGATCTTATGTAAAAGCTGTATCTCCTCCTCATATCTGTGCTCTGTATTTCCAGCTGGCTTCTATCCCCAGATAACCTTTTCATTTCATGTTCTCCACGTCTGATACGCCTGCCCTCATCCTCTTCAACCTTCATCTGAGCAAACCCACATAAGGAAAAGCTAAACCGCTCTTAACCTGCCCTTCTGTTTTGATTATGCCTTATATTGTGCACGTAATAAACATTTCAGATGTAATTTACCAAGGCCAAAAAGCCACGAAGAACAGACGCTTTTTTTTTTTTTTTATCAAGGGGGCAAATCAAATTGACTGAGGAAGATATTTTGATGTTTTTACATCATTCAGATGCCAAATAGAAAAAGAACGACCTTGGGATGAGATGTGGTCTGAATATCAATATGTCCAGGCATATTTGCATAAAGAATATGGGGATGTGTAATATTTACAGCAAGACATATGAAGGCCCATGTGGTATTTGAACACCGGAAGCACAAACTTGTTAGGTCCATTGTAAAAATAGAAATGTATTTCTCACAATGCTTCTTTAAACATGCAAAGTGCAACATTGGCCCAGTGAGGTCTCTCTCCAGAAACTTTAGCTTGGATTGAAATGCTTCAACTGCCTCCTACATTTGTGTCCCTGTATGTTGTTTCCCTTGTAGCTGTAGGTTAAAGTTGTTACAAAAAGTTTATTACAATAAAAACTCCACTTTTCAACACCAGAGGCCATATTCTTTTTGCATTTTTCTACATCACCACGTGGGGGCACAGTTCTATTTTCTTCTGGAGGGTGTGTCCAATGAACCCCTCAGATCCGTCTCAGTTCAGTAAGTGTAAGTCAGGGGTGCCCATTACGTCGATCGCGATCTACTGGTCGATCACAAAGGCAGTGTGGGTAGATCGCATGGAATATTTTAAAAAGTGGACGTCATCCGTCCGGGTTTAACCCGATGTTCCGTGGTATCGATGTTCCCTGGGTTCCCGATTGATCCTGAAGGTTTTCTGACCACTTCTTCCCGGTCCACTCTACGTCTGCCCTCCGAGACATCCCTTTGGGTCCGGTGTGTCTGGAGCCGCCACAGGCTGCAGCGTTGTGGTGCGCCCTGCCTTATGACGCTCTGATGTCTTAGTGCAGAGACAGCCTTTATCTTCAATAAAGCCTCATTATAGATCAAGCCTATAATGCGTAGGAACTTGAAACTGTTGGGACAAATGTACAACACCAACCGTCTTGCGCGTGGACGTGCCGTGGTCCTGCCCATTTCTCACAGCACATTCCTTCATAAAGTTAGTTAGTGCGGAAACAGCCTTAATCTTTAATAAAACCTAATTTGCATCACTCGAATAGGCCTATTTGCCTGGCAAGTCCAGAATGATATATCTATGTATTATTTATACACAATATATCAGATTTGTTTATTTCTGTGACGCAGACGGAAGGTGGAAGTAGCAGAGTTGGCTACAACACCACGTATTCTCAAAGGCTGTGTCCAAATGTCCACACTCTGTCTTCTTCTCTAATCCCCCATCACTCCACAGTCCTGCCCTGTTCAGTGACTAAATAGTGCCCTCAATCCTGAAGCGATTTGGACATGCAGCTCACGATTTTCTCCTCGCCGCACGTTACGTGACTCTGGCGTCTGGGAGAAAAAAAAGTCGGCAAAACTCCGACATAAATGAAATTTCTGTAATGAATATGGATCAAATTTGCCTGACACGCACATATTTATGGACTTATAAACATCATACAAGTTTTATTCATCATGGATCACATGTGAAACATCAAACGGACTGGATTATTCAATTTTTTTTGCCAGAGATTTGCGATCTATTCACAGCTTAAGCTAAAGTAAGTGGCTAACGCCAGCAACGCTGCAGCTAATGGTTTGTTTAAAGTGTTTTGTGCATAATCTCAGCTCAACAGTTCGTTTAAATGTCTCCTCTGTCTGCTTTCATTCAGTTCGCTGTAGTTTGTCCTCCCAATGCATTGTAGTTCATTTTGACCGGTCTAGTGACCATCGCTGGACACTATTTTTCAAGGTGTAACCCGCTTGAAGCTATAAGCTCATTTCGCTGACATGTTTCGGTGGGAGGACTTCCGCCTTCATCAGAGGTGACGTCTGATGGATGTGACGTGTCTCAACTTGAGCTTGAGATCTATCAAACTGACCACGCCTGCTCCTGGGGTCTCTACCTGCTCTGTTCATCATGGCAGCGAGTGGGATCAGGATGGAAACTCAGCTAGTCTTGCACTGCAGTTCTCTTCATCCTGACTCGTACGGGATTAAAAGTTCTGCTAAGTAGCTTGGTGCTAGACCTAAACAAGCTTTAAAAGTGATCAGTAAAATCTTAAAATGTTGTTGCCTACGTGGGCATCATGAAATATATAAAACAAAAGTGAAACTTAACTGAATGTTGATCCACATGAGCTCTTTATTTCTCTCCCCGCCTCTTATTCAAGGAGTTATGACCATAAATAGTTTATGAGATGTAGAACATCCGTTTGTTCTGAATTCAGGGGATGGCACAAGGGGCATCGTTTGCCGCCCCTTCCATCACCATGCACCCTTAGCATTTGCCTATACTGCAGGTCGGCTCTGCAAAGTCCTCCTGCACACCCACCACTGTCTGCATGGTTAGGCACCATCAGCCAGGACCTGGTCAGGCCAACAGCACCGTCTGCTCTGCTTTAGGCTTTATGTGACAGATTAGACTAAACATTTCACTAAAATGTAATGAACAACTTTATATTTTACTAAACATTTTACCAATTTCTCTCCAGTTAGAGAGTTAGTTTTTGTGAATTTTGTAATTGTCTTACTGGTTGGACATGGACAGCAAATATGACACTGGTAGATGTCATTCCACCAGCTATTACCTAGCAACCATTTTGAAAAGGGTTAGGGCCGAAATAGTTATAAATTACACAATAGTTGATTGGTAATGATTTGACAAATAATACTACCCCACTATGATAAATACTCACCACAGGCACCCAACAAACTCAGTCAGAAAACAAAACCAAAACATCAGAACCTGTCATACAGACTTTAAATTGCCTGGTGCTACCCTTGGTGGGTATATGTTTCCCAAATCCAGCACCCTGAGACTGTACACTAGCCGAAAGGAAGGAGGCCGTGGACTAGTGAGCGTGAAAGCCACTTCCCAAAATGAAACATCCAAGATCCACAAGTACATCAAGGATAAGGCCCCAAATAATGACATGCTCAGTGAATGTCTCAGGCAATGGTGAACAGAGGATGAGGTGCCGGAGGGGGGACCATCATGGGAGGACAAGCCCCTACATGGGATGTACCACCGGAACATAACTGAAGTGACTGATATCAAGAAATCCTACCAGTGGCTAGAGCGGGCCGGACTAAAGGACAGCACAGAGGCTCATCATGACTGCACGGGAACAGGCCCTGAGCACCAGAGCGATAGAGGCCCAGATCTACCACAGGTGTAGGCTGTGCAAAGAAGCATCTGTGCGGCATGCACCAGATCAAAATAGGAAACACCTCCAAAGGTGGTAGAGAATGACCGAGCCAAGATCCTGACAGAACGGTAATGGCAACATCAGGAGAAAGGAACACGAGAAACAAGAGAAATACCAAGGGCTCAGAGAAGAGCTGGAGAAGGCCTGGATGGTGAAGTGTTGCCCGTGGTGATCGGAGCAGTCAGGGCAGTGACCCCCAAACTGGAGAAGTGGCTACAGCAGATCCCTGGAGGAACATCAGACATGTCAGTCCAGAAAAGCACAGTGTTAGGAACAGCTAGGATACTGCGCAAAACTCTCAAGCTCCCTGGCCTCTGGTAGAGGACCCGAGCTCAGAGATGGATGAGACCACCTGCGGAGGGTGAGAAGGGAATTTTAACTCTTAAAACCATATATGCACTTAGTGTGCATATATGGTATATGGTATATGGTATATATGGTAACCTCATTGAAAAAGTTCCTCCTGGTACAAGATCAATCACCAAAAGGCACAGCATGTGCATGCCCTGGTGAAAGTAGGACTAACATGTTATTTATATCTAAGAGGTTAAATACACTTCTAGATGAGCGGCCCTGGCGCAAATTCTGAACGCTATAGATTACAAGGGAGGGGGGCTTTCGCAAAATTTTGTATAAAATACAAATTGACAAAATATCAACTCCCCAACATTGATCAGTTTTTTATGCATTAACATATCATACATGAACATGTTTCTTCTGAAAAATCTGAATATGATTTTTAAGGGACACAGAAAAAACAGCCAAATGGCGGGACATCACAATTTAGGCCATTGGCAACGCTAGTGGGACACACACATTATCTTTGCATTGAAAAAGTTTCTTTCATGTAGACAGTATAATTACATTTATAGGAAATTGCTCCCAAATGATCACAGGTCATAATTATTAGTTACACCAAATCCCTTACTTTATTCAATGTTTTCTGTGTTTAAGACATGTTTTAGCTGTATATTACTGTATATTAAGACTTGCACATTTTGCCTGTACTGTCACACAAAACAACGTGCCTTGTGTGCTGCACAACAGCACCTCCACCAGTCTGTGCTATCTGAGGAGGTAAGCACAGTTTTTCTCTTGCCAGTAAAATTATATTTTTTCGGTATGTTGGCACTTTAGACTTTGTAAATTCATGGTAAAACATCTTTGCTTATAGTTTACAAATCCCCGTGTTTAGTTTGACCGTGTACAAAACGTTTTCATGTCATTTAGCAAGTTTACTGTAACCACATGTGCTTGAGAGTTAGCTTCAGTGTTTTCCATGTGTTTGCTGCTAACAGGGGACTGAGCTGTGTACATCGAGAGACATGGGATGAGGATTTGTGTTTTCTATTATTTGTGCTGGTATGTGCAAGGTTAATTCATGTGTTATTCACTGGACATTTAAAAAATAGATTTATAATTCATGTATTTTATCATGTGCATGCACTATTGGTAGTACTCAGTCTGCGCTATGCTATCTGAGGAGGGGGTGTGCAAGGAGAGACATGTGATGAGAATTTGTGTTTTTTATTATTTGTGCCGTAAAAGTGCATCAAGTGGTCAACAGTGTCTGGTGGTCCTTCTTCAGTCGGTGCAGAACTCAAGAACACAGTGCAGATAATAAGGGTTAATGGATGTGTAACAAGTCACCATTAGACTTTTAATGAACAGACACACACCCGTTACATTAGATGCATTTGCTGCAGTAGAGATCTTGACCAATAGCAAGAGATTGCAAGTAGTCGATGGACTGGGCCTTTCCTACAACAGAATTATGATGAAGACAGATGTGTGGGCAGCGACATCAATACCTCCTTATCCCTGTGTCCATCTCCGCGGCTCTGAGCACAATGATTAAAGGCTGTGATTCATGCTTTCAGTCCTATCGATTGCTAAATAGAAGCCATTACTGCAGCCACACACCTCACACATGAAGACACACGGTCATAATCCATATCTATAAAATCAACCTCTCGTGTACACACAGGTGGAGCTAGAAATCATTTAAATATGTTTTTTCTTTTGAATTTAAATGCATTTAGAGTAGAAGGGACAGGATTGCAAATTTTGGTGAGAAAAACCAACCAGGTTGAAGAAAGAAAAAACGATCGATGTCTGTCCAACAAAAAGAAATGTAACCTGTGACTTACAAAATCTGAAAAAAAAAAGGAAGAAAGATCCGATACCAAGTAGAACATGGTCTGGTTATGTGTCATTGTTGTTCTAAGTATAGCTACAAGGAAGAGAGGAGTGGTTAGAGGTAGCCAAAATACGCAGTTGAGTAAGAGTAAGGTTACTTGAAGAAAAGAAGTGTCCCAAATAAGATTTAAAAAAAGTACTACTGTACTGAGACAGTCTGCACATGAAATTGATTTGAACCAGAAAGAAAGGATTGGAAGAAAACTATTCAGACAAGAAAATTTTCTTTAAAAATTTACTCAAGTTAATGTAACTGAGAACTAGCCACATCTGGGTATGGCTCTTTACTAGGTTCCGTTGTTTGAGTTTATCTTGCACATAGATTAACTTGCTGAATAGAAGCGTAAGTCACTTGTAATTTCAATTTAACAGCTTTTGAGTTTGCTTTTGAAAGAATCAACAGAGTCTAATGAGCACAGCGAGAGCTGAAGGATTGGTCTTCTCTGGTCCGAAAATGAGTGCGAGGAATCATCAACTGCCTCTGATCCACAGACCTCAGTGTGTGAGAGGGGGTGTAGGGTTGGATCAGATCACTGATATAAGGGATCTGACCATGCAGAGCTCTGAAAGTCAATACCAAAAAGTGTATCCAACAGGAGACATGCAGCCAATGAAGAGCTTTAAGAACAGGGGAAATGTGAGCTCATCTATTTGTGCGGGTCCAGACCCTTGACACAGAGTTCTGGACCAGCTGCAGATGAGACAGCTCCTCCTTCTTTAGACTATTACAGTATAGACTATTACAATAGTCTAAACGCCAAGACACAAAGACATGAATTAAAAGTTCCAGATCTTTTTGTGACACAATTTTTCTGAGTTTAGAGTGATGCGCTAATGACATGTCTTTATCAAAGATAACACTGAGGTTTCCACGGCTTGGTTTAGCAGACTGGCGAGCCTGGTCTTAAATGTAGAGATTGAATTGACCTCTTTAACATGAACAGGAGCTGGTTCCATAACAGGAGCTTGGTATAAACGCTCGACCTCCTGCTGTGCTTTTAGAGACTCTAGGACCAACAATAGTCCAGCATTTTGAGAGCGAAGTGCTCTGTTCGGATGGTACTCTACTATTGCATCTTTGAGGTCGGATGGGACCATATTTTATTATGGTCCCATTTATTATTTATTTATATATAAATTTTATTCTAAACTCAATGGGAAACCAGTGAAGAGACTCTTACACCGGCGTAATGCCCTCTCCTTTTCTAGTACCTGTTAATATTTTTGCAACATTTTGAACCAGTTGAAAGCTTTTACTAGAGCTTTTAGGACACACTGCAAGCAGGGCATTATAGTAGTCTAATCTGGATGTGAAAAATGCATGGATGAGTTTTTCAGCATCACTTTTAGGCAGGATTTTTCTCATTTTAGCTATGTTACACAGGTGAAAGTAGGCTGTTTTACAGGCTTGATTTATATGTGCTTCGAACCAGAGCTCTTGGTCAAATAAGACCCCAAGGTTTCTTACTGTAGAGCTTGAGGCTACAGTGATATTGTATTCATATTGGGAGACTGTCTGGTCAGATAGTCTCGCAGCTGTTTAGGGCCAAGACCTCAGTTTTGTCAGGGTTAAAGGTTACTCTGCTATTTTCCCCATTACACAGTCTATTCTAAGGGCTTTGTTGATAAAATTTTGCGTTGTGCAATATCCATAACTCGTCGATGTAAACCCTCATTCGTCCAGGTGTGGTCCATCGTAGAAAGGGTTTCAGAGGTTGTCATCCGGACGCTGTTTAAAGATCGAGACGTTTCGACTTTTATCCCAAAGTCATTGTCAATCGATTGACAATGACTTTGGGATAAAAGTCGAAACGTCTCGATCTTTAAACAGCGTCCGGATGACAACCTCTGAAACCCTTTCTACGAATATCCATAACAACAGTTTCCCAAAACCACCCATTTCTTGGACTGGCCCCCCTCCTTGCAAAAGCAAATATCTCACTCTGAGATCCGACCCCCCCGAACAGAGAGCAGGCTGCCTCCCCCGCCCAATCCGCACGCCTCCCCCGCCCAACCCGCGACAAAGACTAGAGCGGAGATAGTGCGCATGCGCCGTATGCTCCGGTAAACAGCGATACACAAACACGGGAATAAACATTTTATCCGTCATGACGGTGCGTTGTGCCAAGTCCTACGTCCTGGATCTGACCTGGAGTTGACATGGACGTGGACGCAGTACCTCGACGACCTGACGTTGTCGTTTGGTAAATAACAAGCTAACTCTTAGATCTGTCGTAGCCATCGTGTAATTACTGTGTAGCATTAGCTGTTTTTATTCTTGTGGCTGCGCGCTTCCTGGAGGCGTGGCTTGAGCGCCGCGTCATCCTGGTGAAGCCGCGTCATCTTAGTGAGGAGCCCCCGTCTGCTGCTCAGCCGAGGGGGACGGAAAAGACAGACATCACATTCTAACCTCTGCAGTAGAATGTTGTGGTCAATGGTGTCAAACACTGAGGTCCAACAGGATTGAGACCTGTCCATCATAAACAGCGAATAACAGATTGTCTGTGACTTTAACCATTAACAAGTGCAGTTTCAGTCTGTGGTGCACAAGAAACCCTGACTGAAAAAACTCAAATAGATGATTGTACCGTAGGTGGCTACAAAGCTGGTTAACAACTCTTTATGGATTTTAGAGACAAAGGGAAGATTTAAAATTTGTCTATAGTTTGCCAAGAGATCGGGGTTCAGATTAGACTTTTTCAAAAGTGGTTTAATGACTGAATATTTAAAGGACTGTGGGACATAATGTCATGAGCTTAGTGCCTCCTCCTTCCTGTGTTTGTTCCTCCTCCCCTCTTGTGTTGTCCTTATTTGGAGCTTCCTGGGTGTGACTCCTGTCCTGAGCTGATTGGCCACTATCACCAGCTGCTGTTAAAAGCATGGTTCCTCCACTTCATCTCTGCCAGATCGTTCAGTCTACTTACGTGGTGAACACTTTGGCTTTTGTATCTCTAGTTGTTTTTTTGTCTCATCTTGGTCTGTTCTTGTCCTCCTGTTGTGCTGATCTTTCCCAGTATTGCTCTAATCCAGCAGTATGTTAAACTTTTTGATTTGGCGTTCCTTGCTTTTCTTGTGTTATACTCAGAGTGCGATCTGTGTAAAATCTAACTCCCCAAAGTTTACACATGCAGCAACAGTGTCAGTTTGTGGTGAATTTGATGGCTTTACTCACAGCAGTGCATTCACCTCAGTCCGCCCAGTTTTGATTCCAGACTCCTGCCACCTCCGCAGAGGATATAACAAACAAGTGGAAAACGCATTAATTCCATAATAATAATAATCTACCAAAACTTAGTTTTGGCATGGCATGGTTTCAGATTGGTGTGTGATGTCACCCTGCTCCGCATGTGCTTTCGGCTCTGTAAACCTGTGTGTCTTCATAGTATCTGTAAGGATGACTTGACAGCGCCTCAAGGTTTACACAGAGAGGACATACAGCTGTGGTTGTGCGATAAAATGCATCTGTAGGATTGTACGTCCTGGGTCTACTCCGGGGCCGCCTCCTGGTGGCCATCCGGAACAGATGCCCGAGCCACCTCTCGAAGTGGAGGAGCAGCGGCTCTACTCCGACCTCCTCCCGTGTGACTGAGCTCCTCACCTTATGTCTAAGGGAGTGCCCAGCCACCCGGCGGAGGAAGCTCATTTCGACCGCTTGTATCCGCGATCTTGTCCTTTCGGACCCCATACTCCCGGAGCACTCCCCACAAGGCACCCCGGGGCACACATTCGAATGCCTTCTCCAGATCGTTGGACAAACTCCCATGAACCCTCGAGCACCTGATAGAGAGTATAGAGCTGGTCCAGTGTTCCACAACCGGGACGAAAACCACATTGCTCCTCCTGAATCCGAGGTTCGACTATCGGTTGGATTCTCCTCTCCAGTACCCTGGAATAGACCTTACCGGGGAGGCTGAGGAGTGTGATCCCCCTGTGGTTGGAACACACCCTCCGGTCCCCCTTCTTATACAGAAGGACCACCACCCCTGTCTGCCAGTCCAGAGGTACCGTCCCAGACCGTCACGCGATGTTGCAGAGACGTGTCAGCCAAGCCAGTCCCACAACATCCAGAGACTTAAGATACTCCGGGTGGATCTCATCCACCCCCGGAGCCTTGCCACCAAGGAGCTTGCCAACAACATCAGTGACTTCAGCCAGGGTGATGGACAAGTCCGCCTCCGAGATCTCAGTCTCTGCTTCCTCCTCGGAAGACGAGACAGTGGGATTGAGGAGATCCTCAAAGTATTCCTTCCACCGTCCGACCACATCCCCAGTCGAGGTCAACAGTTCTCCACCCGCACCGTAAATGGTGTTTACGTCCCGAGTTTTTGTCTCTGCAACCGCACAGGCTGTGGCACGCTTGGCCTGCCGGTACCTGTAGGCTGTTTCAGGAGTCCCACAAGCCAGCAAGGCCTGGTAGGACTCCTTCTTCAGCCTGACGGTATCCCTTACTTCTGGTGTCCACCACCGGGTTCGGGGATTGCTGCCGCGACAGGCACCAGAGACCTTGGGACCACAGCTACGAGCCGACGCATCGGCAGTGGAGGTGGAGAATATGGTCCACTCGGACTCAATGTCCCCAGCCTCCCCCAGGATCTGGGAGAAGTTCTCCTGGAGGTGTGAAGTGAAGACCCTGCTGACAGAGGGCTCTGCCAGGCGTTCCCAGCAGACCCTCACGATACGCTTGGGTCTGCCAAGTCTGTCCGGCTTCCTCCCCTGCCAGCGGATCCAACTCACCACCAGGTGGTCATCGGTTGACAGCTCCGCCCCTCTCTTCATCCATGGTGTTTGTTATGGACACGCTGTGACTAGCACAGAAGTCCAATAACTGAACACCACTCGGGTTCAGATCGGGGGGGCCGTTCCTCCTGATTAATCCTCTTCAGGTGTCACTGTCATTGCCCACACGGGCATTGAAGTCCCCCAGTAGTACAACAGAGTCCCCGGGCGGTGCACTGTCCAGCACCCCTCCCAGGGACTTCAAGAAGGCCTGGTACTCTACACCGCTGTTTGGCCCATATGCCGACACAACGGTGAGAGACCGCCTGAAGGCGGAGGGACGCGACCCTCTTGTTCACCGGGGTAAACTCCAACACAGGCTGAGCTGTGGGGCTATGCGCAAGCCCACAGCAGCCCACCACCTCTCCCTGTGGGCAACGCCAGAGAAATGGAGCGTCCAGCCCTTCTCAAGGAGACGAGTTCCAGAGCCCAGGCTGTGCGTGGAGGTGAGGCCGACTATATCTAGTCGGTAGCGCTCAACCTCCTGCTCAAGCTCAGGCTCCTTCCTCCCTAGCAAGGTGACATTCCATGTCCCCAGAGCTAGTTTCTGTGTCCGGAGATCCGGTCGTCGAGGCCCCCGCCACCGCAACCCGGATCGCTCTGAACCGGCCCCTTATGGATCCTCCCGCAAGTGGTGGGTCCATGGGAGTACAGCCCCACGTTGCTCCTTTGGGCTGTGCCCGGCCGGGCCCCTAGGGGAAAGGCCCGGCCACCAGGCGCTCGCCATCGTGTGCCCACCCCAGGCCTGGCTCCGGGGTTGCCGTGTGTGACCCTACAAGGGGCATGAAGCCCCTGACAACATAGCTCCCAGGATCATTCGGGTACTCAAACCCCTCCACCACGTTAAGGTGGCGGTTCAAGGAGGTAAGTTCAATTAAAGGAAAAACGACTACGAAGGACAGTCCACATTATTAAGCAGACCACCATTTTCAAGCAACATCAGAATCAGAATTGGTTTATTGCCATTGTCAAAGACAATGGACCGGGGTCAAAGATCTGGAGTACCGGGTGCCGGGGTCAAAGATCTGGAGGACCGGGGTCAAAGATCTGGAGGAACAGGAAAAGGCATTTCAGGTCAGGTGTCAGGTGCTAATCATTACCCTGATTTGGACTCTGCCAAGTGCTGCCTGGAGGAGGGGAGGTTCATTTGGGGATGCTGTTTAGCACCACATATTGTTTATCAAGAATGCTGTCAAATCATTTAGAAAATAAATTTATACAAATACAAATACATATATTTCTATGTAGTGTTGTAAATATAATCTGTATAGAGAGAATTTTAAAGATTGCCTTAAGCTAAACCTACCTACCCATGCTTGAGGATTAGTGGTTTAGGCCAGTGGTTCCCAAAGTGGGGGTCGGGGGACCCCTCGGGGGGGGGTCGCGAGATGATTTCAAGATGTCATTTGAATTAATATGACATTGTATTTGCTCTGTTTTTTTAATTAATACCAATATCTTTTAGTCAAATAGAGTCCAATAAGACAACAAACTATTCAAATAACCAGTATTAAACCTGATTTAACATGTTTGGACGCTTAAAATTATTGCTACTCTCATTTTCATTTTGCTTTGGGTGTCCCGAGTCGGTTGGATGGCTATTTTGGGGGTCGCGGCCAGAAAAGTTTGGGAACTGCTGGTTTAAGCCACACTATTTATGAGGGTGTCTGTGAAAATGTCTTGGTTGCCTGTCTGTTCTGGGGAGATGCTGTCAGTTGGTCCTGTGGTGCTGGTCAAAAAAAATCAAGAAGAGCTTGCAAAGGTTTCTTTTCTTTTTCTTTATTTGACCTCTCGGATACCATGGCTGTTCTGAGTAGTAAGCCTCTAGTAAGAGGCTATTTACCACCTTCAATCTTACAGCCCCCTACAGATCAAAGCAAACTTTTATATGGGGTGCAAAAAATTTAGTTTTTTGAAATTTTGCACAAAATTCTATTTTGGCCTCCCGATCAAAAAAGCCAATCAGACCTATGTCATATTTTGTATGACGAAGCTGTACCAAAAACATCTCATGTTATTCCTATGGGAAAATCGCAAAATGTCTAAAATTTGTACATTTCTTCACTACGTACTTTTTACGAACTCTTCCTTGGGCGTAAGCCCGACCAAGGTGAAATTTTGTGAAAATCATCCTGAGGAGTGCGGCACCAAAAGTTATAAAAAAACTTTTGGATAAGTATTATGGTCTCCTTGTGGCGAAGCTTTACTAATGACAGAAATGTCTATTTTATTCCTATGGGAAAATTGCAAAATGTCTCAAATTTCTTTTTTACGTACTTTCACAAACTCCTCCTCGAGCATAAGCCTGACCAAGGTGAAATTTTGTGAAAATCATCCTGAGGAGAAAGGCACCAAAAGTTATCAACATTTTTTGGAGTATTATGGTCTCCTTGCAACAAAGCCGCAAATTTGCCCAGAATTTTACAAATGACAGAAACATCGTATGTTATTCCAAAATTGCATTGCAGGGCAGCAGCGTGGTGCAGGCCAATCATTGCCGCTTGCAGCTATATTTTTTGTTCTCTTTGGATTGTAAAAACCTCGTTCCATCACCCCATTATAATGTTCCCAACCAATGTGACACCCACTCAACTCTGGAATCTCTCGAGAATTACATAGATTACAACAACACCACTCCTGTCAACGACAAAGAGATTACACATGTCTTCATCTCCCGATTCAGGTACCACCCACACAAACAGCCACTACGCCCCGTAATGCTGTGCCGACATTGTCAGATACTCAGCAGTCATCTGTCAAATCGCTCACCACCTAGATCATAACAAAACAAAACAGTGAAGGAAACTATTTTGAACCTACAATCACAAAGTATGAAAATGTTTTCTGGCATCCAGGAACAACTGTCAGAAGATTTGTTAATAGAGACTAAATTCTATCACTTTTCACCGTGTTCACCAGAAAAACAGCTCAAATAACAATAAAAGACCCAAACCCATTGTTGCCAAGTTTGAACATTGCAAACAAACAGTAAAAGTATTGACCCTTTGCATGTGACGTCACGGAACGCCCACTTTGCCATGACGGACGGCGGAAGCGCTGTTTGTGCGAGGTAAAATGATCGAAATTTGCCGTAAACCTAACTATTAGTAAGCTAACATTGATCAATTTTACACGTAAAATGGTGATATTCTGTTGTGCGGTTGGCTGCACTAACAGGCAAAGCCGTAAGCCCAATGTAGCCTTTTATCGTATACCTGTTGATGAAGACAGACGACGGCGATGGGTACATAGACTGTAGATCAGTGGACTATGGGATTGTGACGTCAACCATAGCGTTTGCCTCCAGCCAAATTAAGCCCATCGCGGCTAGCAGTTATAGCGGCTAAAGCGGAGCCAGACTCCATATTTGGAAATCCGAGTGCGTATCGTGGCAACCACAAGAACTAATCAGGAGCGCGGTTGCTAACGGTATCCACCCCTCGGTGAGAGGAGACGGCGGCAACGTGCGGCGCTAGCTGTCAATCAAACCTGTTGCTAACGCGAGCGAAAACAGCCCCTGGAAAAGGAAGCACCTGATTGGTCAGTTATTATTGCTAATAACTTGATTTATGAACAGTTAGTTTCAAGATGGTGAGCTTGACAGAAACAGTTACAGAGTAAAGGGCACCAGTGTCCCAATAGAAAGTGAATGGCAGCTCGGCTTTATGGAGCCAGGAGCGCCTCCATAGCTGCTTCCTATTTGGAACGCGGCTAGCATGCTAACATGGTCCACTGATATCTACAGTCTATGGATGGGTAGCAGCAATAAATCGAAAGAACTGGAAGCCCTCCAAGTACTCACGGATTTGTGTGCACTTTTTACAAGTTAAGTCAATGCCAATGTTACAAGTGTATGACATTTTACACGAAAACATATCTGAATATGTGAAACAGTCAGTTATGCGGGGCACTGCATTAGTTATCCAGCCAAGAAATTAACTTGTATGTATGCATGTATGTATATAGACTCAAGCCTGCAAAATGGATAATACATATTACATCCACAGAATTATTATTTGTGAATAAAATATTATGATTATGATGATATTGACACAGAGAGAGAGACATTGACAGACAACCATTCACTCTCACATTCATTCACTAGGGGCAATTTAGAGTTGTCAATTAACCTACACAGTCATGTCTTTGGACGGTGGGAGGAGCCAGAGAACCCACTGTCCAGGGTGTACCCCGCCTAAGGCCAAAAGTCACTGGGATAGGCTCCAGTCACCCGCGACCCCTAACGGGAATAAGCGGTAGAAAATGAATGATATTGACGTTTTGATTAAATCGGTGAGCATGGCAGGAGGAAACAGGTAAGGGTCAGTTTCTAAGCTAGCGATCTTCACTTTCTCAAAATACCGCGCTTTGTGAGCGCGTAAGAGATGTCCTGCTTCCACTGACAACTGAACTGAACATGAGTTAGAAGTAGCCATCGCTTAAGTGACAAAAATAATTGCAATCACTGTGAGTTTGTTACTTTTGCGCTCCCCGTAATTCTGTGCTCGCATACTCTTGCCGTCCATTATGGTGCACCCACGTGATCGTGTGACGTAGGTGCAAAGGGTCAATAGCACCCGGACAGACAGCCGAAAGGTGCAAACTTTGGACTCAATAAACAGTACCCAAAGGAAATTATGCAATACAAGGGAAAACCTCACCCTGTACGGAAAGACATGATCCAAGAAAGACAAAGCTGTGCGTAAAGTGTGTGGACAAACTTTATGTAAATGGACAGCTATATCGTAACTCTGAAATAACACCCTGGCTCTACTAACATCTATTAACCACACCCTCATATCCAAAACAGAAAAAAAAAAAAATACATCTTTTTGGGTGTCAGAGAGTATCCCCTCGTAACAATGTAGGTTGTTTTTTAAACATAAGATTGATCTGAGCAATTCACAAAAAGACATGTACTAATTCCAGCTTTGAGACGTGTAACAGGTAATCACATCATCATATCAGGGTTTTTTTTTTGCATTTATGTCACTTCTCTGCAAAGCCTCAATGCTGCATTTCAAATGGAAAATATTATGCATTATTTGTATTGTTTTTAGCTGAGTGCCTTTAATTTGCAGTCTCTTGTTTTGAAACAATTTTATTTTTATTATGAACTAAATGAAGGTATTTCTCTGCAGTTTACCCTGGCACTTTCTGAGTGTATGCAGCCAGTAGATAGTGCTTAGCGCTTACACAATTTAGTTCTGTTATTTCCTAAGGGACAGCATGATCAAGTTAGCGGTAGAAATTCTCATGTTTAGAGGCAGAAATGCTCAGAACGAGTCTAGTGATGAGTTAAAGGACACATATTCTGTTACAATGACTTTTTTGAGCTTTTAACCATGTTTTAACAATGTCCCGTAATGTAAAACATACCTGAAGTTGCATTCATGTTGTTTTGAGGAATGTTCATTGGAAAATCCTCACTCTCCTATTTCGTACTATATCGTATGTATGTATATATATATATATATATATATATATATATATATATATATATATATAATTTTTCAAAACAATAAACTATATCATAGTGCAGATCCGAGCCTGGCCAATATGCTGACTCAGTCTGACTAACACTGGACCATGACAAGACCCAAGGGCCAGAGTTTGAAGTCGGCTTTTAAGTCTGGATCTGAGTCCCGGTTCTGGTCTTGGTCTGACTCATGTCGTTTGCTCTGGGTCTTGCCTAAGAGCGGGCTTGTGTCCGGCTCACAGTCGAGCCAAACTGGAAGCAATGAGTGTAAGCCATGTTTACTACTCACCTTTGAAGAAACTCAAGAGTTAAAGCCAGTTCAGATGGATAATGGATGTTGAAACAATAGTAGCTCCCGAACATGAGGCACATTGCAGACATAAAGGATGAGATGTTTGTGTTGATGAGGTTTCGGTCCAGACTTAGCATGTACCTTGTTGAGGAATAGCAGGACTGTCATTTGTGCACAATATTGAACAGTGTATATTAATAAGCGCTGAAATCACATGCAAAGACATATAAACAGTGCAATTACCAAAAATAACAAAACAAACAAAAAAAAAACATATGGAAGAGGACTTACCACAGACAATGACAGCTGGTGTCAAAGGCAGTTGCTCCAGTTGGACCTCTTCTGCCAGACAAGTATCTTCTACATAGATGAACATAGATTTCTCTTTCTCATCAAAGTAGCTCAGCAGAAGCAGGACCATCTCTTTCACATCATCTGAACAGCCACTATGCTGTCCCCGCATCCTCTGAAGCCTTGCATAAGTCTGAAGGAACTTCTTACTCTTGTTGACACAGACTGTGGTCATGTAATTGAGAAGCCTTTTTCCCTTCAAATCCAAATTTCTAGTAAATGTCTCTTTGAGGTCAATACCAGTGAGTTCCTTGAAGTGGACTGACATGTCAAGTTCATCAAACCAAAATGGCCACTCCTCTCTAAGGTATTTGATACTTTTTCCCTGGTTGACATGTTGGCGTTGTGTGTAATAAGTGGACTTCATCAGGCATTTTACCTCCTCCGGATTGGTATCAGAATTTTGAAACATTGCCTTTAGTTCTTCCATCTTTTGCTGCTGGCTCTCTTGAGTTTCTTCACAGGGCAGAAATTTAACATTCCATTTAATACATTCGTAAGTGTCCTGCATTGCTGCCCTCTCTTCTAACGGGATCTCGTCTGTGTGGACTGAATCATCAGTTTGATGTTTTCTTTTTCTTATTTTGGGTTTTGATGTACATCTTGCATTTTCAATTCTGTTTTGCAACTGTTTGACAAGGGAATGGTAGCCTGTTCCAACAATATCTCTCTCTATTACATCTTTGAATATGACAAAAATAACCAACATTTAAGATTCCCACTATACAACATCATACAATGGCTATGTGTTTTACTTACATTTCCGTTTCCAAACAGAAAGCAGCTTCCTGGCTTGTACAGGTCTTAATGCTGTCATCAAATCAGCCTCCTCTATAAAGCGTAGATCTTCATACATCTCAACTCCAATAGATTGCTTCAAACAGAACGGAAAAAATATACTTAACTGGAACATGACTCAGAGACATGCAATGTCAAACTATTTACAGTGTGGGAAGTACAGCATTGTTTTCAACTGGACTTTATTTTGCTATAATACTATGTTATAATGGAATTCCTTTGGTCCATCAAGGATGTATGATACCAAAGGATAGAAATCTGGCAGGTCATTAATGTTAATACACTGTTACCCAAGACTGACCGGTATTCTGAGAGAAAAATGTCTTTGTAGATATCTATCAAAACATACACAGCTGTGTTATTGTGAATCGAGATGATTAGAAGCTCACCAAACTCCATACACTAATCACTTCTGTACACAAGAAACTGTCCATTTTTGTACCCAGTTCCCTTGTACTGAATGTCTGTGCTAACTGTGGTGTTGCTTTCTGAAAAAGCAAACTTCCTGACTGCCTGTGTCACTGTAGAGGTTGGGATAAAATGCACAGCTGTCCTTCACTTGAAGTAGTTTACTGCATTCTTGCTCAGCTAAAAGATATGCCTGATACATCTGATGATGCTCTGATAAAGTTTGCCAAATATTTTTTAAAGTTTTTCAGGTGTCTGGCACATCTTTTAAAATAACTGTTCTTACTTTCAAACCTAAGCGTCCATAACCTCATCAATGGACCAAATTTCAGTGCTGAACAGTGCTGAATAATGGCGTAAAAAGTGGTGCTTAGGTTTCAGTTGAATTTCAGGGAACATCATCTTTCTCAACTCCAAATATTCTTGGATCAAAATATCAAGATATGCTATTTGGGACATTGTTGATATAATTTGTTCTGAGCACAAATTATATCAACAATGTCTTTTAATTGGCATGCTAACTGCCATACTTCATCCTCATGGTTTTGTACTTTGTCACCAATCAAAACTGGTAGTAGTCTCAAAAAGGTCCAGTTTTGAACGGCTTGCCCTGATAACTTGGCTCCCTCAGTGTTGACAGCACATGGTTTTGTGAGTGCTTCAGATCCTTTGTATTTAAACTGTTTGATGCGCCTATTTAAGAGTGAGTATATGAACCATTTTTTTCTTTTTCATAATGTCCTTCAGGTACAGTGCTAGATCATATGACAAGACTCCTTCAAAGATGTCATGACCTAAACAAGGTCATGACAAACTTCTTTGATGTTCTCTGCCTGAAGATCAGCAACAGCAGCGTCATACGTCTTTGGGGTGCGTGGAGGACCACAGGCATTCGGGTCAGCCTCAAACTCACTTCTTGGAATTTCACAGTACCTGCAAAAACATTCAGAGCGGCTGAAGTTCTCTGTGAAGCCACCTATGGAATGAGAGCCCAAGTTATCCCCAGCAAAGCAGTACAGACCCCCTTTCTCCGTTTCTCCATCTACATTTATTCCATCTATCTCCAAGGATTTCAGATCTGCTAACAACTCTGAGAATACTTTGGCCATTCCATAATGTTTGAGGTCCTTCTCAACACACAACAAGACTAAAAACATATTATCAGTATTTGAACGCAAATAAATGGGTAAATTTGCAACTGAAAGATAGACTGCAGGAACTTTGTGTGTCTTTTTCGCAGAACCCAGTGGATTCACTATTTCAAATGAATCTTGGTACAGTTTGAGGCTTTCGGGGTTTTCTTCAAAAAACTTGTGACATTTTAAATTTTGTCCATCATATAAATCCGTAAAAACCTCTGAGTCAGGATCTCCAAATTGCTGTAACTGTGCATTCCTCCAAATATGTGACTGCAAAAAACTCTTCAGTGTTTCTGCAATTGGTATGTAGTAAGCAAACGTTTGTGTCATGTTTTCATCCATCCCAATGCCACTTTTTGGGGTTCTGTGTATTTAAACATTTTTGTGAATGTCTGATTTCTTGAGTAAGTTGTTCTTAGCTGTCCCTGATGACAGGCAGAGAACAAATCTGACTCTTTAATGCACTCACAGATTTTAGAGACTGCTTCGTCTCATAGGCTCATATCATTTTTTAATAAAGAACTCACTTTAGTTATTGTGTAGGCTTGACCTAACTTTTTACAGTTCCTCAACAATAGTCTGAATAGTAGAGGCAGGAATAAGCAGCTGTCCTTGCAGTTTATGGTAAAAAAAAAAAAAGGTCACTATCATTCTCAGGCATATCAATGGCTGCACTAGCTGATGGCATGGCTTCATATATGTTTTCTGAATCATCTGTACTGACAATGAGATTTGGGGGCTGATTGCGAGTTGGCCTGTACATGTCATCAATACTCTCAAGTGAACATGCTTTGTGCTTCCTACACATGTGAGAAGTAAATGAGGATTTTTAGTGCTTACAGCCACTAACTGGACACGACACAGACCTGCCCTCCACAATTTGATCATTTAAGTGAGACACAAGTTCTTTTACCGTGTGAAAATGGCGGGCACATAGTGCAACTGCACATTTTAAATCTGCAATATCAACTGTAGGAGCAGCGTGCGGTGCAGGGGCATTGTGCACACGATAAAAATGGCCCTTGAAAGCTGAGTAAGTGGTAAATATGCGACTACAATTGCCGCCAACACATTTGAAAAGCCAACGATGCTCATTCCTATGCACGCTGCAATGTAGTACATAGCTTCGTAGCGTGTCCAATTTCTTTTTACAAAACACGCAGGTAATCATTGTTAGGCCATCAAAACGTGTGCCTGTGACTTTCAGCTGAAGTTATCACCATTGAGCTATTTTACTGGCTTTTATGGCTGAGACTACAGCTAGCTTGAACCATGTGCTTTCAGCACTTGTTTTTATTCAGTCTCGGGGAAAAAAGAAAATGTGAAGCTTACCTTGCAAACTTCTGATTTTCTGGCTGAACGGCAACAGATCCAAAAAAACAAATGTATTAAAATTGTGTCCCATAGACATTCAAGAAGACAAAGTAGTACGAGGTGCTATTTCATCTCTCTTGACCGCCAGAGGCCATGCCTAAGCACTGAATGATCATCTTTTGCACATGCGCAGGTCGAGAATCTAATGACAACAAAGTCACCTGTGACCTCCCGGTGACCCACGTGAGTCTATATAGTCACGTGACACCGAGAGCTCAGTCCCTTTTCTACTTCTCGCGCGCAGGTTTGTCAAGTTGTGTAGCACACTGAGATTTCAGATGTTTTTGTTTTTTTTTGTCTGCTGGCTTGCTTAGCCCCGTGACTTTGGTCGAAGCAGCGAGGGTTCCTCGTCCCTCAGGGGCTGTGTTGGCGCCGGCGGCCTACCGGTTCGGCTTTGTTGTCGTCGGTAGAAAGTGAGTAACGCGTGTGTCACACCTGGACGGCGATTGAGTGCCGCTGTCCTGGCTGTCTTTTGACTTTTTGTTTGAGTGGTTGCGATTGCCTGCTTCAGTGTTTTTTGTTGGCGTCCTACTAAAAGAAAAAGAAAAAAAAAAAAAGAGGAAGTTTCAGTTTTTGACTTGACTCGTTTTGGGGGCGACCGCGATCCACAAGTGGCGTTTACTGCTCGGACTGGGTCAGCCGAGGTTGCCTTGTTAACTGTTGAATTTTCCTTCGTTTTTGTTTGTGGAGTACTGAGGGGGCGTTTTCTGCCTGGCCTCTTTCCACGGAACGCATCCAATCGCAGGGGGCATTTGTGTTAGAAATGCTCGAAGCACTGGTCTGCAGGGCCTGTATGGCCCCGATGCAGCAAGATGATGGACACGATTTATGCCCCTCCTGTTTGGGTGTGGAGCATTTGAGGCAAGGCCTTACTGCGGATTCTTGCCCCAACTGTGTCATCATGCCTCATTCGACCCGAGTGGCTCGTCTGTCGGCATTTGACCCTGTTGACTGGGATGCTGGGTCTCAGTCTGACCAGCTGACTGCGGCGCAGTCCTCGGGTATGAAGCGCCCAGCACCTTCGGCCACGTTCACCGCTCCACGGAAGAAGCTAAAAAAGGGAAGCTATCTGCCTGTGTGGACCACCTCACGTCTGAGCTGGCCCAGATGAAGGAACTACTACAACAGGCTCAACCGTTCCGGGGTGAGCATGGTAGTGAACAGGACTTTCCGGTCCGGGATCCTGCTCCTGTGCAGGAGGAGGATGCCATGTCTGTGGCTGCGTCGGATACGCATTTTCGATACGATGCCCTGGACTTGGAGTCGAGGGCTTTGGACACAGGCTCCCAGACCTCCACGGACTGCCCTGGCCGGGATGACGACATGCCCCCCTCGGTTGTTCGTTTAGCACTTCGTCACTTATGTTTGGACATTCCGGAAGTGAATGAGGCTGCTACCAGTGCCTTTTTTAAGTGCCAACGGACTGTTCCATCCATTGTTGTGCCACCCTCACAGGAGTATGTTAGGGAGCTGCACGCGTGCTGGACTAATACAAAAGCGTTGTCACGTTTGACATCGGATGGGAGGGCTTTGGCATCCATGCAAGATGCTCCCCGGTTTGGCCTGGGCCATATGCCACCTGTTGAGCCGGCTATTGCCTCGCTTATTGTTTCGCCAGAGGAGGGCCTCAGGGTTAATCCTAGATGTCCGAACCCGCAATGTCGTCTCACGGACGAGTTTTTGTGCAGGGTGTATGATGCAGGGGCACGAATGGGTAGAATGGGGAACTCCATTTCCCACCTATTGTTGGGTCTTTCTTCTGCACTGGAGGCATCGGAGGTGGATCCACCGATACAGGGCTTGCTTGATGCGTCTTTGCACGCTTTTGCCCTAATGTCAAGGAAGCTCGGCCACATGCTGTCCACCCTGACCCAGGCGCGTCGCCAGGTGTGGCTGGCACAGTCTCCCCTTACGGAGCCCTGTAAGAGGACCTTGAGAAGTGTTCCGGTCGTCCCAGGGGCGCTCTTTGGTGCAGCCGCTCTTGAGGCGTTGGAATTCACAGCACAAGCCGATCAGACTAGAAGTCGATTGATTGGTCTCCGCCCCCCCTACCCCTCAACGTGGCGGTCCTCCTGCACCTGCCACTCAGTCTAGGGCGTCGTCCAGCCATGCAGGCACCTCACATTCACAGGCCGTTCCACCCTGGGGAGGGTGGCCCAGTTTCAGGGCTTGGGGCCCCCTCGTTCTGCTCAGCCCAATCAACGTCCCTCCAGGCCCCCCAGGGGCCGGGGGATGCGGACATGAAGCCGGGCCGCCGACGGTCGGATACTTCACCCAAGAGCAGCTCGATTACTGGACGGCACACACCCCAGAAACCTGGGTATTGTGTACCCTCTCTCGGGGTTACCTCCTGCAGTTCCGCCGTCGGCCCCCCGTCCCTGGCCTAGTCAAGTGGACTGTGATCCGCGACCCGACCATGGCCCGGGCTCTTACCCAGGATATCGCTACCTTGCTGGACAAGGGGGCGATAGTGCCTGTAGATCCTCGGTGGGATCCGGGGGGGTTTTATTTCAGGTATTTTCTAGTACCAAAGAAGACTGGCGATCTGCGCCCAGTTCTGGACCTTCGTGGTCTCAATGTTTTTTTAAAGGCCCTGCCATTCCGCATGTTGCGGACCACAGAGATGTTGCAAGCCATATCTCAGGGCAAGTGGTTCACTTCATGTCCCAATTGCGCCACGCCATCAGCAGTTTCTGCGCTTTGCGTTTCAGGGTCGTCATTATCAGTTCCGTGTACTGCCGTTCGGTCTGTCCCTGTCACTGAGGGTTTTCACGAGATGCATTGCAGCAGCCCTGGCCCCCCTCCAGGCACGCGGCTTAAAGATACTGTCTCCACTCGCGACCAGGCTGTTCAAGATACCCAGGCTGTCCTCGATCACGTTGATCGAGGACTGCGGGTCAGTTTGGCCAAGAGCAACTTGGTTCCTTCCCAGGACACAGTTTTTTTGGGGGTTGCTCTGAATTCTGTGACCATGACCTATTGTCCATCAACTCGACGAGTCGACAACATTATGGTCATGCTCGCCGGTTTTCGGATGGGACAGGTACTGCCGTTTGTTCTTTAACTCGTCTCTTGGGGAAACTGACAGCTGCCTCCACGGTGGTGCCGCTGGGGCTGCTTTCTCTTCACCCTATACAGATATGGGTGAACGTTCTGCACTTGAACTCCGCACGGTTCGTTCACAGGCACCGGCGAGTGCGTGTGTCACCCCAGTGCCTCGAGTCCCTGTCCTGGTGGAGGGACAGGTCCTGGATAGAACAAGGTGTGCCGTTGGGTTCCCTTCCGTCTCGGAGGGGAGTGGTCCACACCGATGCGTCGCCCACGGGGTGGGGCGCGACGTGGCAGAGGCACATGGCCCACAGGGACTTGGTCCGCCCCACACTTTATCAGTTTGAGGGCGTCCCACAATCCTGGTCCACAGAATGTGGTGACGGATTTTCTGTCCCGCCAGCATCCGCTGCTTAGAGAGTGGAGGCTCCACCCGGAAGTAGTGGACGGCATTTGGAGGATGTTCGGCAGGGCAGAGGTCGACCTCTTTGCGTCCTGAGAGGCGACTCATTGTCCCCTGTGGTTTTCTCTGGCGACGCCACCTTCCCTCTGGGCCGAGATGTGCTGGTGCACGACTGGCCGAGGGCTCTGCTTTATGCATTTCCACCGTTCCCTCTGATCTTCCCGACTCTATTGCGGGTTCACCAGGAGGGTCACTGCCTTCTCCTGGTGGCTTCTTCTGGCCAGCCAGGATTTGGTTTCCACTGCTGCGCAGGCTCTGTTGCAGCTCTCCAAGACCCCTGCCCTTCAGGAGGGATCTCCTATCCCAGCTGGGAGGGAGGCTTCGGCTCTGGGTGTGGCCGCTGAGGGGTCCGACGCGGTCTTCTCATTGTTTGGTGGGGAGATAGGCCACACCTTCGCTGATGCGCGGGCACCGTCCACTCAGCGGTTATATGCCAATAGATGGAAGTTTTTTAGTGTCTGGTGCGACGGGGCCTGGACGCAACACACTGCTCTACTCCATTCTGGAGTTTTTACAGGAGCTCTTGAATCATGGGCAGTCTCCGTTGACCCTCAAGGTATATGTCGCTGCAATATCCTGCTGACGTGATTGTGCCAATGGTGCCTCTGTGGGTAGTGACAGGAATGTCTCGCTCTTCTTGAAGGGGGCGCGATAGCTTAACCCTCCGAGACGCCCGGTAGCCCCATCTTGGGATCTGATTCTGGTGCTAGACGCATTGCAGGTTCCCCCTTTTGAACCCCTGGGACAGGAGGATCTGAAGTGGATTTCGTTCAAGATTGCTTTTCTCCTGGCTATGGCCTCAGGTAAGAGAGTTGGCAAACTGCAGGCTTTGTCTGTCAGTGAGCCCTGTTGCAGGTGGAATGCTGATGGTTCGGGGGTCACTCTTTGGCCAGATGCCACATTTCTTCCTAAGGTGTTTTCCTCTTTGGTTTGCACGCAGCCGCTCCAACTGGCACGGTTTGGTGTTGGGGCTACTGACACACTCTGCCCGGTCAGGGCTTTGGAGGTTTATATACGGGCTACGGCCGCTGTTCGGCAATCCGATCGCCTCTTTGTGTGTTATGCTGGTCCGAGAAAAGGTCAGGCGCTTTCTAAGCAGCGCCTTGCCCATTGGGTGGTTGAGGCCATTAAGCTGTCTTATGTTTCTCAGGATTGTCAGCCTCCACATCGTGTGAGGTGCCACTCAACTAGGAGCCTGTCCACCTCTTGGGTGGCCATGAGCGGCGTGCCCTTGGATGCCATCTGTGCGGCGGCCTCCTGGACTTCACCGTCTACATTTGCCCGCTTCTACAGAGTCAATGTGGCTGTCTCCAATCCACTGGATGGGATCTTGGGGCAGCACCCTTCCTCGTCATGAGGTAGGCGTGTTTTTGTTTTACTTTCTGTGTATTGCTTTTACCTGTGGCCCATCGAGGCAACTGTTGTTTTGATTTTGGGCATTATAAAAATAAATTGATTTGATTTGATTTATTGGCATATGGGATCCCTCGGGACCTTGTTGATATACGTCATCCAGTGCTTAGGCACCGCCTCTGGCGGTCAGGAGGAATGAAATAGAACGAGAGTTACGTATGTAACTACGGTTCTATGAATCCCGGATGACCGCCAGAGCATTCAGTCCCTTGGAATCCGCGTTTGCTCGCGAGAAGAAACGGGACTGAGCTCTCGGTGTCACGTGACTATATAGACTCACGTGGGTCACAGGTGACTTTGTTGTCATTAGATTCTCGACCTGCGCATGCGCAAAAGATGATCATTCAGTGCTTAGGCACCGCCTCTGGCGGTCATCCAGGATTCATAGAACCGTAGTTACATACGTAACTCTAGATTTCTGCTTCGCTGCATATTCTGCTCTGCAAACGGCGCCGCCAACTCGCTCGTTCGCTCATTAGTGACATCAGATGCATCCGTGAACGTGGAGCGCCTCCCGCCCCCACGTCATTATCCAATCAGAGATGAACATCAGCTGCGCAGTTGGAAATTCAAAATTAAGCAGACTCATTGCACAATGTTGTCTTTAGAGGAGGAACTGTTATTTTGCTTGTGATAATGATAATTTTTTTAGCAATATAAATAAAAATAAAAAAGTAGGCTAACTTTACATTAAAATGTAAAGAAAAATAAAACTCAAGGCATGACTATGAAAGTGTAATCGTTGTTTTCACATTTTAGAATGTAATGACTCCCAGAAGGAGGAGCTAGTTTTTCCTGTTCATTACATTTTAGCAAACTTTGCCATGTAATCATGCATGTAATATCTAAAAGGTCAATAGAACCTTACTATTTCTATTAGTGACTACACCCTAGAATTCACTATATTACAACTAAAATCTGCATACTTTGAATCAATATTTTTAAATACGGTAAACTACTATATATATATGTAACCGAGGGTGCGTGGTGTAAAATGTATGTAAATTAAATTTAACCTTTGTGACTAAATAAAATTAAAGAAAACCAACAACGCCACCCAGAGAGAGGGCTCTGGGACCCAAAATAGAATAAACAGAACTAAGGCGCACAGGTAAGTATCCAAAGCACAGGAGCCAGATTCCAGTTACATTGTCTTTATTCTTCACATCACCGAATAAAACAAGTTTCATTTAATTTAATTAACAGTAGCTACAATAATTTAAAACCAATGGATCCCACCCATACACACTGCAATTTAAAATGTCCCAGCGACTGTCCCTCAGACCGGGTGCAAAGCGTCTGAGGCACGCACGGGCACACGCACCCAGCACAGGGCCCACTTGAGGCGCACCGCCTCACACAGAAGGGTAGGGAGCAAATAAACAGGGACGACAAACAAAAGGAAGACGAAAAACAGGAGAACAGGAAAACTGGAACAAAACAGTAAATAAAACACGAGGACAAAAGAACAAAACTGTACAAAACAGAACGGAACAAAACAAAACAGAACACCACAAAGGAACAAAACAAAACGGAAGGAAACAAAACAAAAAGGAGCAAAACGGAATAGAACAAAACAGCAGAGGGCGGCGTGTCTCGTGCCGCTGCTGGCAATGGTGAAAAACCTAAAAAAAGGAATTAAGGTTACACACAAATCTAAAATAAAGAGCCAGACACTAGGAGCTAGAGCCTACCAATTTGGAATTTAAAGTTAATGCGGGCTGGAAGCCGAGCAGGAGGCGGCGCTCAGCAGCAGGTGCCCAAATGAAGCGGTGACGTTTGCTCAAAGCGCGTGGCGCCAGTTGTGAGCAAACTAGAATAAAAAGGCAATTTAGTCTTTGAGCAGAGCATGGACAAACATTCATGGTGATTAATTTACCTGTTCTTATTGAGAGCGCAACACGGCGAGTGTGCGATTTGACGCAGGGAGTGTACCGCCAAGCGGCCAACTACAAGGAACGCATGTGTAAAGTTACAAATTTATGAATGGGATTGAGGGGCGAGGAGTTACCTGTAAGCGCGACGGGAGCGCGCAGCGCGCCTTGCTGCAACTTTGTGAATGAACTTTGTGAATGATGTTACTCGCCGAGAGTTGTTGCCCGCGGAGGTGCTCACACGACGCCGAGGAGATTTTAGGATTGTGTGGCGCGAGCGCAGCCAGACAGCGGCACTACAGGAAACATTGAAGTTATGAGATTTAACTGCATGGATCGATTAGTACGCGATATCTACCTGGAGCAGGAGGACGGCGGCCGACACAGAGGCCCGGAAATGCGTGCGGGTGAAAGGGGAGGCAACGAAAGGGGACGCTTATAAAGCCCACCAGCCCGGCGCAGCGCTGGGCGCCAGGTAAGCGCACCTTCCGCCTGGCGCCAACAACCGTCTCACCGCTGGCGCCAGATAAGCGCACCCTCCAGCCGTCTCACTACATTCCACCCCCTCCAAATGCATCGTCGCCCCGACGATGAGCAACGTGCCCTAGCACCATGGCCTAAATACCGCATACGTAGGCCTGGATGACGGCACAGCAGCACCTTCCCTTCGTGACTGTCCAGCTATGGACATTGGGAGGCGATGGGGATTTATGTGTTGGCCAGCTGTGGACCGAGTGGACCTGCGTACAGGTTCCCCACTGGGGCCAGGGATGGCAATAGACTCAATTTGCAGTGGCGCCTGGTCAGCACCTGTCGCAGGGAGAGCCACTGATTGGCACCTGCTGGGACAAGAGTGGGCGGTAGAGGTGCTACCGCTGTTGGAAGAGATACTTCCGGCTGCAACAGCGGTGGCTGCAGGAACAAATCCTCCTCAAACGACGATTCCTCCATGATTGGAGCTGCAGGTCCAACAGAAGAGCTCTCTCCAGGGGCCGGGACAGAGTGTTCCTCGATGAGCAGGGCCTTCAGCTGGGACCTGTGTACCCTCCTCACTTTGGTCCGTTGATCCGCTGGAGCCACAGTGTAGACTGCGCCATCTTCCCTCGGAGCTTGAAGGACCACATATGTTACAGGACCCCACAGATCTTGGGTCTTCCGCCGACCCTTGGCACTGTGGTCACGTAGAAGTACAAGCTGGCCCTCCTTAAGGGGAAGCTCTCGAACATGTTTGTCATGATTGGCCTTCCTGCGTGAAGCAGCGAGGCGCAATTTCTCCCTAGCCCCTTCGAATGCCAGCTGAAGTCGTGCCTGGTGCTCTTGCACCCACTCATGCACGCTCCCTTCCACTGGGTCGTTCACTCGACCCAGCAAAAAGTCAAGTGGGAGCTGTGGCTCTTGCCCAAACATCAAGAAGAAAGGAGACTCCCCTGTGGACTGGTGAGGAGTGGTGTTATAGGCGTACAGAACTTGGGGCAGGCAAACACTCCAGTCCCTCTTTCGGGACACAGGCAGCGTACGCAACATATTGTGGAGGGTTCGGTTGAACCGCTCACACTGTCCGTTGCCTGCTGGGTGGTATGGGGTGATGCAGCGACTTTGTGACACCATACAACTTGCACAACTGTTGGACCAGAGTGCTCTCAAAGTTCCGGCCCTGGTCAGAGTGGAGGCGGGCTGGCACACCAAACTTCGCAAACCACTCATTGACCAGCACCTGCGCCACAGTGGAGGCGCACTGATTGCGGGTTGGGACCGCTATGGTGTACTTACTAAATACATCTGTCAGTATCAGTACATTCTCCAACCCTCCTGGAGTCTGTTCTAGCAAGGTAAAATCTACAGCGAGGATCTCGTTCGGCTTTGACGCCAGTAAGTGGCCCATGAAGGCATGGGCAACAGGCTGGTTGTCCTTGGCATGCTGACACCGCTCGCATGCCTGGCACCACTGGGCTACCTCACGGGACATGCCTGGCCAGTAGCATCGGGAACGAAGCAGGGCCAGGGTCCTCTCGATTCCTTGATGTCCATGCTCCTGGTGGACCTGCGTGAGGACGTTCTGGACCAGGGCTTTGGGCAGGAGGAGTTGATATATAGCCCCACCACCATCAGGACGAAACACCTGCCGATACAGCAGCCCTTCTAGTTCTACCAGGCGGTCCCACTGGGCCAGCACTGAGAGGGCAGCTGGAGAGAGGGCTCGTCGCTCTTCACGAGTGGGCTGTCGATTCTGACACCAGAAGGGCAGGATCTCCTGCATGGTGGGGTCAGACTGCTGAAGCTGATGGAGGTCAGCAGGGGCAACATGAGGTAGAACAGTCACCAAGGACTGTGTTGCCCGCATAACAACTCCTTGCAGAGCCTGCTGCAACTGCTCTGGCACACATGTGCCCAAAGCTCCTGGTGCCAATTCCCGTGAGGACATCCCAGGCTGGCGAGACAAGGCGTCAGCATTTTTGTTGCACTTACCTGAACGATATTTTAACTCAAAATCAAAGGATGCCAACTGGGCGGCCCAACGCTGCTCAACAGCTCCCAGTTTGGCTGAGTTGAGATAACTCAGGGGGTTGTTGTCAGTATAGACCACACATCTGTGGCCTAGAAGGTACTCCCTGAATTTCTCTGTCATGGCCCACTTAAGGGCCAGCAACTCAAGCTTCATCGAGCTATAGTTTGACATGTTATGCTCAGTTGGACGCAGCCCTCGACTGGCGTATGCAATAGGCCGCACCTTCCCTTCCTGCTCCTGGGAGAGCACTGCCCCCAATCCAGCATGACTTGCGTCAACCTCCAAGATGAATGGGAGGGAGAAGTCAGCGTAGGCAAGTACCGGGGCCGTGGTTAGCTTGGCTCTTAGAGCCTCAAAGCTTTGCTGACACTCTGTGGTCCAGGGTCCAGTCACACTCTGGACGGGCCGCTTCCTGGACCGTTTCCCAGTCAGTTCAGCAACTCTCCGATGTAAGGGAGCAGCCAATTTAGCGAAACCCTCAACAAAACGTCGGTAGTAGCTAGCGAACCCAAGGAAGGAACGCAGTTCCGTCACTGTGGATGGTACAGGCCAATTGGCTACTACCTCAATTTTGTCGGGGTCCGTGGCCACCCCCTGATCAGAGATCACATGGCCCAGGTAGTGCACCTCCCGCTGGAAGAAGCGGCACTTGCTCAATTTAGCTTTGAGACCTTCCTTCTGCAATCTCCCCAGTACAACGTCCAGTCTCTCCAAATGTTGCAGTACCGTGGACGAAAAAACAACTATATCGTCCAGGTAAAGAAGGAGCGACTGGCATTGCTGGTCCCCAAAGACGCGTTGCATCAAGCGTTGGAATGTGCTGGGGGCATTGCAGAGCCCAAAAGGCATGCGGTTCCACTCAAACAGACCAAAAGGCGTACAGAAAGCCGTTTTGTGCCGGTCACTCTCTGCAACAGGGACTTGATTGTACCCGCTGGCCAAGTCCATAGTGGAGAACCAGCGGCCCCTGTCAATGCATCAAGTGACTCTTCGATCCGTGGAAGTGGAAACGCATCCTTCCGGGTCTTGAGATTGAGTTGACGATAGTCAACGCACAGACGAATACTGCCATCCTTTTTCCGGACCAACACAATGGGTGAAGCATATGGGCTGGAGCTCTCTCTGATCACTTGTGCTTCCAAGAGCTGATGGATATGCTCTTTAACCAACTCATATTCCGATGGAGGAATACGGCGGTATCGCTGCCGGACCGGGACATTATCTATAAGAGGAATGTCATGAGTGATCAGGTTGGTGCAGCCCAAATCCTGATCATGTGCAGCAAACACAGAGTTATACTTTTTAAGCAATGACCACACCTTCTCCTGTTCCTCAGTGGACAGGGAGGATAGGTCGATTGCTGCAAACGGGTCCGCAGCTGGGGGAGCAGCACCTTGTGAGGAGACACTCGCAGCCACAGGTGGAACCTCTATCACCCCTGCTGGAAGGCTCACCACATTGACATCGTCCAGTGTCCCTACCAGGGTACGTGGATAAAGCAGCACGTCGTTGTCACCAATGTTGACAATCGGGACATAAGCAGTACCCTGGACCACCGGAACCAAGGCCGGTGATGCCAGCAAGCCTGCTGGCAGACCAGCCTCTAAGGGTTCAAACAATACAGTGGTACTGGAGTACTGCTCGGAACAAGTAAGCGGCAACAATTTTCATTGCACCCCCAGGGATGCGAACAGCCCGATTACCTTGGACCTTGACCTTACCTGGTCTCCTCGCAGTAGGCCGCCGCGTTCGCAGCATGACACTTTTGCAAGGCATCAACCAGTGTCTGAGATGCGGTAACAGGCACAGTGTCAAACAGAGCAGGTCCAAACTGTCCAAATAGCTCCTGGTAGCACTTCCGGAGAATGTTCATTCCTAATACTCCAGGGATCTGGGCGGCGATATTACCAGGTGGGTCTCGAACAACTAAAACACCACAATGGAGCATCACTTTATCACAGAGCTCAACCGTTAACTCTAAATAACCAATATAAGGAATTTCGAGGCCATTCGCAGCCTTGAGCTGCAGCCAATTGCAGACCTTTAGGCGCTCCTCTCCCCATGGCTCGAAGTGTTTACGGAAGAAACTCTCGGTCATTGTCGACACCATTGATCCAGTGTCGACTAAACATGGCACGTTTACCCCGGCCATGTTCACATCGATATGAGGGCAAGATGCAATTAACTTGGGTGCATCTGCCAGACCGCTAAAAATGTGAGTTGAGCCTGTGGATGCCCCACCCGAGCTTTGGCTCTGCAGCCCGGTGGGCACTAGTTTTCCGAACGCTGTCCGAAGCGATGCTGGGGAGGCCGAGCATCTTGGCGATTTAGGACCCGGGTGCCATCACAATTTCTCGCGATGTGGCCAGGCTGCTGGCACCGATCGCACACGACGGAGGGGTGACGGGGTGAGCGGCCACGCTGCCGATCAGTGTGGGCAGCCTGCAGAAGCGTGATGCTCTGTGTCAGGAGGTTGAGTTGCTCCTGCTGCTTCTGGAGGAGCTCTTTCAGCTTGCCTACCTCGCTTGGGGCAGTACGAGCGCTGGGCGATGGTCCCCCTTGCACAGCATATTGGAGGCCAAATGCGGAAGGTACAGAATTACTGCGCCCACGCATGCCAGGTGGCTGACCCTCACGCTCCCACCTCATTGCCTCCCCCCTAACCGCAAGCAAGGTTGCCTCGGGGTTCTGACGGACATATTGCTTTAACATGCGGCGCAGTGAACCGTCAAATACATATTCGGTGAATTGGTCGCGCAGCAAACACTCAGAATTGGGCAAAGGTGCGGGTGCAGAGGCCTTCACTTTGTTCATGAGGTTTAACAAGGCGAGGGAGAACTCTTGTAACGTTTCTCCCTCTTGTTGCCTCCGGGAAAAGAACTGTTCTTGTAAGGCCACGTATGACTCAGAGCACCCATACAACTCTTCAAGAATGCCGATAATTTTATCTGGGTCGCTGCGTTCCTCCTCCGAGCGAAATTTGATTTCATTACGGGCCTCTCCTTCAAGATGGTCGAATAAGAAGTAGGCTTGATCCGCCCGGGACAGGTGTCGCGCTCTCATGCAAGCCCGAACCTCCTCAACCCACTCATTCAGCCCCATACCGGTGTGCCCCCTAAACATAGGACAACGCCTGTCACGCGGTATGAACACTAACCTATCTGTTTGAGGGGTGACTGGAAGTCTTGCACTGGTGCTAGGCGGGGCAGACGCCTGCTCTGAACGCAGCCTCTCATTATCGGCAGTCAGCCTCAAAATTTGGTCCCTAAGGCTCTGTAGCTCCTCCTCCATGGGGCCCACAAGCAAAAAAACAAAAATGTCAAATGAACTGGGGGGGTGAACACACAAAAATGGTCCCACACGCCGACCGCTGCTGTTTTGTCCCTTAAAAAGAAAAAAAATATTAATTACAATTGACAATGCAAGACAATGCAGTCCAGAACACAAACTATATACAGAAGCAATAGTGAAAGTATTGTGGGTTGCCACTACAATAATGGATTGACATACCATAGGCTCAGCACCAGATTGACATACTATGCTATATACACAGCAAGAAAATAAATCACAGCAACATGCAAGGAAAACTGCACACATTAAACATGCAAGACAATTGGCTTAGAGCTGGTTGACAACCAATACGGATTATAGCAAACTTTTCTCATAGATTCTACTAAGCTTCCATAGTCAGGACACTGATATCAGTAAATGGAACCTGGAACTCCCGTTTTTAATTGGCAATCCTGCCAACCAACGCCAAATGTAACCGAGGGTGCGTGGTGTAAAATGTATGTAAATTAAATTTAACCTTTGTGACTAAATAAAATTAAAGAAAACCAACAACGCCACCCAGAGAGAGGGCTCTGGGACCCAAAATAGAATAAACAGAACTAAGGCGCACAGGTAAGTATCCAAAGCACAGGAGCCAGATTCCAGTTACATTGTCTTTATTCTTCACATCACCGAATAAAACAAGTTTCATTTAATTTAATTAACAGTAGCTACAATAATTTAAAACCAATGGATCCCACCCATACACACTGCAATTTAAAATGTCCCAGCGACTGTCCCTCAGACCGGGTGCAAAGCGTCTGAGGCACGCACGGGCACACGCACCCAGCACAGGGCCCACTTGAGGCGCACCGCCTCACACAGAAGGGTAGGGAGCAAATAAACAGGGACGACAAACAAAAGGAAGACGAAAAACAGGAGAACAGGAAAACTGGAACAAAACAGTAAATAAAACACGAGGACAAAAGAACAAAACTGTACAAAACAGAACGGAACAAAACAAAACAGAACACCACAAAGGAACAAAACAAAACGGAAGGAAACAAAACAGCAGAGGGCGGCGTGTCTCGTGCCGCTGCTGGCAATGGTGAAAAACCTAAAAAAAGGAATTAAGGTTACACACAAATCTAAAATAAAGAGCCAGACACTAGGAGCTAGAGCCTACCAATTTGGAATTTAAAGTTAATGCGGGCTGGAAGCCGAGCAGGAGGCGGCGCTCAGCAGTAGGTGCCCAAATGAAGCGGTGACGTTTGCTCAAAGCGCGTGGCGCCAGTTGTGAGCAAACTAGAATAAAAAGGCAATTTAGTCTTTGAGCAGAGCATGGACAAACATTCATGGTGATTAATTTACCTGTTCTTATTGAGAGCGCAACACGGCGAGTGTGCGATTTGACGCAGGGAGTGTACCGCCAAGCGGCCAACTACAAGGAACGCATGTGTAAAGTTACAAATTTATGAATGGGATTGAGGCGAGTTACCTGTAAGCGCTGACGGGAGCGCGCAGCGCCTTGCTGCAACTTTGTGAATGAACTTTGTGAATGATGTTACTACGCCGAGAGTTGTTGCCGCGGAGGTGCTCACCGACGGCCACGAGGAGATTTTAGGATTGTGTGGCTCGGAGCGCGCAGCCAGACAGCGTCACTACAGGAAACATTGTAGTGATGTGATTATAAAGCATGGATCGATTGAGTACGCGATATCTACCTGGAGCAGGAGGACGGCGGCCGACACAGAGGCCCGGAAATGCGTGCGGGTGAAAGGGGAGGCAACGAGAAAGGGGCGCTTATAAAGCCCACCAGCCAGCGCAGCTGGGCGCCAGGTAAGCGCACCTTCCGCTGGCGCCAACAACCGTCTCACAGAGCGCCAGATAAAGCGCACCCTCCAGCCGTCTCACTACATATATATATATATATATATATATATATATATATATATATATATATATATATATATATATATATATATATATATAATTGTTTATGTTTGTTTATTTAAACTCAGATTCACAATGAAATATTATATAAAAAAAAAAACTTTTGTGAAAACATTTCCATTGCCTCAGTTTATCATTTCATCAATCAAGTTAAAAGTACAGCATAAACTTGTAATATCTCTAACATATATTTTTTGTTATTTTTAAAAACAACTGACATTGTAAAGTTTAAATGTCATTTAAACAAACTTCTTTGGTTATGAGTATTGCATTATTTCTCTGTTTTTATTACCACAAGTTGTAGTTTTAACAAATACATTTGATTATATTCACATATTCTCGTTGTAAATATAACATAAACATGTTGTTAAATAGTTTACATAGGTTTACGGTGATTTAAACAAACTAAATATGTTTTCCAGTTTACAATACAAATGTGTTGTGATTTTACATAGTATTTATGTAAATTTCACGGTCATATTTTACAGTGTTGATTCTGGTGAGGTCAGTATTGTGTCTGTCAGTAATCACACGGCTGGACACTGCCAAGAAAACATACAACACTAACTATGTACCAGCTGATTTCTTATAATTCTTTCCTTTTGCACCATCTGCCTGCTTAAACACTGGAAAACCCTCAGTCTTAGCACTAAACCTGCAGCTATTTCCATAGATCCCTGAAAAAACAGGGAACTAAGTATTTGCAGCTCTGCTTATTTACCCTGTATAATCGCCCAATGATAACTGGAATTAATGTGGCAATGACTTGTTTTCCTTTTACTCAAATGCGGACAAACAATGTCGCCATAATCAGCTGATGATCTTTATTGTCTTGCATTATGGAAACTTGCACTTTGATTTGCAGCTATGAAAAGGCTGCAAATCAAAGTGTGCACAATAGGTCCTCACCAGGGATCTGGAGCAAAGCAGTGAGGGGCTGATTGCTTCTCTCAGTGTAAAGTTACCTTGATTGAGATGCTATTGTAAACATGAAAAGACGTAATCAGTGCTCAATTAAAGCAGCAAGTCATCACGCACTATTGTTGTCCAGTTTGTAGGTGGGACAATTTCCAAAGCTATTGGCATTGAAAGAGCCATCAGAAATAATGTTGTGCAATTTGCATTATAATGTTTGCGTGGTTCATTTGAGCCCAGATTGTAAGGCATGAAGGAAATGTCTAATTTTAAGAAAATTAGGGCTGTCAAAATTTGAGCAGTAACTAATGTGAAGCTTTATCTGAAGAAGAGGACGGTACTAGAGCAGCACTGATATTACATGGGTGAGGATTTTGTATGTATCCTAAATGGATTTGACTAATTTCTTCTGGCTTGATTTACATAACTAAGCCCCTGCGATTATAACATAAAAAGAGCACAATTTGTACACATGTAATTCAAAGTGCTTTACAGACATAAAAACATGCATTAAAAACACATTATAGGTATTATGCAAAATATATATTTTTGGATCAACTTTCAAAATCAACTATCTACCATGTTATAACGTTTTTCCCTCATCTAAAACATGCTAGTGGTTTTAAATGTAATTCATGCATGCTTCAGTAATGTCTCTCTCCTGTGCACTGTTCGAAAACTATCCGAATTCTCTTTATGAACCACTCTGGATTTGCGACAGTGTCTCGCCCACAAGCTTCGTAACTAGGAACAGTGTGTGAACCGTGTGTAGAGGTGGAAAAAAGCTTTGCTACATATAATCATAATATTTTTATACATTTATACAATGCTACAAACACACACTGCATACTCCACACTCGCACTCATTACTCATGACGTCCCCCTGGGACATTGTTTATTTGAATTGCTTTATATCTGTGGCACATCAAGGAAACTATTGTTGTGATTTTGGGGGCAACAAAAATTAATTTTATTTAATTTGATTCAGCTCATTACGCCCACATTTATAACATACATTACTATTGACCTCACAAACTACAAGTCCCACACACACACACACACACACATACACACACGCACGCTTGCTTAAACACTGCCAGGTATTATGCATTTATGTGATACATTTCAGTTCATTTTTTCTCAATGTATTTCCCCTCATCAATATCATTTTCACTCTGATCAATATTGTTTCCAATATGGTTTTATGTTTGCATCTGTTATGTCTCTGTATAATATATTAACAGTATCTGGCTTCTGTTATAATATTTATCTTTAAAAACAATATGTTAAATGAGCCTTGAGAGATCTAGTGCTGTCACTTCAACGTCCAGATGTGTCGTCCTGCAGGTGAAGAATCTCAGAGTCCCAGAGAGGGCAGGACAAGGGCGGGGGACAATGATGTAAGGGTGACCTTGAATCAGTGCCTGCAGTTTGAGCATAAGAAGTGCTGAACAAACAGATTAGCGCTTCTTCTTTCTTTGGACTTAACTTTTTACCTCAATCCTCTTCTTAGACTCTACTTGCTTTTTATTTCCCGAGGAGATGTTTTTATTGTCTTCAATTAAAGCAGAATCTTCTTAAGAACTCTTTTAGCTATTTTCAAACATTACAGATGGTGTAAGTAAAATTGGACTTAAGTCGTCTGATTTTTTGACACAGCACATGCTCCCGCTCAGCCCCTCCCATCAGGTATTCTGTTAGGGGATGGGACGGGGGGCAGAACAGCACCGCAGCTAAACATCTACAGCAACACATACTTAATAGGCCCAAGCACCACAAGCTGGCGAGAGGCCTATTATTGTCATGAAATCGAGCGCAAAGCCCTCGCCCGCTTCTAGACACCAACGCATTCCCCAATTCATTATTAATTAGTAGTGGGAAAATTGAGCATTAGTGTTGTAAACGGGTTAATTTTTTGTAATTTTGTCCCTTTTGCACCTACCTATGTGCAAAAATAAAATTTGGCGCGCCCCCTACAGAGCAAAGCTATTTTTTTTTTATGAGTAGCTGTACTAATGACAGAAACATCCCATTTTATTCCTATGGGAAAATCACAAAATGTCTCAAACTCCTCCTTGGGCGTGAGCCCGACCAAGGTGAAATTTGGTGAAAATCATCCTGAGGAATGAGGAACCAAAAGTTATTACAATTTTTTGGATAAGTATTATGGTCTTCTTGTGGCGAAGCCGTAAAGTTGCCTAGAATTTTACAAATGACAGAAACATCCTACGTTATTCCAATGGGAAAATGGATAAAGCTCTCAAATTTAGACTATGCACTTTTACGATCTTCTCCTTGGGCGTAAGCCCGACCATCCTGAAATTTGGCGAACAAAATTTTCTATAATTTGGTGAAAATAATCTATAGGAGTGGAAAATCAAAAGTTATCCAAGATTTTAGCATAAGCTTTATGGTCTTTGTGCGGCGCAGCCGCAAACTTTGACCAAATTTTAGCATTTTTCTCAGAAGGTAAATTGGGACGTGTAAGCTCCCCCTCCTCTTGCTGCGGTGGCGTGGCGCAGGTGAAGGCCGATCATTGCCGCTTGCGGCTATATTTTACACTGTTTCTTTTTGCATTTTTATTAAAAATATATCCAGACAGAAAGTGCATTTGGCTGGACAGAAAACAGACTTTTTTCCAGGGACAAGGGAAAAAGTGACCAAAGTTAGTTTCAGGTTTTTTTTTTTTTTAGTTGTTTCCATTTTACCGAGGACTAGAGCAAATGTTATGTCTGGATAGTAGAAGCCACAGTGGTGGCAATAGCAGAGTCTGCTGTATTCAGCTAAAAGATGTTGATTCGGGTCTTGATTCAATGCCAAGTGGTTAAGATTATTTGCCAGGTCTGGAATAATGCCTACGGGAGAAGGAAATAGACCAGCTAGACAAATGTCATGACGTCTGCCAGAAGGTAAATTATATAAGACATGTAAGGCCTTCTTTTGGTTTTACCTGTACCGGTGTATGTATTTTGTAGAGATATTGCATCTGTCCAATGCAGGCTGCGTGGTCAGATTGCAGATTCTTTGAAGGAACAGCACCTTGTAATCGCAGATTTTATACGCACCAAGTAAATTATAACAATTCATTCTTAATATATAAATCCAGCAGACACTTTTATGTGCCCATGACAAAATCTGTCAAAGGGGATTATTGTGTGTGTTTTACATTGACTGTTTGTTTCCTTGAGTCGTGTAGTTTACAAAATCCTGTTTTGGTGGGGCACATCTGGACTCTGGACACATCTCCAGCCCTTCCCTCCTACCATTAGGACAGAGCTTCAGTTTACCGCATGCTTCATCTTCAGCAAGAATCATTGGTAACCCTGTTCTGTCTCCATTCTGCATAATGCCTGCTCATACTTCATAGTCTGTGGGGATAGCCCCCACGCAGAGTCATGTTTCCTAAGGGGTCCAAAGGGGGCTGTGAGAGGTGCTGGCGAAGAGAGAACAAGGGAGAACGCATACTCAGGTGAGAACAAAATGACAAAAAGTGGATCCATCCATCCATCTTCTTCTGCTTATCCGCAGCCGGGTCGCGGGGGCAGCAGTCTAAGCAGACCAGACTTCCTTCACCCCAGACACTTCATCCAGTTCCTCCAGATCCTGAGGCGTTCCCAGGCCAGCCGAGAGACATAGTCCCTCCAGTGTGTTCTGGGTCTACCCTGGGGCCGCCTCCCGGTGGGACATGCCCAGAACACCTCTCGAGGGAGGCATCCAGAACAGATGCTCTCGATATGGAGGAGCAGCGGCTCTACTCCGAGCTCCTCCCGTGTGTCCAAAAAAGCAGATATAAAGACAAAATAATCATTCCTCATCAAACGCTGACTTGATCTTGTGAAAAACTGGCATATTTCACCTTATTCAGCCCCGCCCACTCTGGCTCACTCCTGTAGTAAATGCACTTCTGGTTTGACGAGAACCCCGTTCATGTACAGGTGTATTTTAAGCATGTTGTAGGTGGCCATTTCCCTGATGATCACTGGTATTGAGTTCCACTGCTGTGCTGCTCTCACTGAGAACGATGCCTGTCTCAATGCACTGTTTCTCAGTGGAACGACACCTCTAACTGCACTCCTAGTGTTTTGATCAGCAGCTGATCTAACATTTACAAACTGTTCGAGGGGGGTGCATGGTGGATTGTGGTTTCGATTCCCGGACCAGACCACCATCACGCGATCTCTCTGGGTGGAGTCTGCATGTCCTCGGTGATGCACACATCTTTATCTGGAATTTAAACGTAAATGTGTTGTCTAGCCATACTCCTAGCTATTTATATTTGGACACAACTTTTATTCCTTCTCCTGCCACAACAATACTAGGTTTACAACTTATGTTTGAAAAACAAGAAAAAAACAAAAATCGAGAAAAACATGGCAAAAGTCTTAGATGTCTTAAGTTGTAAACAATTTTCATTTAAACAGTGTAGGTTTGTCACAGACCTGATGTAAGTTATTTCCGTACGTACAAAGTACCGTATCGTATGCATGCATTTGGGTATGACAGACCAGGATGTTCATTTATATATAATAAAAATAACTATAAAGGCCCACTCCCGTAGCTAGACTCAGAAGGGGTGAGTGATGACTACCAATTCTTACAGATTGTGACCTATTAGTTAAGTACGACTCAATCCATTTTACAAGTTTCTTCAATGATACTTCACGATTTACAGTGTCAAATGCATTTTTAAAATAGCACCAATAATTCAACCACTTTCTAGCAATAATTTTATATTTTCTGTATGGAAGCAGGTTGCAGTTTCAGTGAACATGGCTGGCTAGAGGATGTGTTTTCGCTGTGTAAATATTGCCCTCAAGCGGAAGTGCTGTTTAACATCAGATGTTTAACATTCTTGGCTTTTGGACGAAGAACTATGTCGAAACTTCAGACAAAAAAGTTGGCGAGTACAACTTGTAGTGCAGATGAACCACGGATGCAGATGAACCACTTCAAGTCCAGGCCCATGGAGAACAGAAGCAGATGAGACAACATCCGTATTATCAACTTGAAAGAAGGTACGGAGGGAACAAACCCTAGAGTTTTTTTAACTTCTCGGGCTTAACAAGATACCTGGCACCAAGGCTGTGACTCGTATCAAGATAGACGGTGCCCACCGAAGCCGTGGTCCACAAAGCGCACATCCTCGGCCAGTTATAATCAAACTTCACTACTACAGGGACAAGCAGCAGATCATGGCTGCAGTAAAAGCGAGACCACAGCTGGAACATGACGGGCAAAGTATCTTTGTTAACCAGGATTTTTCTGCAGCAGTGCTCGAAAAAAGAAGGGGTTTCAACAATACGTGCCATGCTCTTATTGGGAAGGGCATCCGCTTTAATATGCGTTTTCCTGCTATGCTCACCCTGACGCATCATGGCACTGTGCACAAGTTCTCTTCTCCAAAGGATGCGCAGGCTTTTGTTGACTCCTTACGCTGAGGGACACTGACTGACAAGGTTAATTCAAGTAAGTGTGCTGTGTTCACAGTATTGGGGGTAAAGGACAAATACTGGACATAATGGCTATATTGAATTAAGTTGTTTTTACATATGTGTGGATAGCCTATAGCATAACATGTTTTAAGATATAATACTTGCTTTGTTATGGTTGGTAGATTTTGATTATGTTAATTTGATGGGAGCGGGGGTGGGATTAATTTGTTAGTTTAGTTAATTTGTAGTATTAGTTTGTTTTTTTCCTGTGGAGTGGAAACTTCTTTTGGCTGCACCTGGGATTTCTAAACCACCTATATGGTGGCTCTTTAGGTTTGAAACATATTTATATGGTTAATGGTCTTTATTTTTTATAATTCTTATTTGGTATGACATGTGTTAAATAGTTCTTTGGCCATCACTGTATGATGGCAATGTTCATGACAGCACAGCTAGTCTAGATCAATATTTGTACTTTTTATTCTGGGTTATTTTACTATGGAGCACTATTCTTTCATCAATTCACTATGTGTAATGAGTAACACAAAAATAATAACCCTCAATGTCAAGGGAATCAATCACGTTATTAAAAGGCGCAAAGTACTTTCCATGCTTAAAACAGACAAAGTGCAGATCGCTTTATTACAAGAAACGCACCTAACTGATCCTGAGCATTTAAAACTAAAATGAGACTGGGGGGGCAGATTTACTACTCCTCTTTTAACTCTAAAAGCCGGGGTGCAGCAATACTTATTCATAAAAACTTACCTTTTACCATGGAAAAAATGGTAAAAGATGAGGATGGACAATTTGTAGTAATCACTGGGATTTTATATGGAGAATTAATTCTACTAGGCAATGTGTATGCCCCAAATACATAGTGCATTTTACTCAAAATTCCTTGCTGAAGTCGCTTTTATATGTCTTATGCACTAATTGTTGGTGACTTTAACTGTGGTCTTGCTCCGGCTACTGATTACAACCCACCCAAGATTCAGCCACCTTCTAAAATGGTAAAGGCCACAAGTGAGCTGTGCACTGACCGGTCTTTTTGATGCTTGGAGGATTTGTAACCCATATGCAAGGGATTTCACTTTTTTTTTTCCCGTCCTCATCAATCTTTTTCTAGAATAGATAATTTGTTTGTCTCTAGATCCATTCTTGATAGGAACCATTAAGCCTTGTGGAGCCTCACTCATCAGTCTTTATGGAATTATTACTGCCCTATTGACCTTATTCTGCACCGCCCACTTTTGCCGTTTTCTGCACTTCCGTCTGTAAACGCACTTCCATTTGACGAGAACTCCGTTAAAGCTAATGACGAACGAGGGAAAAGTCTCACCGCTAAAATGTTACATAAAGTAAATTGATTTGTGTCAAATGTTTAATGAACACAAGCAACAACAAGTCAACAACGCACCGATTTCCTGGTCAGTCTGAAAACCGCTTTTTAGTCCATGTAGAACTTATTTTCTGTTGAGCTCGTCTGCTCCATGTAAACTACAACGGAAACAAGACGGCGGCACGTGAGGCAACGTTCGAAATAAGGTGAATTATGACCCGTTTCGGCGTTGGCACTCGAATCGAATCGAACTTGAGTGACTTGCTATTTGTCAAATATTTAGAAGACCAGTGGGAATTATTCATGTCTAAAAATGATACACTGGAGATTAGTGCTTCTACCCTGTGGGAGGCGGGTAATGCATTTCTTAGAGGCTCAATTATCTCATTCACTGCAGCAATGAAAAAGAACACCCATGCCAAACAATTGAAACTTGAACAGCAAGTTTCTACTTTGGAGCAAGACTTTAATCAATCCTCCTCGCTCTCTGTGCTTAAGAAAATAGACGCGGCAAGATCTGCTCTTGACCAATTACTCACTCAAAGGGCCAAATTGGCAATATTTTATGCAAAACATAGGCTATTTGAATCTGGAAATAAACCTGGACGCCTCCTTGCCCGGCTTACCCTGTGTAAACGTGGGTCAAAAAAGGTGATCTGCATCACAAATCTAAAATGATCTGTAAAATAATAAAGGAGTTCTATCAAAAATTAGATTCTTCTGAATGTGAGGGAATAGCAAATATTAGTGAAAGTTTTTTTGATAAAATTCATTTTCCTGTTTTATCGCAACAAAAAAGACTCAAACTCAAGAGGTCCTAGATGCTATAAAATTTTTGCAAGGTGGGAGGGCACCAGGCCCGGATGGGTTTGGGCCCGATTTTTATTTTTTAAAAATGGCTAAACAAATTGTCAGTCCATTGTTGAATATGTATAAGGGATCATTTGAGCGTGGAACACTCCCACCAACTTGAAATATGGCACATATATCCCTAATTTTGAAAAAGGATAAGCCTCCTGATTTGTGCACATCTTACAGACAGAATCAGACAGTTTTCTCGGTGTAGATTGTAAAATTGTATCTAAAATTTTGGCTAGAAGACTGCAGGAGGTGTTACCAATTCTGGTGAAACCTGACCGGACTGGATTTGTAAAAAATAAGTACTCCCACTCCAATGTGCGGCGTCTCTTAAATATCCTTCATTTCTCACAGAATAGGAATTACAAAGCCCTTGCAATTTCATTAGATGCTGAGAAAGTGTTTGATCGGGTGGAATAGGGGTACCTATTCAGTGTTTTAAATAGATTTTGGTTTGGGCTCTGAATTTGTTGGGTGGGTTAAACTGTCATACAGTGCTCCCACTGTAAGGGTCTTGGTGAAAGGTTCAATCTCTGATGGCTTCCCCTTGGGTAGGGGAACCCGTCAGGGCTGTCCTCTCTCTCCTCTACTGTTTGCACTAGCTTTGGAACCACTGGCGGAGGCTAAAAGAACTCATCCTGAAATTGATGGAATTAAATTGGGGAACACTGAATACAAAATTTCACTTTATGCTGATGACGTATTGCTGTTTGTTACAAGTCCAGAGGCATCCATTCCAATTCGGCTTTCTATTATTAATACATTTGGTCAAGTTTCTGGGTATAAAATTAATTTAGATAAGTCTGAAGTCTCCGCTAGGGGATCAAAGGGAGGGATGGGACCCACCTGCAAATTTTCCCTTCAGGTGGTCAGTTGAAGGCTTTAAATATTTAGGCATTAGAGTATAGAGAATTAATATCAGCAAATACCTCTGAGTTATACAAATTAAACTTTAAAGCGGTACGCTATCCTATGCAAATGTTACCTCTTAAAATTAATAAATCCACATTGTCTGAGATTGAAAGATTTTTGTCCAAATGTATATGGCATGGTAAGAAATCTAGGCTTAAAATGAAAGTTTTGCAGCTTCCAGGGTGGTCAGGCGTTACCCAACTTCCAGTATTACTAAAGGGCCTGCCATGTACGAATTATATCAGGGTGGTTACATTTTACATTAAACAGAACCGCTTGTGGATGGTTGGTGCTGTGAACCTTTTCCATTGCTGAGTCTTTTATCCTCAGATTTGGCTAATCTTCCAGTCGGGGTGAAATCCAATAATATTCTGTTTGTAACGTTTAGAGTTTGGCATCGTGTGTCATCTTGGACGAAAAAACTTCCCAAGTGCAATGCAGCCTATTATTAAAAATGTAGCATTTGCTCCAGGCATAGGTCTTGGTATATTTGACAGCTGGTAATATAAATGTTTAAAACTTGTTTGTGAAGGGTGAGCTTGTCTTTATGCAAATTCGAAATAAGTATGGAATTTCACATACGGACTTCTTTGGTTTTCTCCAGGTGAGACACTTCATTCAATCACCTCTTTAGGTCCCGAGTGATCAACCGATCTTAAACCCAATAGAGAAATGTCTTCTCAAATTTAATGACAATGCCATTTCCAAAAAGAAATTTGTCTCTCTTTGTTATGCACAACTAATGTTGTTGAACTCTGTGTAAAATTCTATATTGGTTTTCTCTGAGTTTGTTACAAGTAAACATTTTCTTAGCAGAGGTAAAGGCACATGACCAAGTTTCAGTACTAAACTCAATCCCCAAATCTGCTTCCCAATGAGTTCTGGAATGCTCAATTGTGCATACGCCAGCTTCTGCATAAAATCAACCCTCAATACTCACCTTTCTGTATAAAATGTAAAAACGTTGTAGGCACATATTATCACTGTATCTGGCAATGTCCGTTGATATTTAGATTTTGGAAGTATGTCACCACAGAGCTCTGCTCCATTTCTCATCGAGCTATTCCTGTGGACCCTGTTTTATTTCTTTTTGGCCTGTCTGAGAGGATGCCTGTGCTACCTGGGCAGATTATGTTACTGCATAAACTTTTTACATTTGGCAAGGAGGTGTGTGTTGTTACAGTGGACACAATGGTATAGAGAGACTTAAAGTTTATCCAATGGAACGCCTCAGTGCCCTGTCAAAGGGTAATTCTTTCTATAAAACATTGCAAATCTTTCTGGATCACCTGTACTCGGGACCTATCTGATGTACTTTGTAAAGGAGGGTCACATTTTGTCTTCAAATTTAACTAATAATTCAATGTGCTTCGCCTTGACATGTTAATCTGAGTACTCTGACTTAGACCCTGTGAGCATCTGCAACTAGTTAGTCATGCACTAACATGCTGTGGTGGATTTTTATGTTTTGTATTTAGTTTTGTTGGAAAATCAATAAACTATAAAAATAAAAATGGTGTATGTGTTAGTAACAGAACATTTATAACCACCTTTAAATATTGAAATTACAACAGCAGACTTCCACACTTTAGGAAATGTAGCTTGTGCAAAGGATTGATTGATGATTGTGTTTGTAGGCTGAGTTAAACAACTGGCCAATTCTTTTAATATTTGAGCATCAAAACCAAAGCTATCTTTCATTCTAGAGGGTTTTAATGTTGAGATAACTTGTGAAACATGAGTTTCAGAGATGCTTTTAAATGTAAACTCGGGCTCCATAGTGTCAACAGGTGCGCATGCGTCGGCGTCTTGTTGCTAGAGACATCGGCTCCTAAACAAAGTCTATTTTTGTGCTTTTAACAACACTCCTTTCTACCCTGTACAACCAAGGGGCTTTAAACGGCGTTTCTATCTTGTCTAATTTGTTTTAACTACTGGATGCCAGGATTTTAGTGTTTTTAACTGCGAAGGACACTGACCCGAGTCAACAACTGCAGGCTAGCATAGCTAGGGCTACAGGTGAGCCTTTAGCTATGCCTTCACTTACCTCCTCATCCAGCTGTGACAGCTGCGCAGGCTTGAGCCAAAAAGTTGCTGAACTGGAACAACGAATTTCCATACTATTTAAAATCCAAGAGGATGGTGATCAGGATTTAATACTAGGAAAGACTTATGCCGCTGCCACCAGCTTACAGTTAGCCAACACAGCTAACTACTCCACCAATGCCTCCCGATCACACCGGCTGTCCTCACCGGCTTCAGGTGCCATCACTGACAAACAGCACTGGTTCCAACAGGGAGCACGACCCAAAGCTCAGACCAGCTCCACTCCTGTCAGGTCAGACCCATGGACTCTCGTTGGGTCCCGCTCCAGGGCGTGGGATAGCCTGCGCTCTCCAAACACTGGAGGTACAGAACTGGAAAACAAATTCACTGTCCTGGCCTACGACAAACACTTTCCGCCTATGAGAGCATGTTCTCCCGGACTACCCGGACGCACAGCCCGACCGCTTCTGTTGAGCTGGACGGCACCTCCATGGCTTCAACACATGTCGAGCTCGAATGTTCGGTGTGAGTCGGGAGGATCCACTGCTGTGTCATCCACGCGCTCTTCAAACCTGAACATTCTGGGTGCTGCGGGAGATGGCCGCGCTCCTGCGGGTGGTCCTGTGACGCTGCAGAATTGGACTCGCACCTCTGCAGATGCCCCCAGCCACCGTGCCTAAGCCAAGCCCGTCCGTGCTGGTCCTAGGCTCGTCCATGGTTCGGCACGTATGAGTAGAAAGGCTACACCTTCTGTCACTCAGGTGCTCTGGTAAAGGACATTTTAGACTCCGCCCCCACCATCCTCTCCACCTGATTTTAACTTTTCTTTTTAACAAGGAGTGGTAAAAGGGGAGGTGGCACTGTTTCTATAACTGCAAACACACCAAAATTTTATGCGTCACCGTGTACAGACCACCAAAGAAATGCAGTCTTTTTATCAATGAATGTTCAGACTTTTTATCAATTTCACACAATTCTTATAAGCATATAATGTTAGAAATTCAAGAAACAACTACTTTTCTAAAATAATCACCTACAAGAACAATAATTCCAAAGTCCTTTTCTAAATTATTGACAATATTTTAAACCCTGATTTTAGTAAGTCTAATTTTACCCCCACCGACTCTCTGTGAGGAGTTTGCAGACCACTTCATGGGGAAAATAAACACTATCTGATGTAACATTTTATCAAATCAAATCAAACGTTATTTATAAAGCGCTTTTCATACAAAAATTGTAACACAAAGTGCTTTCCAGTTTACATATTAAAAACAATTCCCTGAACCCACCTCCACCCCGACCCCACCATCCCCACAGTAAAGCTTCCACGCAAACACATACACGTACGCACGCACACACACACACACGCACACACACACGCACACATACACACGCACACATTCACGCACACACACACACGCACACATACGCGCATACATACAAACATTAAGAAACTGGGCATGAGGCTGAATGCAGGTGAAACAGCTGTGAGAGCACCATCAGAGGAGCCGTCTGTACCAGGAGCAGAGAGTCGCCTGCAGCCAAAGGACACAGACTCAAGACCCAGAGGAGAGACTAGGCACACACCAAACTTCCACCAGGGGCCATAGCCGACCATCACTCCTGGTACAGAGGGCCCCTCGGAGGAAACACCGGAGAGCCTAAAATGAATAAAAGGATTCAGATAAAGGAGGATAAAGATAAAATATATAGTAAAGTAGAAACTAAGACTGGTTGAATGTAAAATACATCAAAACTAGCCTCAATTATAAATAAAATAATAGGTTATATTAAATACTAATGTAAATAATAAATATTAATCAAAAGCTAGGCTAAGAAGGTGGGTCTTGAGCCTGTGTTACGGCTTCACGTGGAGGGACCCAAAAACGGACACTACGGCCAAATCAAAAGTAAAAATGTTTTATTAACTGTTGGAGGCAGATGAAGTGGAGCAGGGCTGGAGCAGGGCTGGAGCAGGGCTGGAGCAGGGCTGGAGCAGGGCTGGAGCAGGGCTGGAGCAGGGCTGGTGCAGGACTGGTGCAGGGCTGGTGAGGGCTGGTGCAGGGCTGGTGCAGACGAAAAACAGGTAAGTACAAAATTCTTCTAAATCTCAGAAACCGAGTAGCCAAGAAGTTCACCGTGAGAAAGATGACAACAATCTGGCAGAGTCTTGCAGGAGAGCTGGATATTTGAAGGCTGCTTGATTGCAGATCGGCTACAGGTGCAGACTCCGCCCAAGCACACTCACACACCCAGGGAGAAGGAAAGGGAGGGGAGCACAAAGGAGGCAGGGCCATGCAGGACATGACAGTACCCCCCCTCCTAACGGGCGTCACCAGACGTCCTACCAGGCCTGTCAGGAAAGGACCGGTAGAAGTCCCGGAGGAGGGACCGATCCAAAATGCTGCTGCGCGGAACCCAGGAGCGCTCCTCCGGACCGTACCCCTCCCAGTCGACCAGGTACTGGAAACTCCTCTCCAAGGCGGCGCGCACGTCCAGAAGCCGACGCACCGTGTAGGCTGGGAAGCCATCAACGACCCGGGCGGGAGGAGGGGGATCGGCCGGAGGGCTAAGAGGGCAGGACGAGACAGGCTTGAGAAGGGAAACGTGGAACGACGGATGGATGTTCAGGGAGGGAGGCAACCTGAGGCGGACAACCGCAGGATTGATGACCTTCTCAATGATGTAAGGTCCTATATACCTAGGCGCCAGCTTTTGGGCTCGACTTGGAGGGGAGGTCACGGTGGACAACCAGACACTCTGTCCAGGCTGGTACTGGGGGACGGCCTGCGATGCCTATCAGCAGCCCTCTGAGCCCGAGCTGTCGTGCGCACCAAAGCCGCCCGAGCACCACCCCAAACGCCACGGCACCGCCTCAAATGTGCTTGCACCGACGAACAGCCACATCCCCCTCCTGGTCTGGGAAGAGAGGAGGCTGAAAACCCAAGGACGCCATGAACGGGGTCATACCTGTGGCCGATGACACCAGGGAATTGTGGGCGTATTCCACCCAGGGCAAGTAGGAGCTCCATGTAGATGGATTGCGGGCGGAGACGCAGCGCAAGGCCGACTCCAGGTCCTGATTGGCCCGTTCCGTCTGGCCATTGGACTGAGGGTGGTAACCCGAGGAGAGGCTAACTGTAGTCCCCATGGCTCGGCAGAAAGCCCTCCAGACCTGAGAGGTGAACTGCGGCCCCCTGTCTGAAACAATGTCGGCAGGGATCCCGTGGAGCCTGTACACATGGAGGATCAGGAGGTTAGCAGTTTCAGTGGCAGTCGGCAATTTAGGGAGGGGAACAAAATGCACCGCCTTGGAAAAACGGTCAACAATGGTAAGTATGGCAGTGTTACCATCCGAGTTAGGAAGTCCCGTGACAAAATCCACAGAAATATGAGACCAGGGTCTGCTGGGAACAGGCAAGGGGTTGAGAAGACCAGCTGGAGCTTGATGGCCAGCCTTGCTCCGAGAACACGTAGGACAGGCTGCAACGAAGAGCGAGTGTCCTTGCTGATAGAGGGCCACCAAAACCTCTGTTTGAGGAAAGATAGGGTTCGGTGGAAACCAGGGTGACAGGTCAGCTTTGAACTGTGCCCCCACTGCAAGACCTGGGAACGCACACTCTCTGGTACAAATAAAGAGTTGGGCGGGCAGCCATCAGGGTCCGGTTGAGTTCGTGGAGCCTCTCGGACCACTCGTTCAATCTCCCAGAGAACTGCGCCAACCAAAGAAGATCGAATCCCAGTATGGGGGTCTGGATCATCCACCATACAAGTAGCCGGCAAAATAGGCTCTGGCGCAGACTCAGTGACATCTCTGGCGGACTGGCGGGACAAAGCATCAGGTTTAACATTCCGGGAGCCAGGGCGGTAGGTGAGGGTAAAATTGAATCTGCCAAGGAATAGGGCCCACCTAGCCTGCCGAGAGTTGAGCCTCTTGGCAGAACGCAGATATGACAAGTTCTTGTGATCAGTCCAAACCACAAACGGTTGCTCAGCACCCTCCAGCCAGTGCCTCCATTCCTGCAACGCCAGAACCACGGCCAACAGTTCCCTATTTCCAATGTCGTAATTTACCTCAGCAGAGGTCAGACGTCGGGAGAAAAAGGCACATGGATGAACTTTTTGATCCATAGGTGAACGCTGGGACAGGACAGCTCCCACACCGGAGTCCGAAGCATCAACTTCCACAATAAACTGTCTGGATGGGTCTGGGTGCGTAAGAACAGGGGCTGAGGTGAACAGGGACTTCAAGGTGGAGAAAGCAACCTCCGCCTCTCTGGACCATTGAAAGGGGATGAGGGTTGATGTGAGCCGAGTCAGAGGAGCTGCCTTTCTGCTGTAGTCCTTAATAAACCTTCTATAAAAATTAGCAAAACCCAAAAAACGTTGCAGCTGTTTTCTGGATTCCGGTCTCGGCCACTCCGCCACAGCTTTCACCTTGTCTGGATCTGCCATGATCTGCCCCTGTCGAATCACAAAACCCAAAAAGTTAACTGACACACAATGAAAATCACACTTCTCTGCCTTAACAAAGAGCTTATTCTCCAGGAGCCGCTGTAGGACAAGCTGGACATGCTGAACGTGTTCATGAGGATCCCTAGAAAAAACAAGAATATCATCCAGATAAACAAAAACAAATCTATTCAACATATCTCTCAGGACATCATTTACTAGCGCCTGGAAAACTGCTGGTGCATTTGTAAGTCCAAAAGGCATCACCAAATATTCAAAATGTCCCAGTGGCGTGTTAAAAGCAGTTTTCCATTCATCACCTTGCCTAATGCGGACAAGGTGGTAGGCATTCCGTAAATCCAATTTAGAAAAAATGGTGGCCTGATGAAGGGGCTCGAAAGCAGAGTCAATTAGTGGCAGAGGATATTTGTTTTTTACAGTTATGTCATTCAACCCCCGATAGTCAATGCAGGGCCTCAAGGTCTTGTCCTTCTTATCCACAAAAAAGAAACCGCCCCAACTGGGGAAGAGGATGGACGTATCAACCCTGCAGCTAACGAGTCTTTAATATAAGTCTCCATAGCTTCCCTCTCAGGACCAGAAAGTTTATACAGACGACTGGTGGGCAAAGGGGCACCAGGAAGCAGATCAATTGCAATCGTAAGGACGGTGTGGGGGTAGGGATAGCGCCTTTTCTTTGCTGAACACCTCACAGAGATCATGATACTCAGGGGGTACGTTGGATAGATCTGGAGGATTGGGAGGAGAGGCAGAGACCGGATTGCTGGAGGTTATGGCTGACCGGAGACAGTTTGAATGGCAGAAAACGCTCCAACTGGAAATGATGTTATTGGCCCAATCAATATGGGGTTTTTTGCCTCCTCAACCAGGGTAGTCCCAACACCACAGGGGCATGAGGGGACGAAATCACCAAAAACAGTATTTCTTCTCTGTGGTTCCCTGACAACACAAGGGATATAACTTTGGTTTGGTGCGTAATCCGAGCTAACCGTTCCCCACTCAATGAATTAACATCCCTGGGGGGTACTATGAGATCTATGGGAATTTTAGCTTGGGATACAAAGTTTGAGTCAATGAAATTGTCGTCAGCTCCAGAATCTACAAACGCAAGGAGGGGAAATGACTCACGTGACCAATACAGGGTAGCTGGGAGTTGCAACCTTTGTGGAGTTGAAGCTGGTAGAGTAGTTGTTTGGCTCATCAGAACCTCTCCATTTACTGATGAGCCTTGTCTTTTGGTCGCTGAGGGCAGGTGTTAATGTAGTGTCCAGCTTGTCCGCAGTAAATGCATAACCCCGACTTTAGGCGATGCTGACGTTCAGCAGGTGATAGTCTAGCCCGGCCCAGCTGCATGGGTTCCTCTCCAGTAGACAGGACCGGTGGACTGGAAGACACAGGAGGGAGGTTAGTGGTAGGAGCAGCGGAAGAGGAGGAAGAACCCGAAGGCAACATAAGTACACAAGGGGAGGGCTGACGAATATTCCTTTCTCTTTGTCTCTCCCTCAGCCTATTGTCCAGACGGGTGGCCAAGGAAATCAATTCCTCTAGCGAGTTTGTCTCATCTCGCGCTGCCAGTTCATCTTTAACTTTATCTGTCAATCCTCTCATGAAAACTCCTTGTAAGGCTGTGTCATCCCACCCACTCTCTGCAGCTAGGATGCGAAAGTCTAAGGCATATTGAGCGACAGAAGATGAGCCTTGATTCAATGAGAGAAGACGTCTGGCTGCTTCTTTGCCTTTAAGGGGATGATCAAAAATTTTCCTCATCTCTGCAGTGAAGTTATCATAGGATTGACATAACATGGAGTCACTCTCCCAAACCGCTGTAGCCCATTGTGCTGCTCGACCAGTGAGTAAACTAAGTAAAAAGGCGAAGGTCTGAGACTTATCTGTAGTGTAGGTGCTGGGTTGCTGGTCAAATACCAGAGAGCACTGGAGGAGGAAATGACCACAGGTTCCCAGATTACCAGAGTAGCGCTCAGGGGTAGGAATATACGGCTCACGGGCAGCAGAGGTGGGAGGCAGGACCAGAGGAGGAGCGGTGGCTTGAGGTGGGTCAGGAGACTAAGGCAAGGCATGAGAGAACTGAGCAGAAAGTTGGTCCATTTGAGTGGAGAGTTGAGAAATACTAGAAGACAACTCACGAAGTCTATCGGTCATTTGTTTCAAAATTTGCTCATGATGGCCCACTCTGGCTCCCTGAGCAGCCAAAGCCTGAATAACTGAGTCCTTGTCCGATGGGTCCATGTGGCCAGATTGTTCTGTTACGGCTTCACGTGGAGGGACCCAAAAACGGACACTACGGCCAAATCAAAAGTAAAAATGTTTTATTAACTGTTGGAGGCAGATGAAGTGGAGCAGGGCTGGAGCAGGGCTGGAGCAGGGCTGGAGCAGGGCTGGAGCAGGGCTGGAGCAGGGCTGGAGCAGGGCTGGAGCAGGGCTGGAGCAGGGCTGGTGCAGGACTGGTGCAGGACTGGTGCAGGGCTGGTGAGGGCTGGTGCAGGGCTGGTGCAGACGAAAAACAGGTAAGTACAAAATTCTTCTAAATCTCAGAAACCGAGTAGCCAAGAAGTTCACCGTGAGAAAGATGACAACAATCTGGCAGAGTCTTGCAGGAGAGCTGGATATTTGAAGGCTGCTTGATTGCAGATCGGCTACAGGTGCAGACTCCGCCCAAGCACACTCACACACCCAGGGAGAAGGAAAGGGAGGGGAGCACAAAGGAGGCAGGGCCATGCAGGACATGACAGCCTGCTCTTAAAAACCTGAACGTTCTCTGCGGCCCTGAGGTTCTCCGGCAGGCCGTTCCACAGACGAGGGCCATAGTACTGGAAGGACGCCTCGCCGTGAGTGTGTGTCCTGACTTTGGGAATGACTAGGAGCCGGCTGCCGGAGGAGCGCAGGGGCCACGAGGGTTCATATGGTAAAAGCAGTTCTGAAATATAAGAAGGCCTAAGACCATTAAGACATTTATAAACCAGTAAAAGAACCTTAAACTCGATCATGAAACACACAGGGAGCCAATGCAGTGATTTTAAAACCGGTGTAATGTGGTCCCGCCCCCTGGTCTTAGTCAGGACACGTGTTGCTGAGGTTTGTAATAATTGCAAACCTGCAATACTCTTTTTGGGAAGACCAGAGAGCAGGCCATTACAGTAGTCTATACGACTGGAGATAAAAGCATGCATCAGCGTCTCCGTGTTGGCCCGAGAGAGAATGGGGCGAACTCTGGCTATGTTCTTTAAGTGATAAAACCCTATTTTTGTGATGTTCTTGATGTGTGGGATAAAAGTCAGCTCAGAGTCGAAAATAACGCCCAGATTTTTCACTTGAGCCGATGGATTAAAAGACTGTGCTTGGAGTTTGGATAAAAGTTTCTCTCTCTGGGCGTCAGGACCGATGACTAAAACCTCAGTTTTGTCCTGGTTAAATTCTGCCATCCAGCATCCATTGGCCTGGTGTCATCAGGAGACATGGAGATGTAAAGATGTCTCCTGATGACACCAGCAGAGGGAGCCTGTACAGGTTAAAAAGCACGGGACCTAAAATCGAACCCTGGGGCACACCACGTGATTTTATGGACCTTGGAGGAGCATTTTATCCCGTCAATGTAATGTTTTTAACACATCTGAGTGTTTGTCTTTACCGGAGGAAACACTGGACAGCTTTGTCCTGGTTAATGCTGAGATGCTTGATAAAGTTTTCTCCTCAGTGAGGCCCACAACATGTCTTTTAGATCCAATCCCAGCACAGTTTTAAAGTCATTTTATGAATCTTTTAAAGACGAGCTTTTAAACATGATGAATTGCTCTCTTCAGACAGGGGTCTTTCCCACTGCCTTTAAAGCGGCGGTGGTGAGGCCCCTGCTGAAGAAGAGCAATTTAGATTTGAATGATTTTAACAATTACAGACCGGTATCTAACTTAACATTTTTAAGCAAAATTTTAGAAAAACTTAATTAAACTTAAACTAAATTTTAGAAAAGCTTAATTACTTATTAACTCACACAAAATTTTTGAGGAATGTCAGTCTAAAATCATTTAAAATCTTTGTCAAGGCTGTCTCTGTGGTTTATCCTAAAACAAAACAAAAAAAGCTATGATTCTAAACAGGTGACAGTGTTGGTTCTACTGGATCTAAGCGATGCCTTTGACACAGAGACCACACTATTCTTTTAAACAGACTCAAGCACCTGGTGGGCCTCTCTGGTACTGCACACAAATGGTTTACATCATCACAGACAGAACATTTATACGTTTAGATACCTGCTCCTCCAAGGTCCATAAAATCCCATAAAATCACGTGGTGTGCCCCAGGGTTCCATATTAGGTCCTGTGCTTTTTAATGTACATGCGCCCTCTGCTGGTGTCATCAGGAGACATGGAGTCAACTTCCACAGTTCTACTGATGATACGCAGCTTTACGTCTCCTGATGACACCAGGCCAATGGATGCTCTTTTTAACTGCATTTTAGAATCAATGGATGGCAGAAAACTTTCTCCAGCTTCACCAGGACAAAACTCAGGTTTTAGTCATCGGTCCTGAGGCCCAGAGAGAAACCTTTATCCAAACTACAAGCACAGTCTCTTAATCCATCAGCACAAGTAAAAAACCTGAGTGTAATTTTTGACTCTGAGTTGACTTTTATTCCACACATCAAGAACATCACAAAAAATTAAGTTTTTATCACTTAAAGAACATAGCCAGAGTCCACCCCATTCTCTCTCGGGCCAACACAGAGACGCTGATGCTTTTATCACCAGTCGTATAGAATACTGTAATGCCCTGCTCTCTGGTCGTACCAAAAAGAGTATTTCAGGTTTGCAATTATTTTAAAAATTCAAGACCAGGGGGCGGGACCACATTACACCGGTTTTAAAATCACTGCATTGGCTCCTCGTGTGTTTCAGGATCAATTTTAAGGTTCTTTTACTGGTTTATAAATGTCTTAATGGTCTTGGGCCTTCTTATCTTTCAGAACTGCTTTTACATTATGAACCTCCGCGGCCCCTGCGCTCCTCCGGCAGCCGGCTCCTAGTCATTCCCAAAGTCAGGACAAACACTCACGGCGAGGCGTCTTTTCAGTACTACGGCCCTCGTCTGTGGAACGGCCTGCCGGGGAAACTCAGGGCCTCAGAGAACGTTCAGGTTTTTAAGAGCAGGCTCAAGACCCACCTTATTAGCCTAGCTTTTGATTAATATTTAATTGTGTATTCATTTATTTTATTCATGTATCCTCTTTATTGTGTTCACTTATTTTAGGCTTACTATTTTAGACGTATTTATGTCCTAGTTTTACCCTATTTTTACCAATTTCTTTATTTATTCTTTCATATTTCGTAATCTATTCTTTTTATCCATTTTAGACTCTCCAGTGTTTCATTGGAGTTCATTGGAATCATCGTGGATGAAGTACACGTAACACACAAATGGTAAGAAAACACGTGTGTAAATGCCACAAAGTTTAACATCATAAAACGCAACCCTTCTATACATTATAGCATGAAAAGTGTTACTTAAAGCTTCATTTCTAAGATGTAACGTTACGGCTTTTGCTCAGATATTTTTCCTTTATTGAGAACAGCACACCATTTACTGCTTGCACTTTTGTCATGTATATTTCTAATTCTTTAGGGGAAGGTAACAAAGGACAGCCAGCCTTCAGAGAGAGCTGTCCATCTGTCCGAGATGTTCCGTAATAGTATGGGTAGCATGGCTTTGAAAAAGGTTGTTTATCCCAATTGTATACACAAGAATATGAATAAGGCGGTTGTCTGTAAATTCATGGCTAATATATTTGCTTGTACTTTTTTTCAGGAATCCCACTCTTGGCGTCGATTGCTTCTGTTGAGACTAAGCACAGGGACCATGCAAGCGTTTGCACATGGAAGCTGCTGGTGACTGAAACAGGAGAAACATTCAACTTGGGCTGTGTTCAATTCTTGCCAACAACCTCAGCTGTTTGGACTGATTAAAGTACTTTTTGTTTTCTCATTGTCAAGGGTTTACATAGCACTTGATATTTAAGATATGCTGCTTGTGTTGAACCGCCACCTTAACGTGGTGGAGGGGTTTGAGTACCCGAATGATCCTGGGAGCTATGTTGTCGGGGGCTTCATGCCCCTGGTAGGGTCACCCATGGCAAACAGGTCCTGGGTGACGGGTCAGACGAAGAGCGGTTCAGAAGCCCCTTATGAATTGTTTAATAACGAGGCCAGTTACGTCGCCCGGATCGGCGTCACCGGGGCCCCACCCTGGAGCCAGGCCTGGGGTGGGTGCTCGACGGCGAGCGCCTGGTGGCCGGGCCTTTCCCACGGGGCCGGCCGCCCAGCCCGAACGGCGGCGACGTGGGGCCGTCCTCCCGTGGACCCACCACCCGCAGGAGGATCCGTGAGGGGCCGGTGCGGAGAGATCTGGGAGGCAGTCGAAGGCGGGGACCTCGACGACCAGATCTCCGGACACAGAAACTAGCTCTGGGGACATGGAATGTCACCTCGCTGGGGGGGAAGGAGCCTGAGCTTGTGCGGGAGGTCGAGCGTTTCCGACTAGATATAGTCGGCCTCACCTCCACGCACAGCCTGGGCTCTGGAACCCGCCTCTCGAGAGGGGCTGGACGCTTCCATTTCTCTGGCGCGTTGCCCTTGGGGAGAGGCGGCGGGCTGGTGTGGGCTTGCTCATAGCCCCACAGCTCAGCCGCCACGCGTGTTGGAGTTTACCCCAGTGAACGAGAGGGTCGCTGGCCCCTCCGCCTTCAGGTGGGGACAGGTCTCTCACGTTGTGTCGCCTCACGGGCCGAGCAGCAGTGCAGAGTACCAGACCTTCTTGGAGTCCCTGGGAGGGGTACTGGACAGTGCACCGCCTGGGGACTCCGATGTTCTACTGGGGGACTTCAACGCCCACGTGGGCAACGACAGTGACACCTGGAGAGGGGTAATCGGGAGGAACGGCCCCCCCGCCCCTCTCTGAACCCGAGCGGTGTTCAGTTATTGGACTTCTGTGCTAGTCACAGCTTGTCCATCACGAACACCATGTTCAAGCACAAGGGTGTCCATCAGTGCACGTGGCACCAGGACACCCTAGGCTGGAGGTCGATGATCGACTTTGTTGTCATGTCATCTGACCTTCGGCTGCGTGTCTTGGACACTCGGGTGAAGAGAGGGGCGGATCTGTCAACCGATCACCACCTGGTGGTGAGTTGATCCGCTGGCGGGGGAGGAAGCCGGACAGACTCGGCAGGCCCAAGCGTATCGTGAGGGTCTGCTGGGAACGGCTGGCAGAGCCCTCTGTCGGGCAGGGTCTTTAACTCACACCTCCGGGAGAACTTCTCCCAGATCCGGGGGAGGTTGGAGACATTGAGTCCGAGTGGACCATGTTCTCCACCTCCATTGTCGATCGCGGCGCTCGTAGCTGTGGTCGCAAGGTCTCTGGTGCCTGTCGCGCGGCAATCCCGAACCGGTGGTGGACACCGAAGTAAGGGATGCCGTCAGGCTGAAGAAGGAGTCCTATCGGGCCTTGTTGGCTCGTGGGACTCCTGAAGCAGCTGACGGGTACCGGCAGGCCAAGCGTACTGCAGCCCGGGCTGTCGCAGAGGCAAAAACTCGGGATTGGGAGGAGTTCGGGGAGGCCATGGAGGAGGACTATCGGTCGGCCTCAAAGAAATTCTGGCAAACCATCCGACGCCTCAGGAGGGGGAAGCAGTGCTTCACCAACACCGTTCTGATGCGGGTGGAGAGCTGTTGACCTCGACTGGGGATGTTGTCGGAAGGTGGAAGGAATACTTTGAGGATCTCCTCAATCCCACTGTCACGTCTTCCGAGGAGGAAGCAGAGGCTCTTGGAGGCGGACTCGTCCATCACCCTGGCTGAAGTCACTGAGGTGGTTGGCAAGCTCCTTGGTGGCAAGGCTCCGGGGGTGGATGAGATCCGCCCTGAGTATCTTAAGTCTCTGGATGTTGTGGGACTGTCTTGGTTGACACGTCTCTGCGACATCGCGTGGCGGTCGGGGACGGTACCTCTGGACTGGCAGACCGGGGTGGTGGTCCCTCTGTATAAGAAGGGGGACCTGAGGGTGTGTTCCAACCACAGGGGGATCACACTCCTCAGCCTCCCCGGTAAGGTCTATTCCAGGGTACTGGAGAGGAGAATCCGACCGATAGTCGAACCTCGGATTCAGGAGGAGCAGTGTGGTTTTCGTCCTGGTCGTGGAACACTGGACCAGCTCTATACCCTCCATCGGGTGCTCGAGGGTTCATGGGAGTTTGCCCAACCAGTCCACATGTGCTTTGTGGATCTGGAGAAGGCATTCGACCGTGTGCCCCGGGGCGCCTTGTGGGGAGTGCTCCGGGAGTATGGGGTCCGGGGCCCTTTGCTAAGGGCTGTCCGGTCCTTGTACGACCGGAGCAGGAGCTGCGTTCGCATTGCCGGCAGTAAGTCAGACCTGTTCCCAGTGCATGTTGGACTCCGCCAGGGCTGCCCTTTGTCACCGGTTCTGTTCATCATTTTTATGGACATAATTTCTAGGTGCAGTCAGGGCGTGGAGGGCGTCCGGTTTGGGAACCACAGAATCTCATCTCTGCTGTTTGCAGATGATGTCGTCCTGATGGCTTCCTCAAACCAGGACCTGCAACATGCACTGGGACGGTTTGCAGCCGAGTGTGAAGCGGCTGGGATGAGGATCAGCACCTCCAAATCCGAGGCCATGGTTCTCGACCGGAAAAAGGTGGCTTGCCCTCTCCGGGTGGGTGGAGAGTCCTTGCCTCAAGTGGAGGAGTTCAAGTATCTCGGGGTCTTGTTCACGAGTGAGGGAAGGATGGAGCGTGAGATTGACAGGCGGATCGGTGCAGCGTCTGCAGTGATGCGGGCGCTGTATCGAACCGTTGTGGTAAAGAAAGAGCTGAGTCGAAGACGGCTCTCGATTACGGTCTATCTACGTTCGACCCTCACCTATGGTCATGAGCTTTGGGTAATGACCGAAGGACAAGATCGCGGATACAAGCGGTCGAAATGAGCTTCCTCCGCCCGGGTGGCTGGGCGCTCCCTTAGAGATAGGGTGAGGAGCTCAGTCACACGGGGGGAGCTCAGAGTAGAGCCGCTGCTCCTCCACGTCGAGAGGAGCCAGCTGAGGTGGCTCAGGCATCTGTTTCGGATGCCTCCTGGACGCCTCCCTCGGGAGGTGTTCTGGGCATGTCCCACCGGGAGGCGGCCCCGGGGTAGACCCAGGACACGCTGGAGGGACTATGTCTCTCGGATGGCCTGGGAACGCCTCGGGATCCCCCCGGAGGAGCTGGAGGAAGTGTCTGGGGTGTAGGAAGTCTGGGAGTCCCTGCTTAGACTGCTGCCCCCGCGACCCGGCCCCGGATAGGCGGAAGAAGATGGATGGATGGATGGATGCTTGTGTTGAGTTGAGTGGTGCGTCACACTGCTGTACTAACCTCTGATGAAGTTATAACAACACACTGTCAGACACAGCCCATTTCCCATGATAGCTAATAAAAGACTTAATGTTTCTTTGTTTTGTAAAGAAAATCTAAATATTCTCTCCATCCTCTTGATAAAGAGTGTGCAAGGCGAGAGGTGAGGAGAGGGATACACATAAACAAGTCGGGTTTGGCTCACTGCGCAAGCTAATTAACTCCCAAAACTATAAAAATGTAAATTGCAATTTGCTACCGTAGGCATCTAATTAAAAGCACTGGAATGTTAAGGACCAAATTGAATTTCTCTAAAGTAAAAGAAAATGTTTGATTGTAATGTGTCATCAGGTATTAATGGCAAACGTTGGCTCTGCTCCTTTCCTCTCTGCAAAGTGAGGGCTTAAGGCGATAGAAATGTCAAAAGTACAAGTAATAAGACATAAAGTGTGGGTTTCAAGATGGCGTGGTGTGAGCACCCGTTCCACTGGGCTGTGGAGAAACTCCGCCTACATCACCCATGAGAAGATAAGACGATCTTTACACAGAGTGAATCATATAAACAACCAGCAAAAAAAGCTGTTATAATTAGTCTAGATGCCAAGAAAGCTTTGGATTCTGTTAGTTGGTTTTATTTATTTAAAGTGCTGACATTTTTTCAAATAGATGACTTAATAATAAAGTATATTGGGGCTCTTTATGACAGTCCAACCTCAAGAGTTAAAAGTAACTTCACTCATCCCACCCACTGACTCTGGAAAGAGGGGCAAGGAGGGGCGAGGATGTTTAAGACCGGTTGAAAAATGGACACACATTGCATGTTTGGATCGAAACAAGGTTCGAAATAGAGCTTCAATAAGCAACAAGAAATGGGAGTCAGACAAGAAAAAAAAAGTTTAAGTATATTGTTTTTATTGAAAACAACAATTAAACTGAAATAGGCTGCAGAATCAAAAGTTTAGGACCACACCTGGAAAAAAAAAAACTGAAACCCCCTCAAAACAGAAATTAAAGTCCCAAACATGAACTCAGTAATGAGTAGGAATGGAGCTCCATTGTTCCACTGAAGGAAAAAGCACCCCAGATCATTATGGCGCCCCCTCCCTGTGGAGCGTAGAAACCATATTAGGTGGATCTGTTTGGAGAGAGGCCCTGCTTATGCAGCTCAACAACCCGACCACATTCAAAAAGAGAATGTTTTTTTTGCCTTCGCCATCAGACACTGAATCCACATTTTTACACAGATTTGGGCTGATTCTAAACTTTTGATCAGCTGCAGAACAGACTGGCTTCCAGCAGCTCTTACCTGTTGTGTACTATTATGAGTAAACTAAGCATGTTATGTGCACAGACTCAGAATTATTTTGATGTAAATTGCATTTTTTCTGATGTTAATCATGCTTATAAGGAGGGTTACTCAACCAGCACAGCACTCACAGCTCTGACTGCGTCAGATTGATCGTAAACAATTGGTAGGAGCTGTTTCTTGATTTTAGTGCAGCATTTGATCTCGTTGATCACAGACTTTTACAAATTAAACTATCTGCTTATGGTTTCAACAGTGCATCTATATAATGTATGTGCAGTTATTTAGCTGACAGAAAACAATGTGTTGCCTTTAATGGTTTACTTTCAAACACTGTACTACTACTATTATTGGTATTATGAAACCAAAGTGTATGCTATTGGGATCAACACAATCTGTTAGGGAAAAAAACAAGTTAAACATATTTCTCAAGACTCATTTATTAGAACAACTTACAGAAGTTAAACTTTCAGATATCACATTAGATCAAGCTATGTCAAGGACTTCTCGTATTAATGATCACATCGCTAAAATGGTTAGAAATAGCTCACTAATTAGAAATAATGCATCTCACCTGGATTACTGTCCTATTGTGTGGTCTAATGCTGCTAACAAAGAGAGCTCAGAATCAAGCTGCAAGACTAGCCCCCAGTTGCCCATTTAGAACTAACGTTAATGATATGCATAGGAGGCTGCCATGGCTGAAAGTCAAAGACAGACTGGCGTGCTGCCTGGTGTTGTCTGTGCATAAAGTATGGACGACACACAAGCCCTTGAGCCTGTTTTCACACTGACTGCCCACCTGTAACAGACACAAACCCTGCTTCAGACACGTTCACTCGGCCTAAACCAAGAACTAACGCACTGAAAAAACCTTTCTATACAGAGCCGTTTCTCACTGGAATGCACTGGCGAAAAAATTCATGATAATAAAGACCCTTTATGTTTTTAAAGCTTAAAGAAATAACTGTTGTAAAACGTAATAATGCTCAATGTTTAGGGCAGTGTTTCATCATAATACTTTATGATTGAACATAAAAAATACAAAGTGTTTTGTAAAAGATTTTTTTTATTGTTAACGCTTGCATTTTTAATATGTATTGTGTTGTAGTTTTTTAAATTGTGAAATTGGACCCCAGGAAGAATTGTCTCTGCTGCTGTAGAGACTAATGGGGATCCTTAAATAAACAAATAAACAAACTCACTATTTTATTTAATTGTTGTTTTCAATAAAATGTTTACTCAAACTTTTTTTTTTTGGTCTCACTCCCTTTTCTTATTGCATAGTGAAGCTCGACTTGGAACCTTGTTAAGATCAAACCATGAAACCATTTTTCAACTGGTCTTAAGTTTTGATGGGGACTGTATAATGTAGAAGCTTCTATTTGTGTGAAATTGAGACCAGCACATTCTCTGCATCTATTTATAGAGCATTTTATTTTAGAGCAGGAAGTGCGCCGTTAGCATGCTATGGTTTGTTAGTTTTACCCAGGAGACAACGCCAGTAAGTGGGCAGTGCCTGGTGGTGTGGGGGAGGGGGAGGAGGGAGCTGAGTGTGGGGCGGGCTCTTTACCAGTGATTGACAGCAGCTAAAAACAAATATCGAACGATGGAATAACAACAGTTCCACATAAAACCAGAAATTTGTGTTTAGATTATGTCTTCTTCTTCTTCTGTCTTCGTCTGCTTTTCCAGACATACACGAGCATGGCAGAGCTCAGCAGGGGTTCTGTGGGGTATTATACAGCATTAAAAGTCACTGAATGAATTTTGGCAAAAATAAGGCCTTAAAATTAATTAAATAAAATCATTGAATTCAGTCCCTACTGGTATTAAAACATAAAACCATTTTGACAAACAGGTGGATATTACCATCTTCTGGGACAGCCTGGTACAATGCAGCCTTCCTTTTGGTCAGTGTTTATTGTACACTGTATGAATAAATATCACACCAAATAGAAACGTAATAAAAAGAAAGGCAAACAATCATTGCAGTCCTTGTCTCCCCAGAGCCTCTGCATCAGCCAATCAGACGTACAGTTGAAATTGAACATTCAAATATATTTTAAATCCCTGACTGGGTTTATTGAATTTAGCTGTTCATAGCTTTGATCAAATCATCACAAGATAAGACAAGACAGTATAGTGCAAATGTAGTGCAAAGTGCTTTACACAACAGGAAAAATGCATTCAAATCACAAATCAGATTAAGACATTAAGACATAGAAAAACCTTATAAAATATACTTTAAAAGAGAAGAGAGCAGATAAAATCTTTCAGTCAAATGCACAGCTAAACAACAGTTTTAGCCTGGATTTGAACATTCCCTGTCTCACATTTCCAGGAAGACTGGTCTAGTTTGTAGCTGCATAATGGCTAAGATGGCTACTTCTAATGCATATTCAGTTTGATGTCGGTGGAAGTGGGACTAACCCATTCCACGTGTATTTTAGATGCTCAAAAACCAAATTCTTTGGAGTAATTAAAGATTGCACGCCTAGATGCAGATTTAGGGGATTACCTACGAAACCTATGAATTTCGACAGAATCAATGAGTGAGATGGGATGATTCTAAATGATAGATGATCAATGAGCTCTATTAATGTATACATGTGAGTCAGGGGTGGACTACTGTCACAAAGTCACAAATAAATAATGCTTTTCACTTGAGTTTGTCTGAATAAAACTAATTCTGCCCAAGTAGTTTGAGAATATATGTATAATCTATTAGATGTGCAAGTTGGATTGTACATTCACTTGGCTCTTTGTAAATGGCTAAAGACTCTATGAACACGTCCCACCTGTTCTCTCCTCCCTGCACTGGCCTCCTGTCAGTTATAGAATCCATTTTAAATTGTTGTTGTTCGCTTCTAAATGGCCTTTCCCCACCCTATTTTAGTGAGCTACTCTGAGACATGAGGGCCACAAACCTGTTCCTTTTAAATATCCCTCGACTCGAGGAGATTGAGCTTTTTCTGTGACTGCTCCAAAGTTATGGAACAGTCTGCATTAGAATGGCACAGTCTGCACTCTACGTAATAAATGTTCTGTTTTTTTAATATTATTTATATTTTCTATATTTATACTTGTTTTCACTTTATCTGTGAAGCACTTCGGACACAGCTCTTTGTTGTAAATTTGCTATATAAATAAACTTGACCTTGACCTTGACCTAAAGACGTGCCAAGCTGTGTGACACCGATCATCTCAGATATTTATGATCATTTTGTAACATTAGTATTGACAGTGTAAATCCATGAGTACTTTGAGTGCTTCCACTTCTTCTGGTTCATCGTTGCTAATCATAGCTGTCTTCTATCTTCATCAGCAGGTAAACAGTAAACGGTTAGGTTTACACCGTACTTGTCAGTGCAGCCAACCACATAACATCACAATTTATTTTATTATTTTAAATCAATAAAATTAGCTGATTAATGGACCGGTTTTCAACAGAGTATCCATAATTTTACCACACGCAGAGCGCTTCTGACATCCGTCACGGCAAAGTGGGCGCTTCTCTAAAGAGTGTGACTACACAGAACTGTTTTAAAACTCACATGTGGTGTGCCCCAGGGTTCAATTTGAGGTCCTGTGCTTTTCAACCTGTCTATGCGCCCTCTGCTAGTGTCATCAGGAGACATCCTGAGGCCCAGAGAGAGAAACCATTACTCAAACTACAAGCACAGTCTTTTAATCCATCACCACAAGTAAAAAAAAAAAACTGGGCATCTGTTTTGACTCAAACTGACTTTTATTCCACACATCAAGAGCATCACAAAAAGAGGTTTTTACACACGTGTGTGTATGGATGTGTATATATGACTGTGGGTGGGTTGTTAATCTGGGTGGGGGAGGTTGGGGAGGATGTGGGCATGTTTTAATGCACTGTAAAGCACTATGCGTTACATTCTATGTATGAAAAGGGCTTTATATATAAAATTTGATTTGATTTTGATTTAAAAGCCTAAACAATTTATAGAGAGTTCCAAGTTATGGGAGCAGGATAGGAGAAGGCTCTTCCCCCAATCAGTTGGAAGGACAGAGAAGCAGTAAATGTCATGTGAGCACAGGCCATTGTAAAAGGGCTCACATATAGATCGGCACACAACAACAAACAGCCTTAGAGTCTAGGGAGTGAACCTCCAAACACTGGAAGAGGCATACAGTGCACAGTGATGGGTAACTCTGCCACAGTTTGACACAAATCTTAATCCACAATGAGAAATAGTATTTAGAGACTGAACAGAACACCATACTCCAACATAGGTAAAAAGTAACAGATGCCAGATGTTTGGCTTTGAACTAGACAAAGAGCTCTCTTTTAAGGCTCACTTCAAGCTCCAAAGTACTAACCCTACTGTAGAAGCAAACTCAATAGGGTTACCATCTATTTATAAATTGGCTCCTGAGACACTCAACAGTAGCAGAGTGACGATAGGCACCTCAAACCAAACTGTCCAATCCCACAGTGCAGGACGTCCTTTGGACAATCAACCTTTTCTTACAAGAGCTGTAAACTGTAAACAAGTGGGTTGCTGATGTAACCTCTAGACTCAAGGGCTGGCTGAAAGAAAATCATAAGCGTACTCACCTGTAAGTGAGTGAAAGTGTGTAAAAGTATACGAGTGAGGGCAAAAGAATGAGTGTCAACTTTGCACTCATGTTTTATTTAATAGAAATGTGTTTTAATGTCTTTTGTAATTGACAGTAGAAAGTGTAGCAAAGCCCAACCAGGGCTTTGAAAATTAGCACTAAACTCTTAATGCATCTTGTAATGTAAATGAGATCTCGCGATCAGAAGGATATCATCTGGTAACACCATATGAAAAGATCATAGCTTTGGTTTTGTCTGAATTCAACACAAACTTCAAGGATTGCAATCAAGGAGAGACAGAGAAAGCAGGCTGTAATGACTCGCCGACCTGTCCCGGTGAGGTTGAGCTCAGTAAAGTACTGTTTCATCGACATAGAAGTCGAACATACATCAGACGGATCAGGATAATAATTTACTAATAAACCTTAAAGTTGTTAATCAAAAGCTAAGCTTAACAGGTGGGTCTTGCGCTTGCTATATATATATATATATATATATATATATATATATATATATATATATATATATATATATATATATATAATATATATATATATAATATAAATAATATAATATAATTCATTATATTTTTTAACATCATTTTTTGTGAATGTGCTGTGGTGTGACATCACCTGTCACCAGCTCATGGTAAAATGTCTAATACTATAAGAGTTGTGCACAAAATTATGTAATGCTTGAAAAAGTCCTTCTTACTGCTGTAGAACTTGTATTTGTCTTCAAAGGCTTGTCACCTCAAACAATCAAGTTTGTGTTTACTTTTGTTTGCTCAAAACCCTAACCCTCTCACACGAAAAGTGCATTATACTTCTCACTCAGTCCAGTTCAAATAATATACAGAAGCTCTCAAATAGTGAAGTAAAAGTAAAGTATCCAATGTAAAATTAACATACATAAAAAAAAAAAAAAAAAAAAAAAAAAAAGTTCAGTATTAATACTTCTTCAATGAGCATCTAGTTACCGGTTTAAGACAAAATTAGTATTTGGGTATAGATTATTTTTGACATTTTTACCATAATTGAGTGAGATGTCTAAACTGTCGATCAATTCATACTTTTAAGTTTCCCAATTGTGCCCTTTTGATTCATACCTTTAAGAACAATGTGTAACATGGCTTCCAGTCGGCTCTGACTTTTGAGCGCTTGGCAAGTTCTCCCAGCCTAAACCCATTTCTCTGCATTTGTCTTCTCTTCTCTCCCCTGCGTCGGATAATATATGGCATGACACCCAATCAGCAAATCCCTCCGCATGCATGATGTTTGCATTCGGCACTGTTCACGCTCGCTGTGCACCGCGCTGATGATTGATGGATATAAAATGACACCGCCGCTGTCACGCAAGAGTTGTCAGAATCAAAATAGGTTTATTGCCATTGTCAGTGATCAAAACTCACAAACATAGGAACTTGTAAGGTGCAACATAAAACAATGACTAAAATATAATAAAATATATAAAAGAGGCATGGATATGATTAAGAATAAAACAAAATCAAATAGAATACATTAAGATAGACCAAGACTGTATACAGAAATGTGCAGTTGGACTCTTTTATAATATATTGTTAAAGTGGCAGCTGTTATAAAGTGTTCATGAGTCCAACAGCAGAGGGAAATGTATTTTCATTTCATGTATTGTCATGTGTTTTCATATTTGTCTGACCCCAAAAACGATGCATGTCTTGAATTCCTCCCTTTTTTCCGCTCAAACAGGCGCTCTCTTTACCTACAAACTTGGACCCACGCAAAATGACTGCTCTGACAACTGGAAACGCCTGGCAGACACACTCGAGCGCGGCGTTAGCACACTGGCACGGCGGCGGTGGAGTCTGTTTGTAGCCTGCTGGGTGATTTGTTAGCAGAGTTAGCTCCCCGCAGGCTGACAGGAGGGGTCCATAAGGCAAAGGGCTGGCCTCAGGCGGGTGAGAGATGGAGGAGAGCAGGGGAGCAGGGGAGAGGGAATGGAAGAGACAACAGCGAAGCACAGAAGATAATAAACACAGATGGGTAAAAAGGATGGATGTCGTGAAGTCTTGGGATGAATCATTTGTGAGCTTTTTGTAGCCGTTCCGTCAGTGGAGCTGTGAGCCTGGTGTCCACTGCACAGTTTTAGCTGTCTGTGATTAAATACTTCTGATCGTGGGAAGAATCTTAAGTCAAAGCTCAAAATCGGGGTTTGTAGGTGTCAGAGTGAGACGGGGATGAACTAAACAGTCGCACAACCAAAGACAAGCTGCGATTGATATTAAACCTGTTTGATATTTTGGAATCTTGGTGGCAGAATGAGTCCCCGTCACAGCATTTGCAATCAGTCTTTGTCACAGATGTAAACACAAGCGCTGCAGAGGGACCCTATATTCTATTTATTTTGGTAACTTTTACAAATGCGAAAATTAACATGTTGTGCTAGCCTCCACTAACAGATATAACTATGATTACTTGTCACATAAAGCCTAATACTCATTCAGAAAAACTTTGCTACAATAAATCGTTGGACAATTGCACAATGTGACTGTGTTCTGTTTCAGAACTTTTAATTTATCAGGTCTTGTATATGGAAACTTTTTTGCCCCTTTATTCAAATTGAAATGTAAATGTTCAATTTAGAATTGTATTTTCAAAATGAGAATTCATTATGCAATATCAATATGCATTTTGAAATTGCATGTTGTATATACCACTTCAATTTGGAAATGCAATTTGCAATTTGACGATTTAATCTTTATATTGTCATGTATGTATTGTATGTATTCAATGTAATATGAATTCATATTTTTAAATAAAGAATATGGGGAATTTGGGTACAAAAAACCACGTGGATATGCATTTGCAGTCTACAGGTGGTGCTGTTTCACAACATACATTTCAATGAACACCAGTGCAATTCAAAACTCCTTTGACACTGCAAATGTGAAATTTGCAATTTGAAATGTCAAAGGTGTTTTTTAGCAGATCTTACGAAATTGAAAAATAAAGTGCATTTTGCAAAATGCAATTTTAAATGACAAGTTAACTTTGCATAATGAATTTTCATTTGAAAAATGTAATTGAAAGTTAGACATAGCAAAATGCTATTTTAAATTTAGCTAATTTTATTTAATGAATTCTGATTTCCAAAATGCGATTCTAAGTTAGACACTGAAATTATAAATTGAATATTGGGTAAAAAAAAAACGGCATAGAAATTTGTTTTACAATGTAATCTTTATTTCAAAATATTAATATGATCAAACATTTTAAAGATCAAATTGTAAATTCCATTTCCAAATGTAAGTGCTATTTACAAAATGCAATTTCAAACTGCATATTGATATTGCAAAATGCATACTGATATTGCATAGTGAATTCTCATTTTGAAAATACAATTCTAAATTGAACATTTACATTTCAATTTGAATAAAGGGGCCAAACAGCTTCCATACTTGTAGTGTGACAACATCTGGAATTTTAGTGAAATGTGGCATAAATGGATGAGGTGAGGTGCAATGGCCCTCATTCAATTCAATTCAGTTTATTTATTTATTTGTTCTCGTTATTGAACACCAGTGTCATACATTGCATAAATACATACTTTTTTTTTAAATATACATATCACTATTACAAAGCTTTTTTTTCTGGGAGAGGGGGGAGTAAGGGAATACAAAAAAGAAGAGATTGAAGTTGGAAAAATAAATAAATTAATAATAATTATGCATTCTTTTTTCATTTGTTTTAGTGATACTGTCATGGTGGCGTGTGAAAGTGCGTGTCTGAATGTAAGTGTTGGTGTGTGTTTGTGTGGATGTGCATTAGCAAATATTTGTAAAAAGGAGTTACAATAAAAAGAAACAAAGTAAATTAAAGTTACACTGCGTAAGATTCCCGGTCTTGCGCCTCTAGAGGCCACAGGTGCCACTCCCACGCGGTGCAAGTGTGCATGTATTTCAGTCACTGGTTCAATACTACATTTGGCCTGTTGCTACTGGTGGAGGCTCATGAGAAAACCAAAAGGTGATTTACCAAAAAATAACCTGTATCAAGAAAATACGATGGATGACTATCAGGTACAGTCATTTTTTAAAAAATCCATTTATTATTTTCAACATTCTCATAGCCCTCTTACGTTACAGTGAACAGCTTGTTTGTGTCGTCACAAGAGCTAGAGGCTGTGTCATTGTTCAGTATTTGCAGTTTATTGTAACGTTACATTTTGTCAGAGCTCGTTGTATCACTAATCAATAAACTAAAAGTGTCTAGTACGCATATTACTAACTTACACTAACGCAAAAAATCAATAACGTTTATATGCAAAATCAGTTAGATTTTTGCGCTCAATGACCATCTCAAGTTTGTCTTCTATGGTTAGTTATCCTACCACCATTATTCAGTAACGTTACTTGCATTATAAGCAAATTGTTTGTTTGTTTTTATTTATTCAGTTTTTTATCATTCCTGTTTTCAGTCATCTTCCTCATCTTCATCATTTGAAGACTCACCTCCAGATAGGAGGAGAGGTATGGGAGGAAGGGGGAGGAGAAGAGGCAGGGGAGGTGTAAGCTCCAGAGGCCAAAGTATATCCAGAGGCCAACATAGGTCCAGAAGCCAAAGAAGAGCAACAAATCAGATTGAATTATCTGAAGATTATGACAGACTCTAGGATCTTAAAGAGAGGCGGAGAAATGTCATGTAGGTTTGAGGACTTTACATAAATAGACAACTCGTAAAACATTTGAAGAGATGTACTGATACATATGTAGTTAATATGTTAACTGAGGTTCGTGAGCAGGACCACACCCCCATCGCCGTCCCTGGGCACTCCTCTAACTCCCAGAAGCCTTCATATACCAGCCTATGCCTCAATCACTGTTTTCTCGACAGCTTTAGAGAGACAGCATCATGGATGCAGAATTAAACATTAATCTCTCAGATTCCGACTCTGAGCTGTTCGGCCCGTCTCCGGCCTCCTCTGCTTCTCGGCGTTCCGCTAGCCAAAGGAGCAGCCAACATCATCGTCCCGCCGTGCACTCCGTGGTTCACGCCGTGAACCGGGCAGAAGACAGCCCGGATGTCATCCCGCCTTCGCCAAGGGCTCGTCGTCAACTGGCTCCACGCACGTCCCCTCGGCGCCCCCGCTCCTCGCTTCCCGGCACCCAGCCTTCGCCCTCCGGCACCCGGCCTTCGCCCTCCGGCACCCGGCCTTCGCCCTCCGGCACCCAGGCTTTGCCTCCCGGCACCCGGGCTTCGCCTCCCGGGATCGGGCTGCTCGACATATGGGTGTGGACCGTGGCTACCCTGCAGAGCGAGCTTAGAAGGATGAAAGTAGCTTTCAGTCGATACGACAATAAATCTAGACTTTTTCAGTTGTATTCATCCAACGCTCCTGCTCCTGCGCTCTCCAACAGCGCTCCATGTCTGGGTTCCCCGACAGGCGTGCGCGCTGACGTCATCCGTCCACCTGCCTCGGCGCAACTTCAAGCCGGCGCTACAGCTCCCCATAGCGGGAGCCAGCTAGTATTATCACCCGCGTCTGCTCCCTCCAGTTCTAATATAAATGAGTTTGTCTCATCCTTTCTTTCAGCGCTCTCAGCCCAGGTTGGACAGGCATCCAATAATTCTAATGTGAATTGTTCCTCTCTCTCTCTCCCTATTCCCAGCCAGTCTAACCCTCCATTGCCGCAATTTTCTGCTCATTCCGCTGCCCAGAATTCAAGTTCCGCAGAACCTCAGCATTGATTTTCCAATATTTTCCAATATTACTCTATTGTAGGATATTCGCAGCCCGAACATCACTTTCATGTGAGCTTTGCGGCGCTCCCTCTCACCCCGCATCAGCGTGTGCAGTGATCGCACCCCGCCCCGCCCCCGATCCACCACTTCAAAAAACCCCATCTATAACCGTCTGACCCCCGCCGCACCGCCTCCCCCTATTATTCCCAACCTACGTGACAGTCGTCCCTCGGTCAGTGTTCCTGTTCCCAAAGGCAGGGACATACGTGGCCGACCCATTTTATACTAAGCTGGTCGAATGGTGTGCAATAACTTTAACCACTCAGGGTGCTCCCGTTCAAGCTGCAGGTTCCTGCATGTGTGCTCCTTCTGCGGGTGGAGCCCATGCCAGAAGCACCTGCCTGCACAACCCCACCAACCTGGATAAGAATTTGTTAAGTTTTTGATCGACGGTTTCACAAACGGGGTTCACCCTGGCATAGAAGCATTACCGCAAATTTCACATCACTGTCACAACCTTCAGTCGGCGCTCGCCGAACCAGACACCGTGGACCAACTCTTGGCTAAAGAAGTCAAGGAGGGGTTCATGATCGGTCCATTCAAAAAGCCCCCTTTTCAAATGTTTCGCGTTAGTCCCATCGGTGTCGCTATTCGGAAATACTCTTTAAGAAAGTGTCTGATTTTCGATTTGTCTTCTCCGCACGGGTCAGAGGTTCCCAGTATCAACAGCCTCATTCCATCGCCGGATTTTTCTATGCGATATGCAACAATCGATCATGCTATATCACTCATCCGCTTAGCAGGTCATGGAGCTTGGCTTTCTAAAGCCAACATTACCAGCGCGTTCAAGGTTTTGCCCATTCATCCTGATTTCTGGAGCTTCTTCGGAGTCCTCTGGCAAGGACACTATTATTTTGCGGTGCGGCTCACCTTTGGTTACCGGAGCAGTCCGAAGATCTTCGATTCCCTTTCAGAAGCTTTGTGCTGGATTCTCATCAACACTTAGAAACTTCCATACGTGCTCCATCTCCTGGACGATTTTTTGGTCGTTACACCCAAATCTTCACCCCCTCGTCTCGGTCTGTTGACCATTGTTAAAACTTTTGCCGATATTAGCGTACCGCTGTCCGAGGAGAAAACTCAAGGGCCTTGCACTGCAATCGAGTTTCTCGGTATTACGCTCGATTCCATTTCATTCCAGGCATCCCTCCCTTCGGAGAAGGTTCTTCGTATCTCCCTGCTCTTGTCCAACTTCATCTTGGCAGACAGATGTACTAAAAGGCAACTCCTCACTCTCCTTGGTCACCTGAACTACGCTATTCGCATCATTCCTCAAGGGAAACCTTTTCTGTCTAGCCTCCTCACGAAAGCTGCTTCTATTCTCCACAATAGAGTGAACCTTGACGCCTCCTGCAAAACCGAAATGCGTCTTTGGAAACATTTCCTGGACTCCTGGAACGGGATTTAGTTCTTTTATGACAAATTCACCTCTTCTCCTGAAGACATTCAGCTCTACACAGATGCTGCCCCGTCAGTTGGGTTCGGGGGCTTTTACCAAGGCCAATGGTTCGCTTCCACATGGCCTTCGGAGTTCCTCACGCTCCAGCATGCTGGTTCTTCAGCTCTCTTTGAGATTTACCCCATTGTTATCGCAGCCCTTCTTTGGGGTCACGAATGGTCCAGAAGGTGCATCTTGATACATTCTGACAACACTGCAGTGATCGACATCATTAACAAAGGGAGATCTTGTTGCCCCCATATTTCTCAGTTCCTGCAAAGGCTGACGCTCATCTCCGCTCAGAACCAATTCGTTCTCCATGCCGCCCACGTTCCAGGTCCACGTAATCTAATCGCCGACTCTCTCTCTTGCTTTGCTTTTCAGAAGTTCAGAATCTTGGCTGCAAACTCCGACGTCAACCCCACGCCGGTCCCACCGTTTTCAGCCACGATCTTCCCATAGATCCAGGCCTCGCTGATCTCACGGTAACATCCAGGCAGGCCATCCTTCTCGGTCTTGCCCCTCGTTCACTTTCAGCTTATCTCTGTGGATGGAATTGTTTCCAATCATTCCTCCAGCTTTATCGGCTCTCGGCTACATCATACGATGTTTTTACCATCTGCAATTTCATCACCTTCGCTCACCCCTCTCGTAACATCCGCACCACCTCCATCCAGGCCTACTTGGCAGGAATCAACCTTCTATTCAAACTGGCTACAGGTGTCACCTGCTTGGCCCTGTCTCACGCTCATGTTTCGTTGTTACTAAAAGGGTTACGCAAGTCTGAACCCTGCGCTTCTCCAAACGTCTGCCTCTCACCTCCGACCTTCTCAAACGTTGCATTCTTACTCTCCGTGCTCGCTACATCTGTCCCATGCTCGATCTAACCATCAAGTGCATGTTCCTGCTTGCCTTCTTCGGATTCCTCCACTGCTCTGAATTTGCTCCAACCTCCAGCAAATTCGATCCAACTATTCATCCCCGGTTATTGGACCTCGTCACCTACAGCCAAGACTCGCTCGTATTCACACTTCGCAGGAGCAAAACTGATCAGCTAGGGATGTCCTTCCCGATTTATTTATTTCGCCTCAACTCCATCCTCAGCCCTTTCGAACCACTAACCAAATACATGGCCTCTGGTCATGCCTACAATGCCTCTCCTAATGATCCCCTCTTTCTCATTGAAACTGGAAAAATGGCGTCTCGATTCTGGTTTACCATACACTTCCGCAGGATCCGTCTCTCCTCCGGTCTATCATCAGGAAACTATTCGATTCACTCCTTCCGCATCGGCGCTGCTTCCTCTGCAGCTCGAGCAGGCATTCCGGATCATAAAATACAAGCCCTCGGGCGCTGGTCTTCCCAGACGTACCGAGATTATATACTTATATACTATCTCCGTCAGGCTCATTCCTCGATTTCATAATTCATTCTTTGGGGGTCCCGAATCAGCTGGGCAGATCACCGAGACGGAGCCCCCCCACTGAGTCTCATCACCCAGCCATCGTCTGCTGGCGCGAGCTACTTCGAATCACCTGCTTTCTTTCGTTCGTGAACAGGACCACGCCCCCATCGCCGTCCCTGGGCACACCTCTAACTCCCAGAAGCCTTCATATACCAGCCTATGCCTCAATCACTGTTTGCGGATGTTCTCTCGATCCACCCCCCTCCCCTTCTATGTCATATGCATTCTCTTTCAGCGTCCAGTTCCCTAAAGGTGGGGTCCCGAATCGGCTGGGCAGATCACCGAGACGGAGCCCCCACACTGAGTCTCATCACCCAGCCATCGTCTGCTAGCGCGAGCTACTTCAAATCACCTGCTTTCTTTCACTAATAAATGGTTGTATTGCACATCTCGTTGTGGCGTGGTCCTTGCTAATGAAATGTAGTTAATATGTTAACTGAGGTTCGTGAGCAGGACCACGCCCCCATCGCCGTCCCTGGGTACACCTCTAACTCCCAGAAGCCTTCATATACCAGCCTATGCCTCAATCACTGTTTGCCACTGTTCTTTCACTAATAAATTATTGTATTGCACATCTCGTTGTGGCGTGGTCCTTGCTAATGAAATGTTTATGTTGGAGGAAAGACTGCAGCTTCCGTCTGGCCAGCAAAGAGATGCTCTGCTACAATTTATACTAGACAGATTGCCTGGACTCCTTTTTGATCTATTAGTTCTGTAAACAAACCCTCAACCTCCTCCTCCAGTGAGTGTGAGTGCACTAACTGCAAAGAAATGCCTGCAGACATGGAGAGGCTTTATTGTGCTGTCACACATGGACTTCTACATCCTAGATGGATAGATGGATGGAGTTTTGCATCTTGCTCGGGCTGCATGGAAGACATTTTTGCAGCTGATAACAACCCAGGACCTGGAGAAGAAAAGCGTTCAAACCGGCATGCAGTTTACAGACAATTTGTATCGTGGCAGCATGGTCAATTAGGGGAGGGGAACAGGGTAGTAATTCTAAGCTGCTGTGTTTGGCGAAGAAGAAGCTTTTCCAGACCCTATACATAGGTTTCAGAGTGAGACCCTTTTCCTTGATACCACTCAATAAAACATTGTGAATAATACAATACTCATAACTTGTATCAATCTAATTGTTGTTAGCCATGTTACTGCTAAGTGTCTTGCTAAAACACATTGCCAGTATTTTACACACAGCCCCCGATCATTTACAAGATGAAAAACTAAACTTTTACAAAACTTTATTCAAATTAGAAATAATAAGCACTAATTATAAGTGTAACAAAATATGCAGTTTTCAGTCTTCTGTGAGTAGGGCTGTTGCTCCTCATGTTTTGTGTCTTGCCACAAGTTCTGCTGTGTATGGTGCCTGAGAAAAACAAAGTGCCTAAATAAAGTCCAAGGCACCTGGGATCGTCCTCCCTAAGGCTTTTTCTTCGAGGAAGGGCAACACCACTCTCAATTCTCTTCAAAACGATGGCCTTCTGAAGCTCAGGAATGTAACTGTAGGTCTTTGCCTCCTTCAAAGCATACACACTCCAGTTCTTTGACTTTTTATTGTAGTACCGTTTGTATCTGTAAAGCACATTTAAAGACTTTGTCTTTAGAAAAAGAATGTTCAATAATATTTACATTTTTTGTCCATCTTTGTTACATGCCAGACCACGGCCATTATGATCATTGTAGTCTATAGCTGCCAGTTGTGTTCTGGCTGTATAAACCTTTGGACTGTAGGCAAAGCGTTTGCAGCATACATGAGTATGTGATTCTGAAAACTCTCCAAATCAGAGGTTGTCCTGTGGAAAATGTAAGTGTTATGAGAAGAATTTTGACATTACTAAATATATAAAATATGCGTAAATTGTATAAACATACCTTTTTCACATCCGTCAGCCAGTGTTTATTCAGAACAATTGATGTCAGTGCTTGGTGAGCTGCAGAACCTGAGAAGCCATGAAAGTGTAGTTGTAAACATTAGTTGGACACGAACATGTGTAACACTAACATTACACAACTTACAAATAGATCTGCATCCAACAACCTTACTGTATCCACGGCTTCACCCTAATGATCTCCTCTTCCAGTCCATCCATTCCATCTAATTCTAAGTTTAAAAAAAAAAAAAAAAATTCTGTCATCATCATTTCACGGACAAGTGAGTTCATAGACTCCACAAAACATTCCCTCTCCATGATCACAGAATTCTCCCCAGTTCTCCTTGTCTCATGTGTAAATGTGCACAATGTTCCTTGTTTCTTGCTCCAGCATTGTCTATGTGCAATACTGGACACAATGACCTAAAAAACAAAATGGTGAATGAGTGGTCTCATAAGTATAATGTTAATTTAATTGAACATTGCGGGTGATATAGCCCATAAAATGAATCAAAACGTGAAGGCCGAAGGCAAGTTTGTTGCTTGACATGGATTTTTACAGACCGCACTCTCCCGTCTGTGCCTGGGTAGATTTCGGTTACTTTCCCAACGGGCCATGATAATCATGGAAGCTGTGGATCAATGATGAGAACCACCTGACCAGTTTTAAGATTCTCCTTTTCCACTTTCCACTTAGGTCTAGACTGGAGATCTAGGAGGTGATAGCGTACAAAGCTTGCCCAGAAATGGTCAGCAAGTATCTGGCTGTGACGCCAATGCCGTTTCCCAATGTGCTGGTTGCTGGCATACACTGCTTGAGGTAAGGAAGCATCGCACCGCCCCATCAACAAGTTGGGAGTCACAGGATCCGGATCAGCGACATCAGTAAACACTTAACCGAGTGGCTTTGAGTTTACGATGTCCTCCACCTCAAATAGGACAGTACGCTTTGGAACAGATTGGTCTGCCAGGACAACCCTCAAAGCATCCTTGATAGATTTGATCTCCTTTTGCAGAAGTGCAGCCAATTGGGCACCGCTCACAGCAGCATAGAGTTCCAATCGGGGCATAGAGAGTTGTTTGCGAGGTGCAAACTTGGGATCGAGCCATGACAAAGGAGAGAGATACTTGACCGGGACAAACTTCAGACCGCAGGTAGGCCATTGATCCATAAGCTCTCTCAGACGAGTCACAAAAAACATGCAGCTGCTGGCTGATCCTTTTATGCTCCAGAGTGGCTGATTCATAATACCAAGGAAAGTTCACATGAGGGAGTAGTCAGTTCCCCAAGCCATGAGTTCCACTGACTCACCAAACAGGTGTCGTTGATTGGATTGTCCCACCCTCTTGGGGAGTTCCACAAGTCCTGCACCAGTATTTTGGCCCTGGTGAGGAAGGGAAGGATATACCCCAGAGGGTCATATTGGCTGGCAAGTATGCGTTAAATGTCCCTTAAAGTTGGACTGGGGCTGGTAAAAGTGAGAACTTTGCTCTTGTAACTGAAGTTATCAGTACGGCAGTTCCAACGGAGACAAAGGGTTGGTTCTTCTGGATCAGTGGTTGTGTGGGAAAACCAAAGATCACAGGAACTGAATCGAGCAGAGGTAGGAAGGTGTGCCACAAATTATGGGTTATTGCTTCCCAATTGTCAGATCTCAAAGCCACCAACAAGGAGGAATCAAATCAACAAAGCCACGCGCAGCCTCTGGTGAAGTGAAGCTCTGCAAGCAGTTGTCTATGTAGAAAGACTGCTCCACCACCTTGCGAAGGCTATTCTCTGGTTCAAGATAGTCTCTGGCATAGAGTTGTAGCGCATAGATAGCACAACAAGGACTACAAGTCATCCCGAAAGGCAAGACTTGCCATTCGTAGACAAGCGAACCTTGTGAAACATTGCCTTTGTGGTAAGATGGTTTTTGGAGCCTGTGCCGGAGGTGCGCTTGCTTACCTGGCGCCCCGAGGCGCGGGCTGGCGGGCTTTATAAGCGCTCCCTTTTCTCGTTGCTCCCCCTTTTTGCCCACACGCATTTCCGGGTCTTTGTGTTTGCTGCGTCTCCTCCTGCTCAGGTAGATCTCGTTTCTAAACTCATTCAGTAAATGTACAAATCCTTAAATCGCGATTTCTTCCAGTGCCGCCGTTGGCTGCGCGCTCGGCACCGCATTTTCATAAATTCTCACTGCGCGTCCTCGAGCGCCTACGGTTGTGGTGACAGGTAATGAGTATTCACTACCCTTCACTCATAAATATGTCTCAAATTCTTACGCAACCTTCAATGTGTTTTAGTTTTCCTCTTGGCTGCTCCATTTACAAACTTTTGAGCCAGCGCCGTCGCCACGCGCTCTCATCCATAGTGGCAGATAACGCCCCTCGCAGCCTTACTTCATTCATAAATTTGCCGAGTCTCACGCATGTGTTGTTCGTAGTTTGCCGCCGGTTGTACAACTTAACCAGCTCCATTACGCGCTTTGACACGCGCTCATCCATAGGAAAAGGTAAAGGCGTTCTCAATCATTGGTGTTCATGTCAAAGTCAACAATTAATTCAAACTAAATTGTAGCTTGCTCTCCGGCATTACGCGCCCAGAGCAACGCTGGTTGGTCCACATGCGGGGTGCCTGACTGAAGGCTCCCTCTTGTTCGGCGTCGAGCCGTGGGCCACTTTCCCCTCATAACTGGTAGGCCTGCGTGTGATCTTCCCTGTGTAAACCACTTTTATTAATTGTTGGTTTTAGGTAAATTATTAAATTCCTTTTTCAGGTGTCTGCGGTGGTCAGCAGCGGCACAGGGCACGCCGCCTCTGTTACGTTTTTATTGTCTCCACTCCTGTTTTACCTTTTACTGTTGTTCATCCCTGTTGTGTTTTGTCTCAACCCACTGTATTTTATTAAGTTGTATCCGGCGCGGTCTTGGCGCTGGAGTGTGTGGTGGTGCGCGCCAAAGGACTATTTTAAGGAAGCACCTAGGTATTTTATTAAGTGGAAATAAATAACAAATGTTGATTGTACTATATTCCAACTGTTAAAATAAAGTGTTAACTAATGGAACCTGTGGCTCTCTGATTCATTGTTGATAGCTTACCTGTGCGCCTTGGGGATCTACACATTCTGCCGGTGAAATTCCGGTGGTGGCGTTGTTACAACAACTTAAAATTTAGTTCATCTTATGTTGCCAAATTATTATAATCTATTAACCGCCCGTCCTGCCACACCTTGATATCCCCAATGACTGCTACTTGGTGCTGCCGGAAGCGGAGAAGAACACCAAGCAATGAAGGACCAAGGACAGGACCCGGTAGGAGACAGTTGTTCAGGTTTTGACCTTGGTGAGTATAAGAGCAGTTGAACACCAGCCTGTGTTTATCACTATGTTGTGTAACCACATGATGTGGGATACACCAGGATTCTGCGCCAGGAGTAGATCTGGGTTTTACTGGGACAACATAGCCAGCATCAAGCAACTTTTCAATCTCCCTTGAGTGCACCTCAGATAGAACCAGATCTTTCTTCAGCCGCTTTTCGGTTCTCAGGAGAACAGGAAGAAAGGAAGCTGGCTTCGTACAAAGTGATGGAAACTGAGGATGTCGGAGCAAAGGGGTGGCATACCGCCATTGGCCATTTACATCTACTCCGTGTCTTCAAGTCCAGAAGACACAAAGTAGACGTGTCTACGTCGACCACGTAAAGCGCTCGTTTAGTGCGCACTTTCGCACGGGCTTCGCCCGTTTACAATGATAATGTTAAATTTTCCCACTACTAATTGGTATGCATGGAACGTGCATGAGTTGGGGAATGCGTTAGTGAGTGTTTGGAAGCGGACGAGCGCTTCGCGCTCGATTTCGTGCGCACTTCATGTGCACTTTCGCAGCCGTGCTTTGCACAGCACTACAAAACTAATAGGCCTAATAAAATAGTAAAAGACAAATAGAAATTAATGAGGACCGCACAACTCATGCAGCATTAAAAACCAGAGAATGAAAGTGAGTGTTTAAACCAGACTTAAAACAGTCCACTGTGGGGACTGTTCGGAGGTGGGGGGCAGAAGGCCCTGTCTCCCCCTGGGGGATAATTCATTTAATGTTGTCTGTTAAATAATGCAATATGATGTACAAGAGCAGCAACATGAAAAAAAACATTGGTGAGTTATTGGTCCACAAGAAAAAGTTAGTTTTGAACTGATGCATCCTGGCTCTCTTTCTCTTATTAATGCATGTATTTAGTGTCATATTTAGTTTTTTGCTAGTAACATATAAAAGTTTACCCAGATAGAAAGTAATTTATCTGTCATAATAAAATATTTCAAATCAACGTGAGCAGCCCATTTATAATGCATTCAGTATTTCAAATGACTGGAATGATGTTTTAACCTTTCCGATCTCCACATAGGAGAATATAGCTGTCACTCAAGCCATGTTAAACTGAAGTGAAGCCTGATGGCTTCCTCAAGCCAGGACCTGCAGCATGCACTGGGACGGTTTGCAACCGAGTGTGAAGCAGCTGGGATGAGGATCAGCACCTCCAAATCCGAGGCCATGGTTCTCGACTGGAAAAAGGTGGCTTTCCCTCTCCAGGTGGAGAGTCCTTGCCTCAAGTGGAGGAGTTCAAGTATCTCGGGGTCTTGTTCACGAGTGAGGGAAGGATGGAGTGTGAGATTGACAGGCGGATCGGTGCAGCGTCTGCAGTGATGCGGGCGCTGTATCGGAATCGAGTCGAAAGACGGTCATGAGCTCTGGGTAATGACTGAAAGGACGAGATTGCGGACACAAGCGGTCAAAATGAGCTTCCTCACCGGGTGGCTGGGCGCTCCCTTAGAGATAGGGTGAGGAGCTCAGTCACACGGGAGGAGCTCGGAGTAGAGCCGCTGCTCCTCCACGTCGAGAGGAGCCAGCTGAGGTGGCTCGGGCATCTGCTCCGGATGCCTCCTGGACGCCTCCCTTGGGAGGTGTTCTGGGCATGTCCCGCCGGGAGGCGGCCCCGGGGTAGACCCAGGACACGCTGGATTTTAAAATACATTAAAAAAAAAATATATATATATATATATATATATATATATTTTTTTTTTTTTAATGTATTTTCTATTACACATCATATAGCTGCTATTATTATAGTAACTATCAAGTTTCATAACAACAGTTGACCCTTTTTTGTTTACCATCACTTATACCGCTGAAGATACCACTGTTAGTATTGCAGTAGCGTCAATAAAGGTACCACAATATGTAATAGTAATAATCACTAAAGGTACCACTCCAAGTATCACTCTAAGTACCAGGAACTGTCAGTACTGGTACCACTGTAAGTACCAGTGTAACTTCCTACTAAGTCACGGGCCATATTTTAAGTGCAACCGCAAAAACTTGATTAACAAAGAAACAGCCTGAACATAAGGTAACCCCTTGAGTGACAGGACGACAGTCAACAGTTTATACAGCAGAAGGTGATTGTTGGATGGGAGTTGAGATCAACAATTTTACACATTTTACAAAATTTAATCTCTCTCTCTCTCTCTCTCTCTCTCTCTCTCTCTCTCTCTCTCTCTCTCTCTCTCTCTCTCTCTCTCTCTCTCTCTCTCTCTCTCTCTCTCTCTCTCTCTCTCTCTCTCTCTCTCTCTCTCTCTCTCTCTCTCTCTCTCTCTCTCTCTCTCTCTCTCTCTCTCTCTCTCTCTCTCTCTCTCTCTCTCTCTCTCTCTCTCTCTCTCTCTCTCTCTCTCTCTCTCTCTCTCTCTCTCTCTCTCTCTCTCTCTGGTTTGGTCAATGGTCTCTATTGCCATATTCGGTGAACAAAATTCACAAACTAGGAACTTGCTTTGGTGCGACATATAACAATGAAAAATAATAACAGAAAGGTAAAAAGTATAGACTAGATGAAGATAAAATAAGGGTATGCAAAATAAAATACATGTAGAATAAAAATTAAATAGAATATATATACAGGACACGAGATCAGAACAATAGTGCAAACAGCGTTATTTACAATAGTAAAGTGACAGGTATTATTTTTAGAGTGTTCCAAGCAACTTCACTCAAAATGAGCTAAACAGCCACCACTGCCAAATTTAAAGAACTCCTGACTCAATAGAATAGAAATAGAAAATATTTGCGACATAAATAACACTTTCTTTTTCCTGATTGGTGTGATTTCATATTCTTTCAGCTGGAGGTGTATCGCGGAAAATGTTCAACCAAAAAAGTGTGCCGTGACCCAATAAAGGTTGAAAAACACTGCCCTAGGCTAACTGAATGTCTTAAAAAAGAATACAGTGATCCCTCGTTTATCGCGGGAGTTGCGTTCCAAAAATAACACGCGAAAAGTGAAATCCGTGAAGTAGTCACAGCTTTATTTTTTATTATTTTACAATGCAATACTGAACTATGGAATGAAACCAAAAATCAAAACCTGTTTTAAAACTCAAAATTTGTTTAAAACAATAATTTTAATATAGTAATACAAGGTTGGAAACAGTTGTATTTCACAGTCTGTGCCTCTTGGTCCTGACTCCGCTCCGCTGTAGCGTCTGTTTCTGCTGAAGGCGCAGGAGAAGAACATTGTTATGGGGAGTTGTTGGCGCTCTTTCTTTTTCTGAGCAAGAAGATTTTTATAAACGGATATGCCACCTTCGATTATATTTGAGAACTGCAATGAACGACTCATCAAAGGGTCCCGTACTTGTGCGTGCGCTGAAGTTCAGTGGATGCACTGTAAAAATATCCGCACTGTAAAAAAAATCCGTGAAGCAGCGAAGCCGTGAAAGATGAAACGCGATATAGCGAGGGATCACTGTAATAAAATTACCTGCTGTCTCCAAAATGTCTTGAGGATGACCCCCCCAAACCCCCTGAAATGTTACTATGTTTAATATAATATCCCAATTGAGCCATCTCAAACAAGCAAATCAGTCTTTATTTTTATGGATAAATGATGAGTAAAACTGAGGTTTGAGTCTTGGCCTATAATCAGTCAGGCTGAGGCTGACCAGAGTCCAGGGCTTTTTCTTACTCCCTATCTGAGGAACACATGTACAAAAGATGGATGCGAGAGGCTATTGAAGTCAGGAAGCAGGGCACATGGACCATCAACAGAGATGAGGAGCTTTTACTTTGGCTCAGACATTGGACTCACTTCTCTAGAGACCACCAGGGGGCAGGCGTGGTCAGTTTGATAGATCTGTCCATAGACTGTATATATCGATGGACATTGGGAATGTGACGTCACCCAAAGCCTTTGGCTCCAGCCAAATGAACCCAATCGTGGCTAGCAGTTACAGCGGCAAAAGTGGAGCCAGACTCCATATTTAGAGATCCGAGTGCGTATCGTGGCAACCATACGGACCAATCAGGAGTGAGGTTGCTAACGGTTTCTGCCCCTTGGTGGGAGGAGACGGCGGCAACGTGTGGCACTAGCTGTCAATCAAACCTGTTGCTAACACAAGCGAAACCGGCCCCTGGAAAAGGAAGCACCTGATTGGTCAGTTATTATTGCTAATAATTTGATTTATGAACAACCAACGAGAAAAAAACACCCGATTCATGTAGAGTGTGTCACAACGGACAATTTAGTTCCAGATGGTGAGTTTGACCGAAACAGTTACAGAGTAAAGACACCAGTGTCCCAATAGAAAGTGAATGGCAGCTCGGCTTTATGGAGCCAGGACGGCCTCCATGGATACTTCCTCTTTGGAACGCGGCGGCTAGCATGCTAAGGCAGTCCAGTGATATGTACGGTCTATGGATCTGTCAAACTGACCACGCCTGGAACATCTGATCAGAGACACGTCACATCCATCAGACGTCACCTCTGACAAAGGCAGAAGTCCTCCCGCCGAAACATGTCAGAGAAATGAGCTTATTACTATTTGCAACTGTCTCATTAGAAGAACCTCACAAGTTAATAACCATTCCCAGATTTCATACACCACTTATTCGAGAATCTTTTGCTGTTTTAAATCCTTAAATCATCGCCAAACTCTTTCTGAACATTTCTGCCATCCAGAAACGATAACTGCAATTGCTTATTTTGCACTTTTTATGTCTTAAAAGCGCTAACATAATTCAATTGTTTAAGCGCTAGTCGCCATCTGTTGGCTGGAGGCACTCATTGCATAAAGCAGACAAATCTTTTTATTAAGGCCTTAATAAACTTTTTTGTTTCAAAACACGAGATGGCAAATTCAAGGTACTCAAGAGTTGTTAAGTTGTTATGTTTAAAGGCTAAAAAGAATATGAAAAATGCATAATATGTTTCCACTCCATAGCCCAGTAAAATGTCAATTAAAAAAGCTCAACTGGCATATCTGCAGGAGACGCATGTCTCTGATGTTGAGCATAATAAACTAAAGATGTCATGGAACTGGTGTTTTATTCATCCCATCAATCAGGCAGGAGTCCTACTACATACAAGCAGGTGAATTTCACCCACTTGTCACTCATAAAGATCCTTATGGAAGGTACCTTTTGGTTAATGGTGCAATTGATTGAGTGCCTGTCTCCCTTTCTAACATCTATGTTCCTAACAAGGATGAGTCAAACTTCATATTTTCATATAACACAATATTTTCCATGTGGTGCTTCAAAAGAGCTCTGGTATCTTACTACTTGGAGGGGATGTACAGTGTTACTTTAGTTTTCAGGAGAGCAGCAGGGGTCAGTAAAGCATTTTATTTTTATCATTATATTAATTGTATTTTTATATTGATAAGTGGTCGACTCTTACAATTAAATGAGTCATTATGAAACATGTTGCATTTCAGAGTGTTTCTATTTTAAGGTTCTTTTACTGGTTTATAAATGTCTTAACAGTCTTGGGCCTTCTTATCTTTCAGAACTGCTTTTACCTTATGGTAAAACCTCGGGCCCCTGTGCTCCTCCTCGGGCCCCTGTGCTCCTCCAGCAGCCGGCTCCTAGTCATTCTCAAAGTCAGGACACACACTCACGGCGAGGCGTCCTTCCAGTACTATGGCCCTCGTCTGTGGAACGGCCTGCCGGAGAACCTCAGGGCCGCAGAGAACGTTCAGGTTTATAACAGCAGGCTCAAGACCCACCTTTTTACCTTAGCTTTTGATTAATATTTATTATTTAATTTAGTTTAATCTTACTTATATAATTAATTTATTCTATCTATCTATCTATCTATCTATCTATCTATCTATCTATCTATTTCCTCATATTTATTTATATATTATCTTTTATTCATGCCTCATCTCTCCTCTGGGCCCTGAGTCTGTGTCCTTTTGCTATGGGCGACTCTGCTCCTGGTGCAGACGGCTCCTCAGATGGTGCTTCCTCAACTGGCTTATCTGTACTCAGAGTGTGTGTGTGTGCGTGTGTGTATGTGTGTGTGAGCATGGAATGTGGGCATGTGGCAATGTTTTACTGCACTATAAAGCACTTTGTGTTACGTTGTAGTGTATGAAAAGCTCATGAATAAAATTTGATTTGATATTAAATGGAAAAGTAATTTATGCATCACTGCTCTTAAGTGCATACTGTAATAAATAAGAATGGATTAGAATTAAAAAAAAAGGTGCTTTGGACATGGGAGATTGCAGAACAATCTCTTTTTAAAGATCTGTTTTTCTGCCTCTCAATAACATGTTGGGCATTGCTTGTGTGAAATACTGTTTGATTACACTTACTGAATCAAACTAAATGCATCTGTCCCCATTTGAAGCTTGAATGGTACATTTATTTGGTGGCTTTTCAGCATAATCCTCTGAAAATGACGATGAGCTGCTCTATTCAAATGATCCAGCTAAATGCAGCAATTTCTTTGGTGCATTTGAACACGTGAGATAATAGAATTAGCAATTAGCTTTAATGCTGGAGGCTGCTACGGCTATCAGTCCAAATGGGGACATTGCCTTGATCCAGCGGCCTGTCATTCTCAACCAAACCTTTTGTCCAAGGTGGTACACAGGAGCTGGTCTTTGACGTCGATCAGCAACTTGCTGGTTACGAGCTGCCGTATGCCGCAAGGCCACCCTCACTGCTTTCCAGATGCAACGACCATTTTCGGTAGAAATTCGCAAAACACAGAAAGCATTGGAGCTGTTTGCAAGACTTTGGTCTGGGCCACTCTGCCACTGCCTTCACTTTAGCCTTTTTCTAATGTCCCATTTAAAGAAATTCATATGGGTGAGTGGACCATGGTTACATTAAAGATCTGGCATAAAATAAAACAATTACTTGGTCCAGGGTTTTACACCTACAGGAGTGACTTCCTGTTACTGAAGAGTGCAAACACTTTTCCTTGCTGCTCCTGCTTGCTACAGTTGTTTCCTTACTTATTTTACTTTAAAATCAATTTTTGTCCTCTATAAATCTTGTATTATGACTTTTCAAAGGAATCCAAGGATTTTAAGATAATTTTTCTGTTTTTTAACAAACTATCTGACGAGCCAGCGACATGTCATGGGACATGGGAAAGAAGGCAAACAAACTCTTGTGAACGCTGTCGGAAATATCAACATGAAATAATTGAGCTACAAGCGCGGATATTCACTTTAGAACCTGAAAAAGGACTTCATGATGCAATTCCAGTGTCACAGAGGGGTAAGAAGTCTACATATTTCTCACGAAAAGCTACTTTCAACTTAAACCGCGGTGACTCTGAGTCTTTCCCAAAACTGGGTAAAGACCAGCCGACTGCATCTTGGATCAAACTTAGTACAAAACCAAAACGATACAAAGCTAATGTAAAGTTGCCTGCTATACAGCTTACAAACAGATTTTTACCACTATCAGAGACTGAATTTACAGAACGAGAAAACTGTAGCCACCATGATGTTGACAAAAGTTTGCAGAAAGACAGACAGTCTGTACGTTAAACAGCTGATTGTACACGTGGGTGCAGTGGACATCCGAAAGGAGCAGACTGAAGTTTAAAAAAAGGAATTCATGAAGTTATTTGAGGAGCTTGATAAAGTAGAACTCATACACTCAGACATTCAAAGTCCAAAGACAGCCAAGTAGTGTATGTAGTGCACCTAGAGGTACATTGAGAACTTCTATCTGTTCTGGAAACGAGAGGACCTGTTCAAGGGAAAGGGCCCACACCTGTACAGAGGTGGAGTGAGGGCACTGACAGAAAACCTCCTCCACGCTCTAAGACATCAAAATAGGTGTGGACAAGGTCGTGAACAGATATTTCGAGAAGAATATGAGAGAAGAATTCCTGCTCAGTCAGCCAGAGTCCAAGTCAATGCTTCAACATCAGCAGCAACAAAACTGCCGACTCCACAAAAGGATTTATCAACAGCAGCTCCACTAGGCCCAGCAAAGGATTCAGCACCAGCTGCTACAAAATCATCTACACTCACAACCCCCTACAATCACAGCACCACAACGATCTTCACCGCCGCCGGTGAAGGGTTCAAGCTCAACATCAGTCCCCCCTCCCCCGGGGTCCTTATCACAGGCCATGGACCGGTCTGTGACATGCCCAGCAGCTGCCCTGTCATCACCCCTACCCTCAGACCAGTCCTGGGCCCCCCCTGCAACATCTATTCCCACTACAGAATCCTCACTCTCCTTTTCATCTCCACCTTCACCCAACCATCTTGAAAGTCTGATCAAATCAGGAATTAAGATGGTTCCACTGACACCTAATTTAGCTAAATCAAGAGTTCTGATGTCAACAATGAACTCTTCCCCGTACAAATCTGTGCCCCCCAAACCACACAGGAGCTTCAACACTTCTGCTTCTCCAACAAAACTACCCCCAGCCCCTCGCCTTTCACCTGATCCATCACCCAAACTTCCCCCAGCTCTCCACACTCGGCCTTTGCCCAAACTCCCTCCAGGTCTCCCCCCTCGCTTTTACCCTACTCGCCCTCCCCCGCTTCCCCCCAGAACTGTTATCTGCCATAGCTAGGATGCAGTGGGTCTCAGAGTTGCCAGGACTTATGGTCATAATAATGGTCAAACAAACCCGGGGCCCTGTGTTATATCTGTAGTCACGTCACACAGACTGGAGAACAGAAGGACAGTTAGACTGTCTAATCTTAGAAAATTAATTCATATTCCCTGTGAAAAGATAACGTCCAGTCACATTGAAACTTAATGTCAGATCCTTATGTAACAAATAATTTTATATTAATTATTTTATATCTTCTTATAATCTTGATTTTATGTTTTTAAGTGAAACATGGCTTGACAAAAACACGGGGGATGTAGTTCTAATAGAAGCGACTTCACCAAACTTCAAGTTTGAATCTGAAACACGCGAAAACAAAAAGGGTGGAGGTGTAGAGATATAATAGTTACCCAGAGGTTGTCTTTTGGGGTGTTTTCATCATTTGAGTATTTGTCTTTTAAAATGGAGCTAAAACAGTCTCCGTCCAGACTCTACATTGCCCTATACAAGCCTCCCCAGCACTGCCAAGGTTTTATTGATGATTTTACTGAGATGCTTCAGTCGTATGCACAGACTTCGATGGTTTGATGGTTCGATGGTTTATTACAGGAGATTTCAATGTTCCTGTGGATAATTTTTGGGACAGAAACGCTAAAGAGCTTGATGCTGTGTCAAGATTCCTGTGTTCTCCCCCTCCCATCTGTGTTGTCTGGAGCTGGGCGGAGAGTAGACATGCTGCACCACCTTCAACGGCTCCTCCCACTACTTACCTGCAACCCATCTCCAATCAAGCATACACCTCTGCAGTACAAAGACTCGGCTCATTCATCCACACCCTGCCAGATCGTTCAGTCTACATTCGTGGTGAACACCCAGGCCTTTTGTTCTTTGATTTTTCCAGTAATGTTCCCAGTGCATTTTCCTCATCTAGTATTGTCTGTTTTTTCCTGTGCTCCTCGGTCCAGTCTGCTCCACTCCGCCACTCCAGTACTCACCTGTGCTCCTCGGTCCAGTCTGCTCCGCTCCACCATTCCAGTACTCACCTGTGCTCCTCGGTCCAGTGTCCAGCTGTCCTGTTTTCTGAATAAATCTTGTACTTTGGAACTATTCTAGTCTGCATTATTTTTGATCCACCAGTCGTTACAACATGCTGTCCTTGAAACAACTGGTCTTACTCGGCATGTGAGTGGCCCCACCCACAGCAGAGGACACACTCTGGACCTGCTCATTACAACAGGGGTTAATACTTCAATCGATGTGGCACTGTCTGATTATTTCTGTGTCTTCTTTGACCTGACTGTTATTCCCAAATCACCGGCTGCTCCTGCAGTTGTTCGGAGGAGACACATAGATGACAGCACAAGTGCACTCTTTGTGGAAATGATAAACTTTGAAAATTCATCATGTTCAAACGTTGACAATTTTTAAAATTCTGTTACGTCTAATGTCTTGAATGTTCTGGACACCATTGCTCCTATGAGGGTTAAAAATAAGCAGAAGGCGCCATGGAGAAATTATCAGACAGTCAGGGCACAGAAAAAGGAGTGCTGCAAGGCCGAGCGAAAATGGCACAAGTCAAAGCTCCAGATTAATAGAGACTTATAGAAAAAGGTTATACATGTACAACCTAATTTTATGTAAAACAAGGGAAGGATTTTTTTCTGAAATAATTGGAAGTTGCAGTAACAACTCACGTGTTCTGTTTGCCACAGTAAACAGATTAACAAACCCTCCAGTTCAGCTGACGTTAGGACTCATTTCCACAGCTGAGTGCAATGAGTTTGCAGTATTCTTTAATGACAAGGTTCAGGGCATTAAAAATGCCATAAATTCCACAGTGCAAATAATAACCCTAAAACCACCTCCACATTTAGAGCTGACTCAGTTTGCACCTGTAACTGACAAAACTGTCCAAGAGATCATCACTAGTCCGAGTTCTTCTACATGCTGCCCCCATGTGTTACCACCAGATTTCTAAAGTCTGTGCTGAGCAGTTTGTTAACACCACTCACTCACATAGTTAACATGTCGCTTCAATCTAGAACATTCCCAAGGGCCTTCAAAACTGCGGTCATTAAGCCTCTCCTAAAGAAGAGCAGGCTTGATGACTCAGAAGTGAAAAATGACCAGCCCATCTCAAATCTGCCATTTTTAGGCAAAGTCTTCGAAAAGGTTGTTTACCAACAGCTCACTGACTTCCTCTAAATTAACAACTCATTTGATGTTTTCCAGTCAGGTTTAAGACCTCATCACAGCACTGAGACTGCTCTTATCAAGGTGACAAATGACATCCGCCTGAACACTGACGCGGGCAAAGCCTCAGTCTTAATTCTGTCAGATCTGAGTGCTGCCTTTGACTCTGTCCATCATGGGATCCTCTTACAGAGACTAGAGGACTGGGTGGGCACCACTGGCACCACCCTAAATTGGTTGAAGTCCTACCTTTGTTGAGATTGGTAACTGTGTCTCAGACCACATGAGCTTGACCTGTGGGGTGCTCCAAGGGCCAATCCTGGGACCCCTTCTGTTCAACCTCTACATGCTGCCATTAGGTCAGTTAATACACACCACTAATGTGTCTTATCACAACTACGCAGACAACACTCAGATCTATGTCTCACTGACGACAGGTGAATATGGACCAGTGGATTCACTCTGTCACTGCATCCAACAGATCAGCGTGTGGATGCAAAACAATTTTCTTCAGCTAAACTAAGACAAGACTGAAATCATCGTCTTTGGGCCGGTAATGAGCTGGCAGCAATACCTGTAGATTTACGGTCTCGTTATAGTAGTTAAAACAACAGCTCTGTACTGTATAAATGCTTCAGTACTTTGTCATTCTTTTTTTATTTTACAGTCCATTACTGTTGGATATTTATCATAACTTAACGGCATCTACCCGTAGTCTTATTTAATGGTTTGATACAAAAGAAACTAATAACAGTATCCTACTGGCAGAAGCAGATTTTCAAAATAAAACTCTTCAACCAACATTCCTAGAAAAAGAATTTTATTCAAGAATTTCAAATGAATGCAATGAGTTACTAGATTTGAGCAAAACTCTCATTTATGTTCAAATACGCATTTTAAATGCAGAAGAACTTAAACATGAACACAAACCTATTTACCTTGTCGGTGGTGTGCTACATTCATCCCCATTTGAAACAGGTGAGGTTTTTAATCAAGGTGCCACATGAAGATTTGAAGTCACTGTAAGGACCATTTTCTCTGTCTTCTTTGAGATTACTTTACCCTGAGTTGCCTTTAATTTATTTTCTGGGTTGATGCCAATCAAGTGTCTACACACAAAGAAGTGCAAAAATTATGAGTGCAAATATTGCAGATCATGTTATAAAATATATATTTTAGGTTTACATACCTTTGAATTCAAGGGTTCAGGAGGCCTCCTCTTGATACTGAAGATTGAAGACAGTGGGTCAGAATGAATGTGACCAGGCTGCAGGTGAATCTTTAGAGGCCTCTGCAGACTAACTGTCCTTCAGTGCTGATCATCCATCGATCAGTGTCATCTCAGCACCAGTGGATGGAAGCATGGTTCAGAACAAAACAAACAGGCTATGTTCACAACTGAGGAACTTGAACCCAGAAACAGATTCAATGACATCTATTCTCCCTGAGATAGATGAAGTAAAACAATCCATTTTTAAAAAATGTAATGCAACCATGCCTGTGTGTCCTCCACATATTACTTAACTCCACAAAAAAAAAAAAAAAGAAGCTGTACAGAACATTTTGTTGTGTTCCTTCAGTATGTAACAACATCTGTTGAATGGCTATAAGTATATTTTTGTAATCCCCCAACATTAGTAACAGCTCTTGTACAGCTAGAAAAAACACATTTAAAAGATCAATTTTAAAGACAGTAAATTCGCATGTGCCTAAAATAAGCAAATTTATTGCAAACCTTGGCAAAAATACAGCAAGTTAACATTTTATTTAACAACTAAAACCAAAAGATTAGATTGCTTACCTTATTTTCCAAGAAAAAGTGAGAAAAAGTAAGGTCTATGCCCAGATGTTTCACGATACTCCTCACGTGAATTGTGCATGCAAAAGAACACGCGCTTCCAGAAAACAAATATTATACTTTACCGTAAATTTTGACAATGGCTTGTAGGGCGGTTATTTTGATATTTTACATTCGAAATCTACAGTAATGAACTGTTTTCCACCCAAATGGATGATTACCGTTGAAAATAAGTGTATTTTTATGGTTATTTTTTACAGTGAAGTTAGAAATCTGGGGGTAATAATGGACTCAGACCTGAACTTTAACAGCCACATCAAGTCAATAACATCAACAGCCTTTTACCACCTAAAAAACATTGCCAAAATTAAAGGTATAGTGTCTAAACCAGACTTGGAGAGACTTATCCATGCATTTGTCTCCAGTAGGTTAGACTACTGCAACGGCCTGTTCACTGGCCTCTCCAAACGAGCTGTAAAACAGCTGCAGTACATCCAGAACGCTGCTGCTCGAGTCCTGACAAGAACCAGGAAGTACGATCACATTAGTCCTGTGCTCAGGTCTCTGCACTGGCTTCAGGCTCAGAGAATTGACTTTAAAGCAGCTCTGCTTGTGTTCAAGTCTCTCCACGGCCAAGCACCAAAGTACATCTCTGACATGTTAGTGCCACATGAACCATCTCACACTCTGAGGACCTCAGGGACCGGCCTCCTGCTGGTGCCAGAGTCAGGACTAAACATGGGGAATCAGCATTTCAGTTTTTTGCAGCTAAAATCTGGAACATTCTCCCTGAAGATGTGAGACAGGCCTCCACTCTGACAATGTTTAAATCCAGGCTAAAAACAGTTCTGTTTAGATGTGCATATGACTGAAAGATCTATCTGCACTCTTCTCTTTTAAAGCGCTTTATTTTCTTTTTGTGTTTTAATGCAATTTTTCCTGTTATGTAAAGCACTTTGAATTGCCCTGTGTACGGATTGTGCTCTACAAATAAACTTACCTTGCCTTGCCTTCTGTTACTGGGCTTTAAAACTTGGTCAAATTATGGCCTCAGCAAACTATGCCATATTGTAAATAATGGCTACCTGAAGTGTTTTAAACAGCTAAGAGGTCGAGTTCGTCTTCTCTTGTCCGATTTTCTTTTTTTTTTTTTTACATTTTTACAGTTAAGGAGCTTCTTGACAGAACATAAAGCATGAAAAAGGAGTTAGAGCCCTCACTTGTTGAGGAGATTCTAATAAAAATACAACAACACACCTCCAAAAGCAGTGAGTCATTTTTACAAAGCATCTTTGAGCTTCAATACAAATAATACTTTGAATATAAAGATGGGAATCTGAGATTGGCACTCAAATAATTTGTGAGAGGTGGGGAGAAATTTTCACCATGTGACTAATTCGAGATTTGTGGAGAGAGTTTAAATGGAAAGTAACCATTAAGATTTTTCATGACTCTAGCGATAACTGCTAAAATGAACCCTGTAAATCCTTATTGGCGAAACTGAGGTACTTACTTAGGAACTCATATGCACATTTTCTGGCCTTCCAAAGATCAGTTCTTTTTGGTCTGATATTTCCATAGCTCTATAGTATTCCAGCAATAATTTGCAAAAGAGCCACAGCTGGTTTTTTTAGGTGCAGTTCCTGTTGGTTTTGTACGAAATAGTAGAAAATACCTTTTAAGAATTCTACTGACAGCTGCAATTAAGTGCATCACCATCAAATGGTTAAATCCTGATCCACTGACAAAATATTTGGCTTCAGAAAGTAAGAGAGATTTATCATAATTGGAGGAAATAAAATATTCTTTAAAAATTCTGAGAAAGCTGTTTGTCAAGAGATGGTGACCCCAGGGTTACTTGACAGTATTGTTTCAATAAGCTCAGTAGCTTTTGTCGTTTTGTTGTTTTAATTATAAATACATTATGTTTATAATTTTGACTATTTGGTCAGTTGAATGGCAATGTACATTTAATCAAATGTTATCTGCTCACAAAGCTGATAATACTTATGTGTTAAATGTCACTGTGATGTACAAGCTATGACACAATGATAACATGCAAACTTGATTTTAATTTGCTTGATGTGAATTTTTTTTTCTATTCTTTGAGTTTAGCATAATACACAACATTTAAATGACTGACCTTTGGTTATTGATACTATTATGGAGTATCTGCTCTCCCTGTCTGAGATGAGGGGCCGTCTGCTGCTCTTTCTCTGTATCCTGGGTGTAAATCACAGCCTTGAGCAGCTAATATTCCAGGGCTGTCCCTCTGCTCTCTTATCTGTTTAAGCCATATATTGCCTTTTCCATGCAGCAATTTCCCCAAAGTTATCCTGCCTCCCCCCTCCAGACTTATGAAGATCAGCTTTTATTGGTTCGGGTCGGTATGAGTGGATAGAGGGAGGTATGAGAGGCCGGCAGCTAAGACACTATAGGATTATTTATAAAGAAGCAGCCTGTTCAAACAGAAGATATCTATGAAGAGCAGGGAACATTTTTGGAAAAGGTCAGTAATAAGACCATTTGTAGGGTAAAAGAGTCCTAATCCTCAGATAAATTAAAAGGACAAGTGTAACATTCAAATGGCGTGGAATTGTCATTAGTTTGATTAGAAAACTGTATTTCTGACACTTGACATATTGATTCATTCATTACCATTTGAGCCGTGTCCAGTTGATGCCATTTCCATCTCTATGTTTTTACAGCAGAGATGAGATCCTGTGGTTCCCAAACTGGACGCCCTCTGGGCCCTAACTGTGCCTAGAAATTCTGTCCATAAAAATTATGAACAGAACCAGTGACAAAGGGCAGCCCTGGCAGAGGCCAACATGCACTGGGAACAGGTCTGACTTACTGCCGACAATGCGAACACATCTCCTGCTCCGGTCATACAGGGACTGGACAGCCCTCAGCAAAGGGCCCCGGACCCCATACTCCCCTAGCACCCCCCACAAGGCGCCCCGGGCCACACGGTCGAATGCCTTCTCCAGATCCACAAAGCACATGTGGACTGGTTGGGCAAACTCCCATGAACCCTTGAGCACCCGATGGAGAGTATATATAACATATGTATATAATTAACAGCAAATTAACAATGACATCAGGTCTTATCAGAAAAGAATAATAATTTTGCTTTCACACCTGTTAATAAAAGATGTTTTCGCAGCCTGGGGACCAAATGCAGCCCTCAAGAGGATTTCTGGTGGTCCCTGAGATTATTTTTAATTTGTATTATAAATGGTCTGCCGATAAAACCCATAAAAGTTTTTTAAAACTACAGCCACCATAATGCACTGCAGCATAAGAACCTACATTGCTCCTCCCCTTCTGCTCCTGGGACGTGGTGCCAACAGATAAACCCAGCATGGAGATTCTGCAGACTCGAGATAGACTCGAGATTTCAAATGTATGTTGTGTAGCTTCCCACCTTCTACTTTGTCGGTGAAAATGGTTCAAATATCTCTTGTAGTTTTCTCACAAAATGAGTTTCCATGTTCTTGCTTCACTAAGGCCAACTGAGCGTCAAAGCTCATCTCTGAACCACATGTAGATATATGCATGCAGAGGTCAGGTAGAGAGGTGGTGACGTGGTCTGGCAGGCTAAAATGTCCTTAGTGGAGTGCCGCTGTGCTTCCTCTTCTCCCAAACAGGCATGAGTGAAGGATTGCTGAGGAGAGGATAGACAGGTCACATGCCCAAAAATTCTAGGCAGAACGACCTCCAGTCCCACTTGATCTCTGGTGTCCCGGTGGTGCATGTAGCTCATAATATAGAAGCATACATGAAATACAGGAAGCATACATTTATTAAAAGTGAAAGTTGCCACGACAGGTAGCCTGGAGCACACAGATGCCACGACAGGTAGCCACGACCTAGATCTGATTTGGCATCATAACTGCTATGAGACAAATCCTGGCAGGTGCCACGTCAGGTGCCACAAAACCTGGCAGGTGCCATATCAGGTGCCACAAATCCTGGCAGGTGCCACTCTGATTTGTGGCAGCTGCCGCTGCCGCAACATGAGCCTGACTCTACTGTGAGAGCAGAAACAGTGGTCCATGTGTCAATGAGCAAAGTGAAGCTAACTGCGTTGTACACACTACTTCCTGTTATCCACCAAAATTAAACTTCCGGTTTCAAAATATAACCCGCAATGTACAAAAACGTAAAATAAACAATACTTCAGTATAACTCAAGTAATATTTAGCCCTTAAACCTGGCGAGTTACATTTATAAATATAGTCTATGGCAGCCTCCCGTGGGGATGACTGACCCCAGTGCGTAAATCGTTGGCCTCTGTGTGTGTGCCAATGGCACAGTTTTTTCGTACACACGGAATTTCATAACTTGAATAAGACTTCAACAAGATTCTGGAGAAGTTCACACCTAAAATGAATCTGAGACTGATTTTGAGAGCCTTCTATCTCTGTTCTATAACAAAGATGAGCTGTAGTCCTCTGCCAAATAAAGTTCTCACGCAGACAAAGGGCTGCTCTACTTTAACAACATCAATCTTTATTCTATATCAGTTAATATGATAATGAATTATATTACGCAACTATTCACTGCAAATTTGTGAATAGTCAATGAAAAAGTAATAACAAATTTAAATGAATACATTTGAAGGCCAACCATCTTTGTTTACGACAACTTTGTTTCTCCTAGAATTGAATTCAGGGAAAGCCCCTTTTGATTAGCATTTCAATTCTCAACTTGGATCAGTGAAAATGAATTATACTTTGTACATAGACCATTGTTCAGGTTAGGATGTACATATTTGAGCAAAGACAATTTGTGTATTTGTACTCCCCAGGTCCCCTCTCAAGACTCCCGCACTGCCAAATCTCAACTTGTTTTTCATCTTTTCAGTTTTTATTGACGTCATGTGACCCTGCATTGACCTCAGCATGGGCATTATTTGGTCAAGCTTTGCCCGTCCTCTTCTCTGGCCGCAGGACCTACACCCGTGGGTTCTCCGTCTGGTGGCATGGACCAGAAAAGTGGCACAGTGCATCATTTTAATGCACTAATGCAGAGCTTCTCAAAGCTTTTGGGCGTACCAAGGGAGGATGTGCTCACATTAGGGGTGACAGACACATTTTGATCAACAGAATAAACACCTACAGCCGAGTATACATGTTTATCTCCTGAGGGGGGCGCACCAGAGAAAGTTTGAGAAGCACTGCACTAATGGAAAGTGCATTGGTTCAGTTGTTGCTGTTAAGCAAAGAAGTTTGATTGATTGATTGATTGATTGATTGATTGATTGACTATTCATTTGAACAAAATGTAATAGATTTACTTTCATTGAGACTCAGCACAAGATTTAAAAAAAAAAATGTTCACCAACTACTGCATTACTGTGATCTAACCACAAGATGGCAGCAGATTCTAACGACAGGATTATAAGCAGAGAAGCAGCAGTCGTAGAGACAGACGTACAATCACAACCGAATCTACAAGGACTCTGTTTTTTCTTGGACACTGCAGCGGTCTGTGGGAATTGAAGGACAAAGATGGTTCAAATTCTCACTCTATCGTTGAATTTAATTGTACTATTTTTGCGGTGGGGCATAACACAAGTCCTCCCCAAACAACAGAAATGCATCTTGTAAATATTGCAAATGTACCGTTTTTTTGTATTTAATACTTTCTGCACAACATGAATTTTGTTTTTGACAACAAATTTATAGGAAATATATGCATTTTTTTAAAGATAGTTTTAAATTTAAAATCTGTGACCCACAATCTTAATCTACTACGTCTCACACTATCGTGGAATAACACCATGGCGCCTCCAAAGTTCAACATCCTCTCTGTCAGAATAAATAAAGAAAAGTTCACTTATTTTTATAGCGTAGTTAGTTTTATAGTGTTGTCATTATTCATCTCCAAAAATGTGATGTGTGAAAGGAATTTAAGAAAGGAGATTAATATGAGATTGTGGAGCCAATTCCAAACAAATTATAAAAAAGTTCAATATTTGTGCATCGTAACTTGGAGATCTTCAATGAGTCTTTCACAGCCCCAATCTCAAATTATGAAATTGTAGCATGTGAAGGCAATCTATAAAGCTTGTGATTGTGTTGTCAAAGATGATAGATTTTAGTCTGTCACATGAGATTGACAAACCGCACTTGTGCTGTGTTGTGGGTTTTAGCCGATTTGAGGATCATCATAAGATTCGGCTCTCAAAAATGTCCTTTAAAGTATTGATTCTCAGAGCCGTAACGCTGAAAAGCCCATCACTAGTCCACAGTTTGTTAGATTGAGATTATGTGAGCGCTGACATGTATTAAACTGTAGTGAACACTGGCCTACATTCTGATCCTCACATCTGTTCTGCTGTCTTTGAGCTCAGGGCTTTAATCCCACTCATGTAAAGCCCACACAAGCACTGGACACAGCTTGGTGCTGTCATCACACAATCCACAACTCGCACTGCATTTAGGCATGGTTATAACCCTTACCCTATATATAAATAAATATATATATATATATATATATATATATATATATATATATATATATATATATATATATATATAACCCTTACTCCTATATATATATATATATATATATATATATATATATAGGGTAAGGGTTATAACTATGTCTAAATTTTGATATATATATATATATATATATATATATATATATATATATATATATATATGAAATATACATGGACTTTTCAACTTATTATTATGTAAAGTAAGTATACTTAATTAAGTCCCCAAAACAAATTTTTTGTTAAATTCGTGTCAACTTTGAAAGAGGAAAAAACCCAACAAATGCCCAAACTTGTGTCAACACACACTACCAGCTTTATGCCTTCGTACAGTATACATTTGGAAAGTTCATTCTGTCTTCTTGTAATTATTAACTTGTGAGGTTCTTCTAATAGCCATGTAAATAGCCATAAGCTAATTTCTCTGACACTTTTGGGCGGCAGGACTGCCTTGGTCAGAGGAGACGTCTGATGGATGTGTCTCTGATCAGATGTTCCAGGCGTGCTCAGCTTGACAGATCTATCAAACTGAGCACGCCTGCCCCCTGGTGGTCTGTAGAGAAGTGAGTCCCATGTGTGAGCCGAGGTAAAAGCTCCTCGTCTCTGTTGATGGTCTGTGTGCACCGCTTCCTTATTTCAACAGCCTCTCGTATCCATCCTTCATCTCTGCACCTCAGGCTGAATCGTAGGGGATTTTTATAGCAGGCTTGAGTTTTTTTCACCTTCTCCAGACGGAGGAGTTCTTTGAGACATTGTTTGCCATAACTTTGGCGTATTATTTTTGGAAAGTTCATTCTGTCTTCTTGTAATTATTACCTTGATGCATACCTCTGTGCTCCCAGGGGTTCAAAACAACTTCAGTTTGAACTGGGGCTCATTTTAGTCATGTGTTTTAGGAGCAGGCCCACATGGTAAGGGGTTAGTGACTGTAATAACGTCAAATGCTCAAAACAAATAAGTTACACAGAAACCATCTGAGTTTCAACAAAATAATAAAAATGTCTTATTAAGTGTCAATTACTAGAGTCCACATACCACATGTCTAACTAATGTTCAGTTTCCATGTTCTGCATGTTCTTAAGGAGCACTTCTGCTTCAGATGGAGTTTTGAGTATGTTTTTTTACTTTTGTCACAGAATGGCTGGAAAGGCAAAGTCATGTCGGAGTTGTCTCCTCTTGAATTCCTCACAAACTGCCATAGTGCATGTCTCCTTTAATTCTTGCAGCTTCTAGAAACCATTTCTCATCTCAGTAGTTTAAAACTTGCATTATCAGAGCTCTAGGGGAATGGTCTATGGTGCCAAAAGCGGCCATCAAGTCCAGCGATTGAGGAGCGATGGTGAGCCTCAGTCACGCTCTTATTTCATTAGCCATTGGGTGCACATGTTTACGCCAAACTTTAACGCTCTACGTTTTACCACCAAAGGCTGCTGCTACTATCTTCAACAAAGTACTGCCTTGAAGCTGAAAAGAACAAACACTTTTAACACTGGACCCTGGCACTGGACAAGCATAAACTTTCCCCGAGTTATTTTACTCATTAGATTAGACAGCACACACGTGTTTCAGGGCAAGTTATTAGTTGGCCCACATTTTTAGTTTTTAGAATGAGTTTCAACCATTGTGTGGCGCAACAATATGTTTAGATCTGTTCCTCTGGAGGATTTGGGCAAAACAACCTGAAATGTTTGATTATTTTGGCTTTATTCATCACTTTTGGCCACTCTTTCTGTGCCACCTGCTGCAGGTATGTAGTCTGACTGACACTGTGGTATATATATATATATATATATATATATATATATATATATTCATTCATTCATTCATTTTTTTTTTTTTTTTTTTTTTCTTTTTTTTTCTTCCGCTTATTCCCGTTAGGGTCAGGTGACTGGAGCCTATCCAGTGACTTTGGGCCTTAGGCGGGGTACACCCTGGACAGTGGCCAACTCGTCGCAGGGCTGACACAGAGAGACAGAGACAAGGACAGACAACCATTCACTCTCACATTCACACACTACGGGCAATTTAGAGTTGTCAATTAACCTACACAGTCATGTCTTTGGACGGTGGGAGGAAGCGGAGAACCCGGAGAGAACCCACGGTAACACGGGGAGGACATGCAGACTCCACCCAGAGAGATCGTGTGATGTTAGGGTGGTTCGGAATTCGAAACCACGATGTTGGGGTGGTCTGGGATTCGAACCCACGATCTCCTTATTGAGAGGCAGAAGCTCTAGCCGCTCTGCCACCGTGCACCCCTATATATATATATATATATATATATATATATATATATATATATATATATATATATATATATATATATATATCTATATATATATATATATATATATATATATGTGTATTTATATGTATATATATATATATATGTATAAATGGTGCATACGTAATTAGTGCAGGGTCAGCGCAGTGATGTTCGTACATGTGATGTGACACTTGTTGAGTAAAAGCGCCTCAAGCGCCTGAATGGACGGGTTTGTCCATTAATTTTAAAGGTTTTTAAGTGAAAAACAGGTTGAGAAGGGTCCACACTACAAAACTGGACTGAGTGTGATTGTAGAGAGATTGTGGGTCCACACTTAAAAACTGCCTGTCATGACAGAGTCACACTCTACACGACTGACTTTACAAGTAAAGACACTTTTACCCTAAAAATACAATCAATTATCCCCAAAAACAATGTTATAATTTATAATAAGTCTCATAGGATCTAGAACACTTATGGTTGAGCTCTGGGTAATGACCGAAAGGACAAGGTCGTGGATACAAGCGGTCCAAATGAGCTTCCTCCGCTGGGTGGCTGGGCGCTCCCTCAGAGACAGAGAGGAGCTCAGTCACACGGGAGGAGCTCGGAGTAGAGCCGCTGCTCCTCCACGTCGAGAGGAGCAGCTGAGGTGGCTCGGGCATCTGTTCAGGAGCCTCCTGGACGCCTCCCTCGGGAGGTGTTCTGGGCATGTCCCACCGGGAGGAGGCCTCGGGGTAGACCCAGGACACGCTGGAGGGACTATGTCTCTGTGGCCTGGGAACGCCTCAGGATCCCCCCCGAGGAGCTAGAGGAAGTGTCTGGGGTGGAGGAAGTCTGGGAGTCCCTACTTAGACTGCTGCCCTCGCAACCCGGCCCTGGATAAGAGAAAGAAGATGGATGGATGGATAATTATAGAGAGGAATTTGTTAATGCTTGCCTGTTTCCTAACTTGTCTTTGGTTAAACAGTGTCATGTGATCCCTCGCCGATCAAAAACAAGTCATGACACTAAAGGTGATGCTAACTCACTCAGGATTTACTAAAATGGACCTTAAAGGTGGCAACAGATATGAGGATGTTGGACATGTTTCCTGCGGGTTTTATCAGAGGAAATGTGTGCCATTTGGATGGTAGTTTCAATGCTATGGAAAGACTGTGGAATCTGAAGCTGCTACTAGTGACTTTAATTAGAGATGACTGAGAGTGACCAGACAGGACTGAAAATCATTTAAAAAATCAGGGTTAAAATTGTGTAGTGTGTCCTCAGCTTAAATCAAAATCCACCTGAACAGCATTAAGAGTAAGGGGATGGAAACGCAGTGTGTGTTAGTTAATTATGAATCTGTTAATTAATCGTTTGAATAGAAATATAAAAACAATCACAAATCACAAATTGAGTCTGCATAACTAAAGTTAAACCAGTGATTTCTGGGTGTTTATTATAATAACAGTGTGAATTTACTTAAAATAGCTTCACATAAGTTAGAGTACAACATTTATTTCACAATTTTATCATGCTCACATCATTTTGACTGTCAGTATCATCCATTCATTCATGTTCTCCCGCTTGTTTCCGTTAGGGGTCGCAGGTGACGGGAGCCTGTCCCAGTGACTTTGGGTGTTAGGCGGGGTACACCCTGGAGGACAGCTCATCACAGGGCTAGCACAGGGATGGACAGACAACCATTCAACCGTTCCTAGACATGCATGTGTTTGGACGGTGGGAGGAGCCAGAGAACCCAGAGAGAACGCACAGTAACACGGGGAGGACATGCAAACGTCACCCAGAGAGATCGCGTGATGTTGGTTTGGTCTGAGACTCGAATCCACAATCTCCTTGTCAATATCAGAAGGTGGAAAGTGCATCAGAGGTCCAGATTTGGCAGATTTAGGGCCCAGTCAAAAGCACATTTGTACCAGAAAAGGATCACTAATGTGTAATATGATTTGTTTTTAAGGTGTATTGTTATTTATGATTTAATCTAAGATAAGATTAACTCCTAAGTTATCTAAATGTCAGACTCGTCACCATGCATTACTACTATATAACTTGTTACTTGGGTCCACACACTTCTGTCCAAGGCTTCAGAGATCGAAACAGAAGCGTAAAAGAAGTGCTTATGGATCTGTTTACAGAGCAGCACCTCCTTAAACGCACATGACTTCCTTTATAGCCCGCACCTCCTTCTAAGTGCACAGCACCTTCATAGCCCGCACCTCCCTCTAAGTGCACGGCACCTTCATAGCCTGCACCTCCCTCTAAGTGCACGGCACCTTCATAACACGCACCTCCCTCTAAGTGCACGGCACCTTCATAGCCCACACCTCCCTCTAAGTGCACGGCACCTTCATAGCCCACACCTCCCTCTAAGTGCACGGTACCTTCATAGCCCACACCTCCCTCTAAGTGCATAGCGCCTTCATAACACGCACCTCCCTCTAAGTGCACGGTACCTTCATAGCCCACACCTCCCTCTAAGTGCATAGCGCCTTCATAACACGCACCTCCCTCTAAGTGCACGGCACCTTCATAACACGCACCTCCCTCTAAGTGCACGGCACCTTCATAGCCTGCACCTCCTTCTAAGTGCACGGCACCTTCATAACACGCACCTCCCTCTAAGTGCACGGTACCTTCATAACACGCACCTCCCTCTAAGTGCACGGCACCTTCATAACACGCACCTCCCTCTAAGTGCACGGCACCTTCATAACACGCACCTCCCTCTAAGTGCACGGCACCTTCATAACACGCACCTCCCTCTAAGTGCACGGCACCTTCATAGCCTGCACCTCCTTCTAAGTGCACGGCACCTTCATAGCCCGCACCTCCCTCTAAGTGCACGGCACCTTCATAGCCCGCACCTCCTTCAAAGTGCATGCAGCACGGCAGCACCTTTTAAGTGCACGGCACCTCCTAAGCACGCACGCAGTCCTGATGCATTTATACACTTCTGTGGAACGTCGAGCTGCCAGTCTGGTTAGCCTGAGCAGGGTTTAGTTTTGAAGTTTGCTCATATTATGGAGAAGATGTGTGGGTGCATTTCCACAGTCGCTCAAATGACTGTGGTTCAAGAATAGTTTGATATTTTCACTGCGTTCAGTAGTCAACGTGCAATTGGACTATTCCGCTTTCCCTGCAACCCTTCACAGAGTGAAATGGGCATCAGACCAGGGCATGACACTGGCCGTAAGGGCAGGGATATGTGCCATCCACAGCTGAGAAAGTGCACAGAGGACACTTCATATTTACTAAGTACATTTATGTCCAAAATATACATTTTGGTCAACAATATTACCTATATTCATTCACGTTACAGATGCTCGGGAATACGAAAGCAATTGAGACTGGTGAGGGACCAAACGTTTGCCTTCCCCAGCACAAAAGTCAAACTCTACCTATACATGTGATGTGTGATCACTCCAGGGCCAATAGTGTGAGACTGTATGCCCCCAACCAACCAAAGAGTGCGGCTCACAGACTTCTGTGAGCCTTTTGGAAAGACAGAGTGCAATGTGCTGACTTTGGCTAACAAACAAGTCATCCTGTTGTGAAAGTTTACCATAATCCCTTGTCATCCCACGTGAGAGCGCTAAAGACTGCACCAGGCTCTATCTCATAAATTCAGTATAAATAACTAGCAGTCTGTCATACAGACACTGCCGTTGTGAGGCCACACTTAAAAGAACAAGCCTCCCAAAGCAAAAAGCTTTACCTTCCTGTTCTACACTTCAAAACATTTTTATTTTAATATTTGGTTTATATGTTTATGAAAGAAAACATTTTTTTCACATTAACTATTATTATTATCATTATTATGCTCCTTACTGCCGAAGCAATTTCCTAATGAATGTGAACTTTGTTCACTGACAATGGCAATATAAAACCTTTTTGATTCTGAAGAAAGCTGGGTCCATCTGACCAGTGCTGGTGAAGGAGGCAGGAGAGTAAGGGTTTACGTAATTGGATTTGACAAATCAGAGTAATACATGATCATTTGTGAAATGACTGTTTAAACGGTTAGAACGGTGTCAATCGTGTGTAAACTGTCCCTGCAGTTTAGATGGAGCGAAGCTGATTGATGACAGACTGAGGGGTGAGCCATGTGCACTTTAGACTTTGTGTCCACTGCCCTAAAGTGAAATTCCAAGAGTCACTGCTTGGGGAGCTTATTCTGCTGTTTATGTATACGCACTATTCTCAGAGTCAGTCCGACGCTATATTTGGACCCATCTCATTGAAATTCAGGTCGAAAAAACTCTTTGCCCTTCTCGACGTCCAGGACCAGGCGGCCTTCACTTCCACACGAACCAATAGAGAGAGACCGAGCGCGCGGGGCGGAGAGGCGGGCCCTCGCAGCCGGGAAGGGCGTTCTCTTTGCGGTCAGACCGGCCAGAGTCATCCCGAGGGGTGGGTGCTCCTCCTCCGGCAGCAGCAGTGAAGGAAAAACCCACCTTTTTTCATTGTTAAGAACGCGGTGGAATGTGTTAAGTTTGATGCCTCCGACCGAGAAGTGAAAAGAGCAACGGCGACGGCGCGGACGCTTTCGGAACGCGGCAGAGTCGCTGCGCCTCGGCCCGTGCGCGGAGATCATGCGGCAAACGCGGAGCCCGTAAAGTTGTGGATTTTAACCGCTGCGCCGTGGGACCGCGTCGAGGATCCGCCGGAGGTAAAAGAGCTCGTTCGGTTTTTCCCTTCGAATGGCGCTTGCGTTCGCGGAGTTTGGCGGCGAGGCGGCGGTGTTCCGGAGGGAGCGGAGACTGCAGAAAGTCAAGCCGCTGCGGCAAGTTTGCTCCTCCGCGCCGCCTCCTCCCGCTGGCCCAGTCCGAGCCGAGGGGGGACGTCCAGGTGCTGGTTCTAGACCGGAACTTTGGCGTTTAGGACACATACTTACGCACTTGCGCAATCTGGGTACGCGCACTGTTGTTCGCCGCCTGCCCACTCCAGTTCAGGGGTTTTATTTCAGGAGGAATTCCACGGCGGACTCCTGGATCCCGTGGAAGTCGCTCCGCGGTACAGTTGGCTGGAGCAGACCATGTTCCTGTTCGCTGCCACTCTTTACACGTAGGCCCGGTGTGAGCTGATGTCATATGTCAGTCGGAGGCTTGATTTCATCGCGTTATCTGGTTTCACTCCTGATAATAGAAAGTAATGTCAATAACAAGCAGCCGATTGTCATTTACATGTTTTTTGTGGCTGTATGACATGTTGCAACCCCACATTTACCACTCGGAGTCTTCATTTTTCAAATAATTCCAACGAAGTGCAGGGATGTGGGTGGTCATGTGTGAAAACAGTGCATTTCTGAGGGGACTTGAGCCTCAGTTTGCAGGACGGTACAACACAACTCTGTAATGCAGGAGTTAATCAAAGTATAACTGCTGAGTGCACCAAAGGCGAGGAAACACTGATGTTACAGGGTTGAAACCTCATAAAAGTTGATTTTGTATTATCTCCCCTTTTAAAATGATGTAAAAAGGCCGTACGTTTTATAGATCCCCACTAGTATAATAAAAACAAAAACAAAATAAAGCTCTAATGTAAGTTGCGGACTTCATTTTTGACATTTTGCACTCCATAAATTTCTCACACATTTTTCACCAGACTTGAATGTTTTCTTAAACAAAATCGACTCGAGGAATTAAACAGATTGAACCATCAAACACTAGTAGCTACAAAGGGCAAAATAGTGACGTTTTAACTGAATTGAACTGGTTTTATGAAGTGTGACAAAGATAAAATATCAAATTTAGCCTATTCAAGTCAAAAGATGACTGTACTGCTTGTACTGACTGCTTCCTCATTAAACCGTCGGCTCCTGATTTCGTTCTGTACTTCTCCACAGAAGACATTTCATCGCCGTTTGGGTTCACTGTGACCATGCAGTGTTTGAGTCGTTGTATTTGTGGCCGTACTTGTTTAATAGGACAGTCCCGTCCTGTCGTGGAGGCCCAGCAGGTCGGCCTGGTGTGCCACACTGGGAGGAAACTGTTATTGTGTCCTTAGGCAAGACACGTCACCCACGATGGAAGTGGTGTGTGCGTGAATGATGGTGGTGGTTGGAGGGGCTGATGGCGCAGATTGGTAGTGTCGCTTCCATCAGTCTGCCCCAGGGCAACTGTGGCACTGGCTACATGAGTACCTTAGCATCGTCGAGTGTAAATGAATAATCTTATCTTTGAGTGTTAAGAAAAGCACTATATAAGTAGCATGCATAATTATTGTTTGCGAGTTTGCATCAAAATTAAATCTACTACGACAACACTTACATGGACTAACAATATCTTTAAAGATGTATATTTTAGGTTAAATATGAGCTCAAAGTTTGTGAAAACATAACATTCAACTGTTAATAAACCCGAGCAAGCAGATCAGTGAGAAACACCGAGATCAACTGATTCTCAGACCGCGGGGAGGTCGAGTCGCAGCAGATCAGCCAAACAGATCCGCAACGGCGTTCACCTGCACATCCTGACCTGATCGGTGGACCGGTACTGCGGGTTTCCTGCACACCTTGCAGATCTGCCTAGGATTCATTCTGGATCCGCCGTCAGAGCTGGGTTATCTGCCCCGGATGTGCTGCTTGTTTGCTGCGTGTCAGGGGCCTGATTATGCTTCAGATATGAGACTGATCCACTTATTGTAAAGGAGAATGTACAGGTTTGTAGTATTACGACTAGGATATGGAAATAAGACATGAACCTCAACAAAGGACCAGATCCTACATTACATCCCATTAGTCAAGCAAAACAATTTGTTTGTTTTTCAGTGTGGATTATGTTTATTTAAATCAGAAATTCAAAATCTAATTAGGACATTATAAGACATTAGCAGTTATAACTCTTAATATTTTACCTTCAATACCTTGGTCTGGTATTAGTAAAACAATTCTAAATTTGAAAAAGACAACTTACAATCTGGTTACAATAGAAATAGAAAATGGCAAAATAGAAAACCAAATATAAACTGACATAAACTGTTTAATGAGACTTAGTGTAACCAAATGTAAAACTAAAACTGAATGAAACAAAAATAGCCCATACTTGTACTTTGTATTTCCATGTTGTAGAGGGTGGTCTGTGCTGTGTCTCTGTCTTTAGCTCTGCTCTGAGGCTGAGGTCAGTGAGTGCTCTCAGCTCCAGGGCTGTCTGTCCTGGTCCAGCTGCTGGGCTCTCCTGTCCTTTTATCACTGCAACTGGAAACAGACTGTAAAAATACACACAATGCATTGAGTATCATTATAGTGATTATTTTTGTTAGGGTTAGTTATGGTTTGTGTAGAACTATGTAAAAAAGGACAGCAGGCTGTGATAAAATGTGAACTCTCTTTTGTTAGATATCAAATCTATAAACTTACAATCAGTCTTCAACAGTTTATTCTGAAAGAAACAATGAACAAACGATAAAATGTGTGATTACAACGTAAAGATAATCAGTTAGACAAGTTAATACAAATACTTACAAAGAGTTCTTTTATTTCTTCCTCCTCATTTTAGAGGAAATTGTGAAACACATAAAAAAGAGAAAAAAAAAAACATTCATTTTCATCATTTTAGACCACAGTGCTACTAAAAGCATGGATTTACTTACAGAGGGTTCTTATTATTTCATGTCCATCTTTATTTTAAAATGACTTAACATAGCATTTCAGTGTAATAAAAATCACTGTTCAACTCACAGAAAATACTTTTCCACACTCACTTAACGTTTTAATGTGAGCCTTTTGTGAGTGTCATGCAATATTTAAAAGACAGTCCCAATTCAAAAGTTTAAGACCAGTTGAATAAATGGGAAAAGTCACATTTTGCAAAGTTGGATCTTAACAAGGTTCAAGTAGAGCTGCAATAACAACCAAAAAATGGGCGTGAGACAAAAAAAAGTTTGAGTAAACATTTTATTGAAAGCAACAATTAAACTGAAAAAGGCTGTTCTGCAGTGGATCAAAAGTTTAGGACCACAAAAACAACCCGAAACCCCCTCAAAACAGAAATTAAAGTCCAACCATGAACTCAGTAATGAGTAGCGCTGCTGTTATTGTCCATCACAAAAATTTGTTGCGGCGCTTAATGCAAGTGTTTCCTGGAGGTGAGAGGGAACATTTCTCCAAGTGGTGAAGCCGGCCTCATGAAGGACATCTACTGTCTGAACTGTGCTCCGTTTGTGTAAACTTCATCCCCAAAGGTCCTCAGTTGGATTTAGATCAGGAAAACACACAGGACGGTCCAAAAGAGGGATGTTCTTCTCCTGAAGAAGTCCTTTGTCCTGGGGCTTTGTGAACTGTAGCCTTGTCCTGTTGAAAAACCCAGTGGTTCCACAGACGAGGCCCTCAGTCATGAGGGATGCTCTCTGCAACATCTGCACAGAGCCAGGGGCCCATGCTCCACCTGGAGCTCCATTGTTCCACCCCAGATCATTATGGCGCCCCCTCCTTGTGGAGCGTAGAAAACATCTGCTGGATCTGCTTGTCGTGCCAATCAGTTTACCACGAACACCCCTAGTTACAATGGGACAGACTGACTTGCCCCAGAACACCCCTAGTTACAATGGGACAGACTGACTTGCCCCAGTTGCTCTTTTGGGCCTGGGCCCTAATTACAGTGTTTTCTTATTGGCTAGTCATTATATCAGCCACTTACACGAGGGGCAGCGTACACAGGCGCTAGAACATTTGTCAACAATAAGCCCACTAAATCAAGCGGCTTCATTTTATGCCAAAATCTATCATGTGTGCTGACTTCAAATTTGTTTTTGAACATTGGACTTGCTTTGTTACTGAGCAAGAGGTGCAGGAGAGGACAAAATAAATCAAGCTGAATACTAAGAAAGTAGCAGCGATTCCATGAAACTTTCTCAGGATCTCGAGAGCCGAGAAGCTTTCTTGGGGTCACCAAAGAGCTGAGTTAAAACTCGACTGAAAGGTCGACTGATATGGGTTTTTCCTGGGCCGATGCCAGTTTTATTAAAGTTTGGACAGCCGATGGCCGATAGCAACAGCTGATTTTCAAGACCAATTTTCTTTAATTAATAAATAAACAGCTGTGATCAGACAAAACAACCAACATTAAATACATTTCACAAGGGCATCTATTTTTTCAACCCTTCTATTGAAAACAGCCCACTGAAATGTCACGATAAGAACCCATCTGAAAAAGTTCTTGAAAGTACTAAACTGGTAATAACATCTAAATATAAAATATAAAATCATGAATTTAACAAGGAATTTGCATATATCCCTTCACATCTGGCTCTGTCTCTCCCCTCTCTCTCTTTCTCCTGTCTGTGGATCACACAGAGGAGCAAGAGAAGGAGGAGCCGAGCAGATGTGGAGTTAAAGGTAAATCAGCTTACACAGCGAGGCCAGTGATGACAGAGACATGTTTGCCACTTTATTGACTTGAGAGTTAAATGTTTTGTTGCCGCTCCCGGAGCGAGACACGCTGCTGCCGCTTTAACAGCCAGGGAGTGGAATAAAGTGAGACAGAGGCGTCTGATCAGTAATGGGTAGAGTAATAGGAAGTTTGGCTGTTTGAAGTCAGCGCTAAAGAGACATAAAAAATATCACAGTTATGGAAAAACAGTACAGATTTGTGCAGAATCAAAGAGTGAAGTTTGTAATAATTTGAGGTGAGTTTGATTTTGTGCTAAAACATAGATGACCAATGAAACTCTTTCATATTAAACGTGTCACGGAAATAAACGCCTCTGATTGCACGGTACATTTTGGAATTGACTGGGGGCACGTCGGAGGGCGGAGTGACCAGACTCACTTTTCATAAAGAATTGAAGTGTGTTCTGGATCCCAGACAAGCCCTGGTTTACATTTGACAACAAACCAAAAACTGCCTTCTTAACCTCTTAACAGCTGTCCCTGAACATAAATGATGTGAGCGTGTGATTCTGCTGCTGTGCACTGTGACCCTTGAACTTTGACCCAGACGGCCTCCATTAGCTTTTGCCAAAGATGCTTACAATGCTAATGCCATATTTAGTGCGCTGATCAAAGTCAATGCATGGATTGTAAAATAATCTTAGCGACTAGATTCTGGAGGTTCTGACTTTTGTAAAAGGTGTGGCATGTACGTATTAGCACAGTGAAAAAACAGGCTTTTAAACCGTGGAGTTATGTGAAAGCTGAGATGATTAGGCTACTAATCCAAAATGTGCGCAAAGGCACAAATCACTGCAATTTAATCAGCAAACTGATAAATCGATCAGGCTGTAGTCCAATAAGTGTCTGGGCTGGTCTAGACTGGCTTTAGGCCGGTTTGGACTGATCCTGGAGGTGCAGGACAGGTCAGTGCTGAGCCTACTTTGAGCCATCTACAAAACCAGCTTAATCATTTATGTGCACATATAATTTATCATCATCACATTTGATTCAGGATTAAGTCAAGATTAAGTGTTTCCTCTCTGGGCAGGCAGAAAACGAATCCTTCTACTTTTCCTTATTTCATATATTTGATTTTGATATTTGTAACATAGGACTGCAACGATTGTTTTAGTAGTCGTCTTATTAATGTTTTTTTTCCCATTAGTGGAACCATTTGTTGACAAATAATTATTTTTATTGTACCTTTTAAATACATTATCAGATGGAAATACGATTACTGAAGGCCTCTAGATGGAAATAAATACGGATTAGGTCTATTATTGATGACTACAGTTCAAGATTAATCAATTAATCATGGCAGTCCCAGTGTAACAGCAATTTTATTTTATTTAAAAATAAAACACAACTCTTCCCATTGTGAGTAAGTCGGGTCAGCCTGTGGTTCCCCAGTACCTCCTTGGGGGACACACTTCTGGGCAGCAGTAGCTTACTTGGCAGAGTGCTTGTCTTCTGATAAGTCAGTAAGTCAGTAGTTTGAATCCTGATTAATTTTTTGACAGACGATATATTGCCTGTGAAGATATCTTGATGAACAATATTATTGAGCATGTTTTGTTCAGCTAGTGCCATGGTCCTAGGCAAGGATCTTTACTGATATCAGTGGCAATTAAAAGAACTTTAGAACTTTAATAAACCACTGTATCCGGTCCAGGGTGCACGGTGGCAGAGCGGCTAGAGCTTTTGCCTCTCAATAAGGAGATCGTGGGTTCGAATCCCGGACCACCCCAACATGACACGATCTCTCTGGGTGGAGTCTGCATGTCCTCCCCGTGTTACCGTGGGTTCTCTCCAGGTTCTCCGGCTCCTCCCACCGTCCAAAGACATGACTGTGTAGGTTAATTGAAAACTCTAAATTGTCCGTAGTGAATGAATGTGAGAGTGAATGGTTGTCTGTCCTTGTCTCTGTCTCTCTGTGTTAACCCTGCGACGAGTTGGCCACTGTCCAGGGTGTACCCCGCCTAAGGCCCAAAGTCACTGGGATAGGCTCCAGTCACCGTGACCCCTAACTGGAATAAGCGGTAGAAAATGAATGAATGAATGTATCAGGTCCAATTTGAGAAAACGTCCCCTTTTATTGTAACATACTTTTTTTTTTGGTAATTTTTTCACAATTTTCACAATATGGTCTACAAATAGTTATATCTGATTGAGCTGGGCGATATGGCAAAAGATTATTAGCACATTTTTCTTGGGGACGGATCATGATTTCGATTTGATCACAATTTGTGTTCAATTTGTATCTTTCTAATGCCTTTAACAGAGCTGCACAATTGAGGAAAAATATGTAATTGTGATTTTTCTGACCAGTGCGATTGTGATTAGATTTACGATTTATGTTTTAATAAGAGGATTCAGTTCAAATTCACATTTTGTACACAATTTTGGCGCTTTGAGTTGTGTTTTTGTCACATTTTGTTGTGTTTGTCAATTTTAGTCAGGTTTTTGGCGCTTTTAGTCACGGTTGTTGTTTGTCTGTGCGTTCTTGTCACTTTTGAACACATTTTTACCGCTTTTGTTGCTTGTTTCAGAAAATGTTTGTACAAATCCAAACTAGTGTGTAGAAGACATTTTGTTGTTTGTGGGAGACATTTCTGCACTTAAAAAAATGCAGCCTTTGGGATTTGCTAATTGCATTCATTAAAAATGCGATTTTGTGTCGATTTGGTTTCATTATGCCACTCTGGCCTATAAGAGGTAAATAAAGTCATTAGAGGCTAAACCACAGGAGAAAAGTGTGTTTGAACAGACAGCTGTATTAAAGAGAGAAATAGTGAATCACGATAAGACGATTTCACAAAAATAGCAGATTGTCTCAGGGACGAGCTCACGATTCCATTTTTATCGCCGTATCACTCAGCCCTATCATATATATTGCTTTATTGTGTTGCTTTTTCAAAAGTTGAGGTAGAATTCAAAGCTGACATGCGCTGTGAAGGAGAATTCTGCTTTTGCTCTGAACATCACACACTGATCTGAATGCAGCGATGTGATTGGCTGACTCGTGTAAGATGTAAAAACCCTCTCCACCTTTACACACTAACAGTGGCATGTGCTGTGCCCAAAACTCACATATTGTCACACGTAAATTCTGAGGTATTTCTGTCTTCTCTGGCCAAATGTGAGAGGAGCGAGTCTCAGCGATATGTGCACATTTCTCTCGTTGCTGAATGAGCGGAAAAGTTCTGAATTGCAAAGAGAAGTGTGCGCATTGCTTATTTCTTATTAAGTCAGATAATAACAGACATCACGAGTCAAGCCTGATCTCCCGCGGGCCGCGCTGTTGAAGCGATCTATTCCATACGAGTGCCTGACACACGGATCGCTCTGCACGGTGAATGAGCGGCTTAATGCGTTTTAACACTTTTAATTATAGCTGATGTACTTGATATTCTGATTTAGCAGATTTCCAGAACCTCTATATTCTCAATTTTGAACAAATCTCTCGCCTCTATGCCATCAGATGTGGTGGACAGACTTGGCCTACTATAACAGATCTCACGTGAGAAGCAGTTCCCTCAAATATTTTTAAAGTAAATAAACTTTATTTGTGCAGCGCTTTTCACAGACCAGGGTTACAAAGTGCTTCAAAAGCAACAATAGAAACACAAAAAACACAAGTACAAAATGACTTAGAAGGTTAGAATACTTGTTTGAAAAAGTCTTAAGTTGCTTTTTAAAAGCATGGAATGTGTCCAAGGAGCGCAGAGAAGGGAAGCTCATTCCAGAGTCGAGGCGCTACAGCTTTAAAAGATCTGTCTCCTCTAGTTTTAAAACTTGTACGGGGAACCATTAACAGGTTCTGACTGGAAGACCTCAGACTATGGGCAGAAACAAAGGGTTGGATCAGATCCTTAATATTTTGGTGCCTGCTCGTGTAAAGCCCTGAAGGTCAGCAACAGGATTTTAAAGTTTATTGTGAATGAAACAGGGAACCAATGAAGAAACTTTAAAATACGAGTTATGTGGACTCTCCTGTGCATGCAAGTCAGCAGCCACCTCCTTCCAAAGGACACACATTGTCATTGCCACAGTGACTTTTTTGAGCTTTTAAAGGAAAAATAGTATGCATTTTTTTATTGTTTAGCCTTTAAACATGCTCTTGAGTACCTTTAATTTGCCATCGTCATGTTTTGAAACAAACAAAAAGGGTTTATTATTAAATAATTCATGTTTTCCTCAGGAGTCTGCAAAAGACACTGCAACCAGCCAGTAGATGGCGCCAAGTGCTTAGCTACATTATTTCGTGAAGCGAATGTGCTAAAGGCAGTTATCAAGTTAGCAGCAGCAGTTATCGTGTTTAGACGGAAGAAATGCTCAGAACGAGTCTCCCGATGATGTAAGGACTTAAAACAGTGGAAGATTCTTGGCTAAGTGATGTAGGTGATCCAAAAATACGTGCCAAAATCCAGAAAGTTCAGCTGGAAGTGTGTTTGACGCTCGGAGGGAGAGGATTTTCTAATAAACATTCCTCAAAACCAAGTGAATGCAACTGAATGCTACTTCAGGTATGTTTTTGATGACGGAACATTGTTAGAACATGTTTAAAAGCTGGATTTGTTTTGTCATATGTTATTCATGTTTTAAGAAAATAAATGCTATTTTCAGTCTCTGTTTATCGGGTATTGGCAAATATTTAAAGCCAATGTATCAAAATCTGTATTAGATCTGAAAAGCTGGATTGGTGCATCCCTACTTTTAAACATGTTCTAACAATGTTCCATCATCAAAAACATACCTTGAGTTGCATTCAGCTACATTCACGGTGTTTTGAGGAATGTTCATTAGACAATCCTCTCCCTTCTGACCATCAAAAACACTTCCTGCTGAACTCCCTTGATCCGGGACATATTTTCAGATTTCGTACATCACTCATCTGAGAATATTTGCTGTTTTAAGTCCTTAAATCATCGTCAGACTTGTTTTGAGCATTTCTGCCTCTAAACAAGTTCACTGCTCCATAGTGTCTGGTCAGTGCTAACTTCAGTAGATTGTGTAAGCGCTCGGCGCCATCTACTGGCTGGATGTACTCATTTGTACTATCATTTCACGCAGACTGATAAATCCTGTTATTTAGTCAATAATAAACTTTGCTTTTGTTTCAAAACATGAGATGACAAATTGAAGGTACTTAAGAGCATGTCAAAGGGTAATAACAATATGAAAAATGCATCATATTTTTCCTTTAATGTTTACTCTTACTCGAGTCATCTCTTGAAGTACTTCTTTGTACTTATTTTGAAGTAACTCTAACTCGAGCACACTTTGTGGCTCGTTGACCCGCCTCTGTTAGGATGTGTGAGGATGTGTTGCAGTTGAAACCATGTGTGTTGATGTTTGTTGTGCTCTGGTGTGGTGCCCTTCCTGTACCTGTGCGTTCCTGGCCTCAGCTCCTCTACACAGAGCGCCTTCACCCAGCTGTGTGCTAACCCTTCACAGCTAACACAGTGCACCGTGTATGCATCCGGAGGAGGAAACGCAGCCGAGTGCCAGGTGGGGCTTATAAACAGGAACAGGGAGCGGACCTGCCGTGACCTGCCCTGAACATGAAGCAGTAGAAGCAGAGAGCACAAAGTGGTTGATGGTTTTCCAGTAAGCTTTTCTGCGGCTGCACACTGTACCAGCTCACAGGAGCACCACATGTGTCTCTAAAGCCTTGTTTCCACTGGTTCTCTTCATATAGTCCAAAAGTGTCTCTACTATCTTTAAGGACACTTATGCTATAGTGATTTTTTGAGCTTTTAACCCTGTTCTATCAATGTTCCGATTGTTAAAAACACTCCCTTCTGAACTCCCTCGATCAATGGTGTTTTTCCGATTATAGACGTCACTTATCCAAGAAGCTTCTGGTCTTGTAAAGGACACATATTCTGCTAAAGTCACTTTTTGAGCTTTAAACCCTGTTCTAACAATGTTCCGTCATCACAAACACACCTGAAGTTGCATTTAGCTGCATTCACGCTGTTTTGAGGAATGTTTATTAGAAATGTACATCCTCTCTGAGAGGATGAGTCTCTGCTCTCTGACCGAAAGGGGCACTGCTGTAAATTTAGAGGAGAAGGACGAGAGCTTCATGAAAGGCAGAGAGAGCACCAGGTCCTCTCCTGCTCCTTCCATGCAGAAAACTCTCGTCTCTTCTAAAACTCACTGTTACCTGCTCAAACAACCACATTTCCTCTCTTCACTGAATCTTGCGCTATGTTCTCATTTTGCCAATAACCTGCAGATAATCGCTTTTCCAGTCTCTCCCAGAAAATAGTCTGCTCCACTTTTGGGGAAACCAAAAACTGGTCATTATGCATGTCCGATGAGGGTCATTATCAGGCTTAAGCAGCGCAGCAGGATTACAGGGCCTGGCTAACTGACTCCACCACCGAGGACATTCAGGAATGTGTGCTGAAGAAAATGAGGCCAAAGCAAGTCTGTCAAAAAGATGCTGCTATCGCACCGATGCCCTGATGTTGGGACACCTACATATTGCCCCTTATTTTGAGTGTGATCCCAAAGCCCTGATCATTTTGTGCTAAGATGTGATCATGAATTTGATGATGTTTGAGAACATGGCGCCTGCCACACAGACACTCGTCTGTGTCACATGCTACAGTGTCTTCTGAAATGCCATAATTGTTCGGAAAGCACCTTTATGTTTTACATTATATTTCATTTTAAGGTTTACCTTGTGTAAAAAAATACATTATAAAGCAGGCATGGAGATCAGTAGCTTTTTGGAGTTCTGGTTTTAAATAATTTATTTTTGACCTGCTGCATGATAATTAAACTAGCTCAGTTCCATTTGAAATGATAGTTATTTAAATCTTGTGTAGGTTAAAGCAGAAAACACAGAACAGGACCAGAAAGCAGAAAACAAATAAAAACAGAAATGAACATTTATTGAAATAAAGGAGAAAGTTATTTTAGTCATTTAGTCCAAAGTCTATCAGAACTGATCTGAGGTTGAAGATTCAGATAATAAAAGGTATAAAACATTTTTACCAGATTGTAAAAGATTATCTCATGAAAAGCTTTATGTTTAAAAGAACCCTTTGGCTTTGAGAAATAGGACTTTTATAGGTATTTACAAATAAGGAGTTATGATTGATTATAATCAAGACATTAAACAAAGCTGCAAGGGGAATAATATCTAAATTATATAAATGTATTAACAATATGGACAGCCACTCTTTTAAATATATAAAAAATAATTGGGAAAGGAGAATGACACAAACTGCTCCAACAATTGAGGATTGGACTAAAATTGTGACTGACTTTCAAAAAAATGACATTACAAAAATGAATCTGAAAATGTACCTTTTTGACAGACTGTGGACTCAATGGGACTTGTACATTGTTACTCCGTGATTTTGTTCTTCAGTTTTGGTTATTATATGCATTCTATGCTTAAAAAATGAATTTAAAAAAAACCTACACACATTTGAGAATTGACAAGTAGACTGAAACAAACTGACAACTAATAAAGAATCATATACTTCAAAGGTTTGTACAGATCTATACTACAGTTAGCAGTTTTTATGCAGAATGAGACCGGATAGTGTGACGTTTGTGGAAGAAAATTGCCTTTGCCAATTCGAATCAAATCACAATTGGATTTTGATCAAATTGTGATTTGATTTCATTGTAATTCATCTCTCAGCCATACTTTGAACATTTCCAACATTTTGCAACCCTGGTAGTTGCTGGTTTAAGATGAATGGTAGCTTCATTAGGTCCAAAGGCGCTGTGAGTGAGCCTGTCTGTGAGCTGGTGTCTGGGTTAGCCTGCCCTCCACATCCTGCCCTGTCATGGATCTGTGCGCGGTAGAGTTGGCCTATTTTTAGGTTTGACTCCTCCTTTAGCCGCGGTAACCCCCCCGGCCTGGAATTACAGCAGAGGATACATGGCACACAGGGAGGGGGCAGGGCTCCGAGTCATGGATATGGAATTTTCAACATTCAGAATTCAAATGTACATACGGTCTTCCCAGAAACTTTATAAACAAAAAGGTCAAGTGTAAAGTCAAGCTCTGTCATGTGGTCACTAATCACTCCTGTATTACAACAAGAGGGTCTCTGGTTTAATTCCTGGAGCAGTTTGGTGACTATTGCTTCAGCAAGGGGTTATGGGTTAAATACTGAGTACTTATTCTGCGTTCCAAACAACTGGTAAATCTGTTGTATGGCACTTGATCTTAACAAATTCTGACTTCATAGCATTCCAACTGAGTTCATTCGTAGTATGTAAACAATGTAGGAACATTGAACATGTATTTCATAATCTCCTCACGCCAAACATGTCACGGTGCTATCCAGCTCTCCCACCCATGATGGGAGGTCATGAATGAGGCTGTTCCATATTTTTTCCATTCCTTGAAAGCAGCGTCTCTACAGGAAGGAGCAAAATGTGATTGTTTTCTACAGGAGATAAGAATGAGTATTGGACAGATTGAAAATGTAGGTAGTTTTGCTTTATATCCTAATCCAGTTCTAAATGAAAGTTCCCAGTGTCTCGTACAACCCACTCGGATAGATTATTGAGCTGTAGCACATAGTAATACTGGAATTGTGGCACAGCTAGGCCTCCAGCTGTCACGGATAGCAGTTTATCTGATTTCATTTTGGGGCAGCAGATAAACTATTCACACTTTTATGTAAATCTCTAAATATGAGATGGCAAATTTAAGGTACTTAGGAGCATGTTTAATAACAATATGACAAATGCATAATATTTTCCTTTTAAGGAACCAAAATTAATGGGACAAATTATAAATCATAAATCGAACTTTCACTTTTTAATACACTTTTAAATCCTTTGCAGTCAGTTCCAGCCTGAAGTCTGGACACAGACATGACCAGACTCTGGGTTTGCTCCTGGGGCTCTGCCTCTTCTGCTGTTGTCTTCAGTTCCTGCTTGTTCTCTGAGCATTTTCCCTTCAGTTTGGTCTTCAGCGAGTGAGATGCAGCTCAGTTGGATTAAGGTCACAGATTGACTTGGGCAGTGCTAGTGGTGCACCGATATGGAAATTGTAGGCCAATACCGATTGTGCTAGCTAGGGCCAATAACCAATATTGGGCAGATATTTTCTTCATGTCATGTTTGTATATTTTGAACGCTTGTGTATTTCCATTTTAAACACTTTCAAATATTTTGAACAAAGAAATAATCTACTGTATATAACACATAATACTATTTAGTGGGAAAAATGGAAAACATTTGATAGAGCTATCATTTATTTTGCACTATGTTTAAATATAGGTAGACTGTAAGCTTTAATGTGATTATTCTTTTCAGTATTCACTCCTCCATTCTTCTATACTATATATTCTGTGCGTGTGTCATTGCAGTGTTCCTCGTCCTGTAACAGCAGCTTCTCCTCAGTCTGTCTGTTCAGACACTCAGAGCTCTTCTCTTCTTCTTAAAATCTCTCTAACATAAATTATTTGGAGTTAACATGTCTAAACTGATTGTCTAGGACAGTGTTTCTCAAGCTGTGGTACGCAAACTTCTTCTGGTGGTACGTGGACACCTCTTTAGTTGTAATGTTCACTTCGTTTAGAGTACACTGGAGCACTGTTATCGGTAAATTTGGCCCAATATTGCTCAATGACGTGAATATCGGCTGATACTGATACTGGGCCGTGATATCGTGCATGCCTAGTCATATAACATTCCACTTTGCCTTAAAAAAACTCTTAGGTTGCTTTCACATCATGCTTCAGGTCATTGTCCATCTGCTCTGTGAAGTGCCATCTAATGAGAAGCATCTGGCTGAATAAGAGCAGATATTATTGCTTGAAACACTTCAGAATTAATCTTGCTGCTTTTGTCAGCGGTCACATCAATAAATACAAATGGACCAGTCCCACTGGCAGCCATACATGCCCCCGCCATGATACCCCCGCTTCACTGATGATGTGCTTTGGATCATCAGCACGTCCTTTCCTTCTCCAGACTCTTCTCTTCCATCACTCTGGTACAGGTGGATCTTTGTCTCATCTGTCCATAGGATCTTGTTCCAGAACTGTGAAGACTTGTTTAGATGTTGTTTGCCAAGCTCTAACCTGACCTTCCTGTTTTTGAGGCTCATCAATGGTGTCCATCTTGTGGTGAACCGTCTGTGTCTCTCTGGTGAGGTCTTCTCTTGATTGTTGACTTTGACTCATACACCGACATCCTAGAGAATGCTCTTGATCTGGAATAACACACACATGGCCATGGAACAGCTAATAGTCCCATTCCTTTTGGTCTCTTCAAAAAGTGGGAAGCGCATATACAAACTGTTGTACTTCAGACACCGTTCACCTGATTTGGATTGTTTCATTTCAAATCCATTGTGTTGGTGTATAGAGACAGAAAGATTAGACTTGTGTCGATGTCCCAATATATATGGACCAATAGGCTCTGCTGATATATTTGGATAGACTTTGATTGTTTTCCCCAAATGATGTGTCATCTTAAATGAATACAAACTTTTCCCAAGCCTGTTTTACTACAGACTGGATAGGAAAGCAGTGTAGTCCTGTTTTCTGTAGCTCCCTTCTTGTGTGTTAAAGTGATTGGCTCTAATGTAATATCTTGACTTGAGATACTTGAGACGTAAGGCTGCTGAAAAGTGGAAATATTGGCCAGATATATCTCTAGCCGTCAGCATTAGCCCGCAGAAAACACAAGAACCAACCCATCGACCACACAAAGCATTAAATTAAAAGTCAGAGTTGAGTGTTTAAACCTGTTTACAGTTTAATTTTAGATTAGCATGTAACAAGTGCAGGGCTAACTCATTGAGATTATTTATGTTGTGCTTCTGGTAAGAGTCGAGTGACATTAAACATCCTTTTTGCATGTTACTGGTGAGGAGAGCAGATAAATGACTTAAATATCATGAAATAAATATTTATATATAGATGTACTTTAATATGAGGATGTGCTTCACTATTAATTTGTTTGTGAAGAAATGTTTGATTTGATCGGGTAGACAGCGGTTAGCGCTCTGGCCTCACAGCAAGAAGGTCCTGCATTCGACTCCCAGGGGGCCCTTCGGTGTGGAGTTTGCATGTTAGGTTTCCTCCGGTTTCCCCTACCATTAAAAACCTGTATAATAGGCTCCTCCTCTCTGGGGCCAGATTTTAAACCTCAGTGAGACTTAAATGAAGGTCAATACATTTGACATAAGGAGCCAAGTGTAAGAGTTTGAGCAACGGGCAGAGATGGAGCATTTGTGTCTGAATGTCGGCTGTGGTGTGACCAGAGCCAGTCTAAACGTGCCTCATGTCTTACAGTTTCATCTGCAAAGAGCAAAATATCCTGACCTTGCACACAAAGCTGATAATGGTGTGTAGACCTTTACAAACATGTTCTGAAATGCTTGGGATTCTTGGTTTAGTTTAGCATGTACCAGTGTAAGGGCTCCTGGACCTGTGTACAAATGTGCTCTTTGGACTGACTCTTTCAAAAAATGTACAATCATTGTTACATCATTGTCTTAAAAATATAAAATCTGCATTTTTTTTTTTCATTCAATATTTTCATGTTTTTTTTTTTTCATAACATGAGATGGCAACTTGATGTTAGTCAGCATGTTTAAAGGCTAATAATAATACAATAAAAATGCATACTTTTTCCCTTTTAAGCTCACACTTTGTTTGTTGTGCTGATATGGTGGTGCAGTGATTAAGACTCTCTCCCACAACCACAACTTCTTGGTTTCAGTTCCCAAAGTGAACACTTTGTGTTTCTGCTCAAAAACAAAGGTAAAATTACAAAATCATTCACCTTCAATGAAGTTGCTATAGTCTATGATTTCATGTTATTCAGAAGGTTAAAGCTGAATTTTTTTCAGGACATATTGTTTAATTGTTAAGTGTGGACTTACTGTGTGTCAGCAAAAGAAAAATAATTAATCAATCATGCTTTGACGTGGGGTTTTATCTGTTATCTGCGTGTCAATCATTGTACCCGTGTCTTACGTAAGCTGTGATGATCCAGGAAACTGGACAATTTAATCTGTCACCAATGGAGAGCCAAATAACCCTCTGGTATTTTTATGGATGACTATAAAACCTGTTCTTATGAAATTACTTAATTACAATGACTTTTCATTTTCGTGTAACGTGGTAATATTTTGTAATGTATAAGGGAAATTTGTACTGCCCCTTGCCTACCTTTCCTTTGCTTCCCTCTAACATGCTCATGCAGGCACACGGGTGTAATGACCGACGCAGAAATGCTCTGAACCAGTCTGGTGATGATTTACAATTTCCATTTCCATCTGACAAAATTTGTAGAAATGTACTTTTTTAAATGTGTGTTTTTAAATAGAAACAGGCAGATTTTATTTATTTTCCTGAAGTCCCAAATGGCGTTTAAAGGACACACATGGTGCTAGAGACTTTGTTGAGCTTTTAATCATGTTCTAACAATCTTCAGTCAAAAACATACTTGGAGTTACATTTAGCTGCATTCACACTATTTTGAGGAATGTTGGTGTGAAAAACCTCTCTAGCCGTCAAAAGCACTTCCTGCTGAACTCCCTTGATCACTGTAGTTTTTTTTATTATTATATATGTCACTTATCGAGAATCTTCTTCAGTTTTAAGTCCTTGAATCATCACCAGACTCGCTCTGAGCATTTCTGCCTCTAAACGCGTTCACTGTTACTGCTAGGCTAATCATCACGTCTCATGTAGCCTCTTAAATGATAACATAACTAAACTGTGTACAACCCTAGGCGCCATCTACTGCCTGCATACACTCAGTGTCAGGCCAGATAGTAAAAAGAAACTTGTTAATTTAGTGCATAATTTAGTGCTGTTTTTTTCAAAACATGAGATGGCAGATTTTATGTACTCAAGAACATATTTAAAGGATAATAACGATATGAAAAATACATAATATTTTTTTCCTTTATCGGTAAATTTGGCTGAGCCCAATATTGCTCAGTGACATGAATATCGGCTGATACCGATACTGGGCCGTGATATTGTGCATGCCTAATCATATAACATTCCACTTCTTTGACTTAAAAAACTCTTAGGTTGCTTTCACATCATGCTTCAGGTCATTGTTCATCTGCTCTGTGAAGTACCATCTAATGAGAAGCATCTGGCTGAATAAGAGCAGATATTATAGCTTGAAACACTTCAGAATTAATCTTGCTGATTTTGTCAGCAGTCACATCAATAAATACAAATGGACCAGTCCCACGGGCAGCCATACATGCCCCCACCATGATACCCCCGCTTCACTGATGATGTGCTTTGGATCATCAGCACGTCCTTTCCTTCTCCAGACTCTTCTCTTCCATCACTCTGGTACAGGTGGATCTTTGTCTCATCTGTCCATAGGATCTTGTTCCAGAACTGTGAAGACTTGTTTAGATGTTGTTTGGCAAACTCTAACCTGACCTTCCTGTTTTTGAGGCTCATCAGTGGTGTCCATCTAATAACGATATGAAAAATACATAATATTTTTTTCCTTTAATCTTGAGGGATTGATACCCCAACATGAGTCACAACCTGCATACTAATGCAGCCACACCAGGGGAGTTCCATTGAGATTAAAAACCTCTTTTCCAAGAGAATCCTGGCCAAGAGGAAACAAAATCAGCATTAAAGTTATGAAACACAGTTGCACATTATTGAGGCAGCCTTTTATGCTTTCAGCTTGGTTTTAAACACCTTTAAGGACAAGAACTTAGTCAATTTTCAGTCTTTCTCAACATGTTCCAAGCAAAAGGAGCAGAGTGGACAAAAGCCTTCTACCCGAGTTCCGTGCAGGCAAAAGGAATGGAGAGCAACTGCTGATAGTTTGACCGCAAGGAGTAGGAGTCAACATTTCTTTGTGATTAAAGTACAAATGTAGGGAGACAGTAATCCAAGCATAGCCTTGTAAATAAAAGTGTACCGATGTCTCTGCCTCCAAATCAGTGATTTGCTTTCTGCAGGGATTCAATAGCCTGAGCAAGAGATGATCCAAAGCGTTAAATTACTGTGTCATCGGCATAAAAATGCATGTTAGCATCAGAGACATTGTGACCCAAAAACTGAGCCCTGTGGCACACCCCCTTTTGGACAAGTGCAATCAGAACAGAGACCCTTGTATTTAATGCACTGAGTCCTGTGACGGAGATAACTGGCGACTCATTCGATCGCATGCTCTGACAATCCAAGGCTAGTGGTCTGTTTTTTAAAACGGCATGAGCAACTGTGTCAGAAACTTTTGACAGATTTCTAAAAAGTGAAGCACAATCTGTTTCTTATCAAGTGCCACAAAAATATCACAGTACTATCACTTTAAGCCTGATTGAAATTTGGATGTTATTAGAGCACAGGAACTCTTTCAACTGAACAGATACTACAGATATTTTTGATAAAATGTATACATTTGAGATTGGCTCATAATTAGTCATAACTGCTGAATCACCTTCTTTTAATAAAGGTAGAACAAAAGCTGATTTCACAACTGATGGGGTTTCTTTGGTTTTGATTGAAAGATTCAAAATTATGAACAGAATCTGCCCCATCAAATCTGGTCCAGGGGGCTTTCTGTCTCAGAATGGAGTATCTTTGATGCTTTGAAACTTTCTAACCAGCTTGTATATAGCTAATTCAGCTACATATAACTCCCAGCTCCCAGCTAATTAAGATTACAGACAGATAACATTTTTTATTGTCAAAATAATACTGAATTGTTCGATACCATTGGTTGAATTCGACTTCCCTTGTTGGGTTCCACGCTCATGTGTCCCTCTATGTGCTTGATTACATTTTGAGGCGCTAGGAAAGGGTTAAGCCTGCCGTCCATTACCACAGTGGTTCTCAACCTGGAAGTCTAGATCCTCTTGGGGGTCGTGAAATGATTTCTGAGGGTCCCCAAATGATATGGAGAAAAATTGAAAATTGTCTCAAACAAGGCATGACTCTAAAGATGGGATAAAAATCTAATCATGAGCTCGTCTCTGTGACAATCTGCTATTTTTGCGAAATTGTTGTATCGTGATTCACTGTTTGTATCTTTAAAGCAGCGGTCTATTCAAACACTTTTTTTTCCTGTCGTTTAGCCTCTGAAGCCTCTGAGCAGATGACTTTATTTACCTTAGAAACAAGGGCTGCACAGTTAAACCTCAACACAAGTCAACACAAAATCACATTTTTAATTGCTGCAATTTGTTGTAGTTTTTAAATGTAATAATTTCAACAAAATGTCTTGCCGTCATTTGAATAAAAACTGTTTACTCTGTAGTAGACTAAAAGTGATGAAGATGCATATATCCCAAACATAATACTATACATAAATCCCAAATCTAATCGCTATCGCACTGGTCAGAAGAATCACAATTCGATATTTTTCCTAAATTGTGCAGCTCGATTACAGGCAATAGAAAAATACAAAGTGAACACTAATCGTGATAAAATCTAAATCATATTTTGATGATCCAAATTAAATAAATGCAAAGTAAAATACACAACATAGAAAAGTCTGAAGGTGATTTTATGTCTAATAACCTATAAGTACCATATACAGTTCTGCTCATAAGTTGCTCATACCCTGGCAGAATTTGTCTTTTTTTTTTTGGCAATTTTTCAAATAAAATGAATGTGAATGAACACAAAAACCTTTCTTTTACTCATGGTTAGTGGTCAGGTGAGGCCATTCATTACCAAACAAATGTGTTCACTCTTTTTTTAAATCATAAAGGCCCTGTACCTGATTTTTACAGTTTTGAAACGTGAAAAACAGAACAAGTTCATTTTAAACTCTTTATAGCAGTTCTATGTATCGCTCCCTTTCCCAATGCCGTCCCAGCATCCTATATATTCACCATGATGAGTTTCTCAGCTCTTTTCATGAGATTCTAAGCCCACATTAGCATGCTAACGGCACACTTCCTGCTTCTCTCGTAGGATAAAACGCTCTATAAATAGATGCAGAGAAAACACTGTGGTCTCATTTTCACCCGAATAGATACTTTTGCAATGTATCTGTGCTGGACAAAACAAATTTGACTTTATTGCATGTAAAAAAAATCCGAAACATGGACTCGTTCAGTTTTTCCTTGATCGCAACAATAAAAATGAGGTACAACCCCCTTTAATGACAACAGAAACTACCAAAATAACCCCGATGGAAAGTTTACAAACCCCAGTTCTTAATACTGTGTATTGCCCCATTTAACATCAACAGCAGCTTGCAGTCTTTCCAGATAGTAGTGGATGAGGCTCTTCATTTTATCAGATGGTAAAGCTGCCCATTCTTCTTGGCAAAAGCCTCCAGTTCCTGTAAATTCTTGGGCTGTCTTGCATGAACTGCACGTTTGAGATCTCCAAAGAGTGGCTCAATTATATTGATGTCAGAAGATTGTGAGGGCCACCCCAGAACCTCCACTTTATTCTGCTGCAGCCAGTAACAGGGCAACGTGGCCGTGTGGTTTGAATGGTTGTCATGTTGGAACGTCCAAGTACATCCCATGCACACATTTTCCTCCAGAATGTTCTGATAACATGCTGCATTTATCTTGCCATCAATTCTGATCAAGTTGTGTGCCTTTGTACCTCACAAATCCCACCTCTGTGTGTCACAGTGGTGTACCTTTCATAGTCCTTACTAACTCCCCTTGTGGCCAAAAAGTTACATTTTGAGTTCATCACTACAAATAACTTTGTTCCAGAAGTTTTGAGGCTTGTGTCTGTGCTGTTGGTTGTTGCGTATGGTAAGCGGGATACTTTGTGGATTTTGCATATTAATGCCTTTTTTCTGGCAACTCGACCATGCAGCCCATTTTTCTTCGGGTGCCCCCTTTATTTGGCATCTTGAAACAGCCACACCACTTTTTTCAGATAAAGTTATTTTTTATTTTTTTTTGCATCCCTAATGATTTTCCTAGCAGTCGTGGTTGGATTTTGTGTTGATCTACCTGACCTTGGTTAGGTTTTAACAGTATCCCTCAATTTCCATTTCTTAATTAGAGTTTGAGCACTGCTGATTGGCATTCTTAATTCCTTGGATATCTTTTTATGTCCCTTTCCTGTTTTGCACAGTTTAGTTACTTTTTACCGAAGATCCTTTGACAAATCTTTTGCTTTCCCCATGACTCAGAATCCAGAAACATCAGTGCAGCCCTGGATGGAAGATGCACGGGGAGCCCATAAACTCCATGACCTTTTATTCACACACACTGGTTACAAGCGAGGATGGTACCTATGGTAGCTATTCACACTGTTTGTGTCAATTTGTGTGCACGTTATCAGGCCAAAATCACCAGGGTCTGTCCACTTTTGATCAGGGTCATTTGGGTAGTTTCTAGTCATTATGATTTCAAATGAGTAAACACATTTGTTTGGTAATAAAAGGCTTCACTCAGCCACTAACAATGAGTGGAAGAAAAGTTTTTGTATCATTTACATTCTCTGAAAAAATCAGCCAGAAAATCCCAACTGTATCACAAACACACAACACACACAACAAACACACAACACACACACTCCTCATGAGACGCAATCATTTAATTTTATTCATTCATTCATTCATTCATTTTCTACCGCTTATTCCCGTTAGGGGTCGCGGGTGACTGGAGCCTATCCCAGTGACTTTGGGCCTTAGGCGGGGTACACCCTGGACAGTGGCCAACTCGTCGCAGGGCTAACACAGAGAGACAGAGACATTGACAGACAACCATTCACTCTCACATTCATTCACTAGGGACAATTTAGAGTTGTCAATTATCCTACACAGTCATGTCTTTGGACGGTGGGAGGAAGCCGGAGAACCCGGAGAGAACCCACGGTAACACGGGGAGGACATGCAGACTCCACCCAGAGAGATCGTGTGATGTTAGGGTGGTTCGGAATTCGAGACCACGATGTTGGGGTGGTCTGGGATTCGAACCCACGATCTCCTTATTGAGAGGCAGAAGCTCTAACCGCTCTGCCACCGTGCACCCCATTTAATTTTATTTTTCCATTATTATAATTTCAAGACTATAGTCTAATCCTCAAAGAAGCAACACAACGTCTTATAGACTACATTAATGCATATTGTAATTGATTCATTTATTAGTTTTGTTTAAATTAGCAAAATAACATATTCTATTGACATTGTGACTATGTATCGAGACAAGAATCGATTTAACAAAATGTATTGTCCCATCCCTAGTGTCTGATTTGTATAATAAAGATATAGTCAAGCTCACAACTATCATGGTTGAGGCAAATTTGGACAATGATTCAAATTGGGGAATGACAGGGATTATGTCTCTCTGTGGTCTGGGAACACATTTGGGGTGTGCAGGGAAAGGAAAATGTGGGAATCCCTGCTTATACCGCTGCTTATCAAGAAAATGGATGGATTGATCTTGGTTTAAAAATGTGAAAAACAGAACTGCTTAAATGTAAACTCTTTGTAGCAGTCCACATATATTGCTCACTTGCCATTGCATTCTGAGCATTCTAATTATTGCGATAAGTTTAAGTGCTTTTTACAACTTTCAAAGGCCAGAGCAGAGTCTGTCATGGTAAAACTAACAACAACAGCTCTTTACTTGAACTTTTCACATGAACAAAATCTCTGACTATTACTGACTATTACTACTGAATATTACGACACATTTTAGCCTCAGTATAACTATAAATGTAATTTTGTGTCAAGTATTTAAATATAAAGTTTCAGTATTGATATTATTCAGAACTGGTCCATTTTCAAATGAAATCCAAACTTTATTTTTTCAAATGTCACATTTCATGAAAGCGTGCGTGCACCTTCTTGTCGGGCAGAAGTGCGGAGAGAATCCACTTCAAACGCAGAAACGACCGGGCACGACGAGGCTCTGACATTTTGCTGTAAATTCCTCCGCCTATGATTTATTTTGGTAGGTATTCTCATATTAGGACCCAGGCCAAAACTTCCCGCCTGTGTGCGATTGTTATCTTGTCTCACTCCCTCCCTCCTCCCCCCTCTGCTCCATCTTACCGCTTTCTCTGAGTATTTTTGGTACTTAATGAAAACCGAAATCCGAAACCGCACGCTCTTAAAAGGCATGTCTGGGTCAGCTGGGTGGAAACTTGACTTATTAAATGTCCTCAACTGTCTTTTTAATGTGAGTGAAACATTTCGGGTGTTCACTTGAGGAATGCGGTGGATTTCTGGGGAAGGAGGGGGACGAGGGGGGGTGAGGGGCATACTTGGCATAGCTCAGGAGCCATTCCAGTCTGGTTCAAGGTGCTTTGGGAGCAGACGGAGGAGGGAGCGACGAGAATAGAAAAGTACTTCCTGTTTGCGGTCTAGGAGTCGAAGGGTAACGGAGCGGACTGTGGAAATGGTATGGCTTCACCTGAATCTCCCACAGTGTGCATCATGAACCAAATGGATTTATTCTATGTAAAGTGCAATGCGACAATATGAAATCTCACTGTACAATATCATCACGATATTGTGGAGAGGTTATAGGATTATGAAAGGGCGGCTGTATTGAGGTTTTGCTTACAATAATGAGTATAATAGCCATGTTATTCATCTTATTCATTGTTCCGTAATAAGTGTTGTTAAGTTTTAACATAGACATGTCCAAACTATGGCTCGAGGGCTTTCGTCTCAAATCCATTGTTCTTTGGAAATGATGTGCCACGTGCAGCGTGTGATTCTGTTGGCTCAGAGTGACTCTGACGACACAGCACAATAAATCATGGATATTTAGTTTTTTGTGCTGAAGCAAATGCAGTATTTTTACAACTATACAATACAACTAGTATTTTTGGCGCAAATTCATGCCATTTACGAGCAATAGCGAAATTTCCACAACAATATTGTGGACATTTTGCTATTTTTCACAGCAGCTCGTTAAACATTAAAAATATTAAAAACATTCAATCTGACCTCCAAGTTGCTGCACAGGTCCCTGCCTTCCCTGTGCTATCAATTCTAGAGTTGCTCCTAGTGCAAATTACCATTAAAACCCCTAATTTCAAGTGAACTTGAAAGTTTGAGTTTCTGCTCTGAGTCTCATTCCTCCTCTGCGGTCGGTGCCACTGCGTGCCAAAGCAGGAGCAGAGCGGCGGCGCTTGTGGTGAGTTTGCTGGGCAGAGGAGGAAGCAGAGGCCTGACCTCCACCAAACAAAAGAGATTTTTAGGTCTTTGGGTTTTTTATTTCATCTCAATCCGTTCAGGTTAGGGAGAAATGCAAGGACATCCTCACAGGTTTGATTAGACCAGTCCATTCCCTCAGAATAACCAGATGTTCCAACAACTACAGGGACAATGTCCAAGTTGCAATTAAAAACAAGTGGCATATAATCAGATGTAGCTGTGTCATATCTGATATATCAGGCGTGTGCATCAGTGGTACATGGTTACAAGGTACAATGGTTAAGCCAAGATGTCAAATGCCAGGCATTTCTTCGAGATAGTGTGACACAAACAGAGGGATCTTGAATTTATTGTACGGTGTGGATTATTGATGGATTCCAGTGCAATAGTTTTAACTTACAATTTATACCTTTGGGTTGATGTAAGGTGCAATAGAGTTGTAGACATGTGCTGTATGTGTGTTTTTTAGAACTAAGACTGGGTGTTTGTAGGTGCCTCAAACTGGGACTTTTTGATGAATTTGCATATGAATCAGATTGTAATGGGTATTGTCAAGTTTGCATGGTATCTGCCACTGCTGGGTGTTGAACATACTTGTGGATGTGGTGACTGGACTGTCTTTTGTCAGTTTTGTGTGTCTCTGTGGTCAGTCCAACACAAAGGAGACAATAAAGGCTAATCTAATCTTTGGTTTTCGCCAGTTTCATTAAGCACTTTCAAACATGTCTTTTTATTGTCGACGTTAGCCGCTGTTAGCACCGAAACAAACCGTGTGCAGAGCGAGTCCGGACTGGGGCATGATTACATGAGAACTCGCCGAAAAAGCAAGAAAGGCTGTCTACTGTCCTGCTGTTGTGTGCTGGACCAATCACAGCGCCAAAGGACAAACCTAAACAAACGCACGTACTTCGACCTATTTCAACACATTTAGCGACTATTTTGCTTTTGAAGTGCTTTGTGCGTTAGAGGATGGAGTGGGGGGAGTCTGGGCTTTTCTCTCAACTGGATTTCTCGATGTCTCTGTTTGTGCCGCTTTTGTGACATTTTAACCAAAGAAGGAACTTATTATTTACTGCACTACATCTTGATTAGGATAAAAAAAAAAGTTTTCATAATTTTTGGAAGTTTGCAACGGAAATCGAATCGAAAGTCGAATTTTTAGGGGTGCAATTACTGCCAGATAAGACGTCCAAAGTGTTTAAAAGGAGGCTCAAAACAATAGCCGTTTGGCCTGCTCTGTGAACGAAGCCAAACCCATCTCCAGATACAGTATGTTCTGCGTGTCAGTTTGCAAGAGTAGGCACTTACACACGACTGGCGAATCATTCACAAACTATTCATCCCCACAGTGTTTGAGCGCACCTGTAAGTACATGTTTGTCTTTGTTCTTTTGGGCTTACTCCATAATAGAAAGCGAAGAGGACACTTACATACCAGCTTAAAACACTATGGGCAAGTTAATGACGCACAGACTTAAGTGATACTGTTGTGGAGAGGAGCACCTATTGTCTGTTAAAATTAGGTTTAAGACTTTGTGTCCTTGACCCTTTGCCAAATGTCTCTCCCCTCACCCTCTCACTCACTTTCACACTGTAGTTGTGCTGCTCAATAAACCCTTCAGGCCAAATCATCTTAAAAACAAAATAACGAAGGCAGACTTGCATTACTTCTAGGCCTCCTTCAGCCCAAACAGTGGCATCCACAGCAGCAATAGCAGTAGTATTTGTGTATCTTGGGCTCTGTCTCTGGTATTAAAAAGATGTGTGTACTTTTTCAGCCTCCACCTCAAGGCTGCTCTGTGGAGCCTGTTATTTTCAGCCACCCAGCCCTCCCTGTCTGACGTGGGTTGGGATGGGCTTAACAGCTCTGGATCAACTGGAGGTCCTTGGTCAGTGCCATGGACACAGAAATATTGTCTCAGATGTAACAAAGAGATTTAATTAATGTAATGTTCTAGCAAAATATTTACTGTGATACTGTGTTTGGCTGATCTATATGGAAAAAAATCTATTACATCCCTTTTTCGTTCAATAATGGTCCATGGTAGAAAAAATGTCTACCTAATGTCTATGTTTTCTGGGCTTCTAGAAATCAAGACAAACGTCTTGATTTCCATCCGAAAGTGATTTTCAATCTGATTTTGAGCAGAAGCATTTATAGGAATGGTGGTCTAACCTCCTCAGTCTACAATAACCTCATGGCAGAAATGAAAGCAGTCAAACTTAGATACTTGACAGCTTTGAGTAAGAGATGGCCAGCCCCGTCGGCCTTAACGACCCAAGCTGCAGGAGTAGAATTGTCAGATTTGTAAACAAGGGCAGGGCACGTTTCAGTTATAACTCCTCCCCCTGGGCAGAACTCATTTAAGGTCAGTCTGTAAAAGCTGCTGCTCAAACCGTTTCCATAAGGGTGAAAATGACTTTCTGACTGAAGTTGCAACATCTTGATTTCTAAAACGGCGTCCAGATGACTACCTTTGAAGCTTAAAAAAATAGCAGGCAGCTACACTTTGACAGGAAAGTTTTGTTTTGTTTGACAAAGTGCCACAAATCCTACAACAATAAGTGAACTAGAGGTTGAACTAGAGGTTGAAGTTAGATATTGTTCGTTTTCACTCATTGGCAAATGTGACGAACATGAGTAACAAATATCTATAAATGATGCAGTTACATTTCCCATGATTCACACTGTCTGTGATTTTGCTCACATACTGTAGCAGCTAAATGGATGTTGGACTCAGTAGCTGAACTGTAAGGGTTTATGAACAGCCTGCATTCTAAAGGGGAGAGTTCACAAACATCACACATTATGAAAAGCAGGGCTGTTTTAGCGACTACCACTCGACCACATGTGAATAACACCAGAAAACATGGTAGAAAACATGGACTTAATTGTCCCATGTTTTTATAAAGCAGCCCATGTTTTTGTGAAGCAGCTTTTAAAACATTTTAATACGTTGATTTATGATCGCTCTGTGGCCTCTCTCTCTTTGTTGACGGCGTCTCGCTCTTACCTTTTGGAGCAGGCACTGGTGCCTAAGCTTTTGTCAACAGCTTTTTTTGTCATTTAAAAATAATGTTACAGAGTATTCTAGTGTGAATTTACATATTGGAACAGCAATATTGTCACATTGGATATTCATATTATCGATGCTGTCACATATATTTTTGAGGTTCTGTTGCTTTGTTTTATGAGATATAATTTGTTTTAGATTATATTAACTATTATATGTGTGTATATATATATATATATATATATATATATAATACTATAGTAACAAACTTTTTTTTATTTAACAGTACAATTAATCAGCATTATTTAATATTGTTTAGATGTTTTTTTTAGTTGGTGATTTGAGAGGGTTTGATTAGTTTTATATACTTTGACTCAATCAAGTTTTATTTAAAAAATCAATTATCTTCCTGAAGGGTATTAAGTGTCGTTCTCTTGTTTGAAATTCTTTTTTCGACATTATTGGCTCTCTCTCTTACACACCGTTTGCCCACTGCCATATTTTCACACATTCCAGTCGGACCTGTTTTCCAATCCACAGGGCGTCTCTCTAAATCCCATTCCTGCGTGCGATTATTTTTCTTGTGATCAGAAAATATACATGTTCTCATAGAGGAATGCTGCCTGAGACGCCATGGTAACGTCTCCCCTCTCTCTGTTCCTGCTCCATCTACAGTCTGTCTCTGTATGGGACGTGTGACGTAGGTGGACTTGTAATGTTTTCTCTTTCCTCTTTGACCTTTTTATTTGTCACGTCTGGCACTAGTCTCACTGCGGTGCTGAGTTTCCAGCGGCGCTGAACTATTCTCAGCCTGGGAACCTCTTCTGCCATTTTTTTTTTACCACTACTTTAGACAACAGCACTTGTATTAGAATGTACTGTATGTGTTAGATATTTATATACGTGTGTGTCCAAGAGACTGCTCAGGGAGTTTGTGTTTGCTCATATGTATGAATAATTAGACCAGGTTATTCCATAAGTGGGTTTCTTCTTCCCTGATGACAGAGGCATATTCAAGGAGGTCACGTATGGATTGGGCACCACAGAGTTCAAGTCTGAACCCCATAGAGCAGAGAGGGCCAAACTAAGGCCCGGGGGCCTTGTGCGACCCTTTTGGCATTTTGATCTGGCCCGCAAAGCATTTAAGTTAAGTATGGCGCATTTGTCGTTTTATAGTTCTCTGAGACTGCAGTTGCTTGTTCATTTAAAATCAGTTTGAAAATAGCCACCACTAGAACAACACCAAACTTTGATCCATTGGCTAAAAAGAGTGACCAATGGCACTGTTTCCACTAAAATGAATAATAATGTTTGCTATTCTGATTGTGTATTTTAGGCATTAAGTCTATGTGTAGTAGTATGTGTGTGATATACTGTAGTTAACAACATCCAAACTGTAAATGGTCCGGCCCCCAGGCAAGTGGAACAATCCAATGTGACCCTTGAGTCAAAACGTTTGCCCAGACCTGCCATAGAGAATCTTTCGGAGCAGGAGAAGGCTTTGTGCAGTGGTCACACTCACCCATCAACCAAAAAATAAGTCAACACGGGTTGGAAATGAATCTTTTGACATGGTAGCTGGTTATTGAAATAATGGCACAGTGAACGTGTAATTAAATATTAGAGTGTGTGACCTTTTTTTCCTGTAGCAACTTTTTTTGTGGGGTGGGCAGTGTATTGAATAACTCCCCCATTTTATAATGTCAAATTGCTTGGTTTTGTTGTTTGTTTAGAGTAAACCCAGACACAGATAGAACATGCAAACTCCACACAGGCCAAACGCAGCTTGGGAAGTGAAACTTGTATCATAGTGCTTTGCTTTCCACATAACAGCATCCAGTCGTGCCATTTGTGGTTGTGAGAAATGAGCTCTGAGCTGCTGAAGACATGTGGGTGTTTTCATAAGTGCACTTAGTGTGTACAGGACAGGAGCAAGGATGTGACCGATGCCAGGTCGCCATGGCAACACACCACTGCTCTTCTGTTTAGACATAGAACAAGTCTACTCTGAATGAAGTCCGGCCAGACATTCTCGGGACTCATTTAGATCATTTTGGTCGTCTGGTCATCTGAGAAATGTATCTGTGGAATTGGAAGCCTTCGTACTGAAGTGTGCATCAGCCAATAACTGCATATTATTTAACCTTCATTCAGCCAGGAGAGTCAGCTCTAAGATGGGCCAAGCAATAAGACGCCATCCACAACTTAAAGCTTCCGGCCATACTGCTTCCTTTGGCCCCGAGCTTGGGAGTGTCACTGGCGTTAAATCTCACGTACAAGCTCTACTATGTCCAATCTCTGCTCGTCTGTCACCGTCACACTTCTCAGTGACAGCATGTAGCCTCCAGGCCATCAGTTTGTGGAGCGCGGAGAGGTGTCTGGTGACAGAGCTCCACATATTAGCGTTGAGCAGATGACAGATTGTGGTGCGAGTCTAGGTTGTGCTGAGCTTGCAGGCAGGGCATTACGTCTGAGACCGGTTGGACAAGTTCAGTGAAATTGAAGATCTGTATGATTTTTCCAAATGATACCTCGAGACCGAATTGTTACTCAACCTTTTACGTGTCCCCAGAATGCAAACAACAGGAAAAGGAATGTGGGAAAAATCATTAGTTGAAAGGGATGCAGTAACTTGAGGAGTGAAAAAACACATACCTTGATTCCCCTTCGAGCAGATTGATAGATCTGAAAGTGCCTCCTCTGTCTTTAGTGAACCATACCTGCCCATTCAAGGCCGTCGAGGTCAGCTCCTGAGAGGCACTAGCTTTCAAAGTGGACTGGCTTGCTTTTGGCTCCTGGAATGCATTTGAACAAGATGATTGTTTGTGAGACAACGCATGCACTCAAGAGAAAACAAGATGTCAAAAAAGCGACAAGGTTATGGTATCTTTATATATCGAGCCGACAGACTTTGCAAAACAAACTTGTGCACGTTTGCATCACCAATGCATTCCTCAAAGAGACCGTATGGAGATGTAGAGAAGTGAAATAAATAAGATAAACTGGAAGTAGTTTCCTGTTTACTGTAGCTTTAGCCACGTCTCATGGCGCCAGAAGTTAGGAAGTAGTCTTTTTGTAAATCGCCGAGATCGGCCTCATGATAGAAAAGTATAATTCAGGTAGATTTTATTTATTAAGAAAATGTCTCTTATCAATTCTTGGTCCTGCCCTGTCGGCCGATAAGTTGACTAAAAGGGGGTGTGACAAAATATATCCAAACTATGAAGTATCTGTATCTGACCCAAACTGCGCTCAAAAGACCACAACTGCACAAGAATTTATGCAAAAACAACAATTCATACTGAAAAGTACAAGTAAACAGTGTAAATGTACATGTTTAGAAGGATATAATTTAGATTAAGGAACTGTGCCCATGGTTGGGACACACCACGGTTGCTCATGTACGCGCACACGCAATACTTCATGTATACACTTTATTATAAAGTGAATAAACAAACAATGCCCCGCTGCTCCATGCTGCTTTTTAATCCTAAACCTCACGAAGGAGCACGTATCACACGAAAGACTCGTGTATGGCCTTATGTTCAAGATATATCGAACTATTGATCTTATTTTCTCCGCTTCAGCATTAGCGCTTCGGCTCAACATGTAAACAAACAGCACTACATGATGACATGACTCGGTTCACTTGAGCAGGTATGAGTGTGGCCACAAAACACTCCGCAAACATGCTTGAGCAAAAAGTCTAGTGTGACCTTTTAATCTAAATAAAATAATAATAAATAAGTCACCATCAACCAATTACTTGACTAAAGAATTACAGCCCTAGTTCATGCTGACCAACGCCTCTTTTCACAGCTCATATCCATGTTGGCCCAAAGTGATTATGACACGGCCATAATGACTTTACAGTAGCCAATGGGAGAACAAACAGGCAATGTTTACAGTGCTGCAGTAGCATTTCACAAGCTAAGCGCTAACTAAAGTGAACCAAACAGTGTCAAAACGGACACATTCACAATACTCACTGCTCAGATATAACTGAAATGATCCCAGCTCTTCTCAAATAGGATTCTACTTTCCTGACGCCAAACAGTTGTCCTTAGTCCTTAGTGACTAAATCCAGCAGAGAACAGCAGTGTGTGTGGATTCTCGTAAATGATATTATTGAACATGGCATTTTGTGCTGCTAAAAGATTCTAGGCAATGATCTCTACTAAAAAATATCAGTGATAATTAAAAGAACTGTAATAAACCAAATGTCTTTTATATTAACATAAATAGGTGTTTTTGTAATTGTTTTTTCACAATATAGTCTACAAATAATTATGTCCGATATAGAATAACAATGGTTAAATAATTGATATAGGCCTATTATATTGTTTTATTGTATTGCTTTTTCAAAAGTTGAGGTAGAATATAAAGCTCAAATTCTCTTGCAGAATATGTGTTCTTTTAATTAAAAATAAAGTCCTATGTTGGTTCTGATCTGTGAAGTTAACTTTTATTCCAGAGTAAGTAGTCGAGTTCAAGTTCATTAATCTGTAAAATAAAATAGTTGCATTCCAGAGAATCTAAGCTTTAAACCGACGTATAACCTGTCCAGCTGGAATAGCTGCCATATTGACCAGATATTGGCGATAGCCGGTAGTTGTCCAGCTGATAAGCCCATACCAGCCAATAAAATCAGCCAACCCATAAATCAGTCTGGCCCTAGTCAGTTGGCCCTGTAGTAGACCAGAGTCAGTGGAAACAAGGCTTGATGCTGCTCCTGTGGGGCCTGCCTCTGCATCTGTGTCTTAATGTCAGGCTTGTCCTGTCCACTCTTGCAGAGTGTACATTGTACATTAAACCATAGAGGCCATGGCCAGAGGCTACAAAGTAGGACTTGACTCAAGCATCTCAACAGAAGAAGAATGTGCACTAGAAGTACCTACAGTACCCATACCAATACCAATACCAATACCAATACCAATACCAATACCAATACCATTCCATACCATTCCATTCCATTCCATTCCATTCCATTCCATTCCATTCCATTCCATTCCATTCCATACCATACCATACCATACCATACCATACCATACCATACCATACCATACCATACCATACCATACCATACCATACCATACCATACCATACCATACCATACCATACCATACCATACCATACCATACCATACCATACCATACCATACCATACCATACCATACCATACCATACCATACTCTCACAGATGTCAAAAATAGGGGCATAATGCGAGCATTTGCAGTTTGGAGCCCTAGGTTACCAAACCTATTCTGGGACAGTATTCAGGATACTCTCACTTTGCTCTTGTCATTATGTTTGGCTCTTGTGTCATTTTCTTCCCCTTTGTGTGCTGTGAACCAAGAGATGGCAGGTTTAATATGTATACTCATTAAATCCAACGCACAAGGACATGAACATCATTTCACTTGGCTTAAACTAAACAATGTTTGATTGATCAATGCCTCTGGAGCATAGATTTTCCAGCAGCAGTGGCTCGGTTTTTCACATGTTAACCTTTATAAAAATATAAACGTATGTTGTTGTTTTTTTTTTTGTATTATTTTTTATCTTTATCGCTTGTTCCTGTTAGGGGTCACGGGTGACTGGAGCCTATCCCAGTGACTTTGGGCCTTAGGCGGGTACAGCCTGGACAGGGCAGGGGCTGACACAGACACTTACAGAACCATTCTCTCTCAGTCTTTCACTCGGAGCAATGCAGAGTTGCCAGTTTCACCTTTAACACATGTTAAAGCATGTCTGTGGACACTGGGAGGAGGCTGCAAAATTAGCATTAGTGTTAGCTCTGACCCACAAAAGCCTCCATTATCAACACAGACGTTTGTGCTGGAAAAGTATTCATCTCATTTGTCTTTAACATGTTGAAAGTGACATCCACCTGTAGCTCACAGCCTGAGCTTTTAAGTATTTATATTTGAGTATGACTCTGCAAGAACACCACACAGTGAGGACAGTGAGGACTTGGTAGTACAATGAGCTAGCCATTTAAAAAAGAACCAACTGAAAGAGCCTATTCTGTGTTTCTGTGACAGGCATAAAAAGTTCAGCTTCATGTTATAGGTTTGTTTTAAAACATGGTCATAACCAGTTATTGTATATAAGAGGTTTTTATTTTTGCCCTACCTGCACATGTGTTAAAAGTTAGATCCAAGTCTATTAGTTATTTATCTTGTTTAATTGCATGTTTTCCTGTTGTTCTTGAACTATGCGTTGCAACACTGGAATTTCCCCATTGCGGGATGAATAAAGGGTCTCTTATCTTATTGTAAATCACTATGGCAACAGTCCAATTTTGCCATCAATCTGAAAACCATAGATAATTGTGAATGGTGGATCACTTTAACGTCGTACATTTTTCAGTTTTATTAAAGTGAGTTTTGGGCCTGATTTAATAATTCCGCTGCATAGTACATTATCAAATGTATGTTTTCTGTCTGGAGGAGCAATCTCAAATCAACTTCTTAAAATGGTTAAGCTGCTGAAAGCTGTGTGACCTCTCCCCACACTCAGAAAATGGTCTGATAAATTAAAATGAAAAGACTTAATTTAATTTTGGGGTGCTGGAAATCTTTTTATTAGGCCTAAAATTGGACAAGAATTGTTCCTGGTGCACAATGTTCCTGCTGTGGAATTTTTGGAACTTGTCTCTGCAGCAGGTTTCTGAGGCCTCTGTCCCTCTCTCCTTCCATCCCTCCGACCTTCCATCCCTCCATCATTGGACCGCAGTGATAATGATAACCGCTCTGTTTGGATTGTGCGGGAACTGAATGGGCCCTGTGTAATCGGGGCCAAAACCTCGCCTGTTTGCTCATGCACATGGATGGGGCAGCGTTAGCGTGGTGCTAGCGCTTAGCATGTCCTGCCCACAGCGGGAGCCCGGAGCTTGTCAGACATTGTGAATGACGAGCGCAGCGATGGGCTCTCGTCTCATGTCCCCGTGTCCCTCTGGTCTGTGCAGGATGGAGACAGGACCAGGAGCAGCAGGACCAATGGAGTAACTGGAGCTCAAATGTAAGTGCGGTCTGTTCATTCTGGATTTGTCTGACGTTTATGTTTTGTCACACTTTGTTGGGAGATCGTTGGCCTTTGTCCACCGAGGGGCTGGTTCTGAGCTGGGTCTGGGTCAGTGCTGGTTCTGTGCAGCGCTACCTCAGTTTTCCACCAAATAATAACAACACATGGTTCACTCAGAGCCGTTGTCTTGCCTTCTCCATTACCTACTTTTAGGAAGGGCTAAATACATTTCATGTTTAGTATTCCACCAGACGCAGCGTTCATGCTCCTGTCATCGATCACTCTGCAGTCGGCTGGTCCAGGAGGAGGCGCTCTGGAGCCGGGGCCTGGTGTCGTTCCTATAGCTGTTAAAATGACCCCACAAAAACACAAGTTAGAATAAATCCAGGGGGTTTGGGCTGGAAACAACCCATCCACCACATTTGTTTATGTGCGACCTCCTCCTCGGCCCGCCCCTCGACCCTCCTGTCCACTCTTCCTCCCTCCCTCACCTTCCCCCGGTTGCGCTCCTCCTCTGCTCCTGTCCACTCCTCTTCCTCCCCTCCTTCTTCCCTCTGGACTTCCTCTCCCCCTCTCCTGCCCCTTCCTCCCGGCTGCTTTCTGCAGGCTGACTCCTGTCGGCGGGCCCCTGGGCGCCGCTCTTCCTTCCTAAGTTCTCTGGAGTGGCACAGACTGTTCGCCAGACTGTGCTGGTGGGTGTGGTGAAGGACAGGGTCAATATGTGTCCAGGGCGTTCTAGAGTTTACACAACTTTATTATAGTTTATGTAAAGTTTATTATATTGTTGTTCCTGACATGGAAATATGAATGGCTTTAGTTATAATAGTCAAAATGTCAACAGGAGAAACTTGTGTGCATTCTTGTGGCTTTAATTGGCCTTTAAATGTTCCTTTGGTCACCTTGGGTTAAGTATTTCACACACGGAGAGAGACACGGTTGAGTTTGAACATGAAATAATTGACCAAGTGTTCAAACTTTAGTCAAACAGCAAAACATTGTCTGGATCTTACAGGTTTTTGTTTTGGAATTTAAATGGTGAGATATGTATATGGCCTACAGCTATTTCTAAAATGTCCAGTAACTCTTCTCAGGACATCTGCTCCCTCAGGTTTGGTTCCCACTCACTTTCTATTGAATCCTCAGCTCCTCTTTCTCTGTAACTTCTGCTGTCAGACTCAACATCCTTGGTGAGCCACCATTGAATGAAAGAAGCCAAATACAACTCCATTGTTATTATTGTTATTATTTTTCTAGTGGGAGATCTGCCGCCTGCTTATTATTGCTTGCCTGGAATGTTCCACAGTATGACTGTGATTTATGTCTTTGAGAGAGGCTTGTGATGCCACAAGGCCAAGGAATATTTTGAACAAACTTTGTGCAATTAGCTGGATTCCAGTACTTTTAGAGCCCAAAAGTATGCCTGTATTTTTCCTTCTTTTTAAGTGTAAGTCTGTGTTACAGTCTGTGCTTCAGACGGAGCAGAACAAACCCTGGGCTTATATGATTATAGAATACTTTTGAAATGGTAAGACTGTTCCTGTGTGCGGTTACTTTTTCAGCTCTAATTTCCAACATATCTCTAGAAATATTTGATCAATTTTTGTTGAAACATGAAGCACTCCGTTATGATGTGAGACCTGTCTTCACAATAAGCTGCAGGTGCATTTTCTGTTCTTAAAGAGCGTCCTGTCTTTCCTGTGCCAGGTGTGACACCTGACGAGGGAAAAGGCGTTCAGACACACGCTGCAGGAGAGGAACTTATGACTCTCTGTTCAGATCAGCCAAGATTGTAAATTTCAACTAGTGGCCCACACCAAGCTGTAGTAGACATTTGAGGACATTTTGAAATTCCTTCTGAATTTTTTTCATATCTAGAAAATAAATAGGTCTTATGCTCTTGAGACCTATCATTTTGTTTAAAATCTGTTTCTGAAACTTTATGAACTTCAAGGTTATTAAATCAATTTGCTGATTTTTTTTTTTTTTTTTGGGATGAAAAGAACATTAGTTATCACAGAATTACTTGGCCTCCATTATGGCTTTTAACTCCTAACATTTAAATGATTTTAAATACCTATGGCAAAAATGAATGAGAAATTTACTTCTGGAATCACGACAAACTTCAAAGTGGGTGAGACTGGAGCTCCAATCACACAATTTGCGACCTTTGGAAAACCAAAAGGTCTAGAACACAGTTAACTTTAGAGAATTTGTCTTGGGGAAGAAGATCGCCACCTAGTCAGATATCTGTGACTGTTTTCAGCAAAAATGTAGAGAGATAAGAAATGAAATGTTACAAAACTGTACTGTCCCATCCTTACATTGCATTCAGTAGCAAAGAACTGCTTCCGTTCAAACCGAGCTGCAGTAAAGTGCTGGCGCTCGCCTCTGCTGCGTCACCTCTGCAGTAATCCACTCTGCCTCCAGACCTCTCACTCCTCTCCATCCATCACGCTCTGCTCTGTGAACATGGAGCGCTCATCTCAGGAAGCAGGATTCTGGAGAGAAGGAAACAGAATCAGAAATAAACATTTTAGTGTTTTAATCTTTTAATGTTTTTAATTTTCTCAACATCATGACCACCCAAAAATCTAGATCAACCAGCTAAATAAAATACCAGGGATGTAGAATTCTCTTGAGTAGAAAACTCAATAAAAGTAAAAGCCCGAGTTCGTAAGTAGTCGTATTTTTTATTTTAGTAGTTTTTATTGCAATGAAAAACAATGAAAAACAATGAAAAACATACATACTTTTTCTTTCTTTTTTTTTTTTTTTTTTTATTCCTTTGGCTATAATATTTCACAGTATGGCATAAAAGTAGTAGTAAAAAGTAAAAACTTCCATGGAGAATGTTCAGTTAGTTAGTTAGTTTCCATGGAAGCATGCAGATGACTGTGCACTTCCAGAAAGTTCCATACTCTTACTTTTAGTAATAGTTTTGACGTACCCGTTTAAAAATTCCCAAAGATACTGAGAACTGTGTTAAATGTCCATTTACGTAATTAAAATTTTAAATCTTATGTATGTAGTTGATATGAATATAACAACAAAAGGATTCAAGAAGTCAGACTGTAAACCTGAACTAGTTCAATTAACTTCTAAGTACAGTTTATGAATGAGTGAATGAATTATGAGGAACTGACTACATAAGACGTTTTGAGTTAAGTTACTTTAAAGTTATAACGTACTACAACTTATAGTGTGTGATTAAATTAATAAAACTGAAGTGTTCTGAACTCATACCATATAAGTTACTTAACTTATAACACTTGACAATAGCAACCTTAATTATGCTACTGTATTATTGTTCATATTTATTTACTTGTATTTATATTTAGTTTTATTAACTGCTAATAACACAACCAGTCACTAAACTAACCTCAAAAGACAAAAATCATACAAAATGTGAAGTTAAGTTTCTTTAATGTTTGAATTAACAAAATAAAGTTCATAAAAGGTCTTTAAAACATGTTCATGTGCACACAGTCCTGATGAAGAGGTTAAGACCAGTTGAATGAATGGCAAAGTCACATTTTTCATGGTTGGATCTTAACAAGGTTCCAAATAAAGCTTCAATATGCAACAAAAAATGGGAGTGAGACAAAAAAGAACTAACGTCACCCAAACGTAACTAATGTTTTCTTGGAAATAAAATCTAAATTGGACCTGATTTATACTGTTTAATCATAAGGCCGATGTCAGTGACAAAGACTTGCCTGGTTTTTGGTGCTCTCAGACTAAGGAAACTACTTCCAGTTTATCAATCATTCTGCATTTATTTAATCAGGTGAACATTTTATTTACGTATGGTTTTTGCCATTTTGTTTTTACCTGAGTCTGCATTGTCTTTTATCTAATCACGTTTTGGGTTCCAAAAGCGAGCCAGTGCCACTCATGGACACTTAAACAGGACAGTATGGTTCATTTATGGCATGAGACACTTCTGGACCATCCTGATCCACTGGTGAATCAATGGAAACGTGGCTTACGGACTCTTCCTTAGATCAATAGAACAAGGGGAGTTTGAGAGGAGAGAGAGAGCAAGGGGCTGCAGAGAGGATGTAGAGAAAAAGAAAGAGAGAGAGTAGACAAGAGCTTGTCTTTCTGACCTGGCTCACGCCCGATATGTGTACAACTCATCTTTCCCTCCACAAATGCACAAAGTGCTTCAATGTGCACGCTTTTCAAAAACATATATGTGTATGTATTTCAGCTAAAATAGGCCGACACATGTCCATTGATGCAGGTGTTTGTTTTGTTTAAGCGCTTCCACCCAAATCACAACGCTACACTGTGATTGGTCTGAAGCACTTGCGGTTCAGGCCGATGACCAATAGCGGGAGCCCGTTTAGATCCATGTGAGAATTCATCTGGCTGGCCAGGTTATTGCATTTTGGAACTGTCTGGAAATGTTTAACACTTCTGGTCTCACTAATATTATTTTCTAATTCTTGAGTCAGTCAGGTGATATGGCCCCAAAAGAAACTATTGAGATGCTCCTAGATTATTTCTCACACATGAAGCACATCCAAACCCCACACTGGCCTCTGCATTAGTAAAACCACTTTGATTCCTGTCTATCTGTTGACTGTAGGAAACAATAGGCCCATGCATATCTGGCAGTGTGGAGCAGCTACGCCTTGTTCATTTGCTGTGGTATGGTAAGTGTGATTAAGTTGTTTGGGTTCACAGCAGGAGTTTTTCCAGGTCTTTTGGGCCCCGTTATGCATTAGCGCGATGGAAAACATTTAGGAAGCAACATTTTTGGGACTAATTGGAGAAACCCAACACCTGTAAAGAGCTGTAAGTGGGATGTTAGGCTGTAGGAACAAACTTTTCTGGCTGTGGAAAAAGAGAGGGTGTGTTTTTTGTGTGTGTTTTTTTGAAGTATAGGTAAATGAGCGGATAACAGGAAGGTTCTGATTCCCAGGCTGGAGTTTGCATGTTCTCCCCGTGTCGGGTTTCCTCTGGGTTCTCCGACCTAAAAAATGGTGATGGGTCACTGAAGTATGGGTAAAAATCAGATGGAAAATGTAACGTGGTGAGGCCTGCTCGCTCACATAAGAAAGCATGTCTTCTCGAGATATTTTAGCAATAATAACATATGAAATTGAAAAAATCGAACATTTCAGTCAAAGCCATAATAACTCTAAGAACAAACATGTATTGGTAGTTAAAGGTGCACTGTCACAAATGTCTTAGTAATGGCACGTAAGCTCAGGAACACATACTGAGAAATCAGATTTAAAATGATTCAGTTCGACAGCCAACTTTTTATGCCTGCTTATAATTAAGAAAGGAGAGACATGCAGTGAAATAGCCAAAACTTTTAAGGTCATTAAGTAGCCCAATGCAAGAAGCACAGCCACGGCTTGTGACTGCAGTGCAAAGTATCATTCCACTGATCAACTTGTGTACAGGGTTGCCAGATTGGGCGGTTTTCCGCCCAATTGGGCTCCTTTTGTTGGCTTCGGGCGGAAAAAAATAGCGTTGGGCGGGTGCATATATTTTGGGCTATTTTTGGATGTCTCAGGCGGGAATTTGAAAATGCAAAATAGATTAATACCTTCATAAATATTTGTGTATTATTGATTGAGTTGTTGATAGAATATTAAATAGAATAGAATAAATTACAGAAATTGAATATTGAATGGTTTGCAACAGTGACATTGGTTGTGCTGGTTGTCAGTCAAAATGTCTAATCGACCTCTGATTGGATGGAAACAATAAACACCGGCTCAGTCTGCGCACCCTCGGGTTTGGCGCTGGGTCCTGCTTAATGTTTAGGGTTTAAGGCGAGGTCAGTTAATCTCACGGCTGGATTAGTGGAGATACAGGATTTAAAACAAGATTCCCAAATGGGGGAAACACAAGAAAGTATATTGGAAGTAATGGGAGGACCAGCCTGAGCTGAAAATGTGGATTGCCCCAGTTCTGGAGAATGAGTCCAAAGCATGCTACATGTATTACAATTCTGATATCCAGTTTGCATGGGACTTAAGTCTATATGACAAGTTCTCATTATATTCAAATTATGGCTTAGTTTGGTGGGAGGCACTTGTGGTAAATATTTAGCAGTTTTACATTTTTGAAGTACAGTTCCAGAAGAAATTTTGATAAATAAAAGTTTAAAATGACAGGTGTGTGTCATCAAAATGTGACGTACAGTTGAAAATAAATAGACAGTTAACACTATAAATGTTATGAAGATTGTCAAACAGATGACAAAATAGGCAAAATGTGTGGTAAAATCTTAAATACAATCATATTCAGTATATATTAGTCTAACCTGTCAACTTTAAACGCACCACACAATCAGATAGTGGTACTGTATTGTTGCCAAATAAGGAGGGCTAAGGGCCCGACTGTGGTCTATATGTTTATCTGGTGTGTGCCGTTGGTTTGTTCATAATTTTAAGGTTGCAACTGTGCTTTGTATGCCATATAAATAGTAATTTTGGAAAGTTTATAATTTGGGCTGGTTTTCATTGATATTGGCGGGTTTTATGTGGACTTTGGGCTGGAAACTGTCAATAAAATCTGGCAACACTGCTTGTGTATAGTTTTAAAACCTACTTAAACTGAAAACATGCAATATGGAAGCAATATAAACAGTTTGGTGTCAAAACAGCACGTGAATACACAGACTGTGACGTTTGTGGTGTAAATTGACGCTTTTAAATATACGCACATATGCAGCTTTGCCAACGCTGCGTGTGGCTGTAGCTCTGGGTCAGGCTAAAGTATTGCCCCCTGTGTTTGACCCGTACTTCAAGGCAGTCCAGTTTCTCTTGAAGGAGTGCCTAGGTGGAACATGCAAACTCCACACACAGATGGACATTTTGGGAATCGCGGCACAGAAGAGAGGAAAGTCCCGCTCTCTGGCCACTTGCAAAAAAACTGAAGATTTATTTACAGGTGAGCAACGTTTCGGCGACTTGGCCTTCATCAGGCAGAATCGGAATGGGGAATCGAGGCGTGACACTGCCATGCCATTCTGTATTAGATCTAAAACTGCCATTAGAGAGAGTCATTTGTCTATTCTTTGTCCCGCTGTTCTGTGTTTGTCCAGCGCTCCTCGTTCCCCCGCCTCCACCAGTCCCATGAGTGAATCAGGTGTGTTATTGGCTTGGCACGTTCGACCAAAACGTGCCGCACCACTTTGGCTTTGCACGCACACCCCTTACCCCTCCCCTCTCCTCCCCTCTCCTCCCGGCCTCCGTGCTTGTCCCGGGTGTGAGAGGGAGGGGGTGCCCGGCAAAAGAAAGAAAAGATGACGTGTGTGCGTGCGTGCGTGTCTGTGTGTGTCTGTGTGTGTATATATCTATCTATATATATATTTGTTGCTCGGAAGTTTTGGGGTTGCTCCTGAGAAGCACTTTTACGTCAAAATGTGAGTTTTAGCCTTTTTCAGGTCTTTTTAATAAAATGATAGACCCAGTTATGACAAATACAGGCTGCTATAGGGCTAAATTTGTAGGTCAGTCAAGTCTTTCGTCATTTAGTCGATTGATTAATTGTGTTTGTGTTGTGGGATGACAGCAAAAAGGAGAATGCAACATTATGGGAGTGAATCATGAGGTAAATGTGCCTTTTACATATTAATCCACTATTTCCTAGTACTTTCTGTGTGGTTGTAGTCGTGTGAGTGCAGTGAGCTTGTGCAGCCTCATGACTAAATTTGTTGAGGACGTCTATTGGAAGGTGGCTAAGGCGTTAAAGTTACTTGAATGCAGTATTTATATTTGAGTCATTTGTACTTTGTACGACCTGTATTGGCCTGCAAAGTAGCACTGGTGTACAAAGTTCCATCTGCTTAGAACTAAGTAACATTTTTACCTTATTAAACCAGAACATGCCATGCTCTAGCAAACCACTAGACCACCTCAAAGTTCTCACCAAATGAAAACATGTGCACAACACTTCATAAACCTACTGTTCTTGTGTTGGCTCTTAATCCTACGCAATGTGAAAGTAGATTGTTTTCATCCACAAAAGGAAACAAAGTTCTATTTCACTACTTATTTAAGATGAAAAAACTTTATGGCCTTACTTGATCTTTTAACGAGACAAAACTGTATTAAAAGTTATTTGACAGAAGTGGCTTGCAGTTTTGCGAGATTTTTCTACATGACCCAACAACACGGCCTAAAACATGCCTTGATTTCTTGGTATTGATATCTGTTTTTTTTACCTGGGTGAAGAATGTCTGTCCTTCACGGCTGAGGTGAAGTAAAGTAATGATGCGTGCAAGTAGGGGGGTCATTATTAAGGGGGAGGGGCGAAGTTTAAAACCAGGAAGTGGAAAATGCCACATCAAAATCATATGAGGTCCAAGTGTGCTATTAGTGTTGTCACAAAACAACAGTTTCAAACTCTGTTTGAATACATATATTTTTGTGTGTGTAATTGAATTTCTGAATTTCATGTCCTTTAAAGCAGAACTAAGTAACTTTAGCGACAGCGCTCCCCCTGCAGCTCTCTTGTGAAAATACACTACTGCTATATTGAAAAGACACAAAAGCTTCTTTTTTTCTTTGCTTCTTGCTGGTTTTCTGCCTGGTTTTAAAGTTTTCCCCCAGATCACAGACAAAGAGTCAAACTCGTGCTGTGAACACCTGGCTTTAACTTTCTGTGTTTTTTTTGTTTTTTTTTCTTCAGCCAACATTTTGTTTTTTGTATAGTTATTTATCGAGTAATGTTGTTAGACCTCATTTGTACATATAAGAAAATGTGCCATCTACCAACCACTCACCCCACCCTGGTCCAACCCACAATTTGCTAAATAAACATGGGTGTATGTATACACACGTAAATATACACTCACATGGTGTTGTCACAATGCCAACTTTTATTAACTTCTAAAATAGCTTTTCACTATTACTATGTAACTTTTCCACAAGAGGGTGTAGGGTCTAGTCGTCATGGAGACGTTATTGCTTTGCCTGTGCCACAGTATGACATTAAACACATCTATCTTGCATTTATTCAATTACAGGTGTCTTGTTTTTTTTTTTTGTTTCTTTTACCAAGCCTTTAACTAGGGATGCACCAGTCCAGCTTTTTCAGATCCAATATCAATTTTGATGATTGGGTTTTAAGTATTTGCCAATACTTTATCAGCCGATAGCTCTGCAGAGACTGAAAATAGCATTATTTTCTTTATGAAAAACTATTCAAATGGGTTATGTAACTGTACTTTATCCTTCAACTAACTAAAGAACTGTTTTGTATAAATAAAACCCCAAGACCAACAAGAGCGTGTAAATAGTTTTATTACATCACTTTAAAGGCCCAGCCAGGATATCGATATTTTGGAGCCACTACCTGATTTAGCAAATTTTTACGAATTGCCACCGATATTCGATACCAGTATCTGTATCGGTGCATCCCTACCTTTTAAGCAATGTTTTATGATTATTTAACTACTTAAATTACCTTACCTCTGTTGATAAAAGTTCAAATATACAGTTCAGTTCAAGTCAGTGGGCTTTTTCCTTGCACGTAGTAGGTACATCAGTTTTATGTTTTTAAATGTGAGATTCCTTTAAAGTATTGTACGTTTCATTCAAAATCAATGAAGCAAAACATATAACGGTTGGTCTCCGCTCTTCTCCAGATGACTGACCCATCGCCTGTTTACCACTCTGAGGGACATTCTGCGCCTCACAGCCACACAAGCGACCTCTGATGTGGGACGCTTCATCTCCGTAACCTGGCAGCATTACCACCCCAATGTGGACCTCCCAGCGACCCCTCACCTCATAACCTGCAGAACAAACCAGCACTACAGCCCCACCCCGCCGTGCACAGGCACAGAGGCAGATCAGGGAAGCCATGTCTGAGCACAAGGACATGACCCACCGACACCTCCAGCACAAGCTGCAGAGCCTGGGCCGCCGGCTGGACGAGCTGGAGGAGGCCACCAGCAAGCTTCAGAAGGCTGAGGACGAGCTGCTCGAGCTTCAGGTAATGTGGGCATGTGTATGTGCCAAGAAGAGCGCCAGGGAATAAACCACATCTGCTCTGCAGCAGTCATTGCCATAAAAGTGTCAAAGCGTCAGCCCCCACTGCCCACACATTCCACACTCACTGTTTGCATACACAGGTAGATCTAAGTATGCTCAGTTTGCATCTTGTTTCTCCAGAAAACTGATCTGACTTGAAAATGTAGCAGGTAGTTTTGCAAAAAAGAAATAGAAATTTAACTGTAGTAAATTTCATGAGTATGTGATAAGCATGTAGTGAGCCCTCCACACAAAAGTTGCATAGTGCATCATTAATCATATATTATGATTGCAGGCTACTTCTGTTCAACATTCAAATGGGGGCATTTTTATTATAAAAACACTCACAGCACATTTAGAGTGAACCTGTGCTGTCCACATGCAGCGGATCACTTGTGTCTAAATCCTGTCCATGTTCCTTCAGTGGAGCTCCAGCCTCTGCTGCTATTCTGTGCCCCAGGACTCTAGTCCTAAAACTTTTGTCAGGACAGCTGCCCTCAAGTTGTATGTTGCTTCTGAAATTATTCAACAGAAATAGTGATAGAAATGCACCTAGACATCTTTAGAAACGGAAAGATGATTAGTGCATCCTCTGTTTGTGTTCATAACTCCGCGAATAAGAGGTGGATTGACCCGAAATAAAGACTGGCTTAAAACTTAAATGATGTCGAACGTCTTTATGGCATGGTTTTCCAAGAGCCTTTGATTGCTCACCATACTCTGCTATTGATCAGGTGCATTCAGGTGCGTGTGATTATATGTGGCTGGTGCCTCTCTCTCTCCCTTTCGTTCTTTCTTCTCTCTCTTTCTCCGGTGCAGCATAGATTTCGGGCCAGAAACCGTGGAAGCACTGTTTGGGCAAACACGCGGCATCAACTCAAGACATATTTGTTTCTTTGCAGGACAAGATTATTCAGGCTGAAGGCAGTAACTCCACTCTGCTCAGCGACGTGGAGACTCTACGGAAGCGCCTCTTAAAGATCCAGGGCAAAGATGAGGAGGTCCGTAAAGCTGAGGACCTGTGCCGAACTGTCCGAGAAAAGTTGGAGGAGGAGGAGAACCTCACCAAGGAGCTCAAAGCAGAGATCGAGCGTCTTCAGAGAAGGATGGGAGACCTGGAAAAACTGGAAGAGGCTTTTGGGAAGAGCAAGTCTGACTGCAGCCAGCTCTGCCTAAACCTGAACGAGGAAAAGAACCAAACCAAGAAGCTCTCATCCGAGTTGGAAGCCCTTAAAGTGCGTCTGAAGGAAATTGAGGGTTCTGAAACTAAACTGGAGCGAGCAGAGCAAGCTTTGTCTGTGGAACTTGAGAAGCTTAAAGGATTTACTCACACATTCATGAGTGATCGCAAAAGACTTTTAGAAAAGCAAAGGGAGGATGAAAAAATCATTTCCAAGTTGACTGAACAACTGGAACAGCAAAAGCTCCGGCTGGGGATTTCAGCAGATTCTGGACGTACAGACTATGTAAGATCTCGTATTGAAGATGAGCTTACCTCAACAAGCATCCTAACAAGTAAACTAGCTGCACGCAAAAAGAGTCTGGACTACTTGAAGTTGGCAGATGGAAATATGGTGAACAAAGTACAGAATGAAAAGAATAGTTTGGAGGGATCGCAAGAGGAGGATAATAAGGTCAAAGAGCTTACATTGGAAGTGGAAAAACTCAAGAACCGTCTCAAACAACTGGAGATTGTGGAGGAGGACTTGAAAAACTCAGAGTCCAAAAACGGGGAGCTTCATGAAAAGTTTCAAATGGAACGGAATAGAACAAGACAACTTAGTGAGCAAGTGGAACAGCTCAGAACCCAACTGTGTGGCAAAGGATTTGGCAATGGAAGCACCAACAGCAAAGTTCTGGAAAACGGTAAAGCAGAGAACGAAGAACTTATCAATAAAGTTGGTTTCAGACAAGAGAAGCCCAAGTATCAAAGGATAGCAACCGTTTCTGAACCAATGTCGCCAAAACAGCGCAACAGGGAAATGTCTCCTCAGCATAAAAGAGAAACGAAGCTCAAGAGCCTGTCTGAAGAGGGTTCTCCTAAGGGTAGTAGGAGACCACAAAGTCCTCTGCACAAGGGAAGGAGGACCCCAAAAAGCCCTACTGTTACATCTGATAATGGACTGAAAGAAACATCAAGACTACCCACATATAGCTCCATGAACGCCTCTCAGAAGGTGTCAGTTTTGAGTCGCTACCCTCCAGCCGCCATTGACCAGAAGACTACAAGATTAGGCAACAAGCAGCAAGATGGAGACACCAAGAAGAGTCGCCCAGAGAAGTTTTCAAAGGTGTACGTCGGAAGTGACAGCGAATCGAACAACTCTGACATAGTGGCAGATGGTAACACTAACAGTATTAAAGTGTTGGAAAAAGATATAGCTTCTGATCAAGAGTCAACAGAAACCATTCAGGAGTCCGTCTCAGTATCCCATACATCGAGCATGTCCAAAGCCAATGGGTCCTTCACTGCCTACCGATCCCGTGTTTCCCCACTGTTAGGAGCGGATCCAGGTTCGGAAGGGCATTCATCAGCATCGGAAACTGAGTCAACGGGTTCGAGGCCCTCGGAGCCTGAACCGATATTGGAAGCGACTATCACCACGGTCAGCAGTAGAGTGCCAACTTCTAGATTGTCAAGATATACACATACAAATGACTCACACTCGGAAGGTTCCTCCTCAAGAAGTTCTTTCGATGAAGAGCTCCACAACCGTACCCACTTATCTGAGACAGGACGCCAGGGAACTCCACAAACTCTATCAGAAATAGAGATCCAGAGAGTGTGCAGTCCCAGAGAGGCACTGAGGTCTAAAGCTGTGATTAAGCCAGCAATTGTTGAGATCGACCGGAAGGAGATGCTCATTTCAGAACCGTATGCAGCGAACGGCAAACCCAAAATCTCCACCAAGCCAGTGGTTACCTCCACCAGTAAAATGACCAGCAGTATTACCATTTACCCCAATGACCCCAGCTCCTCCAGGACCAGTAGCCGCAGCAGCAGTCTCTCCAGTGAGCCTCTCCCCACCAAGGAGCGCCACACCTCCACCAGTAATTTCCTCATAGGTATGTCAAATATACAAATCATTTCTTGAACGTCTCATATAACACTCTTTTTAGAGCTTTTATTTAAAGGACATATGTTCTGCTACAGTGACTTTTTTGAGCTTTTAACCAAAACCACATGTCATGCGTACTCCGTCTATCGGGGACGCATCTACGTCACCGTTTTTAAATTATCCTTAAACTGGTTCTGAGCATTTCTGCAGTCTAAACACGATAACTGTTAACTCGCGTCATAAGTTTGCGCTGAAAAAAAGTTATAGATTGTATACTGCACCGGCACCATCTGCTGTCTGGATGCACTCAGTAAGTGTCATTTCATAGTGACTGATAACACAGGTCAGAGAATGAAGAAGTAACTTTTTTTTTGTTTCAAAACATGCGATGGCAAATTTAAGGCACTTTAGAGCATGTTTAAAGACTAACAGCAATATGAAGAATGCTGAATATTTTCCTTTAATGTTGTTTGAAATGGCTGCAACAATTAATGGACTGATTGTGATTAGTCAATTACGAAATATGACTAAAATGTATTTTTTTATATCTTACTAGTTACTATTAAACTATTATAACCAAGACTGTGCATTTCCCTAACAAAAGCTGTTTCCAAAGTGCTGCTCATAGTGAAATAATAGTAAAGAATAGTAAAAATCAACTAGTAGTAAGTAAACCATAAAATAAGATAAAAATAGTAAAACAGAATACAGTAAAATACAGCCAGGTCCATAAATATTGTGACATTGAAAACAATTCTAATATTTTTGGCTCTGGTTTGTACATGTGCCTCCCACATTTAAAGGGATCAAAAGTAATGGGACAAATTGGCCGCTCGTCTGTTCCTCAGCCAGGTGTGTTTTATTCCCTCAGTGTCCCATTCACACGGAGCAGATAAAAAGTCTAGAGTTCATTTCAAGTGTGCTGTTTGCATTTGGACTCTCGATATGAGACCCAGAGCTGTCACTATGAAGCAGACATCATTAGGCTGAAAAGTCCAAACAAACCCATCAGAGAGATAACAAGAATATTAGGTGAGGATAAATAAAGTGTTTGGAACATTCTCAAAAAGAAAGAACACACTGGTGAGCTCAGCAACACCAAAGGACGCGGAAGACCATGTCTTTTAAAGAATTCTTTCCCTGATGAAGAAAAACCCCTTCACAACAGTTAGACACCCCCCAGGAGGTCGGTGTGTGTGAGTCAAAGTCAACAATCAAGAGAAGACTTTACCAGAGAGAATACAGAGGGTTCACCACAAAATGGAAACCATCCATGAGCCTCAAAAACAGGAAGGTCAGGTTAGAGTTTGCCAAACAACATTTAAACAAGCCTTAACAATTCTGGAGAAGGAAAGGACCTGCTGATGATCCAAAGCACATCATCAGTGAAGCAGGGGGTGTAGTGTCATGGCGTGGGCATGTATGTGAAGACAAACTGAAGGGAAAATGGTCCAAGAACAAACAGGAACTGAAGACAACAGCAGTAGAGGCAGAGCCCCAGCAGTAAACCCAGTGTCTGGAGATGTCTGTGTCCAGACTTCAGGCTGGAACTGACTGCAAAGGATTTGAAACAAAGTATTTAAAAAATGAATGTTTGATTTATGAGTTAATTTGTCCCATTACTTTTGGTCCCTTAAGAAGTGGGAAGAGCTTATACAAAGTGTTGTAATTCCTTAACCGCTAGACGAATAAGCCTATACATACATATACATTAAAAATACATAAATAAAATAATCGACAGAGGACCATGATGAACCATAATGCTTGTGGATTTCTAGTTTGGAGATTTTTCAAAAACAGTTAATTTCTCAGAGAGTTGTATAGGCCCTTGCCCACCATCTGAGATCATGATATCATCAAGTTCTAGAACATGAACGCACCCTATTTTACACATAAAATGCCTTATTTTTACATTACATAATGAAAAATATTTTTCAAGTGTTTTTTAGATTTAGATTTAGATTTATTTATTTAAAAGGGACAGTGCATATTGATGAACATAGAATGTAAATATGCCAGAGTTTGGCTACTTTCCATCTGTAGTCCCTGGCAGATCAGGACAAAGAACAACACATAAAAACACAATCCATACAAATGACATAAGACAACATTAGACTTAGACAACACTTCAGAGACAATGATCACAGACCTGGTTCTTCTTGAGCCAACGTTTCAAGTTTGTCTTAAATGAGTTAATTGTCAGACTGTCTCTGATCGCGGCTGGGATGCTGTTCCAAATCTCTGTGCCTTTGACTGACAGCACTTGTTGACTGAACGCTGTGCGTCTGAAAGGAACTGCACAGAGGCCTTGAGTAGAGGCTCTGGTCACTCTGCTGCTCGTCCCAGATCTGAATTTAATAAACTCATTCAGGGCTGGTGGAGAAAGCCCATGTAGACTTAAAATAAATTGAACAAGCTAATTTGAATTTTTTTAAATTGTCAAAACTTAAATAGTTGTATTTATGAAGTATCAGGCAATGATGATATGAAAAAGGTTTTTTATCTAATATTTTTAAGGCTCTTTTGTATAATGATTCAATTGGTTTTAAAGCAGCCTGGTTTGTCATTGACCAATTTGTGATGCAATATTCAATGTGTGAAAAAATCATAGAGTGAAGAAACATTTTAGCAGCATTTTCTGGCAATAATGATCCTATTCACCTGCTGTGTTTTGCCTTAAAAGTCTGCACCCCCATTTAAAAACATATTGAAAATATTGTTATTTAAAGTCTATTCAAGGTGTAAAAATATTTTAATTGATAATGTGAATAAAATAATAATATTAAAAATAATAAAATAAACCTGAACAAAACAAGAACTTTAGCTCTACACCCATTTAGTCTGGTTTTAAACTGGTATGTGTAGAAAGGTTTGAGGACCATTAGAGTCGTTGCTCTTTCTCGCTCTCATTGGTGGTTGTCTGCATATTGTTATTTCCAGGCCCCAGCAGCGACCATCACGGCAGCATCTCGGTACCTTACGAGATCTCTATCCCTAAGAGTGACCTCACCTTACGCCACAGCCTGGACCAGGACTGTGAGGAACCCGACACTTCTTCTGGCTCTAAACCACACAACGCTTCCACCACCACCAGCCACAGGTGCTATCAACGGAACACCTTCAGCCTTCAGTCCACAGACAGCATGCCAGTGGACTTCAACGACCCCGAGTCTGTGTTTGAGAGCAGCAGCAGTACAGCAAAGATCACAAGCTGGAGGAGAACAAGCCAGATCTCCAATGAGGATGGTCCACTTGACATGAAGAACGTGACTGTGAGGAGCACATGGAGGAACCGGGGGACAGGGTCAGCAGATGAGGGCGGGGTGAGGAGAGCAAGGGCCGGGGTGAGAGGGATGGCAGATGGAGGGTCTGAGGACGAGTGTGAGGTGGCGACATGGAGGGCGTATCGAGCGACTGTGGATACGGAGGAAGTGCTGCAGAGGACGGGCAAGCCATCTCCTGCTGAGGTGAGACAAAGTGACTTAAGAGATACATCATTCAAGAACAGTTTTTTAGATTTTAACCACATTGTAAAATCATATTTCAGTGAATATATTGGTCACTTATGGGGTTCTGTTCTGCTAAGATTTGAAAAATGTTTTGGACATTGGACTTGATTTAGTCTTATTTGCAATGACTCATTTAGTCTACTTGGACTGGTCTAAAAAATAAAATTACTTACTAACTAACGCCCCACTCAGCCTTCTCATGGATCGACTGCCGTGCGGAGACCGCAAGAATTCCAAACCCTTAAATGTAATGAGTGCAGCTCAGATTGCCTTCAGAGTAGGGCTTGGCGATCAATCTAATTAATTCAGTTCATTTCAGTTTTTAATAATCAACAATGAGAAAAATGATCAAATTGAGGGCACCTGCAGTGTGGCCCCTCATGGCCTCATACGTGGCCAACTTTAGCACATTTTCACACCCCTCTCTCACAACTATTTTCAAATGAAAGAGCAGCTTTTTAACTCTTTACTAGTTGTAAGGAGCTGCTAGTTGCATCTTATGCTGTTCAGTCCACAAAACATACTTTTTGTCAAGGATTTACTTCATTACAAGAGCCGCTACCATGTCACTTGAGCAAATGTACAGACGTTTGCTCCACTGAAGTCACAGACCCGCTCCTTACCCCTCGGTGTGCGTATCCATGGTGACGCTGTCACTCAGTGACACACAGCAGTATGTGTGGTGGACACTTGCAAACTTTTAAAGATGAAACTAGTTTACTCCTGGCTTTCTTCTAAGCACAGCAGGCTTACGCAGAGGACAGGGCAGGAATTTGTCAAGAATTGGATGGAACATTTACAAAAATACAGAAGCTATTCAGTTAAGATTACAGTACATTATTGTCTTTAATGCTTTTTAACATCTTGGCTAGGGGACTACAGATGAAAAGCAGGGTATTACTGCATGATACTTTTTCAATGTCTGAAAAACTCAAAACATTTATAAAAAAAAAAAAAAAGATTACAATAGTTGAAACAAATGCTAAAAGTTAAAATAAACCTACACTAAACCAATTTACAATAATCTAAACTATAACCCCTTTAGCAAATGATTTATTAATGGCAGGCAATACAGCACATTAATTAGAATCCCTTTTAAAATCATTTTAGTTTTTTCTTTTATAATCAAGAATTTATTTTTTGGCCGAGCTCTGCCTCAGACCACAGCGGTGGTCCGGATTCATTCCATCGTGAGTCTATTTTACCACAAAAACTTTTTCTTCCGTGAATGTTTAGTTTTTGTGTATACAACATACGCGTTTATACCATGGTAGATGCATAAGAAATAATTGAAAGGAAAATCCACAGATATTGATTTAGATAATAATTTGTTTATTACTTATCCAACCATATAAATTAGCCTCTTGATGACATTCATTCGTTTTAACAATACAGATCATTTTAAATAGATAATTATACATAAAAGTCTGCTATTCTCTGTGTTAGGTTTATATGCGGAGGATCAACCCTAAAGACTCAGAAGATCCTGCAGGGACCCGCCGAGCCAAACCCTCCCAGAGTCCAGAGTCTTCCCAGGACCGGACCATCCCCCATGCCCCTGTCACCTCTCAGTCCTGGGGCAGAGTGCACACGACCCCCAACACGGTAAGGAAATATTGATAAGCCATGTTTCAACTGGCCCTACCCCCCAGACCAGTTTGCTTCAGAGCACGTAGGAACGCTTCTATTCATGGCAGAGTGTGTCTCCAAGCTCTGGCCCTGACGCACAAAGGTCTACTACGTGAGCAGTCGACCTCACCCAACCATAACAAAGATTTTCTTAATAATTAAAACCCAAATCGTACCTGCATTATACTTTTTAATCATAAGGCAGATCTCAGTATTTCACAAAAAGGCATTTGTGGAGGTGAGATGTGGTTAAACGCTCAACACATACATGGAAATACAGCTGTTTATTTAATTTCAGTTCAATTTTTGTTTATTTTTGTAACCCCCAAAATCCCAACAGCAGTTTGCCTCACAGGGCTTTCCAAAATGTATGATTTTACCAGCATAAAGTGAGAAGATCTAACAATGAAACATTCATTGACCATTAATAGAGAAGCAGATTAACCAATGTTCACAGTGAAGGAGATTCCACTCCCACAGACGGACATGCTTTAGATGGTCTGGATGGACTGGCGCTCTTCCATTTACAGACTGTATAGTAAACACCCATGACAGTGTGGGGGGCTAAATATTAAACATGGCTTCCATAACACAGGAACATAACAGGAGTAGCTAAAGCCTCCATCTCATTCCTAATCCAGGGGTAATATGCCCTGTTCTTTTAATTCCTGTTAACAATTTGGCTGCAGCATTTTTAACCAGTTGAAAGCTTTTTAGAGAGTTTTTAGGGCACACTGCAAGCAGGGAGTCACAGTAGCCTAACCTTGATGTAAAAAATGCATGGATACATTTTTCAGCGTCACTTTTAGGCAAGATATTTCAAATGTGGTCTATATTACTCAGATGAAAATAGGTGTGAGGCTTAACCTATGTGTGCTTTGAACGTAGGCTTTTGGTCAAATAAGACTTCAGTGTTTCTTCCAGTAGAACTGGAGGCCACACTGACATTGTCCAGTGAGACTGTCTGGTCAGATAAAGAATCTTTCAAACAGTAACACCGTGAAGGTAACAGAAGCCCGACCTGGAACCACCTCCCCGGCCCACGCGATAACACCACGGGCGAAATACGGCCCTATGTGTTTTAGTAAAAAGCTCATGTTGACCATTAATGTATTATTTGGCCCAATCATTACTGACCGTGATCTGCACAAGCCTGGAGCTTTAACCACTCCTCTTTATTTGAAACAGTGGTTAACATTGGCTCTTGTTCCATTGAATTGTCAAACCTTTAGTTGCAGGAGTCTTAAGCATCTGCAGCTTTAGGACCAGTGCCTTTTGTTTGTCGTCTGTGAGCAAAGTACTGCTGCAGGAGAGACGTCTGAAAGACACACGGGAGAGAGTGGGAGTGTCAGATGCACCGCTCCGTCTGTGATTCACCTCCTGCTCACTGATACTTCACCTCCTGCTCACTGATACTTCACCTCCTGCTCACTGATACTTCACCTCCTGCTCACTGATACTTCACCTCCTGCTCTGATACTTCACCTCCTGCTCACTGATACTTCACCTCCTGCTCACTGATACTTCACCTCCTGCTCTGATACTTCACCTCCTGCTCTGATACTTCACCTCCTGCTCTGATACTTCACCTCCTGCTCTGATACTTCACCTCCTGCTCACTGATACTTCACCTCCTGCTCTGATACTTCACCTCCTGCTCACTGATACTTCACCTCCTGCTCTGATACTTCACCTCCTGCTCACTGATACTTCACCTCCTGCTCTGATACTTCACCTCCTGCTCTGATACTTCACCTCCTGCTCTGATACCTCACCTCCTGCTCTGATACTTCACCTCCTGCTCTGATACTTCACCTCCTGCTCTGATACTTCACCTCCTGCTCACTGATACTTCACCTCCTGCTCTGATACTTCACCTCCTGCTCACTGATACTTCACCTCCTGCTCTGATACTTCACCTCCTGCTCTCTGATACTTCACCTCCTGCTCTGATACTTCACCTCCTGCTCACTGATACTTCACCTCCTGCTCTGATACTTCACCTCCTGCTCACTGATACTTCACCTCCTGCTCTGATACTTCACCTCCTGCTCACTGATACTTCACCTCCTGCTCACTGATACTTCACCTCCTGCTCTGATACTTCACCTCCTGCTCACTGATACTTCACCTCCTGCTCTGATACTTCACCTCCTGCTCACTGATATTTCACCTCCTGCTCACTGATACTTCACCTCCTGCTCTGATACTTCACCTCCTGCTCTGATACTTCACCTTCTGCTCTGATACTTCACCTCCTGCTCTCTGATACTTCACCTCCTGCTCACTGATACTTCACCTCCTGCTCTGATACTTCACCTCCTGCTCACTGATACTTCACCTCCTGCTCTGATACTTCACCTCCTGCTCTCTGATACTTCACCTCCTGCTCTGATACTTCACCTCCTGCTCACTGATACTTCACCTCCTGCTCTGATACTTCACCTCCTGCTCACTGATACTTCACCTCCTGCTCTGATACTTCACCTCCTGCTCACTGATACTTCACCTCCTGCTCTGATACTTCACCTCCTGCTCACTGATACTTCACCTCCTGCTCTGATACTTCACCTCCTGCTCACTGATACTTCACCTCCTGCTCTGATACTTCACCTCCTGCTCTCTGATACTTCACCTCCTGCTCTGATACTTCACCTCCTGCTCTGATACTTCACCTCCTGCTCACTGATACTTCACCTCCTGCTCTGATACTTCACCTCCTGCTCACTGATACTTCACCTCCTGCTCTGATACTTCACCTCCTGCTCTGATACTTCACCTCCTGCTCTCTGATACTTCACCTCCTGCTCTGATACTTCACCTCCTGCTCTCTGATACTTCACCTCCTGCTCTGATACTTCACCTCCTGCTCTGATACTTCACCTCCTGCTCACTGATACTTCACCTCCTGCTCTGATACTTCACCTCCTGCTCACTGATACTTCACCTCCTGCTCTGATACTTCACCTCCTGCTCACTGATACTTCACCTCCTGCTCTGATACTTCACCTCCTGCTCACTGATACTTCACCTCCTGCTCTGATACTTCACCTCCTGCTCTGATACTTCACCTCCTGCTCACTGATACTTCACCTCCTGCTCACTGATACTTCACCTCCTGCTCTGATACTTCACCTCCTGCTCACTGATACTTCACCTCCTGCTCTGATACTTCACCTCCTGCTCACTGATACTTCACCTCCTGCTCACTGATACTTCACCTCCTGCTCTGATACTTCACCTCCTGCTCACTGATACTTCACCTCCTGCTCTGATACTTCACCTCCTGCTCACTGATATTTCACCTCCTGCTCACTGATACTTCACCTCCTGCTCTGATACTTCACCTCCTGCTCACTGATATTTCACCTCCTGCTCACTGATACTTCACCTCCTGCTCTGATACTTCACCTCCTGCTCTGATATACTTCACCTCCTGCTCACTGATACTTCACCTCCTGCTCTGATACTTCACCTCCTGCTCACTGATACTTCACCTCCTGCTCTGATACTTCACCTCCTGCTCACTGATACTTCACCTCCTGCTCTGATACTTCACCTCCTGCTCACTGATACTTCACCTCCTGCTCTGATACTTCACCTCCTGCTCACTGATACTTCACCTCCTGCTCTGATACTTCACCTCCTGCTCACTGATACTTCACCTCCTGCTCTGATACTTCACCTCCTGCTCACACCTGATACTTCACCTCCTGCTCTGATACTTCACTGATACTTCACCTCCTGCTCACTGATACTTCACCTCCTGCTCCTGATACTTCACCTCCTGCTCTGATACTTCACCTTCACTGCTCTGCTCACTGATACTTCACCTCCTGCTCTGATACTTCACCTCCTGCTCACTGATACTTCACCTCCTGCTCTGATACTTCACCTCCTGCTCTCTGATACTTCACCTCCTGCTCTGATACTTCACCTCCTGCTCACTGATACTTCACCTCCTGCTCTGATACTTCACCTCCTGCTCACTGATACTTCACCTCCTGCTCTGATACTTCACCTCCTGCTCACTGATACTTCACCTCCTGCTCTGATACTTCACCTCCTGCTCACTGATACTTCACCTCCTGCTCTGATACTTCACCTCCTGCTCACTGATACTTCACCTCCTGCTCTGATACTTCACCTCCTGCTCACTGATATTTCACCTCCTGCTCACTGATACTTCACCTCCTGCTCTGATACTTCACCTCCTGCTCTGATACTTCACCTTCTGCTCTGATACTTCACCTCCTGCTCTCTGATACTTCACCTCCTGCTCACTGATACTTCACTGATAAAAATGTAAACATATTTTTCCTTTAACAGGTTCAACATATTTTATCATAGGGGTATTAATAATATAAATGAGAAATCATCTCGGGCCAACAGAAATCATCTTACGGACCGGTTTTGGACACATGCTTTAGAACAAGGACACCTACAACATATTCTGAGCTCTACAGTAGAACGTTGAAGTCAATAGTGTCAAGGAGGTCCAACAGAGGGATTGAGACTATTGTGAGCAGCTACTAACAAATCATTTGTGACTTTAACTAGTGCAGTTTCAGTGCTGTGGTGTGGTTAGAGGCCTGACTGAAAAACATCAAAGATGTTATTGCTCTGTAGGTGGCGACAAAGCTATTTAACCGCAACTCTTTCAAGGATTTTTTTAGACAAAGGGAAGATTTGAAATGTATGTATAGTTATTGTTTATTACAGGATCAAGTCAGCGTTTGGTGAGAAATTGTCATCTTTTTATATTTCTTTTTTACCTCAGTCTGTGTTCTCTCTTATCCAATCATTTTGCTTTCTAAGAGCCAAAACTAGACCGCTGTGGCAGGGAGTTATTATTATCATGGCCCACTTTGAGCCGATGAGAAGATGGAGAGGCAGAGGAGGCTTGTAGTTCTGATGCTGCGGCGGTAGGTTGTTGTCAAAACAGTAGCGTAGCGGATGACAGAGAGCACATATGATTGGTTGAGAGGTTTCAGACTGTGATGACAGATAGTGACGGGCGGAAGCAGGCCAGTGGGTAATGTGTGTGAGAATGTCTTCCTGGTTGAATTTCGATGTAGTTTCAGCTATTTTACAATTTTGCTGATGAAAGGAAATAAATGAGGTTTACACACACAATCTTGTCCAGTGTAGCAGTGGAGCAGTGGAGCACTTTACATCCAAGCAGAAAAGTCGAGTAAGCAGTCCCTTGAATAAGTTGTGCACTGAAAACCGCACTCCTCTCCAAACATGGGCCAGATGCTACGATGACGACTGGAGTCCGCAGTGCTAGGCTAAGCTCTGGCACAAGTTTTCTTTCATTCTAGGCTGGCCCGCTGGATGCTTAGGGCAGCAGTTCTGTTCCTCCTCTGCCCATAAGCACAAAGGGAGAAGGGTGGGGCTGCAGTGGAGAATGGGGCAGGAAAAGTGCATTAGCAGACCTCAAAGTGCAGACAGTAGACCAACCAAGACTCTCCCTTGATAAAAGAGACAAAACAACTATATAAAGTGGCTCATAGTTGGGCGATATTAACAAAATTAATAGCTCCACACTTTTTTTGAGTATCCCGACAGTGATATTCAGACAATATTCAGCATTATTATGCTTTAGTTTTGCTTTAGTCTTGGTTTTGTCTCTGGTTTAGTCTTGTTTCTGTCATGCATTGCCCCTGGTTTAGTCCTGGTTTTCGTCTTGCTTTAGTCCTGTTTTAGTCTTGCTTCAGTCCTCATTTATCCCTGATTTGGTCCTGTTTGAGTCTTGCTTCAGTCCTGTTTTTGTCTCTGTTTAGTCTGGTTTTAGTCCTGTTTTAGTGCTGGTGTTGTCCCTGGTTTAGTCCTGGTTTAGTCTTGCTTCAGTCCTGTATTTGTCTTGGTTTAGTCTTGTTTTAGTCCTGGTTTTGTCCCTGGTTTAGTCCTGTTTTAGTCTTGCTTCAGTCCTGTTTTTGTCTTGGTTTAGTCTTGTTTTAGTGCTGGTGTTGTCTGAAGTTTACACTTGTCTGGTGAAGACCTGGTTTAGTCTTGCTTTAGTCCTCTTTTATCCCTGGTTTAGTCCTGTTTTAGTCTTGCTTCAGTCCTGTTTTTGTCCTGGTTTAGTCTTGTTTTAGTGCTGGTGTTGTCACTGGTTTAGACCTGTTTTAGTGTGTTTGGTGAAGACCTAGTTGGTTTCTGGTTTCTCTCTGATTTTATCCTGTTTTAGTCCTTGGGGAAGACCTGATTTAGTCTTGGTTTAGTTTTGTTTTTGTGCCTGGTTTGGTAATGTCAGGCGTTCCCTTATCAGGATTTAGACTGAGAAGTTTATTTGTATATTAGAATAATTACTTTCATGTCTCGTCTCTCACTGCAGAAAAAAGAAATAATTCTTGGGTCATAAATGGTCTGGTGTGGTTAGAGCACCACTGTGTTCAGTGGAGCTGATGTGTACGTCTGAGGAGACACAGAAGCGCTGTACAACAGATCTCTCATGCATTTGATTAACATGTCATTATTGGTGCTTTTGGTTTTTATTCATTATAATTAATAACCAAGAAATGGTCCTGCTTATGTTCACACTGTTCAGTTAAATGCTCTACGTGTGGACGGGACATTAGCAACATGAAAATGCAGTCAAAAGATCAAAATCTCTTTTTCAAGGTTGACCTGGGCCAAAGTGAATAATTTAAAATGTTTCTTTCTTGACTGATGGAGTAAGTAAAGTTATTTTGACCATTTCTGAAATTTGTTTTTTCATTTTAACTATAAAATACATTTTGTCTGCGTTTCGGTGGTTTTAGCTGGAAATTCATCTGGCAGCACTGATGACTGCTATTTTGGGCCAACTTGACCCACATGTTTTTAAATATAAGAGGTCATTTATATCGTAACATCACTAAAAGATTAATGATTGTGGAAACCGCCAATGTATTTTGACTTCTATTTTGGTCAGACTACATCTTCTCCATGGTGCGTGTGATCCATCAGGCCAGCAGTACGAGATGTGCTGACAGTTTGATGGAGTAGTCCATAGTGCTCTGTATGTTTGCGTGTCGTTACCATGGGGACAGATGCACACATTCTAGCTGCCTCTGTCATTTATAATACAGTTTGACTGTCTACACAGTTAATTTGTGGTATCACTGATACTGAACATGGAGGAGACCTAATTCAAGTGCATGAAAGGAAATGAGGCGACCTTTTACTGACGAGCTACACGTCCCACATCCTCAGAAGATCTTTACAGAGAGAACAGTCAATAAAGTCCATGATGCTTCTGTATATTTTTACTGGTGGACCTAGGGTTGTTGACTACCCCGGGGCCACGAGGTAGTCAGTAACCTTACAGCTTAAATGCATAAAACACATTTGTGTGCATCAGATGACACAAACATCCCCATTATAACACTTAAGATGATCAATAAAACAGCAGCCGTTTTTAAGGTGCTCTTCTGTTCGTTAAACTGTTCTGTTTTGAATAATAATCCCATTATTTGTTCAAATGAAAGTATCTTGTGTCTTTTTCTTTTAAAGGTCCCATAACATGCAAAATCGACTTTTCAGAGGTTTTAACCTTCCTCCAGTGCTATTTGGGCCTCGTATGTTGTGCCCAAAGTGGTTTTTTGATTGATTCCCTCATGCTTTCGCTAGAGAACTGTCTTTTTTGTCCCCCTCGGCTGAGCAGCAGACGGGGGCTCATCCCATGGATGACGCGGCTTCCCAAGGATGACGCGGTGTTTAAGCCACGCCTCAGAGCGCAGCCGCAGAATAAAAACAGCTAATGCTAATGCTACACAGTAATTACACGATGGATACGACAGATCGAAGAGTTAGCTTGTTATTTACCAAACGACAACGTCCGTTGTCGAGGTACTGCATGATCGTCAAACTCCAGGTCAGATCCAGGACGTAGGACTCAGCACGACGCACCGTCAGGACGGATAAAATGTTTATTCAGTGTTTGTGTATCGCTGTTTACCGAGCACACGGGCGCATGCGCACTATCTCCGCCTAGGCCTTCGGCACGAGTTGGGCGGGGAGGCAGCCTGTCTCTGTTCGGGGTCAGATCTCCGAGTGAGCCGTTTGCTTTTGCAAGGAGGGGGGCCAGTCCAAGAAATGGGTGTTTTTTGGAAACTGTTATGTTATGGATATTGCACAAAGCAAAATTTTATCAACAAAGCCCCTAGAATAGACTGTGTAAAGGGCAAAATAGCAGAATATGGGACCTTTAAACACCACCAAAAGAAACACAGTTGAAGCTAGCGTCATCAGACTTGGCAAACGACAATCTGGCACCAACTAGTGGCAGCTCCAGTCATTACACACAGGACCGGGCCTAGCGTTGGGCTGAGAGCGAGCCCGGGGGCGGGACTAAACCAGTACACTGCTGGTTTTAGCCTGTCAATCAACTGTAAAGGGAAAATCTGATTGATCTGTGCTAATGCCAGGACTAGCAAGTCAGAAAACCCTGCAAATTCTGAACGTGAACCCTCCAAAACAACACCAAAACGGCACGAAATCTGGTCGGTTAATGTTCTATGAACAGTAAACTATGTTATGGTTGAGCGAATATTCGATATAAAAAAATATACAAAACTTTGATTCATTTATTTAAACAAATTGTTTAAGATTTTTTTGCTGAAATGTCAGGGCTAGCAGTAAAGGGGGCATGGATTTATATTAGCTATTAGCTTAAACCTGCCCCCAGTGGCCAGTCCATTAGAACTGCAGCAAAAAAGAGAGCTCGATGTAAAGACAAACTGCTTGTGTTCGTCTGACAGGGACAGTCCACCTACAGCTTTCACAAAGGTCTGATTTTGTGGCAGTTTTGTATATTTACAGATCATGAACCTTTTTTCCGGTTCACATTTATTACAAGATTCTACATAATGCACAGTTGACACTTTGAGCTTTTTTAACCATTTAACCATTATAATGTTGTATTCTAATCAAAAAGAAACCTTCAGTCTCTGAAGACAAATGGCATTCCGTTGCATGTTGTCCCTGGACTGCTTCTGGCGCTCTTATTGCCTCCAACACTCATCTTAACATTTTCTTTGCTTCATACAAACTGCTTTACTTCTCCTGCTCCTTTGTGGGATTTAAAAATGCATTGGTAACTTAGGCTTGGGCAACACTCTGATGTCATCATTCCAGTTCAGACAGGTTAGAAAAACTTGAATGCAGTTAATTACAATTTCACAATTTAATGAAAGGAAGGGGAATACACAAGTGCCTCACAAAAACATATTCTGAGTAATGTTAAAGAACACATATGGAGCTGGAACCGCCCACTGCTTGGTTCAGGAAGTACATTTCATTATATGCTTTCCTATAAGAGCTATTACATCTATAATTTGAATTTATAAACTTTATAAATGTATAACTTATAAAGTTTTCTGACACTTTATAAACAGCAACATTAGTAGAATATTTTGCCAGATGTGTTTTTTGGACTGAAAATAATCGTGTAATGGACATTAGTTAACACTGAGCTGATTGGCCTTCGATGTGCTTTAAATTCTTAATATTTATGCATTTGACAAAAATAATTAACTGAAAGTAATTCATTTCTGGAACCACAGCGGAATTTGAAGTGTGCAAGACTGTTGAGCTCCATTAAGCAAAATTGACCTTTTGAGTCTTTATCTACATTATTATAACATTGTTTCCTCATCAAAACCCTGAGCTTGTGTCTGTTACACTGTGAATTCCACCTGAGGATTCTGACCCGTCATAGCTCAGTTTTAAACTATAGGGATTCTAGAATGTTGTCTCTCGTCTTTTAGTCCCAGACTCTGCAAACACACAAAAAAAAACCTGAACTTCCAACAAGTGAGAGTTAGATGACAAAGCATTTCCTAAAATGCACATAGCAGCAAACGGCTGGTGTAATTTCAGCTTTCAAACCATAATGAGTGACTCTGGCTGCCTGTGTGCTGCCTGTACTTTCCAAGGCATTCGGCTAATTGCTTCTAATGGAGCTGTGCTGAGCTGCTGTTTTCAGTCTCCACAGCGACATGCAGGAAATAAGTCACCGGCTAAAACTGCCAAAGGGGCGGGGCCGGCAAGGTCACTTCCTGTTGCAGAGTGGGAGGAAGTGTGCCATGTTGTCCTTTTTTGGTAAGACTGGGGCGAGGTGGAATTCACTGAGGAGGTGCTTCAGTCCAACGGAGGATTTGACATGATGATGTAACAAGTTCACATAAGTTGGCAACAATGAACTTTTTTAAAGATCTTTTTATTCACCTGATTAATTGATTTATTTTATCAAAACATTACAATTTGCAGTGAGGTTTTAAAGGAGACACATTATGCTCTACTTATGTCGAGTATAAGTAGAGTATATAGAGTTAGAGTATAAGTAGAGGATATGGAGTTAGAGTATAAGTAGAGTATATGGAGTTAGAGTATAAGTAGAGTATATGGAGTTAGAGTATAAGTAGAGTATATGGAGTTAGAGTATAAGTAGAGTATATGGAGTTAGAGTATAAGTAGAGGATATGGAGTTAGAGTATAAGTAGAGTATATGGAGTTAGAGTATAAGTAGAGTATATGGAGTTAGAGTATAAGTAGAGTATATGGAGTTAGAGTATAAGTAGAGTATATAGTTAGAGTATAAGTAGAGTATATGGAGTTAGAGTATAAGTAGAGTATATGGAGTTAGAGTATAAGTAGAGTATATAGAGTTAGAGTATAAGTAGAGTATATGGAGTTAGAGTATAAGTAGAGTATATAGAGTTAGAGTATAAGTAGAGTATATGGAGTTAGAGTATAAGTAGAGTATATGGAGTTAGAGTATAAGTAGAGTAGATAAGATAAGATAAGATAAGAGATCCTTTATTTGTCCCACAATGGGGAAATTCCACTGTTGCAACACACAGTTTAGGACAGGAATGAAAGAAATAGGCGCATGCAATAAAAATAGGATAATAAACATGGTCATAAAAAAATACAATATAAAGTATAAAGTGCACACTCTTATTTACAGTAAAAATGGTAACTAAAGTGGCTTAAGTGTATTGTTATATACAGTAAGTGACTATGGTGAGGTAAAAGTCTATTAATAGTATGTTAAATTATATTGCACATGATTATAGAGTGTAGAGTTGTAGAGAGATGCAGAGTATATGGAGTTAGAGTATAAGTAGAGTATATGGAGTTAGAGTATAAGTAGAGTATATGGAGTTAGAGTATAAGTAGAGGATATGGAGTTAGAGTATAAGTAGAGGATATGGAGTTAGAGTATAAGTAGAGGATATGGAGTTAGAGTATAAGTAGAGGATATGGAGTTAGAGTATAAGTAGAGTATATGGAGTTAGAGTATAAGTAGAGGATATGGAGTTAGAGTATAAGTAGAGGATATGGAGTTAGAGTATAAGTAGAGGATATGGAGTTAGAGTATAAGTAGAGGATATGGAGTTAGAGTATAAGTAGAGTATATGGAGTTAGAGTATAAGTAGAGTATATGGAGTTAGAGTATAAGTAGAGGATATGGAGTTAGAGTATAAGTAGAGGATATGGAGTTAGAGTATAAGTAGAGTATATGGAGTTAGAGTATAAGTAGAGGATATGGAGTTAGAGTATAAGTAGAGGATATGGAGTTAGAGTATAAGTAGAGGATATGGAGTTAGAGTATAAGTAGAGGATATGGAGTAGGTGAAAACAGGGCTTTTCTGAGCTCTAGAGCCTCAGTTACAGGACACTATCACAATACAACAGTCTGTACATTTGATTTTGGCGATGTTTTTAGATGATAAAAAGCTGCTGATGTTGTTGATTTGATGTGTGTAAAGTTAAGTCTGAGTCCATTATTACCCCAGATTTCTACCATGATTTGTTGGTTTTAGAGCGAGAGACCGGCACAGAGAATGTGTCAGCTGTCACCTCCAAACATGATTTCAGTCTCGTCTGAGTTTAGCTGGAGACAGTTGTTTTGCATCCACCGCTGATCTGTTGGACACTGATGATGGAGGTGCGATTAGCGCTCCACAGTGTGTTGGTCCTGTAGAACTATAAGGAAAGGATGGGTGCAGTCCAACCCAAACCCAGCAGGCAGGAGAAAGTTACCATCTCTAATGTTAAATCTGTCTGTTCATTTTGCTCCCATTTTTATGGAATAAACCGTCTCAGCCAAAACCAAATTACGCTCCTAAACCAACTACAGGACAATACCCCTGACAGCCCCATACTTCAGCTCACACTGACGACATATTTATGAGCCGTAATTGTCCAAATATTCTGCTAGTGCAATTCACAGCTCTGTCCCTGCTGTTTTATTACCGCACTAACACAGCAAAAATAAATATCTACGGGAAGAAAAATAATTCAAAAAATAATCTTGGATCATTTGGATATAGTCAATAGTCAAAAATCTTCAAAACAACATTCACGATATTATCAAAATGTCAATAATCTGCCCGCCTCTCTTCCTGTAATATAATCCTATACATTATATTTATCACATATATTCTACTGTGTTCTTCACGGTCCCACTAAAAGCCCGTTGTTGTGGGCCGGGCCGTTGCTGGTTCACGTCAGGCCACCTCTTCACCTCACAAAGGATGTTTCAGTGCGATTCCCCTCGGCCGTGTCCCCGCTGCGCCGTGCCAAGCTTAAGTTTCACGCTTCATTCGCACACATTCTGAGCTCCCACCGCTACAATCTGGAATCCTATAGACATGCTCCGTCCAAAAAAATATCTGATCCAAAATGTTCTCCGAGCTTCTCTGGTGGTTTTGGTAGGAATGAGTGCATATGAAAAGCAGCTGGTTTGTAGTCTTTTTATAGGGGACTTGTGTTTCAGGGACGGGACCAAGAACAGCGGCCGTACTGGAAGTCTGGGGAACCAATCACAAGCTAATCTAAATGTGGCTTGACATAATCTGATGTTGTTGCTTTGAACACAGGAGCGTGCACACTGTATTGTATTTTCTGTTCTGTTGTTTGACTGCAACAATGTTTAAAGTGTTAGATTGCACTGCTGTAACTGACCAGTCCCTCCTACATTCTGTTCAAATGCAGAATGGTTTAGAATCGGAGCATAAGGGGGCGTTAAAGACTCTCCTAACTATGGGACGGTCCAACCACAGCAGCTCATTTGTATCTCGTGTCTCTAAAATGCGGAAGACATGTCCCCTCGAATATTCCCCTAACATAATGATGTAACGTAATATAGATAAGAGTTCAGTGCGTTGCTTGTTGATTCTGCAGAAATCTGTGCTGTTTCTCAGTCATCTGCGTAACTTCTATCCCCTTTTTTCCTCGCGAGCCACATGCATTTCTGTGATTGGTGACTCCGCCTGTCAGTCACGCTCATGGAGATTTGGAGAACCGTAATTTCAGACCAAAATGTCTTTGTAAAGTGTTGTTAAAGTGTGGTGTTGGCTCGTCAGACAAACACATTTCACTTAAACACAGTGAACATGACATTTAAAGGCACAGTATGCAACCTTTTAGCCAAAAAAAATAGACTATTAATTGATTGATTTACCTTTGTTTCGAACACGACGGCACACAATAAAATTACAAAACATGAAAATGACCATTTAAAAATGCATACTATAAGAGAAAGAATGTTGATGTTGACATGTTCCAAAAGGGGTAGGAAGAAGTTAAAACGTATTTAAGGCAAGTTTATTTGTAGAGCACAATTCATACACAGGGCAATTCAAAGTGCTTTACATAAACAGGAAAAAACGCATTAAAATCACAAAACACAAAAAGACACAATCATTTTAAAATAAAGCTCTTTAAAAGAGAAGAGTGCAGATAGATCTTTCAGTCATATGCACATCTAAACAGAACTGTTTTTAGCCTGGATTTAAACATTGTCAGAGCAGAGGCCTGTCTCACATCTTTAGGGAGAATGTTCCAGATTTTAGCTGCAAAAAACTGAAACGCTGATTCTCCATGTTTAGTCCTGACTCTGGCACCAGCAGGAGGCCGGTCCATGTTTAGTCCTGACTCTGGCACCAGCAGGAGGCCGGTCCATGTTTAGTCCTGACTCTGGCATCAGCAGGAGGCCGGTCCATATTTAGTCCTGACTCTGGCACCAGCAGGAGGCCGGTCCATGTTTAGTCCTGACTCTAGGCACCAGCAGGAGGCCGGTCCATGTTTAGTCCTGACTCTGGCACCAGCAGGAGGCCGGTCCATGTTTAGTCCTGACTCTAGGCACCAGCAGGAGGCCGGTCCATGTTTAGTCCTGACTCTGGCACCAGCAGGAGGCCGGTCCATGTTTAGTCCTGACTCTGGCACCAGCAGGAGGCCGGTCCATGTTTAGTCCTGACTCTGGCACCAGCAGGAGGCCGGTCCATGTTTAGTCCTGACTCTGGCACCAGCAGGAGGCCGGTCCATGTTTAGTCCTGACTCTGGCACCAGCAGGAGGCCGGTCCATGTTTAGTCCTGACTCTGGCACCAGCAGGAGGCCGGTCCATGTTTAGTCCTGACTCTGGCTCCAGCAGGAGGCGGTCCATGTTTAGTCCTGACTCTGGCACCAGCAGGAGGCCGGTCCATGTTTAGTCCTGACTCTGGCACCAGCAGGAGGCGGTCCATGTTTAGTCCTGACTCTGGCACCAGCAGGAGGCCGGTCCATGTATAGGCCTGACTCTGGCACCAGCTGTAGGGCTGTCAATGTTTAGTCCTGACTCTGGCACCAGCAGGAGGCCGGTCCATGTTTAGTCCTGACTCTGGCACCAGCAGGAGGCCGGTCCATGTTTAGTCCTGACTCTGGCACCAGCAGGAGGCCGGTCCATGTTTAGTCCTGACTCTGGCACCAGCAGGAGGCCGGTCCATGTTTAGTCCTGACTCTGGCACCAGCAGGAGGCCGGTCCATGTTTAGTCCTGACTCTGGCACCAGCAGGAGGCCGATCCATGTTTAGTCCTGACTCTGGCACCAGCAGGAGGCCGGTCCATGTTTAGCCCTGACTCTGGCACCAGCAGGAGGCCGGTCCATGTTTAGTCCTGACTCTGGCACCAGCAGGAGGCCGGTCCATGTTTAGTCCTGACTCTGGCACCAGCAGGAGGCCGGTCCATGTTTAGTCCTGACTCTGGCACCAGCAGGAGGCCCGTCCATGTTTAGTCCTGACTCTGGCACCAGCAGGAGGCCGGTCCCTGAGGTCTTCAGAGTTCATATGGCTCATATGGTTCATATGGCTCTAACATGTCAGAGATGTACTTTGGTGCTTGGCCGTGGAGAGCAGAGCTGCTTAATCCTCCCCTTAGCTCATTTTCATAATTTTCACTAAACACTTCTCTACGTTCACTCATCTGACCTGCTAGACTATAAAAAACAACATCACCATAATCACCATCACCTTATTTTATTACAGAATTTGATCCTGTGTGTTACATAAATGTAGTTGCCTTCAATATTCCATTTTTAATTGACTGTTTATTTATTTTCAGTTGTTTTAATGATGGTTTGCATTGTAGAGTTCAGTGGACTGTTATTATGTAAGGACATTCATTTTCCTGTTTCATGAGTTCTTCATCCCTGTGTCTTGTAAAGATCATTTTCTTATATAATGCCTGTTGCTATATATATATTGTTTCAAGTTGACATAGTTTCAAATCCATTTCAAGTCTATTCCTCGATCAGTCTGGACTGCAGCACAGATGACTTTGTGTTTTCCAGGCGGCTGAAGCCCCAGAGGCCAGTATGAGCTCCAGCCACAGCCCGGCCTCCTGGAGACGACCTCTGCCCACCAGCGACTCACCTCTCCTGGGCAGCTCCAAGACGCAAGGGGCCCCCTCCTCCAGAGCCGAGCTGTGGTCCAGAGGCCAGGGGTCAGGGGCCCGCACAGAGGGAAGGGCCCGACCCTGGAGCCAGCGGCAGACTGAGCACCACTGAGGTCTGTACTATAAATCCTTTTACACTTTTCATTTTCTACCACTTGTTCCTGTTAGAGGTCGCGGGTGACTGGAGCCTGTCCCAGTGACTTTGGGCCTTAGGCGGGGCACACCCTCTGCTCATTACAGGGTTACTTCACTGTTTGTTTGCATAAAATGTCATTTATAACTGTGCTGAATGTGTCAATAAAAAAAAATAAAAATAAAAAAAAGCATAATTATTAATCAGCCGTCTAAATGTGGACGACGAAGAGTGTCAGCCAAATGAAGTCAGTTTGCTTGAACTGCTAAAATATCTCATTATAACTGAGCATAATGATAATACAAATAAATATTTTTGGCTGCTGTAGGGCAGTGCTTCTCAAACTTTTTCAGTCACGACCCCAAAAATAACAATGGTTCACATCCGCGACCCCCAAACACAAAAAATAGGCGATACATTAGCCTTATATCTAATGTTTGACTTTATTTTGAGAATATAGACCTAGAAAATGACTTTGATTGGCCAACAAATAGGAATCTACATTTACCACTGCATTTGAGGGGTGTCAAGCCTTGTTTAACACTATTGTATCAGTTTTTCCCATCATCTGGGGACCCCTAGAAATCATTTCGCCTACCCCTAGTTTGAGAACCACTGCTGTAAGGTACTGTGTGTGAAGTTCAGTATACTTCAAATACTAAGGTTTGGATCACTGCTGTTACGTTAGCAGTGAACAACACGGAGTTGTGAGTTAAACACTTTTAACGCATGATGCGGAGGCTTAAAACACTGAGATGTACTGAGCGTTTGCACTGGTGCAAAATGGGCTAAACTGGAGCAAAAAGTGTGTGCAGTTGAGATTTGTGTCTCTCTGCTGCACAAATTTAACGTATGGAACCTAATGAATGTGCAAAACAGGGCATACCCCAACACTCAAAATTGCAGGTGGAGAAAATGCAAATGATAATGTGACGTGTGATTTATCAAGAAGATGAAAAGCAAAACTGCGTGAAAATTTAGCATGTCTGAAAAGCAGATGTTAAACTTTTGTGCAGAACAGACTATTGCAGTTTACTCATCAGTGTGGTGTTAAAATGATTGTAGATGATTGTGTACGGCTCATTTATAAATACAAATAATCCTACTACAAAAATAATAGTGTTGTTTTGATGGAGGGGAGAAGTTATAAAAACACACTGTACCTGCGTCATGGCCTGGATTCTCATCTGTGTCGCCTTGAACTGGAGCAGTGACACAAACTGTGCCTCAAATGGATTTCAGGGGTTCGTCCCAGATCCTTTTAATGTCCTTAAACCCTGCCCTCTGTGAACGAGTGTTGATGACACTGGAGAAGACGCGACTCGTCCCCCTGTTCCTGGTCCCCCTGTTCCTGGTCCCCCTGTTCCTGGTCCCCCTGTTCCTTGTCTTGCTCTTGTCGCGGGGGTCTTCGAAAAATCTGCTTTGGAAGAGGCTGTAATAAAATCCTCGCAATCCTCGATCTAAGATGTTGTGTTCTCCTCAGCGCTGGTTAAAGGCAAAGGCCTGCAGCTCATGAGGCTCGTGAACATCATCATTTATCATCATAACTTCTTACATGTGTCTGTTCTCCCAAAGGAGCAGCAGCAGAGGCACATTTGCACTTCTTCTTCCCGCAGTGAACTCATTTTATGTCAGATTTGCACCGCTTGACAACTCATGCAGCTTCTGATGGTGAATATAAAATAGCGTGTGCAAAGTAGTACTCGCAATTTAGCACCTGTCTTAGTAAATCTGAGCCAAAGTACGTTTGACAGTTAGTGTACACCTGGCGAAAAAGGATTTTAAACTAAGGATTCTTCAGAGTTATTTATTGCAGGAGGCCTTCAGCAGAAACACTCCGGAGAGCCAGCTCTTCTGTCTGCTGAGCTTAGCATTATCCAGCTAAACGTTAATGTTAATGTTAATGGGCCAAAAAAACCCAAAACACTTTGTCAGCACTCAATTGCTTACTCGATGATGCATAGCTGCTCTGAAGCAAGCAGTTATTGCTTTTAGCCTAATTTCATCTGCTTCACTTCCCACTGCACCGGCTGCCAACTCCAACTGTGGACTTTAAGGCCAGAAATAAGGACTGAAGGACCTGAGGTGTTTTTCATGCACACAGTGTTTAAAGGGCCGATGGATGGTTGGACTCATGGAACTAAAATACGGGTAAAATTAATATATTTCAAGTTTTGCCAAAAAAGATTATACATTTGATCATGATTTAGCAATTTTGTAGTTTTGTAACATCACTTCCTGGTTGTAAATGATGACGTCACACCAGGAAATGACTTTGCACACTGGGCTAACACCATGGATGTATTAAATGAACTGGATAAGGTTCGCCCCCTCTGTCTGTGTCCCAGATTGATTTGTGGCCGTGCGAGGTACTGCAGCCTCTTGGAACCAGCCTTTTTCTATAATTGCTCATTATAATTGCAGACAGGACTGAATTATTATCGGTATTTAAATAAAATAGAAGGAAATGTTCTTTTCTACCGTTTCTAAAATCACTGAAATTACCGTTTTTATATGAAGTGGGGGATTGTCGTCACGTGGCGCCCTAAAGCAAAGATGGCCGCCTCTGTATCAGGAAGTAAAACAAAGATGGCCGCCTCCGTATCAGGAAGTAAAACAAAGATGGCAGCCTCCGTATCAGGAAGTAAATGCGGAAGTAAGAAACTTTTTTGGGGTCATGCGCCAATGAGCTCAGGCCACAGGGAGGAACAGGACGGCCATCTTGGATTCAAATTCCAGGTTTTATTATAGTTCTATGGCTAAAACTCTGCTGATGTCATAGAATTTTAGTCTGACAAATCAAAATACATGTGAAGAACATTATTTTGGTGAAATAATGTTTGAAGGGTAAAATAAGTTTGTTTTTATTTTGTTTTTGTTTTTTGGGGGAGGTGTTAATTATGCATAACCTTTGGATGGAATGAGTCTCCCTTGTGTGATGTCATCAGTTATTTACTTCCTGTAATTTTCAACAATTTTCTTTCTTTTCTCTACAAACTACTACTTGATCTGTGTAAAACTAGATTTTTCTTTTCATTCGCACATTAAAGGTGCACTTTGTGATTGCTTTTGTTGTGCCACACTGTGCTTGAACCTCTCGTTTTGCTCTTTCTTTTTCAGAGCTCAGTTCCTCTGTGGTAGAACATTGATCCATGCTTTGCATCGACACATCTTCAAACGCCCTGAACTGGACCTTGGAGCTGCTGGACTGGCCCGTGCCTCCTCTTCTGCTGTGGATGTATCATACTGTAACTCGAGCCTGACAAGGGAGAGGAGCCCAACGCAAACCACACCAGTGCAGGAGTTCAAATGGCTTGAATTCAGAATATTCGGTTTACTTTGAGATTATTACTTATTATTTACAAATCATGTCAAATTATGCTTCTTTTTTTTTTTTTTTTTACATATTTCAAAAAATCAAAGCAAAGTTATCTGAAAATACAATATATTCTATAATAAGAAATCATGCAGGAACTCCCAGCCTCCATTTCCTAAATCTGGACTTGTCAAAACTTCTCAAATGAAGATAAATATTCTGAATATAAGTCATTTTTACTCATTTATATGTGTATTTTTGTCATGAAGACATTAAAAATATGACTCACTTTGTCTTTAATGCTGAGAACTGTAAAGGACCACTGGCCTTCACTCGCTCCAAGGATGTCGGATGTGACCAAAAACTGCGCCCTGATCATGTTTACTTTGGAACATTTTTAAGGAAATACATTTTTATTTTTTCCTGGACGTATCATGTGTATATTTTAATCTCATTTTAACAGTGTTGATAGTTTGCAAACTGGATGTATTTGAATGTCCTGGGGAGGTCTGCATGTCCCGTATGGAGAGCACTTATGGACGACAGCGCATGCGCCCGGAGCTGAGGACGTGCCAGGCATTTGGGCAATCACCCACTCTCCCATGACTGCTGGTTTTATTTTTGTAAAATAATTTGTATGTACTAAATACTACACTGCAAAATATCTACATGAGTTGGAATGGCTTGGATTCAGGCTTTACTGTGTAGGATCGGAGGAGTTGAGGCTAGTTTAGATTGAAATGCTTTCAGCTTGTATTTGACTGGTTTCAAAAACATATTCTGATTTCTAAACAAAATTGTCTTCCAAGGAAGCTATATTTTTTTCTTATTATAAGTGGAATATGCTTGCAATTTGACGACTATCTTGACACCAGCCAGCAATGCCAAGTAAAACAGACTTTCACTGGTCGAGAATACTTAAAACATGATTCAGATTTTGAGTTCAAGTTGTTTTAACTCCTGTAAATTGTATTTTAGCAATGTAGCTTGCATCAAAGTGCAATGTATAAAATGCTTCTGTTTCCATGGTGCGCTGCCTCCTCTTTCAGTGCCTGAGGAGAACCTGAGGAGAACCTGAGGAGAACCTGAGGAGAACCTGAGGGGAACCTGAGGAGAACCTGAGGAGAACCTGAGGGGAACCTGAGGAGAACCTGAGGAGAACCTGAGGAGAACCTGAGGGAAACCCGAGGGGAACCTGAGGGGAACCTGAGGGGAACCAGAGGGGAACCAGAGGGGAACCAGAGGGGAACCAGAGGGGAACCAGAGGGGAACCAGAGGGGAACCTGAGGAGAACCTGAGGGGAACCTGAGGGGAACCTGAGGGGACCCTGAGGGGAACCTGAGGAGAATCTGAGGGCCTGAGGAGCGGCTGCTGCTCTGGGTGACTGGGTTTGTTGCTGGATTTGCTTTGGGCAGTTGCTCTGGTCTGCTGCAGTTGCCGTGGGCGACGGGGTGTCATTTCCCAGTTTGAGTCATTTGCTGAGTTTGCGTCAATAATGCTAGTCATTAGCTTTGACTGTATTTTCATCCTTCTGTTGTGGCTTTAGTTCCCCAGTCGTCTCAGCTTATGGAGTTTGTCAAGAAAGTGCCATAACCTTTATTTTTGATACAGAAATAAAATCTCTGCTACAGCCACAAAACATAAAACGTGCACTAGAATCAGTGACCTCAGTGACCTCTGCTCTGATGTGTGTCACAGTGTATTTGTCCTCGTGCTTGTTGCCGTACTCAGAGACTAATGTTTGTGCTCCACAGAAGCATCTGTACGGACTCAAATTGGGGAATCACACTGGCCGGCTGCCACAGTCGCCCCGGGCGACCGGCCGCCGCCACAGTCGCCCCGGGCGACGGGCCGCTGCCACAGTTGCTTTGGGCGATGGGGTTTTTTGCTGAAGCTTGTATCTGACGGGGTTCGCCGTGCGAATCTGTATTGTGTTTCTATAAAGGTGTATTATTTTATTAGAGCATTAAATATATCAACCTTATGTCTGGGATGTTTTTATTTCACATGAGCCACTGCAGAGCTTTGCAGGAACAATCTAAACTGAGACATCATTAAACATGTAGCAAGATCCACAAACAATACATTTTTAGAACGATACAATGCATTCACGATTACATGCATTACAAAACTATAGTTGACTTTTTTTTTTATACAAATCCATAACATTCCATCATTTTAATTTTATTATTTTGTTCGTGTAAACAGTTCATAACATCATTCATGGCGTTTTTTTATGAATAAGGATGTTAACATTACATGGACAAATATTATATTCCACATTATCCAGTATTAATCATGGCCAATCACGCCATCATTTGGGGCAAATTTAAATGTAATAAGCCAATAATGTAATAACGTAATAAGTGATTACATTATTGCCTTGACAAGGGACATTTTCTTCAGTAATGTAATAACATCAGCCAATAATGACTATTTCTTCTTCATTTCATGTTTTTGGTGGTTTACACATTGGTTTTCACAACCTAAAGACACATTTGCATATTCTGTCAGTCAATTAACCAATAGATTGCCGTATGGGCTTCCTGTGGACAGATCTGTACATTTTGTCACTTTTTCAAACTCGGCCTGCTGAAAGACAGGCAAAGTCAGTCGGGAGACACAGCGAGAGGAGCCGGGGAGACACGAGGTCAATGGGACGGGCTTTCCTCAGGAGCTGCTCTGACCAAAATCACCCTGTGTTATTCACCTTATTCCTGAAGTTGCCGTACGCGCCGCCGTCTTGTTTCCGTTGTATTAGTTTACACGGAGCAGACGAGCTCAACAGAAAATAAGTTCTACATGGACTAAAAAGCTGTTTTCAGACTGACCAGGAAATCGTTGCGTTGTTGACTTGTTGTTGCTCGTGTTCATTAAACATTTTACACAAATCAATCTACTTTATGTAACATTTTAGCGGCAAGACTTTTCCCTCGTTCATCATTAGCTTTAACGGAGTTCTCGTCAAATGGAAGTGCGTTTACAACAAAAGTGCAAAAAACTGCAAAAGTGGGCGGGGCAGAATAAGGTCAATACTATAGACCAGTGGTTCTTAAACTAGGGGTCGGGACCCCAATGGGGGTCGGGACCCCAATGGGGGTCGCAAAATGATTCTCAGGGGTCCCCAGATGATGGGAAAAACTGATACAATAGTGTTAAACGAGGTTTGACACCCTTCAAATGCAGTGGTAAATGTAGATTCCTATTAAAGTCATTTTTCTAGGTCTATATTCTCAAAATAAAATCAAACATTACATATAAGGCAAATGTATCACTTTGCATGTTGCTTATTATTTGGGTTTGGGGGTCGCAAATGTGAACTATTGTTATTTTGGGGGTCGCGACTGAAAAAGTTTGAGAACCACTGCTATAGACTGTACTAGACTATTGGCTTATTTTCTCTCGTACGATACAGGACGTGTCACTGAAGCCTGACTAACACCATTACTGTCAAATAAAGGGGTTTGAACATCATTTAAATAGTTTTCATACCACATTTATCAAAGATAATGTGTCATGTTCACCATCTCTGAAGAGAAGACGAGGAGAGGAAAGAGAATGGAGGCGCGGCCCACAAATGCTCTTCATGAGTGGACTGGGTAACGTGTCCAGGTCCCAGGCTGGGTTAGGGGACAGGACAGTGTGCACAAACTGTCCACGGCTGAAAACGCATGCCTTTGCACTTCTCCTGAAATCCACAAAGCTCTGTCTCATTTCCTGTTTTACTCAGTGCACGGAAACTACTGTTCTACACTCACGGGCAACATGTGAAAACAGCCGCCTTTCCTTCCCGTCCAGCAGCAGGATGTCTGTCATGTTAGTGCTCTGTGGAGATAAAACCTCCTTGGGTCAGGCTGCTGCAGTCTGCTGTGTGGGCCGTGAGAATGCAGTCACCAATTTTCACCATTAAAAATACTTACGGACTATACAAGTTATAGAAATGCTCTTATCTTGGCTGTAGGTGGAAAATGTTCAGCAGTGCGGCTTTAAAATGGCTGCCTCTTTGTATTACTGAGTACTTCCTGTCCAGTTTTACTTCTGTAGGTGAGCTGCAGGTGACGACACGTTAAATCTAATGACAGGTTAGACCACAGCTTTCACTTAAACGTACAGTTCATCTGAAGAGGTAAAGCACTGGAGGAAGTAACTATGAACGAAAAGACTTTGTTTGCGATGGGACAAGAAAAAAAAAGACATGTGGAAGCTGAGGCTTGAGTGGAGGAGCTGCATCTTATGAGTTGTGAAAATGACATTGCTGAGCTGAGAGGTTACTCTTTGAATGGGATCTGAGACTTGCTGGGGCCCCTGAGCAGAAGAGAATGTAAAGGCCAAATGAATGAGATCTTCTAAAAAACTGTTGCTAATGAAAACAAGAGTGACAGAAGGAGCTGACATTGTGCACAGGCTTCGGTCAGAGGGACCAACACAAGGAGAGCCCACGCTAAATAATCAACTCCTCTCACACTTTGAGAGAGACACTATCTGGAGCAAGCATCCCACCCTCCTGACACCCTCAGTGCTCTGAGGACAGTCCTGCTGCTGATGGGACCAGACCAGCCACACTTTGGCCCCTGGTGCCACAGGCGTCAGTGGAGCTGAGGTCCTCCCTCCTCTCCTCTGCACTTCTGTTCAGTAGGAATCAGAAATTCAGAAGCCCTTATGAATAGTGATCAATCGAGGCCAGTTACGTCGCCCGGATTGGCGTCACCGGGGCCCCACCCTGGAGCCAGGCCTGGATGGGTGCTCGATGGCGAGCGCCTGGTGGCCGGGCCTTTCCCAGGCCCAGCCCGAACGAGCGACGTGGGGCCGTCCTCCCGTGGACCCACCACCCGCAGGAGGATCCATAAGGGGCCGGTGCAGAGAGATCTGGGAGGCAGTCGAAGGTGGGGACCTCGACGACCAGATCTCCGGACACAGAAACTAGCTCTGGGGACATGGAATGTCACCTCGCTGGGGGGGAAGGAGCCTGAGTTAGTGCAGGAGGTCGAGCGATTCCGACTAGATATAGTCGGCCTCACCTCCACGCACAGCCTGGGCTCTGGAACCCGTCTCCTCGAGAGGGGCTGGACGCTCCATTTCTCTGGCGCGTTCGCGGGGAGAGGCGGCGGGCTGGTGTGGGCTTGCTTATAGCCCCACAGCTCAGCCGTCACGTGTTGGAGTTTACCCCGGTGAACGAGAGGGTCGCGTCCCTCCGCCTTCGGGTGGGGGACAGGTCTCTCACCGTTGTGTCGGCCTACGGGCCGAACAGCGGTGCAGAGTACCAGACCTTCTTGGAGTCCCTGGGAGGGGTACTGGACAGTGCACCGCCTGGGGACTCCGTTGTTCTACTGGGGGACTTCAACGCCCACGTGGGCAACGACAGTGACACCTGGAGAGGGGTAATCGGGAGGAACGGCCCCCCCGATCTGAACCCGAGCGGTGTTCAGTTATTGGACTTCTGTGCTAGTCGCAGCTTGTCCATAACGAACACCATGTTCAAGCACAAGGGTGTCCATCAGTGCACGTGGCACCAGGACACAGGCCGGAGGTCGATGATCGACTTTGTTGTCGTGTCATCTGACCTTCGGCCGCGTGTCTTGACACTGGTGAAGAGAGGGGCGGAGCTGTCAACCGATCACCACCTGGTGGTGAGTTGGATCCGCTGGCGGGGGAGGAAGCCGGACAGACTCGGCAGGCCCAAGCGTATCGTGAGGGTCTGCTGGGAACGGCTGGCAGAGCCCTCTGTCGGCAGGGTCTTTAACTCACACCTCCGGGAGAACTTCTCCCAGATCCCGGGGGAGGTTGGAGACATTGAGTCCAAGTGGACCATGTTCTCCGCCTCCATTGTCGATGCGGCGGCTCGTAGCTGTGGTCACAGGGTCTCTGGTGCCTGTCGCGGCGGCAATCCCCGAACCCGGTGGTGGACACCGGAAGTAAGGGATGCCGTCAGGCTGAAGAAGGAGTCCTATCGGGCCTTGCTGGCTCGTGGGACTCCTGAAGCAGCTGACGGTACCGCAGGCCAAGCGCATTGCAGCCCGGGCTGTTGCAGAGGCAAAACTCGGGATTGGGAGGAGTTCGGGAGGCCATGGAGGAGGACTATCGGTCGGCCTCAAAGAAATTCTGGCAAACCATCCGACGCCTCAGGAGGGGAAGCAGTGCTTCACCAACACCGCTACGGTGCGGGTGGAGAGCTGCTGACCTCGACTGGGGATGTTGTCGGAAGGTGGAAGGAATACTTTGAGGATCTCCTCAATCCCACTGTCACGTCTTCCGAGGAGGAAGCAGAGGCTGAGATCTTGGAGGCGGACTCGCCCATCACCCTGGCTGAAGTCACTGAGGTGGTTGGCAAGCTCCTTGGTGGCAAGGCTCGGGGGGTGGATGAGATCCGCCCTGAGTATCTTAAGTCTCTGGATGTTGTGGGACTGTCTTGGTTGACACGCTCTCTGCAACATCGCGTGGCGGTCGGGACGGTACCTCTGGACTGGCAGACCGGGTGGTGGTCCCTCTGTATAAGAAGGGGACCGGAGGGTGTGTTCCAACCACAGGGGATCACACTCCTCAGCCTCCCGGTAAGGTCTATTCCAGGGTACTGGAGAGGAGAATCGACCGATAGTCGAACCTCGGATTCAGGAGGAGCAGTGTGGTTTTTCGTCCTGGTCGTGGAACACTGGACCAGCTCTATACTCTCCATCGGGTGCTCGAGGGTTCATGGGAGTTTGCCCAACCAGTCCACATGTGCTTTGTGGATCTGGAGAAGGCATTCGACCGTGTGCCCCGGGGCGCCTTGTGGGGTGTGCTCCGGGAGTATGGGGTCCGGGGCCCTTTGCTAAGGGCTGTCCGGTCCTTGTACGACCGGAGCAGGAGCTGCGTTCGCATTGCCGGCAGTAAGTCAGACCTGTTCCCAGTGCATGTTGGACTCCGCCAGGGCTGCCCTTTATCACCGGTTCTGTTCATAGTTTTTATGGACAGAATTTCTAGGCGCAGTCAGGGCGTGGAGGGCGTCCGGTTTGGGAACCACAGGATCTCATCTCTGCTGTTTGCAGATGATGTCGTCCTGATGGCTTCCTCAAATCAGAACCTGCAACATGCACTGGGACGGTTTGCAGCCGAGTGTGAAGTGGCTGGGATGAGGATCAGCACCTCCAAATCCGAGGCCATGGTTCTCGACCGGAAAAAGGTGGCTTGCCCTCTCCGGGTGGGTGGGGAGTCCTTGCCTCAAGTGGAGGAGTTTAAGTATCTCGGGGTCTTGTTCACGAGTGAGGGAAGGATGGAGCGTGAGATTGACAGGCGGATCGGTGCAGCGTCTGCAGTGATGCGGGCGTTGTATCGAACCGTTGTGGTAAAGAAAGAGCTGAGTCGAAAGACGAAGCTCTCGATTTACCGGTCAATCTACGTTCCGACCCTCACCTATGGTCATGAGCTTTGGGTAATGACCGAAAGGACGAGATCGCGGATACAAGCGTCGAAATGAGCTTCCTCCGCCGGGTGGCTGGGCGCTCCCTTAGAGATAGGGTGAGGAGCTCAGTCACACGGGAGGAGCTCAGAGTAGAGCCGCTGCTCCTCCACGTCGAGAGGAGCCAGCTGAGGTGGCTCGGGCATCTGTTCCGGATGCCTCCTGGACGCCTTCCTCGGGAGGTGTTCTGGGCATGTCCCACCGGGAGGCGGCCCCGGGGTAGACCCAGGACACGCTGGAGGGACTATGTCTCTCGGCTGGCCTGGGAACGCCTCGGGATCCCCCCGGAGGAGCTGGAGGAAGTGTCTGGGGTGAAGGAAGTCTGGGAGTCCCTGCTTAGACTGCTGCCCCCGCGACCCGGCCCCGGATAAGCGGAAGAAGATGGATGGATGGATGGAACGAAGAGGGAGAGCTTCAGAGCGCCCTGATTCTAAGGAGTCTGCGTTAACATTGCCTTTACATCCAGTCTTTGTTGAGAGGTAAAAGTGGTCCTGTTTACAGCTGTTACCTTTTAGATGTAAAGCCTGGGCCCAAATATGTTCTGGCAAGAGTAAGATTTCAACGTTTTTTCATTTTACATGGTTTATTCTTTTTATGCCTGTTTCTTTTCTTTCTTTTAATGGCAGGGGTTCACAAAATATTTGAAAATATTACACTGCTTTTCGGTTTATTATATTTAAATGTGATTTTTACTGTTGTCACTCAGCACCAGCGTGGGCGGGGCAAGGGTTTCTGGGGCTCATGGTGCGGGAACAAAAGCAGGAGTTTTGGTTCTTACAGACAGATTTATGGTGAAGGACTCATCATTACTGTGACCTGACACTTTATTATTATGGTTTTAGCAGCCTCTCAAAATACAGTGATAACAGCTAATATAACTCTCATTCAGACAACAGCAGACTTCTGAAATATTGGATTAAAAAAAAAGTCTTGCAAAATATCCTGAGGCCAATCTAATCTGAACAACAAAGATTTTACGGGAAAAAAATTAACATATTGAACTCTCACCAAACACTAACATTCCTAGGGCTTCTGTCTCACAAAGATGTTTCTGAAGCTGTTAAAAACCTAATTCATTCTTGTAGGGAAGAGGCCTGTCATTGGGAATTGTTTAAATGACATAAGATCTTGCAGTAGTAACTCTGCAAAACTCAGAAGAAGAAGAAGACAACATTCATTCTCCGATTGCGTCTTTATCTAACATTAGCTGTGATCTAAAGCAGATGCAATTTATCAAAGGAAGAGCAGTGCATTTGGAGAAATCTAAGCTTCACAACATAAATGTCCTTAAAATGAATGATAATATTGAAATTCATTTTAAATTCATAGCATCATTTTGCTTTTTTTTTTTTTTGCTTTTTTTTTATAATAAACTGTCCTCCTCCAATTTCTTAGAACAAAAGTCTACACAGTTATTAGATTCAGTTAATAGTTGTAAACATCTCTGAAGCTGATTGAGTTTTCTGTGACGCAAATTTTACTTTTGAAGGTGCAAGAAGCTGAAGTCTGAGCAGCAAATCCCCCGCATGGGACGGTTTAACTCCTGAAGTGGAGCTGAGTCCATTTCTTTTAAATACTTTTTCAGAAAGCATTGTCTGTGGAAATGAACCAACTGTGCTGTGACACAAGACTTCCATAATCCAAAGATCTAAAAACCTAAACTAATGAAGAACTGGCGCCCCATTTGTTTCCTCATGACAAGCTGAGCTCATTCAGCTAAAAACAGTTCAAATCTGTTACAAACTTTAGCCCAGTGTAGCATTTTTATTTTACTTCCTGGTTGTAAATTATAAACATCACACCAGGAAATAAAGAAGCAACGACGCTGGACTCTGAGCCAAAAACTCCTCATGTCACAGATTTTTGAACGTCTTTATTTTGTTGAATTAGTATTTAAAGTGTCAAAAAAGTTTCTCATTTGTAAATGATGCTAAATCGTTTGTCTCTCTAAAAGTAGAAAGTCATAAAAACCAGTCGTACACACTTTATTTAGTGTATTAGTACGTCTTGTAAATGTAAATGATAGTTTTACACCAATCAGGTCGCTGTTTGTGGAGAAACCTTGAAAAATCAGTTGAAAATGACAGGTAGTAAACAAACTGATGACGTCACACTCGAGAACCAAAGGTTATACAGAATTTATAAAAAGAAACAACTATTTTTTGACCCTTTAAACATTGATTCAATACATTAAAGGTGTTCACGTGTTTATTTCTTTGCCAAATGAAAAACTCTGTGGCATTAGAGGAGTTTGGTGCCCAGTGCAGGATGTTTCTTGGTCATTTCCTGGTGTGATGTCACCATTTACAACCAGGAAGAAAAAAAATAAATAAATAAAAAAATAAAGCTGAACAAAATCGGAAATATATTTATCTGACCAGCAGTGCAACCTGCAGAGACACTTTAATAACAAGTGCAAAAGGCTGCCCATTGTTCTAGCAAAGAACATCCATTATTGATGAATCACAATCGCACTTTTTGTCCCAAAGACTTATTACGAATAATATACGGCTTGTTTTGAATATTTTATATTACTCTGATCTTTTAAATTACAATAATAGGCCTTTGATTTGAAATTTGGTTTTGATCTAAATCTATTCTAACTCTTTGCGATAATGATTCTTGTTCACTTAAGCTTAAGATCAGGAGCACATAAGGGTCAGTGAGCCAGAGGTGTCGTCAGAGGTGTCTTATTGGATCACAGCTTCACTTCTTGCGGCGTATATTTATGAAAATGATGTTTGTGGATGATAAACAAATCAGTCAAACCGATGACGACGCCAGACTTTAATCAAATTCCAGTTACTATTCAGCTTATTCTAAATGTTTTTCAGGGTCTCAGTATCCTAATGTCCATAAACGCCTCCTCCTGCCCATCCAAACATGCAAACAATCACCCTTTTGTTCAGTTCTCAGTTATCTCAGCCGTTATCACTGAAGATGTTGAGGGAAGATGCAGTCTGAACTTCAAGCCTGTCATTGATAAAACCAAAAGAAAATGAAATCCCGAGAACCCAGCCCTGTCTCTGTCACATGTAAACCATTGATCAAACACTCTATAGGTTTATTTGTTCAATTTTACTCCAAATTGATAACCAGTTATTTGTTCTAAATTCTAATGTTGATAAATTGCTTGGTCTCTAATGTACAAGCTCTCATTTTCTCCACATGCCTTTCAGATTTGGAATAACAGCAATATTCTATGCAAAAACAAAGCCATTTTCTCTCAAATTTATATAACAATAATACAGTCTATGTGAAACGACTGCTCAGTAGTGAGGTGTATCTGATGTCAGAGCGTCTACATCAGATCCCAGTGACTCGAGGGAGTGTGCTGCTGCAGGGGGGTGGAGGCGAGCAGCAGCAGGACGGGGGAGGACACTGCCCCTGAGCCTTGTGTAACGCTCACTACTGGACGGTTGGGTTTGAACGTCTAAATATTTGATTACACTTTGAGATGTCGGCTTCAAGCTTGTGTACAGATGTTATCTAAAAAACCTCTACATCAGAACATCTTGCTCTCGCTCCTTTTGGGATCAAAAAGAAGAAACTATCATCTCTTTTTCTTTGGGAAATGCCCCTCATCATAACCTTTAGAAACATCTCATTCAATACGTCAGAATCTCATCATTTTACATTTGTCATTATCACACACATGTCATTTGTGGATTTTTATAATATCAGTAACTCATTACTATGTTATTATGTTTATGTTTTCAAATTGTTAATAATATCTGCAAACTTTAACATCCACAAATGTAAATTTACTTCCAAAAAGCCTTTATTTAAATTGATAGAAATGCAACAATAATCAGTCCCAGTCAATCATAAGCTAGAAGATTTTCACCGTGTCATTTTGTAAAGATCAGCTTTGTAACCCCTGGCAGAACATTTTATTGTATTACAACATGAACTTAAACAAAAGTGTTTTTGTCTCAAAACTAAAGGCCAACACAAATGAATCTGTGAAATGACTTTTCTGGATGTTTTCCGTCAAAGAGCGTCTTGTAAAAGCAGCTCTTCCTGACTCTGTGCAGTCTGCATCTGTTAGTAAAGTATTTTGTATCGAAGTATGAGCTAAAACCAGCGCTCTGATTGGCTGTGCTTGGGTGGTCCTCCCCAGTTTCACTTCGCCGTCTGAAAAAAGCTGAAAAACTGAATGCAAGGGACTGATGTGGCACAGCCGGGGAGGATTTAGATGCTAAGTCTATTTCTGGATCCGCTGTGTGAAAATCAGGTAACCCAGCTTTAAACATAAAGCTGACAACTCAAGTCAATAGTTATTTGTAGTTCAGGCTATTTAAAAGTTTTAATTTAATTGTATTTATTTATTTATTTTATTTAGTGTTTTAGCGAGACTCAGCTAATCCCCCACAGAGAATGAATGTAGCTGGAGGTGAAGACCCGTATTTATATATAACTAGCCGGGCACTATCAGGAAATGTTGTAAATGAAAATCAAATAAAAATCTAAAAACGGTTTATTGCCTTGTAAGTAGGACAATATTGTTAAAATAATATTAAAATATACACAACAACAAAATAAAAGCGAGGAGATGTTCCATCAAGTGGAGGAGTTCAAGTATCTCTGGGTCTTGTTCACGAGTGAGGGAAGGATGGAGCGTGAGATTGACCGGTGATCGGTGCAGCGTCTGCAGTGATGCGGGTGCTGTATCGGACCGTTGTGGAGAAGAAGCTCTCGATTTACCTCAATCTGTGTTCCTCTCTCACCTGGTCATGAGCTCTGGGTAATGACCCAAAGGACGAGATCACGGACACAAGCGCCGACACGAGCTTCCTCCACCGGGTGGCTGGGCACTCCCTTAGAGACAGAGAGGAGCTCAGTCACACGGGAGGAGCTCGGAGTAGAGCCGCTGCTCCTCCACGATAAGAGGAACCATCTGAGGAGGCTCGGGCATCTGTTCTGGACGAGGTGTTCTGGGCCGCAGAACTGGAGGGACTATGTCTATCGGCTGATCCCCCCGGAGGAGCTGGAGGAAGTGTCTGGGGTGAGGGAAGTCTGGGAGTCCCTGCTCAGACTGCTGCCCCCGCGACCGGCCCCGGATAAGCGGAAGAAGATGGATGGATGGAGAAAATAAAAGCATGCGTAAGAACGTAAACACAAAATATACAGCGCAAAACCAGCGGCAAAAAGTCAAACAAAAGCTCAGCCACAGCTCAGTCGGTCATATTCTTTTTTATTTGCTCGTTCACTTGATCATTTGTACGGTTGACATTTGCTGCCCTCTGTTTTCGTCTCTTCTCAGTTTCCAAACAGGAAACACCATCTCGCTCCGGCCCCCTTCGTTCGACTGTCCTGTTTGTTTTCTGTGCTTCTGTGGGGACTGTGTGAGGGTTTACTGGGGTCCTGTCAGTGCAGTGATGGGCAGCTCTCTCGGGTGCTCAGGGGTCAAAGGTCACGAGCTCCATTAATGCTGCTGCCGCGGATCTGCTTTGTGCATTCTGGGCTCGGCGCGGACGTCCACTTATCCAGGCTCTGACGCTCACAGATCGGTCTGAAGGTCAGGACCGTCTCAAGTGGGTGATGCAAGGCCCAGGTGCACCGCCTGAACCCGGGCCGGTCCCGTTCTGAGGCTCGGGTTTCTCATGGCCCCCTGACCAAGTGTGTGGGGCCAATAATAGACTTACAGTGGACTTGGCGTATCAGGTGTCGACGTGTCATGACCAGGATTAATATAGACACTGTGTGCGGCGCGTGGTGTCAGGGGCAGGGCTTGGACGTGGGGAAAACTCCGCTCATTCAATAGGAAACGCAACTTTTTCCTGTTGAATTACGCCTGTTTGAAGCACAACTATCAAGTCGAGTCGCAGCTGAGTCTTAGCAGATGTTGGGTTGGTAGAAAGGTAAACGGATTGTTCTGTAGATGTTAAAATACAGCAGGCTGGCATTTAAACCTGCAGCTGACAAACTTGAGCTGTTCGACCATTTGATTCTTCTCCGTGTCTTGGTGTCTGTATTCATTCATTTTCTCACGCTTATTCCCGGGGTCGCGGGTGACTGGAGCCTATCCCAGTGACTTTGGGCCTTAGGCGGGGTACACCCTGGACAGTGGCCAACTCGTCGCAGGGCTAACACAGAGAGACAGAGACAAGGACAGACAACCATTCACTCTCACATTCATTCACTAGGGACAATTTAGAGTTTCCAATTAACCTACACAGTCATGTCTTTGGACGGTGGGAGGAGCCGGAGAACCAGGAGAGAACCCACAGTAACACGGGGAGAACATGCAGACTCCACCCAGAGAGAGCGTGTGATGTTGGGGTGGTCCGGGATTCGAACCCACGATCTCCTTATTGGGCAGAAGCTCTAGCCGCTCTGCCACCGTGCACCCCCGTGTCTGTATTTGACACGATAAAACTCCTGAATTTGGTGTTTGCTCTTTGTTTAAAGGGGGTGAAAGAGCAGCTCAGATACTTCGAATGAGTGGTGTGTTTGTGAACGATCCTTCAGATCCTGGATTAGGATTAGGATTAGGGTTAGGTCTATATTCTGCTCAACCAAACTTTAGTTTTTTTTTTTAGCCATTTTTGAATAATGTTTCCTCTGAAAAAAATATGGTGAGCTCTGTTTGATTTTCTCTCCATTCTTAGGTTTCAACTTCACCCTGTTCTGTGAAACAGTTTGAAGACTTTTTCCCATTTAGTTTTGATATTGAGTTTTGTTAATTGCTAGGCTAAATTCTAATTTGTCATAAAGCCTTGAAATCTGACTCATTCTTCAATCCCTCGCTGGCCTGAGAGGGGAAAGTGCTCAGCTACAGCTACGTGAGCAACTGACGTCCCCCAGACATAACTGTTCATTTCTTTATGAATAAAACTAAATAAAAGTGAACTAGTTTCTGTTTATCATCAGCTTTTTCTTGGAGTATAATATGTTGTGTCTTGACTTGAGTGCAGTGCGTCGATAACGTGACGTCGACCTGAAGAAACTGTTCTGTATGTGATTGTACTTCCTTATTTCCACAAAAAATTAAGGGCGAAATGAAAAAACAAAAAAGGGGCCCAGAATGGAATAGAATGGTACAGTACAGCAGTGTTTCCCAACCGGGGGTACAGGGACCCCAAGGGGTACGTGAGCAATGACCAGGGGGGGCTTCAGGTTTCAGGTTTTAAAAGAAGATGAAATGCACTTATATCTAAAAAAAACAGTATTATTAGACAACTGAAAAGTGTTGACATTTGATATTTAGGTCTCCATAGCTTCATTAGTCATCAGCCTTCATCAAAAAGAGAACTAGATTGATAGAATTTTTAAAAAGCTTTAGTTTGACATAAAAGTGTAGTAGGCTATGAAATATTCCGTCACCTGCTTGTGTCTATGGAGATACAGTCAGGTCCATAGATACTGGGACATCGACATAATTCTAATCTCTTTGGCTGTGTTCACCACCACAACAGATTTGAAATGAAACATGTGCTTTAAGAGCAGATTTTCAGATTTCATTTGAGGGGACTGACATCCAAATCAGGTGAACGGGGAAGGAACACTTTGTATAAGCTCTTCCCACTTCTTAAGGGACCAAAAGTAATGGGACAAATTAACTCATAAATCAAACATTCATTTTTTTTAATGTCAATTAGTCAATTCCAGCCTGAAGTCTGGACACAGACATCTCCAGACACTGGGTTTACTGCTGGGGCTCTGCCTTTACTGCTGTTGTCTTCAGTTCCTGTTTGTTCTTGGACCATTTTCCCTTCATTTTGTCTTCACATACATGTCCACGCCATGACACTACACCCCCTGCTTCACTGATCATGTGCTTTGGATCATCAGCAGGTCCTTTCCTTCTCCAGAATTGTTAAGGCTTGTTTAAATGTTGTTTGGCAAACTCTAACCTGACCTTCCTGTTTTTGAGGCTCATGGATGGTTTCCATCTTGTGGTGAACCCTCTATATTCACTCTGGTGAAGTCTTCTCTTGATTGTTGACTTTGACTCACACACACCGACCTCCTGGGGGGTGTCTAACTGTTGTGAAGGGGTTTTTCTTCATCAGGGAAAGAATTCTTCAAAAGACATGGTCTTCCGCGTCCTTTGGTGTTGCTGAGCTCAACAGTGTGTTCTTTCTTTTTGAGAATGTTCCAAACACTTTATTTATCCTCACCTAATATTCTTGTTATCTCTCTGATGGGTTTGTTTGGACTTTTCAGCCTAATGATGTCTGCTTCATAGTGACAGCTCTGGGTCTCATATCGAGAGTCCAAATGCAAACAGCACACTTGAAATGAACTCTAGACTTTTTATCTGCTCCGTGTGAATGGGACACTGAGGGAATAAAACACACCTGGCTGAGGAACAGACGAGCGGCCAATTTGTCCCATTACTTTTGATCCCTTTAAATGTGGGAGGCACATGTACAAACTGTTGTAATTCCTTCACTGTTCACCTGACATGGGTGTAAATACCATCAAATTAAAGCTGGAAGTCTGCAGTTAAAGCACATCTTGTTTGTTTCATTGTGGTGGTATAAAGAGCCAAAAAGATTACAATTGTGTCGATGTCCCAGGACTTATGAGCCTGACTGGGTATCATTACTAAGTCTGCAATTCAGTCGTCATTGTTTCGTTGCACGTTTTATGCTTTTGTACTGTTCATGTTTATTACATGGGGCTATGATGGCACTGCCCTCGTCACCGGGACAACCACAGCATGCCTGGGCACCCGTCCCTGCAGGCGCATATTTGGCAAATTGGTGCCAAATTTGTATTTTTTTCTCCTGGTACATATGTAGCGCTGAGTGTTGTCTACATCTAGTGTTTTTATTCTGTGCATGTGTTATTCTCCTCTCACACTGACACATGCTGCTGTCACGTTAACTCATGAAACAAAGGACTGGATAGAGAAGTGCTGCAGTTATGGCCACTGTTTTATCTGATGTTTACCGTCTGAAAAACATGAAAAACAACAGAGACGACCCATGGTTATTGCTCACTTACATACTTTAGTCCGAGCATCATAATTATTTACCGTAATAATGAGTTTATGAGCACCTTTCACAACTTTCCATCACAATAAAGCCAAAACAAGTCTTTGATCAGATGCAGACAACACGCCGGTCCCACAGAGCTGCTTTTACAGCACGTCTGCACCGGAGCAGAAGAGATTTGTCTGAAATGTATGAAAAATGTTCACAGTCCCCTGATGGAGCCTTGGAGTGAGAACGTGAGAAATATTATGAGTGTGACATCATTTGACAATCCTTTAAAGTAACAACCTCCTTTACAAAAGAGATTGTTACTTTAAAGCACTGGTTCTCAAACTGGGGGTCTGGACCCCAATGGGGGTCGCAAAATGATTTCTGGGGGTCCACAGATGACGGAGAAAAATGTATACACTAGACCCCTTCAAATGCAGTGGTAAATGTAGATTCCTGTTTGTCGGCATCAAAGTCATTTTTCGAGGTCTATATTCTTGAAATAAATCAAACTTCAGATATAAGGCTAATTTATCACTTTGCGTGTCGCTTTTTTATGTTTAGGGGTCGTGAATGTGAACTATTGTTATTTTGGGGGTCGTGACTGAAGTTTGAGAAGCACTGGGTTAAAGGATACGACTGGCACTGAAAATATTATTCATTTATTTTTTAACTGTCTGCACTTCTGTATATATAGTCCAAGTCTATTCTATTTTATTTTGTTCTTAATTTTATGCATGGCCTTTTTTATATATATTTTGCTAATATTGTATTCATTGTTTTATGTTGCACCTTACGCTGAAGCAAGTTCCTGTTTGTGAATTTTGATCACTGACAATAAACCCATTCTGTCTCATCTACGGCAAGATACAGAAAAGGATCGATCTCACAAACTACACAGAGTAATAGCTATAGAAATGGTAAATGTAATCACACTATATACACATGCAAATTCAAAAATAACAAAAACTGTCAATATGCTCTTATTATTTGGCAAATATCAAAATTCTCTCAATCTAAACCTATGTTCAATTTAACGTTGACTGTGTGGAACTGAAAACTACAACTAACAAAAAAAAATCTCCAAATCTTTTCAGTATATCAAGAATTTATGTCATAAAGTGTATACTGCTGTGTTTGTTTACTGAACACTACTGAAATGTCTACAATGTATTTATGTATAAAGTGTAAAAAAGAAGAAAAGAAAAGAAGAAACAAACAAAAAAAAAACAATCTCCTTTAAAGTAACAATCTCCAGTGTCACAGGTTAGATCTGGGCTGTGGAGGAGTTTGGAGGAACAGTATAGCACCCTTTAGATTCTAACTGCTATTACTACATTGTTATAACATTGTTGAGTAAATAGTGATGAAACACTGATGAACCCTGTGTTCCCAGAATTCATCTGACGTCTGCTGCAGGACAGAGGAAGGACGTAACCTCCTCAGCCAAACTGCCCGGACTCTTCCTGATCATGTGCCTGACTGTGCTGCCCCGTGGTCTAAGCAGCTACAGTCTGATTGAACTGAATGTCCTCCCTGCTCTTCTCCTCCATTTTCATCCCACCGTCCTGTGCAGTAAAGACCAGTCAAACCAGTCCCAGTAGATAAACACCGGGGTTTGATTGAGAGCATGAACAATCCGCCTGTTTTGACGGGTTCTCTTTGGCCTGAAAGTGTCTCCACCGTCTTAATCTATGACAGATTCTTCCATTTTTGAATTATGACTTAGTTTGGTGGGAGGGCAATATGTATCATTATTTTATATTCATTTAGTTGCGGTTTGTGAAGACATTTTGAAAAATAAAAGTAACACAGTATCCCTTCGTCCATGTCATCAACATGCGCCAAGACACTGAAAATACAGCCATTTAAACGTAACTGACACATTTTTCTGACAGTATAAACAATAATTTAACTAAATTAATTTGTTGTCATTATATATTGTCAAATCAGAATTATTGTGGTGCTAGGTAACCTCTATCATGTTTGCTGCCCGTGTTCAAACAGGAAGTAACATTATAAACATAACATAAACTGGGGATGAAAGGGCAAAATGTTTAGTCAAATCTTAAATGTAACCATTTACACTACGTTTTTGTGAAATCTGTAGTCTAACTTGTCATGTAGACTTTAAGTGAACTGTACCAGTCAATCTTCACACCAAACCCAAATCTTGTGTTTTATCAGACTGTACTGGCCTTGTTGAGCTCTTGGAAAAGGATAGTTCTAAACCTTTGTATTCAGAAGCTCTGCTCTCGCCTGAAGCCCTCACAGCGATCCTTGGGCCGACTCAGCATGTTCCCTCGCTCTGTCCCGACTCCTGATGTGGTGAGAACAGCTGATACTGTGCAGGGTAAGCACAGCACACCGAGGAGATGCTCAGGTACAGACCACAAGAATGCCCCGTCAGCTCCAGCGTTCTAATAAAACTCACGAACCTGCTTTATGTCCCTCCTGCAGCACTAATGACGCATCTATAAATGAGGTTCTACCCACGAGAAGTATGAACTGTTGGAAATGCATGTCGTTTTTTTTTTTTTTTAGGGAAATTGGGTTAGTGTCCATGAGGTGCTTTGAACCCAGTATAAACCTGGTTTAGTGAACCTGAACCTGGTTAAGTCCTGGTTTAGTCTTTACGAGATGTTTTGGATCATTCATTTGCATCTATCAAGGATCTCATTTTAGACCTTTAAATCCCTGGTTTTGCTCTCCAGTAGCCAGTATAATTAGGCCCGAGCCCATTGCTTTTTAGTTAGTTACTTTTGACTTGGTTTATTCCTGCCTTAAACCTGGTCTTTTGGGGTTGTTTCCACAAGGGTCACTAGAGCAACGTTTCTGGTTCTCTTTGGAGCAGAGGGGTACCATCAGTGTCTCCAGTGTCTTAAGTGACACTGGACGGTCCATTTAAGCGATGCAAATGGACTGGCTACGTTAGCCTGATTTTGTATAAATATCCAACAATGCCGTTTAACAGCGAGCAAACGCAGAATAAAGTGGTCAAACAGTGGGTGATAGAGATGCTGTTCTTCATTAAAATGAATGTATCGGTTCCCCCACACTCACTGGTTAGTGGGAGTTCCCTCAGATGCCGAATGTATCTTTTGTATATAGAAGTTAAAAGTTAAGAACTATAAAGAATGCTAGATACGTAATAACCAATCCTTCCCAGTCAGTCCAAACACAAAGGAGGTCCAACAGTGATTTTCAGACGGTTGAAGCCTAATTAAAAGCAGTCATTCACCTTTGAGTAAACACAAAACAGATTTTTGTCTTTTAATAGCAAAACAACTGACAATGTAAAATGTCTGCAATGAGTTAATAAAATACATAAACTGCTGTAGCAACAAAAACATTCACATATTTTCTTCTTTTCAGCTTGGAGCTATTTTAACTATACTCTTCAATCTAACATAACAGAAAGAAAACCATAACATCCAGCTATAGTTCATGGTATTAAGACAACCGAGAAGGCCTCTGGAGCCAAACAAACCAAATGTAATGCCACGCTTCAGACAAGGCCATTTTCATAACTTATTTCTTATATTCCAGTCATTTGATGGTGTTTTAGTCTTCGAGTCTTTTTCAGTGTTGTGTGGGTTAGACGGCAGGAGCGGGTGGTGCTTGAGGGGGGTTGTTAACGGCAGCGGTGGTGGTGGTGGTGGGCGTGGCTTGTCTGGGCAGTGTGTACATGGCACCTAGAAACTGATCTGCGATGCGCCCCGCCTCCCGGAGCCCGCTGAGCAGAGCGCCGTGCACCGTGGCTGGGTAGTTTCTGATTGTGTGCTCGCCAGCGAAGAACAGGCGCGGCACGGGCTGCAGGAGCAGGTACAGGCAACAGTATTAAAGTACAATTCAGACGAGCAACAGTGACTGACTACTCTTAAAGAAGACATGCTTTAGTCAGCTATACACTTATACACACATGGAAAATTGTTTTAGAATTCATTTTAAATTTAAATATTTCCAATAAAATGATTTGATAAAAGAAACAAGTTTCTGCCTGTCCCAACAAAAAGCTGCTCTGTAGGAGCCCACTGCTATTGACTTGGTTGTAATTGGCTGGGTTTATGGCTGTGGTGTAACAGTCGTGTAATACCTGAGAGGCCCCTGGGATGGCGGGCCCCGGGGTGATGGGCTGTGCCATCAAGTCATAGTCGTTTCCAGAGGAACCTGCAGCTACATATGAGTAGGAGCCCCTCGCCCAGGGGTCTGCGCGCCATCGAGTCACTACGGTCTCCTTAGGCTGCAAACACAAGCGTGAATATTAATAATGCACTCCGTGTTCAAATCGTTTGTCTGCTGTAATCTTTGCACACGATCAGCTCAGGTCAAACTGTTCAGCCTTAAAGCAGAGGCAGACAGGACAGGAGCGAGCCTGCACTATGACCCCTGTGACAGGGGTGAGCCTGCACTATGGGCCCTGTGACAGGGGCGACAGGGGTGAGCATGCACTATGACCCCTGTGACAGGGGCAAGCCTGCACTATGGGCCCTGTGACAGGGGCGAGTCTGCACTATGGCCCCTGTGACAGGAGCCCTGTGACAGGGGCGAGCCTGCACTATGACCCCTGTGACAGGGGTGAGCCTGCACTATGACCCCTGTGACAGGGGCGAGCCTGCACTATGACCCCTGTGACAGGAGCTTACAGGCTGACTTGGGGAAATGTTTTCTGGACTGCAGAGGATTTTTGTGCTGCAGTACCAAGGACTGACCACTAGTCCAGCTCACGGCAGGCTTGAGCTAGCCTATATCCATACCTGTGGCACAGCACTGCTCCCAAAGATGCCCTTCAGAATGGCCAGACAGCGGCCGACAATGACGTCATCACTGATGTTCTCCATGATCCCAGCCGCCTCACCCGCCATCAGAGCCAGGAGTATGGGAGCTGAGGAGGAACAAGACACTCTGTTACCCAGAAACCAACCACCATGAGCCATTTACCCATAACCCTAGGAACTAACACTAGGAAGCAAAGAGTAGGATAATGCACATATTATGCAAAATTGACTTCTGAGGCAAGCTGAAGCAGCTTGTTGCACGCGCAGCACCGGCAAATGCTGAGGGCGCAAGAAGGAGAGACAAGCCACTGCTCCCCACACAAAGTCAGCAGCTTTTAGCCAGGCTTTATTTTGCCCCATAGTCACTGACTAATAAGATTTACTAACAAGTCTCTAGATTCAACATGTGAATTACTCTGGAGAACCACAACACAGCAGCACTGGGGCTCCACTGGAGACCACTGACAGTATGTGGACACAAGTGAACAGCCGAAGGAGTAACCCCAACTGCACCACGAGCTCAATTCAAATGAATTCTGTAAAGCCCCAAATCACAACAGCAGTTGCCTTGGAGAGTTTTTGATTTTTTATCAACAGAAAGTTAGGAAATTAACAATGAAACAGAGGGAGAAGAAGAATGGGGGAGGGGTGTGTTCTCAGAACAACAGGTGTTCTTAGAATAAACAAAGGCCCATTTGAATCTTGGAGAAAAGTGAAATAATAATGTATGATTAAATGACAGATATTTACTACAGAAAGTTTGAGCTTGTTGATCTATTACACCCCAGGTTAAAAAGGAAATCTAAATTGTTCAAAATTTTATGAGAAATCCTGAGATTATGATAAATCTTTCCTTGTCCATCCAAAACAGAAATCAGACCAGAATGACTTTTGTTTTCCACAGTATATTTTAAGCTGTATAATGTGATTGTTCAAGTCAGTCACAGCCACATTCCCTCAATATCAGCAACAAGTCCTTGCAGAGCTTTCCTAAAAATGAAAACACGCTGTTCTGCCCATGTGAGCGGTGCCTGTGCGTGTCTGAAGCCCTGCTGTACCTTTGTAGAGGTTCCAGAAAAGGAAGAGCTCTCCTCGGCTGGCGGTGGTGGAGCCCACGTGTCCAAACAGGTTCACACTGGGGTCCCAGAAGACTCGGTCAAAGCACAGAACCACCTAGAGACAAACGCAAACATGCCGAGTTCCTATGCTTCTTGAGAACATTACATTGATTCATTCATTTCCTGGAGACTAACCTTCACCTATTTTAACCTGTATCTGAACTTTGAGGGGGACACCAAGGCATTTTGTTGTTTTTTGGTTGATCTCAAAATCAAAGCTAACGTGGAAGCTTTCACGTTCTCCACAGAGACATAAAGATGAGCCCTTGAGTAAAGCCTACACACCAAACTTGACACTTTTGGACTGAAGATTTTGGTGGATTAGGTGTTTATGCTGGATTTTTTCAAGTTTTAACTCAAAAAAATGAGGCAACATTTGAATTTTGAAGCCAGTTTTAGTCAGATAAAGTTTTCTCAAATATCATATCAGATGCAAAAAAAAATGTTCGGAGATTTTAGAAATCTAATATGTCAACAAAATAAAGCAAAAAAAAAAAAGAAACCTGACTATCCATTTTTCAGATTTAGATTTTGTCAGACTTTAGATCGCTGTAAGACGTGGCTAAAGCTAGGGCAAACGGAAAACTCCTTCCAGTTTCTCCTCAGCATTTCCAGCATCTTTTTCATTTCTTTGCAAAGTCTACGTCATGATTTAACTTCTCTTCATGTAATGCTTTGGATAATGTTAAATGCATTATGCACTGGAAATATAATATTTTAGTCTTGACAACGCAAGTGCCGTGCATCGATAAACAGGAAATAGCTGAAGCTAACGTGCTTTGCTAGCTTTGTTTTACTAAGCATGAGGGCTCAACATATTAGGTAAAGTTAGGCCAGTGGTTCCCAACCTTTCTTCCTTGAAGCCCCCCCTGCGTGAACCAGACACTTTGCTGGGCCACCCTGGTCCAAAGCTGTGGCCCTGACAAATGCATTGAATGATAAAAAATATTACTGAGAAGCATTTATTTCAACAAATACTGATCAGTTGAGTTTTTTCAGTTCTCACATCCAAATGTTCCCCGCCCCCCAACACTTCATTGTCCCTGTATTGTCCCTACGGGGACAATGTACCTCCAGGCATTTCCTCAGGAGCATTGGTTGCTTGACGTGAAGTACCCGGGGACCCATCTCCAGATGTTTCTGCTGTGTTTGGTAGGGCTACCTTCGCTGCAGGATTTTTACCTGGTGCATGTTTTGAGTGATGGAGGAAACTGGAGCACCCGGAGGAAACCCACCCACACACGGGGAGATCCAAGCAAACTCCTCACAGAAAGGCCCGGACTCGACCGGATTGTGATCCTGCAACCTGCTCGCTATGAGGCGAGAGTGCTAACCGCTCCGCCACCGCGCGCAATATAAGATAGCATTTGTGAAGATATGGTTCTTTTCTGTACCAGTGGTCTGAATCAATCAGTTATGGACCCACCTTGTTGAGATTTCCGAAGCCCATCCTCTGAATGGCGGAGGTCTTCCACTCAGGCAGGGGCGGCACAAACTGCACCGCGGGAGGCTGCTGTTTGAGCACGCCCAGGGGCAGCGTGCACAGGACGGCGTCACACTTGTAGATGAAGGTCTGAGTGGTGGAGCGAGTGTTCACCGCGATCACCTCACAGCCTGAAGGATGGCACCAGAGGAGGAGAGTTAAGGACAGAAGCAATCACAACCTGAATATCAGTCACAGTTAATGAAAGTTATATAAAGTTCATCAAAATATTCCATCTCCATGGGTTTGTATGCATACTTTGGAGGGTTCTCACAAACATGTTCTGAAACACAGGGATTCTTATGTCAAATAATTGAGTGTATGACATGTTTCTCCAATTATTACTTTGTTTGGTGCAAATGTATTTAAAGTTTTTACAGGTCTAAAAAGGAATCCCTCCGACATTGCATTTTTATGCAACGTTGTGTATTGATGACAGAGACGAGTCCCTGCACGGCTGACACGGTGGGGCTTTAATTATGTTGTCTGCTCTCATCATCAGTATCATGTAAAAGGGGATGGTTTGTGTCACTAGCCTGTTCCCAGAAGCACATGCATCAGATTTGAATTGTATTACTCTGATCCTTGCTGCTGGAGCTGGACTGCCTTCAGGAGCTGTACTTACCAGAGGCTGTGTAGCGGACCTGCCGTACCGCTGTGTTCAGTTTGATGTCCAGTCCCTCTGCCAGTGCTACAGGGACACACGAGTACCCGTTTCTGACAGTCAGGTGGCTGCCCGTGAACTCAAAGTCATCGTCCTGGGGAGAGCCAGAGACAAAAAGGAGAGAACACTAAATTTAGAGCAGGAAAAATATATTTATTTTTAAAAACTTATTTGTTGTTTATATTTTTGGGAGGGACATAGAAGTGCGTTAAAGTGGCCAGGAAACATATAGTGACATATAGATCAGGTCAGCCAAACGATCTGTCGGACGGGGACTTTTTTTGTATGTATGGTGCATTATAAATAAAATCATGTGTCTAATTATGATTCTTTGATTCTATTTTAGACCTTGTTTAATTCTGGGATAGTCCTGGTTCAGACCCAGGTTGTACTACTACTTACTAATCCTACTTTAATTATGGAATGGCAATTGGGCAGTGCAACGTTGGTAAAGCCTTTTACATTTTATTTTCAACAAAAATCTAATACAGCAGTTGTATTATCAGTACAGAAACCGGTCTAGAGTGGGGAGATTGTTGTACAACCCCATACTATGTCAAAAGGGGGAAGGGGGGTGCATTGTGGCCACAGCCCCTCTGAAAAATCTGTCCCTCAGGAAAACTGAGCTGAATAGCCCTGTAAACCATCAGGAGAGAAATCTTGGTGATCTTGGCTCCATTTGGGTGCAGCACAAACCTGGTGGGGCAGGGACATTTGACAGTTGGACAAGTCTGTACCTGGTCCCAGTGCTTGAGGGAGAGAGTGGAGAGGGGTGTGGCGTTGGCAAACTCCAGGTTTGCAAAGTGCCAGTCCAGGATCTGTCTGTCCCGCGACGACAGGTACACGTCACTGAGGGCGAGAGGGAAGTGGTTCCAGAGGTTAGACTGGCGTGCTCCTTTGTGACTGAAGGCAATGGATGCATGGCTTCAGAACGGAGTTACCTGGGAGGGTTGGCTTCCAGCTCTTGCAGCTTCTCCTCCAGTTTGGCTTGGCTCTCCACAAGCTCGTCGTACTCCTGCACAACAAGGACACAACACAGATCAGCCACATGCTTCTATGAAACCATGTGCACTTACAGATTGTACAATAGGAAGTGCCTTATTCATACTTTGCAGTGTGCATGTAAAGCCCTATTTGGACAGGATTAGCTTTACCTTTACGTTGGGTAAATTGTAAGAATTTTAAATGTGATGTGAGTTTCTAAGTCTCGTCCAGGTCTGTGAAAGTGACAAAAAAAAAATCAACTTAAGTTTACCTATTGTATTTCAGCAAACTCCTCAAAGTCCTCAGGTCATTCTAGTCCTGTGTGAAAGCTCTTGTCTGTGATTTGGGTTGTTTTTAGACTGAATTCATTTACCTGCTATGCACAAACTATTTCTACAGTGCATTTTAGGCCCAGATTACTAAATACCATTTTCATCCACCCCAAACGATTCTTCAAACCAATAAATGTTTTTCTACAATTAAAAAGCAAAAAAAAAACAACAAACTACAGTAAAGACGTGACCTGGACGTACAAGCCCGTAGTGGTTGGTACAGAAGACCGAGCAGGAGGCTTGGGTGCTTTTTAGATCGGGGAGCTGTGTCAGTGCTATGATTGGTCGGATGTTATTCTGATTGCTGATCACAATGTGCTAAAGAATGACATTTCAGGTACATGACGCTAAAAACAAACCTGAAATAGAAGATACGCTAATGACATGTATGAATTTAAAGGTTCTTGTCATATTTCTGTGCGAAATATTTCTGTAAGGAAGTCTGTAAAAAAGTAGATAAGTGACATTTAGTGGTGACAACCATTAGGAGTGCTAGAAAACACATGAAAAAATACAAAATGTCAGTAGCCCGGGTCCTGTTTATTTGATTTTCTTCAAAAATGGTGAGTGCAACCAACTGAAAAACAGACTGCTTTACATGCACAGTCCACACAGCCTCAGAACCACGGTTGCTACACACCAATTTTAAAAAAAGGCAAGTGTTTTACAAGCTTGGGGATTCAACACTACCACTACAATCTACACTAAATAGGGCAGAAATAGCTCTGGTTTGTGGTCTGAACAGAAAAATTCCAACATAAGATTCCAACAACGTAGGAGGGATAATATTGTTACACTTAATTTCTCAACCCAATGCTGCAAGCCAAATTGTTTTGTAATGTTATTTTATTACCATCACTGAAGAACAAATATTCTGCATTATTCATTTTTGTTATTGTCCTTTACGCTCTTGTACCTTTATTTTGGCATCTCATTTTAGAACTTAAAATAATGTGTCTACTAAAGGCATTCCCCCACATCAGGAATTGTGTTAGTGCTTCTACTGGCAGCAGAGGGAATTATAAATAGGAGAAAATCCTTGCTGGTCCCGGCATGTTAATGTAAGCATGCAGTTGTACGGAACTTTTGAGACAGAAACGTTTGAGACGACGACACTGGGATAAGTTATGGACTTGAAACCAGCGCAGGAGATCTCGGAGATCTACATATGATGTCATAAAACTGGGAAATTGGGAGTGTTTTCTGAGGCTCCAAAGGGAGGACATACTTGTCAGCATGTAACCGTGAATGAAGCTAAATACAACTGCAGGTATGTTTTTGATGAGGGAACAATGTAATAACATGGTTAAAAGTTTGTATAACACGTGTCTTTTATGTGCTTGCTATGGTTATACCAAAAGCTCCCATAAAGCAGTTCTTCCACACACCCACATATTGTACCACCATCAAAATATTTTTTATCTTTCCGTTCGGCTTAAACGCATAACAATATTTAGTCTTCAAATATAACACAGAGGCAGTACATTCCTCCCCAGACCGTCAGTGTTTGGCCCACGTTAGCAATAGCAGCTGTCTTTAGACCGACTCAAACCTGGATCCTAAATACACAGCGCGCAGCAGTGGAGGTGATTTATACACTCCAAAAATAAGACGGTAAACCTCATTGTAATAATACGCCATAACTGCATTCCAGCACTTAAACACAGGCTGTCAGGGCTCACGTAGCAGAGAAGGACATGGAGCAGAGCTGCGACCCACATTCTACGGGGGAAAAGTTTAGCCTTAAAACATTTTTAATCCAGTGGAAGATGTGCTTTTAAAAACTTGGTTTGAAATAGTGTTGGGTAACATTTAGGGATGTCAAGATTGTCCTAGATAATCACAATTATCAATTAACCAAATTCAGTATAATTGTAAGTAACACTTGAAAATAAATGTCATCCATTCAACTATTTCAAGTAGTTTAATCTACCCTAAAAAAAAAACTAAAAAAACTGGACGCAAAACGGTTTTATATCTGCCTGGCTGTTTATGTCACACCAAGTTAAGAAAAGAAAGATGAATTTCCTAAAACCGGTCACAAACTTGAGAGCATTATAAAGGATGGAAAAAACAAGATTTTCAGGCCTCAGGATTGTATTTAAGCTTTAAAAAGAAATAAGTTATGGTTAGCTTAAGAACGTTAATATCTGTAGATAGATCTGTGCAGTAAAACCTAAATATCTGGATTTTGCTGGATCAAAAATGTCAGTGTGTCATAATCTCCTATTACCGGTAAATAAAAAATAAAGTAAAATACAATAGTAGATGTATTTACAAAAGACTCTGATATCACTGAAGCTTCTATTCCACTTGAAATCTATGATCCCTGCCCTGTTGGAGCAGTGGTCCTGGGTCTTACTTTGCACAGAGCAGTCAGGTCACGATGTTTGCTCTTCACTAAGAACTCTGCGGTGATATCTCGCGGCGGCTTGACCTCGCTGGCCTCTTTGTACTGCTGGTGGAGCTCTTTCACGCGCTCCTTTGTGGACACCATCTTGGATAGGTCAGAGAATAAAGACATTATTATTAAAGCAGATGACAAAGACTGAGAAATGTTTCCAATCAATGAGTCGACTGACTTTGTTTAGGAGGTCTCTGAGCTCCTCTTGTGTTTTGACGATCTTTTTCCAGTGCTCGATCTGTTCATCTTTGACGTGTTTCTCTTGGAGTCTGAAGAACAACAACAGCTACTTGCTTAATAATTGCTTTATTATACGTAGATATGGTTGTCAAACAATAAAACACCCAGATAGTAACGAATAACAAAACTGGATGCCGAGCTAGTGAGTATTAACAGTTTGATGAAGCGACTAATTAAAAATCAAATCAATTATTTTTGTAGAGCTCAGAATCACAACAGCAATTGTCCGGGAAGGGCTTTTCAAAAATTGTTGATTCAACCAACAAAAGGTTAGAAAATAAAAAATGAGGCAAGAGGAGAAAGTGAGGAGAAATCTGAACATTGTGCACAAATAAAATGTGGAGTTATATTTAGTAGTTAAGAAGTTAATACGCATGGAGTGGTTTTCAAACGCAAACCTCTCTTCTCCTTTGGTTTAGTCACTGGCCATGTTTCAAGGAGCAGATTCAATCCAAATCCAGTTTGTTAACCCTGAAAAGAGGTCATCAACAGACTAAACCCCGAGTCAGTAACCACGGTAACTCTGTGTGAACCTAACCTGGTTATATTCTTCATACTAAGTTTTCATTCAAGTAAAACCTTAATTTTACATCACTTTTATTTTCTTTCAAACCTGAAAATAATTTCTCATGTGCTTGCCAGTGGTGCAGTGGTTAAGGGCTTACACATGTGTGGCTGTTACCACTGCGGCGTTGTGGGTTTGATTCCCGGCCTCTACCATTTGCCAAATGTGTCTACACTCTCTCTTCCCCCGTTTCATGTAACAACTTTCCTGTCTAAGATAGCCTATGGGCCAGAAATTTCTAAACATAAAAAAAAAACAAAAACAAAAAAAAAAACATCTCCACTGTTACTTCCTGGTCCACGATGGCCGCCTCCCCTGGTTCCCCGTTGCCGTGGTGCAGCTAAACCGATCTGCTCCAGATCTGTTTTCTGAGCTGACCCAGTATGTGTAAGATAACTCTGAGTCAAGAACTAAAATCAGGTTCAACCTGCTTTGTGAATTAAGGACATTTGTCCAAAATGACTGTAGTTAACGGTGTAGTTTTATTTGAGACTGTTTTTGTGGCCCTTTTTGAGCAGGAATAATCCTGTTGTAGACCTGGTTTAGATCTGGTGCTACTCGGCATGCCAGATATGATCTTACTTAACTGGGGAGTGAAATGTTTGACAACCTGTGCCCTGTTCTAGAATGATGATAGCAGAACGTTACTGACTGTATGACCACCTCCAGGGCCTGCCCCAGAGACACGGGCTTGTTGTTGAGGAAGTTGAAGTCCAGCTGGTGGCTCAGGTAGGATGTGGCCTCCAGCAGACGGTTGAACTCCTGCTCCACCATCTCGTCCTTCTCCTTGGGCACCTGAACACATGACAGCTCAATTACATGGGAACCATCAGGAGAAGGGCTTGGAACCAGCAAAGGGCACATGCAGCAGGGAAAGAGGAAAGATGCATGCCACGCTACAGGCAAAGCTGCCATGCCATGAAGAAGAAAGGTCATGCTGGCTATGGACAACGGCGACATAAAGTCAAAAGGAAAGTTATAGTATTAGCCTGGTAAAGCTGCAAGATGTATGTTAGCGAGGATAAATGATAGAATATGGAGTTCCCTCAAAAACATTTGCTAACACTTTAAAATAAGCTTCCTTTGTAACCTAAGGTATTTATAAATACAATTATTTGACGGATGACCTTGACAAAAAAAAACAAAAAACGTGTGTGTTAAACCATGTACAAAATGTTTATAGGGGAATTAACAAGCTTAGTAAAATGTTTTCAGCAACCAAGTGATAAATGCGAGTAAATGTAACGTCTTAAACTTTATGAGGGAACCTTATTTTAAAGCATTACCATACTTGTGTTTTTAAACTGCATTAGAACAGATTACAAAACATTACAAGTCAACCCTGAGAAAAGTAACAATTGGATAGAATGTGTACAAGAGCAGATGTTACATAACATTAATTATGATTTTTATTTATTAGCTCTTTTTAATCAAACTGTAAACTTAAAGTCAGCCAGAAAATGAGGAAACCCCAATGAAAATAAGAATGCTATAATATGACACGAAGTGCGGGGGAGGAAATAGTGCTGCAAAAAAAGAAAAAGGCAAAAAATGTCACTGAAACATCAACGGAATTCCTAAATGAGCTATGGCTTAACTGTATTTTTATGATTACTTTTTGCTGTCATATTTAAATGCAGGTGTTTATATATTTTGGTAAGTGTTTTTCTTATATTGGTAATGTTTACTTTATTAAAAGAAAAATACTATTAATCCCTCTCATGTAAGAGCAACATCTGATGCTGATTTTTGTATAATTTTGTATCATTTATGAAATAAGACATTACCATTTATTAACTGTATTAGTTTCAGGTAATTCATCCTCAACTTATGATTTGTGATGTTGCTATTAAAAAGTGAACTCCCTGTAAACACATGCCAATGAAGAGCCTGTTCAAGAAAATATTACACATTGTACTTTGATCAATGCACTACAGAACCTTCTGAATGCTGAACATCAGAATATTCAATCATAATCCCAGAATGGAGGTGACTAGAAGAAAAATGAATGAACTATAACCCAATTACTTGATTAAGTGACAATGAGATCTAATTTTCGATTGAAAATGTACTATTTAGTAGCTCCCCATTTTTTCGCCTTTGTTTTGTTTTTTAAATCAAAAATGTGTGGTACAGTATGCAGTAAATACTTGTCTAGTAAAAGCTGTGGATGAAGATGGAATGATGAAAATAAGATGAAGGGCAAAATGATAGAAGATAAATAAAGTGATACATACACTGGTGCACCTTTCCCCCTTTAGCAGATGAACACGGAGGCATGGGAGAGAGAGAGACACATGTTAAGTACACACATAGGCTTATGCATTCAATATGCTGCTGTTTAAACTAAGTTTATGGACATCTCTTAAGGCTGTGCAACATATAAATAGAAAAACTAACCCAAGCCACAAAAAAAGATGATCCTGAGAATCAGCTTGGCAGTAGTAATGAGTAATTACGTTCAATTTATTCTAAATCAAGTCAAAATATCTATATTTTTTCTTTTTATCAGGCCTCTTTTTAAAGTAAATTATAATTTCATGGTTGTTTGGTCTTAACCACATGAACGGAGCGTCTGCCTTTCCCTTGGTTTAGATTTTAAGATTTAATTTCTCGCATACAATTGTGATTATGATTGACAGTTCGTCGTGTGTCAAGTCCGTAGATCTCCACTTCTCTGTTGTTCTAATTGGTCGGCTGGAGCGGACTCCGCCCCCTGCTCTGTGAACGTGCACAGATTCATTGAGAAAATGCGGGGTTGTCAGAGCCAGCCCTGAAGCCGCTTTGTGGTACGGCTTATCCAGAGATGCTCACGTCTGTGTTACTCCATCTACGTAAGAAACTGAAGCTGCTGAATCAGAGCACAGGCCTCTGCTGTGGAGTCTTGGGCCCTCTGCTGGCAATAGTTGGAAATAAAAAAGGACTACCCATGCACTGACAGTTTTTTTTTTTTTTAATCACAGTGTAGTTACAGATGTTTAGTAAAATATTTTGCAGTTTGCTTACATGCCATCGCAGGGAACAGACTGTAAACACCATGCTAATAAAAAGTACTAGCAAACAACCACTGCAGACATTCAGTATAAATCTCTGCTCTCTAATGCTTTAGGACATCTACCATTTTCCACAACAGATTTGGAGAAAGAGTGAGGGCACTAAATGTCTGTAAAGTATTTGGGGCGATGTAATCTGTTGCTGTTGGGAAGTAAACACCACCAGGTTCTAGTTAAGCGTGAAACATAATACGACCGCACTGGAAAACTAAATGCATTCACAATAAAACACATGTCTCCCTCACATTCCTTTTGCCTCCTGGGAGAAAAATCATGGCTGACCTGCGTGATTTGGTCAAATAGGCAAAGACTTTTTCACCAGTAAAAAAGGTGTTTCTTTGGATTAAATGTCATATGTTGGTTTTACGATTATAGTCTAATTTCTCTGGAAAAGTTCAGGGGTGTTCAGGAATTTAGTCGCAATTATATATATATATATATAAAATCACAGTACATAAAATACATAAACTACAACAATTCTACCTTTACAAGTTAATTTCTAAAGAAGTAAGAAAATGCCTCACGTCTCATTTAAACACGCAGAAGCTACACTAGATTTTAAAGGTGCACTGTGTAGTTTTTCTGGTGTCATAGGTGTGTAAAACTGTAGGGATAACCAAGTGACAACCTTTTTCCCAGTGAACTGACGTGACATTTACCAGAGAGAGTCGTTTTTGGGGCACTTTCACACTAACATCTCTAGATAAAAAGTTTAGCAGAAACTCCAATAATAATGGATTCCTTGCCTAAAGCCTGTGCAAACCCCAGTAACACTGCTTATTTACGGACCAATACTAATCATACAGGGTTTGTTTTCTTCACTAATGTTAGATTGAAGTTAAATAGACTGGATTATTCAGCCTTTTGCATCAGATGGGAAACTACCAATTTTGACCTGTTCTGTTTTACCTTTTCAACCTAAGGTCAGCAGCTAACGTTAGCTTTTTAGCTCTTTACACTGTGGCTCTATTTAAGAGTGGTTTATTCAAAATGTGGCTTAAAAGAAAACTAGTATGCATTTTTCATATTGTTATTAGCCTTTAAACATGCTCCTGAGCACTTTAAATTTGCCATCTCATGTTTTGAAACTTTTTTTTTTTTTATTATGCACTATATGAACAAGTTTCTCTGCTGTATGGCCTGAGTGTATGCAGCAGTACATGGCGCCTAGCGCTATACACTATTTAGTTATGTTACCACTTCAAATGTTTTTGACCATCTGAGGGGAGAGGATTTTCAAGCAAACATTCCTCCAAATATGTTTTTGATGACAGAACATTGTTAGAACAATGCCTTAAAACAGTGCAGAGATCCTTTCGCTCAGTCACGCTGTGCACAGTTTAAAGATCTGCCACAGTCCCGCTGTGGTCTGTTATGACCCATCAAGTGGAAAAACAACAAAAAAACAACAACAGCTGACTAAGGGCATGTAAAAAAAATTGAAAATTGTGCATCCCTAGTAAATTGCAAAAAAGAAGAGGAGGGGGGGGAGGACTTGAAAACCATACATTCTTACAGTGCTGCCTCAGCACAGATCTGAGTTTATTACCATACAGTGAAACATTCCAGGAGGGACATATGCAGATGGCAAACTAGGGTTGCACGGTTTGAGGAAAATATCTAATTGCAATTTTTTCTGGCAAGTATGACCAACTCTTTTTCAAGGGTAACCAAATACTTGTAGACTGGCAAACGAATTAAATAATCACCTTAAAACATTGCATTTAACGCAGAAGGGTCAAAATAATGAAACTAACTATCTGCTATGGAAGGCCCACCATGTTCTGCATGGAAATGCAGAGTGGACGTGCTTTGTACTGACCGCTTGCCCGTTGGCCTCGTACAGTGGACACTTCTGCTTGATTTTGGCCAGCTCCATGTTGACCTGCTTGCTGACCACTGCCATGGGGTTCCCCCCTGGGAACAGAACACACACATGTCACACAGTGGTCTTTAGGATTAGGATAAATAGTTTGGTTGAGTGTGAAAGCAGAAATGACATTGCCCTCTAGAGGATGATGTGGACAGTGACAGCTGTAAATCTAAAAGGCAAGTAGAGGTGGATACAGTACAAAGTTACATTTACTTGAGTCACTTTTTCAAGAAATAGTAACTTTCTAACACTACATTATTACTTCTACTGGAGCAATATTTTTATTATTTTATCTTACAGTGGGAAGAGGAACCAAAACTTTTACTCAAGTGAGTAAATCTTCAAGGGACATAAGCTTTATATTGATCATTTGAAATTATTTGAACGTTTGTTTTTTGCACCGCTCCTTCAGGTATGATTTAGTTTCTCATTTTTTGTGTCTATCCTTTGAAAATACCAACGTTTGTGTATTCTTTAATGTTTTTACTCCAACTTGAGTCATTTCTTGGATCACTACTTTGTACTTGTACTTTAACTTTACTTTTATTCGAGAACAGTTTTTGGATACTCTATCCACTTCTGGTAGCAATTGACGTTATTGCAACTTTTTGGGAATTGAGACTTTGTTTTGAATTGTTTGTAGATTAGGGGTTATACTTCATTTTGAGCTTTTGTTCCGCTCAAATTAACTTTATACGATAAAATGAAGACCAAAAGTAGTTTCTCGTTATTGCTGCAACTGTGCAGAGCTTAGCACACATGTTTGCTAATGGCAGGGGGATATAAAGAACACTTAAACTCCACAGAACTATAATTAAAACTGTAAGATGACCTCAAAATGGCGCCGTATTTGTCCCTATGGAATGCGCTCATTGGCGCATGATTACTTCCGCATTACTTCCTGATATGGAGGCTGCCATCTTTGCTTTAGGGACACCACGTGATGACAATACCTTGTTTAAAAACAATTTGACAGATTCAGAAACCTCTTATTTAAAGAGAGAAAAGCTAATCGTATTACGGTGTCCCAAAGTCTGTATCAGTGGTAAATGTAAGCATCTGTTGTTTATCTGCTCTTCTACTTTATTTTGCATTTTTGTAACTAAATATTTAGCAGAGTTGTAGACTTTTGTATTTTTATCAGACTATTTTGAGCTGTTTCAGGAGAAAATGTCCTATGTCCTGTTACTCACCTTTGACTCTCAGTTTAGCTACTCGTTGCCAAAATTAAGAATATTGGGATGTCATCTGTATAACTTCTACAGTAGCTTTTTTTATTTTTTTTTTTTGAATAATTTGAGCGTGAAGTTCTCATATTTGCTCCAGATCCTCTACTTACCCAGCCCGGTGACCACCATGGCTCCCAGGTCAGCCACGTAGTTCCCCTTCCTGAACGTGGCCACTCTGCCCCCAACACGATCCTGACACAAAAACATTATCATTCATATATCCATTTTTTTCACACAACTTCAGTTTGCATTGCACAGTCCTACACAGACGTCTTACCCTGGCCTCCAAGACAGTCACATCCATCCCAAAGCTCTGAAGCTGTCTGGCCGCAGCGAGGCCAGACACTCCTCCTCCAATCACAATGACCTTACCAGTCTTTTTAGCTGTGGAGAAAAGAAAAGAAAGTTATGTTACAATTCTAGTGTATTCAAAACAGTCCAATTGAAAATGAGGTCATATTTGAGGCACAGTTACTCCAAAATAAAATGACTACCCAAAATGAAAGGACAATTTTCTTCAATATTTAGAGGGTTTATTGAGGTAGAGGTGTTGACAAAAGTTACTCTACTTTGAGACTTTGCATTGAAAGGCAAGGTCAATGGGGAAAAAAAGAACATTTAAAAGATATAAATTTGAAATTTCTTCCGTAGTTTACTATAGTGTACTACTTTAATGTAGTTTAGAAATGAGGAAAATATGCATTACAGGTTCTTCATCATGAATGTTAAGTTATAAATAAAGCATTTATGGGTAAAATTGGCCAAAAAGTCACATATTTGGGTCATTTAAATCTGAAAAAATGGACAGAGCTAGCTTTAAATTTCTTCATTTTGTTGACATATTAGATAAGTAAACCTACAGGGGATTTTTTTAGATGTAATATTTAGAATGAATTTGTAATTGGCCAAGTAAAACCAATCCTTCTGTACAATCTGTCAAAATCTTGTCAGTCCTTCTACTAAAAGGTACTTTTAGAGATGATCTTTGTCTCATTTTGGGCATTTTGTCGGTTAGGGTTTTCCCCTAGCCAAAGGGACAAATAAAAGGAATTCTGATTCTGAATTAGAATGTTACATCAACCTATAGATGGAAGTGGATTAAATAAAATAATGTAAATGCAGATTGGACTATGTTGTTATTTCCAAGCAAGAGCTTTCATGTTTTGACAAAATACATTTAAAAAATATATTGCCTGTACAGTCAACAGCTATTTTTTGCGCACATTGTAAGTAGAAGTCTGATAAAGGTTAATAATTGATTTTATAAACAGAGGCGCACACTCACCAGAACTAATGAATGAAACTGAACATTTTCCAAATGTTATTGATGATACTGTACTATAATCTGATTAAAAGATTTTTTCAGGTTCTTAGTATTAAACTATAACTCCAATATTGATATAAAACAACTTCATAGATTTTTTTTATTGAAAGGTTTCTACTAGAACTCAATGTGTGACTCAAGAGTCTGAATTTTCCAGCTAATCATAACTAAGTTCAGGGATTGGGTTCAGGGTTGAGATAAGGTGTAGGTGAAAACAGGAATTTGCAGGATTAACTCAAACACACATTAGTCACGACACTAACATTTCAAACTCGATTTCGATACTAAGGAATAAACTCATTCTCTGTGCCGATTTCAATACCACAATGAATCAACCCGTGATAATATGACTTTATGTTACCATCTTGTCGTGTACCAGATCTGAAAAGATGATTCTAAAACGGTTTAGGAAACGTTACATTATCTTGTCTTGTGTCTTATTAATGAGATTTTTTTTGTCAATACTTGCTCAAATGAGCATCTAGTTTCTACACTAGTTTTATTATCATTTAGCATCAGTTATTCAATATTTTTACATGAATCAATCAAAAATAAAATAAACAACTTTGAGTAAACTAATGATGAGGAAACAGCATTGTAAGAAAGTTAAAAATAATGTGTCCTTGGACAATGGTCCTTTGGAACTCACTTGGTAAAGGCTTGACCCTTTTATAAATGCCAAAGTTGATGAGCCCATGTCTTTCTAAATAACTGTGTATCCTGTGGACCAGCACGGCATCGCCTGCAACGAGAGGGAATGCACTTTAGATTTGACAACTTTTGCTCCGTAAAATATGACTGTACAAGTGTCCCACTGTTGTAAGGAGCCTCAAGCTGCTGTGCTGTGGCCTCAAATGTGAGCTGGATCTTAGGGTTGTCCAGCCACAGTTGAAGCTAGAAGAGATCAAAATAAAAAGCATGTAATCACAACATTTGAAATCACACATTCGCAGTGAGAGCAGTGGACTCACCGTGCGGTTGCGGATATAGAGGAAGACCTTCTGCGTCTGCTGAGGTCCGCTGATGATGTCGGGGAAGCAGGCGGCCTCCTGTGATGTCATGCGGTCATGTGGCAGGCGGCTCTGGAAAGCGGCGCCTTCTACACCTGGCGACACAGGGATCTTATGACAGGCTTTGGATCTGGGATGGTCTAAAATGATTTAATGGTCAAACGGGGGATGTTGGAGAAAAGGCGTCAGGTGTGCCGTGCCATTCTGTGGATATTTTATAGATTTTTTTTGTGCTAAGAAATGAGCCTATAATACTCTACCATACCAGTAGGGGGCAACAGCGCTCTATTTTTACATACATTTCACTTGTGTTCTGGGTAGACTCATTTAACGTCAGTGATTCCAGGGTTTAGGCAAGTTTCAGCAAATCAAATTTAATACTTTTTAATGCCACAGTTCAAGATTTTAATATAATAAACTACTTTATAATATTAAAAAAGCTCATTTACATGTATGTTAATGTTATGTTAAATGTATGTTTTAAACCCTCGCTTTTACTTCGTAGATGATTTGATCAAAGCTATTAACATCTAGATTCAATAAATCCAGTATACATCTTAAATTTGAATGTCATGGACACTTCTGATTGGCTGATACAGTGGCTCTAGGGAGACACAGACTGCAAAAATGATTTGCTCTTATTTTTATTTAAAGTTGGTGGTTCTGATTAATTATCTTTTTTCAGAATGGTTTTTAGATTTAATGCCTGTGGGAATTAACTTTAATGCCTTAAATTTAAGGCCTTACTTTTGCCAAAATATATATAATGCCTTTTAATGCCCCGTGGAAACACTTGACTTATGCAAACAGAGAATGAAGTGGATACGTTTTATTCTCCGCAAAGTATGAAGTGCGCTGTTAGCATGCTAATGTTTGTTGCTTTACAGTGATGGCAAACCTCGCTCTACCTCTGCAAGTTGTGAAAAAAGTGCTTATAAACTCACCACTGTGAATAATGACGGCATTAGGTAACTGAGAAATACATGCAGACTGCTGCAAAAAGTTTCAAATGAACTAGTTCTTTTTACAAGTTATTAAGAATCAAGAATCAAAATGAGTGTTGTTGCCCCACTCACCAGACGGCTCCTCGGGTTCACTGTCCGGCTCCTCCTCTGGCGGAGGCGGAGGGGGAGGCACCACCTGCTTCCTCTCCTTTTCTGCTTTGGCGTTTCTCTCCTCCTCAGAGTAGTACTCGTCCTCCGACAGATTAGCCAGGCTTTCGTCCATCTCGCGGTACTCCACCTGCAATAGGAGGCACAATAAAAGCAACATTAAAACCAGCGATGTGGTGCTGGAAGCTTCACTTCCTCACGACAATGTTACTGACCAGACTAACCAGACTATAAAAGACTCAAAGAGCAGAATCTCATGTTATCTAATACATAATGAATAGTACTGTTGAAATAGTCTCATTGGAGTGGCTTTGTGGCACAGTCTGGAAACTCATCTCATTGAATCTGTCAAGGTTATCAGCTATTGTGTATTTGCACATATTGTTTTAACTTTATACTTTGGCACCACTTTATAATAACTACACCCTATTTAGCCGTAACAAAGCATGAACAAAGACTTAATTCATAATGAACATATAGTGTATTAAGCATGATCCAGGCTTAGTAACTTAGGGTTATGTTTAGGAATTAGGGTTAGATTATTAGATAGTTACTAAGCCTGAATCGTTCTTAATAAACTATAAATTAAGGCTTTGTTCATGCTTTATTAAGGCTGTTACATACACTTCTATGTTATTGTCTTCTTGGATATTTACTGGAGCTGCAACAACTGAGGATCAATGATTCTGATTGTAAACTCAGGACAGTGTAGTGTGAAATGGGGACGAGAGATGGAAGGACAAAAACAAATTGTCGGAGGCTGCATCGAACTCACAACGCTACAGACAGCTGCACATGGAGCCTGGCAGAAATGCTCTCACTCAGCCACTGATTGGCACATGTTGTCCACGCTCAATTCAGTAAATGCTTTAACATGGTGTAATGTGATGGCAGTGTTTACGACCAGTCCCAAGACCTGGCATTTGTGAAATTACTAATATACTTGTGTTACTTGTTTGATTGGCTTATTCCAAATACGTTATCTCCACCTGTAGAAAAAAACAGATTGATGCACAGTATTTCATAAAAAACAAATCTTAATCACAGTTCTAATTTTTTAAATGATCAATAAGGAAATTGTTCTCTGCAAACACATTAAAATACAGTTTCGACTGGATCTTTTCAAAACACAACCTGCCAACTCTATTATACCTGGCACATTTTTCTAAAAAACAACAACATGCAGTTCTTCCATTAGACCTACTAATAATATTTTAGTGTTCTCAAGTGTATTTCTGCTAGACATGAAAGCAGATTTTAAAAAATAGCTGTTACCTTATTTTTATATACCGTAAAATGCGGACTATTGAGCGCTCCTGAGTATAAGCCGCACCAGCCATATTTACAAAGAAAAACAACTTTGTTCATATATAAGCCGCACCTGACTATAAGCCGTGGGTGTCCATGTTGTACAATGAGACATTTATGTTGCCGGGCCGTCCCAGTTCAGTAAGAGGCGCGCAAGTGGCAGAGGCACATAGGTGTTTTGTAACATGTGCTCTACGGCGAAAGAGTGCGGTGTGCAGCCAGTGCTGTGTTGTTTTCCTCCTCATCCTCGAATAAAGTGGTCAAAATATGTGATGTGAGAAAAGACGCCTTAATGAAAGTGCGCAGCTGCTACACACAGAGCGTACGAGAGAGAAAAAGAGAGCGCAACGGAGGAGAGAGAGAGAGCCACGGATGCCTTCCCAAGAAGAAAGTAGCAGGGAGAGAGATCATGTGGGCCAGCGTCAGCGGAGGAACAGGCCCGTCTGGTACAGGAGACGTCCCGTTGGTGCAGGTAGAACACTAAACACGTAGTTACTTATTCTGACTATAAACCTCTGTTCTCCGGTTCTACACGTGCGCGGCAGGTCGAGTCGAATCATGCAGCAAATGACTCCGAGTCAGGTTCGGACAGTACCCACGCGGACGCTGGTCGGGTCGAATTGTGCCCAGGTTGGGTTCGGACAGTACGTGCAGGCAGGTCGGGCTTGAATTTTTGAGCCCGATCTAAACTAAAAATACATAAATTAGCTGCATCGCTGTATAAGCCGCAGGGTTGAAATCATGAGACAAAAGTAGCGGCTTATAGCCTGCATTTTACGGTAATTGTCTTCTATCTTGTACCTTATTTTCCTTCCTGTCCCTGCCTGTAAGGGCAATAGAAACCTAAAATGTTTACTTTTGCTCGCTTCCGTCGACTGGTTCTGCGGACTTCAGCTGCTTCCAGGTCAGCCGCACTGGGGCCTCCCTGGTGAGCTCCACTGGGTGGAGCTCCTGGTTCTCCGCTGGGAGAGGACCTCTCTTTCTTCTTCACCTCCATGAGGCCAGCTGTGGAGGCGGAGGGCCCGGTTTGTGCATCAGAGGTAGTGACTCGCTCTGCTCCTGACGCTCCGGCAGTGGAGGATAAGGACGAGGAAGAGGAGCCCGCATCAGACTTCTTGCTAGAAAGCATAATGGAGGATGTTGGAGGCCTCTCCTGTAAAATACAAAGTAAGCCATTTAAGACAGAACGTCAACAGAAAGTTGATTTAACTGCAAGATGAGAGGAAAATGAAGTTATAAACCATACTAATTAAAGAAAAGGCCCTTAAAATTGTAGTTTATGAACTAGTGAGACCTGTGCAACAACAAATGCAGGCTCACGAGGTTAAATGTCTATGAAGTGAATGTATAGAGCTCAGGATAGAACTGTTACTGGTCAGATGTGCCAGATATCCATAGAGATACAGTAGAAAAACAAAAAATCTGACCCGAAAAGCAGCTGGGTCACTACAGATAACATTTAGTACACTATAGTGATTTAGAGATAATTGTCAACTAATTTAGGAATCAAATAACAAAAGAGTTTTAAGACAAAGCAAGAATTAGATAAAAATGACTCGAGAAACATGCAGGGCTGAGATCTTTCTTGGTTTAGTCAATTAATTGGTTGATAGCATCTTGGTCAACCAAAATTGTTATTAGTTGACTAAATATGTTTTGGGGGGGTAGAGAAGGAATGTAGTAGGTCATCTTGAGATCTGAGACCAAATTGTGAGCTTAATCTGTGTATTTACTGATAAATATACTGTTTACTACTTTCATCTAGTTATTATTTTTTACTTTTATTTTTAAAATTTAGTGTTTATTCACCTTATTCTGCCCCGGCCACTTTTGCCGTCTTTTGCCACAGATACGCACTTTTGTTGTAAACGCACTTCCGTTTGACGAGAACTCCGTTAAAGCTAATGACGAATGAGGCAAAAGTCTCGCCGCTAAAATGTTACAGAAAGTAGGTTGATTTGTGTAAAATGTTTAATGAACAACAAGTCAACAACAAGTCAACAACGCACAGATTTCCTGGGCAGTAAAACGTCTTTTTAGTCCATGTAGAACTTATTTTCTGTTGAGCTCGTCTGCTCCATGTAAACTAATACAACAGAAACAAGACAGCGGCGCGTACGGAAACTTCCGGAATAAGGTGAATAGTGGGGGAAAAATATTGTTTTAAGGTTAAATCAAAATGTCCTCAAGCGTCAAGTTTTGTCTCGTATTCCATTTTTTGGAAACATAAATTTGTTAATTTAAAAAAATAGTGCCGATACATTTTTGTTTCAGCCTTACAAGCTTTTATATTCTGTCTCTGAGAGAAGAGGTTTATTACTAAGCAATTACACTGAAATTAAACAGGAAATATGAACATTTAAGTTTTTGGTACATGTTTCTCCATCAGGAAGTCCTGAAGCTTCAGTCTTTGCAATTTCAATAAAAATCTCATTCACGGGCCTTTCACAGTCTCAACAACTACTCGATTAATGGGGAAAAAAAAACACATTCGTTACTGTCCTAGACTCATTACACTTTGTATGAACGCTAAGTTTAGTATTTAGCATTTAAAAGAAATCTCCATTGGTTTAACTGAAAATTCTATGATGTGTTATGAATCCCAAGCTCTAATTTATCTGTAAAATAGGAATGATCTGATTTATGAGGGTGTATGAATGACAAATAACTTGGTAATGATATACAAAAATAAAAATGTATCAAATCAAGTTTCATCATGCAAATATTTCGATATTCTGTTAGATAGCAACAAATCAAAAATGTAAAATACTTGTACTAATAATAAGTCTTCAAATCAACCAAAAATGACGATCTTCTGTCTTTATTTATTCTCAGAAAGAGCTATCAAACCGTGCAGGAATTTGTTCATGATCTTATGAAATGACTGCTTTATGGTGAAGTGACCAGTTTTATGTTTACCCATTTCTCCGTGCACCTTGTAATATCCATTCAAAAGCTAAGAAATGAAGACAGAACCACAACAGGGATTACCAACACCTATATTGTTGTACAAAATGTAAAAGACATAAATGACTCTTATATAGACCCTTTAAAATGCCAACGTGATCAAAATGTTCAGAATTCCATAACGGAGGCAACTGGCGGCAAAACACATTTTCAAATAGTTACTTTTCTGTTCTTTACAACAGCAAAAAAGCAACAAATTTGAATTTTCAGGGTAGAAATGTCAGCAAGCTTGCTGAATGGAGGAAATACTATTATCTTGCCTCAAAATTGTATTTGAGCTTCACAAAGTAGAATTTGTGGTAAAGTATGTAATATATCTTTAGGTAAAATGAAAAGTGTTGTGCAGTCAACATTTATTTTCTGTAACAAGGAGTGCTGTAAATTCTAAAATGTGGATTCTAAAAAAGGTTTTTGCCTTTTTTAGAATCATAATCGCTTTTAACGTAATCAAATCAATACAGTAGTAAATGTCTTTACCTCGGCATATGTATAGGAGTGGTTTACAATTGCCAAAACCATCTTGATTTTTCATATTTAGTGATATTCGGAAGTTAATCCGAGTTTCTCCAGTGAAATCACATTACGTTCCACTTTTCACGTTTGCCTCCAGTTGTAGTTGTTGTTTTTGTCTGCAAACGTTTAAAGGGTCTATATGGTATGTACAAAATGTAAAAGACACAAATGACTCTTATATTGCATTAAAAACGCGCAGACTAAACGTAACACATAGTAAACTAAAGTACATAGTAAACTAACACAGAAAAAGCATCTCAATGATCGCTAATAATCCGTCTCCACGTCAGGTTAGCATTTTAGCAGGAAACTGGTGTGGTTATATGAACTCAGCTAATTAATTTAAGGCAGAATTATGTCTAAAACATTAGCTTAATTCTAGCTACACAAACGATTTTCAGATGTAAAGGCTGATTGTCTTTTGTGGCCATATTACCCTCGGCTAGGCTAAATGAGCCAACAATGCTAACAATAGCCCCCCGGTTAGCACAACAGCAGGAGCAGGTGCGAGCTAGAAAAACGGGCTATTTTTCCCCGCTAACGCTGGATTTATGTACAAAATCTAACGACATACTGACTTGAAATACATTGCAATATACCAGATGAAGCTTTAACAAGGGTAAATGGTGGTTTCGTTACCTCTTTATGCCTCGCAGATGTCAACACAAAGACGGTGAAATTATGAGACCCCTAAATGAATGAACTCCGCGCTCATTGGTCAAAAGGAAAGCGTGGTACGAATGCATGCTGCACAGTGATTGGTCCGATGAAAGAAAAGGGTGGGTTTCTAGGCAGATTTGCGGTCAAGAAAATAATACATTGCGCTACAAATTAATACATTTAAAACAAAAAAAAGAATAACAATAATTTATTTCACATGCATATTTTGGTTTACAGTAAATAAATCGTCTAAAATTTTTATTTAAATTTCATAAGCATGAAACAAGATCCCCGGTAAGGTCTATTCCAGGGTACTGGAGGGGAGAATCCGACCGATAGTCGAACCTCGGATTCAGGAGGACCAGTGTGGTTTTCGTCCCGGTCGTGGAACACTGGAGCAGAACTATACTCTCCATAGGGTGCTTGAGGGTTCATGGAAGTTTGCCCAACCAGGACCTACAGCATGCACTGGGACGTTTTGCAGCCGAGTGTGAAGCATAGACTGTAGATATCAGTGGACTAAGGGATTGTGACGTCACCCATAGCGTTTGCCTCCAGCCAAATGAAGCCCATCGCGGCTAGCAGTTATAGCGGCTAAAGCGGAGCCAGACTCCATATTTGGAAATCCGAGTGCGTATCGTGGCAACCACACGGACTAATCAGGAGCGCGGTTGTTAACGGTATCCGCCCCTCGGTGAGAGGAGACGGCGGCAACGTGCGGCGCTAGCTGTCAATCAAACCTGTTGCTAACACGAGCGAAAACGGCCCCTGGAAAAGGAAGCACCTGATTGGTCAGTTATTATTGCTAATAACTTGATTTATGAACAACCTAACGAGAAAAAAAACACCCGATTCATGTGGAGTGAGTCAAAACAGACGTTTTAGTTCCAAGATGGTGAGCTTGACAGAAACAGTTACAGAGTAAAGGGCTCCAGTGTCCCAATAGAAAGTGAATGGCAGCTCGGCTTCATGGAGCCAGGAGCGCCTCCATAGCTGCTTCCTATTTGGAACGCGGCGGCTAGCATGCTAACATGGTCCACTGATATCTACAGTCTATGGTGTGAAGCAGCTGGGATGAAGATCAGCACCTCCAAATCCGAGGCCATGGCTCTCAACCGGAAAAGGGTGGCTTGCCCTCTCCGGGTGGGTGGAGAGTCCTTGCCTCAAGTGGAGGAGTTCAAGTATCTCGGGGTCTTGTTCACGAGTGAGGGAAGGATGGAGCGTGAGATTGACAGGTGGATCGGTGCAGGGTCTGCAGTGATGCGGGTGCTGTATCGAACCGTTGTGGTGAAGAGAGAGCTGAGTCGAAAGACAAAGCTCTCGATTTACCGCTCAATCTACGTTCCTACCCTCACCTGGTCATGAGCTCTGGGTAATGACCAAAAGGACAGGATCGTGGATACAAGCGGTCGAAATGAGCTTCCTCCGCCGGGTGGCTGAGCGCTCCCTTAGAGATATGGTGAGGAGCTCAGTCACACAGGAGGAGCTCGGAGTAGAGCCGCTGCTCCTCCACGTCGAGAGGAGCCAGCTGAGGTGGCTCGGGCATCTGCTCCGGATGCCTCCTGGACGCCTCCCTCGGGAGGTGTTCTGGGCATGTCCCACCGGGAGGCGGCCCCGGGGTAGACCCAGGACACGCTGGAGGGACTATGTCTCTCGGCTGGCCTGGGAACGCCTCGGGATCCCCCCCGAGGAGATGGAGGAAGTGTGCGTGGACAGGGAAGTCTGGGCCTCCCTGCTTAGACTGCTGCCCCCACAACCCGGCCCCGGATAAGCGGAAGAAGATGGATGGATGGATGGATGGATGGATGAAACAAGATTGTATTTATTTACAATAATGAAACTTAAAAAAAAAAAAATCATAACATGACATTATTCTGTCATTCCTATTTTACATACATTTACACAATTAACAGTTTGATTATGAGGCAAACATGTTCAAATCAAATGTTGCTTTTGGTGATGACAATTGTAAATTATTCCCAGACACAGTGACAAATACATTGGACATGATGGACCAGTGTTGTTATAATTTGGTGTTAAAAGAGTTTTCTGGCACAGGTATGCAGCTGTTTATGGCTTTGACACCACGGGCGTCACAACCATTTCAAAAGTGGAAGGGACCAAGCAGTGTGGTCTGGGTGTACTTTTTTTTTTTTTTTGCAAAACACAATGGGCATTTTTACAGGTTTCCTATAGCTGGATGAATTGTGAGTAAAATCATGGCTTTAGTAGTCTTTCCATAGTCTTTTGAACTAAACCTCAGGTCTGCAACCAATTGTAAATTATGTAATCCATTAAAGCTATGCATCTTGTTAAGCCGGCTGTAAATCATGTAAATACTGCACTGCTTTGAAGCTGCAGAATAAAGAAAGGACAAATCCTGTTAAAATTAAAAGTACACTGTACAACTATTCTGGTGGTTTGCCATCTGCTTGTTATTGTGTTGCCAGGAATGTTCCACAGTATAGGCATTATACATATCTATCTGATTACAATTAAATACTGTGAATGCTTCGGTCAGTCACAACTGAATGTTAAATGTGATTTTTTTTTTAAACTCTGTGGAGAACAATTTTAAGTAATGTTGTGATCACAGTCTTAACTGTAGATCCTAAAACATGTCTTCACCTCCACCTCATGCTGCTGTTTTGTCTCTGTCCCCTTCTCATTCTCACTGACTGAAGTTCTGTCTGAAGTGAATGGGCGTGATGTAGTCATATTGTAGTCAGTAAACATGATGAATGAAGCAGTCGATTCCAGTAGGTTCATGGTGAATTAATCCAATTAAATGATCATTGAACAGATTGAGACTAAACAACTTCCGAAGAGCAAAAAAAAAAAAAAAATCTATTTAATTAATTAATTCCTTCATTTTTGACATAAAAATGGAATTCTATATTTTGCATATAATGTATAAACAGTTAAAACCAAGGGAAGAAACTAACTGTAAACATGAAAAAAAAAAATCTAGGTGGAAAAATTAAATGAAAATTAAACAGAAAATTACCATACAAATAAAAAAAGGGGGGGGGGGTAAATTTTTTTAAAAGTAGTAAGAGTAACCTCCACTTTGAATGTCACATGGCTTTCACTAATATCACTACATCACATTCAGTTAAACCATTCTTTATAAATGTTTAATATTTTACCAGAGGTTTTGTCCCATCTGCATTCATCATTTAGTGAAGTACATCTTTACTTCCATTAAATAACAGGGAAATGATGGTTTTGTACATATTTAATTTTATGTATATGACATGAACTAACCTATAGAATTAGTAAATCAACGATGAATTTTAGTTTGAATTCTGATGGTTGTATTTTTTTTTTTTTTTGTATGATGTTTTTGCTTTGACGTTGACGTAAGCGGCAGAGGGAGCGGGGGCGGGGCCAGACCGGTTGAGCAGGGCACGCGGCGGCTGCAGCTCAGGGCGTGGAGTGACAACAGGTAAAGAAGGGAGAACACAGCAGGGAAGTGTTCACCGCTTTGTTTCACTGGGACTCTTCTGCCGTGAGTAGCTTTTGCAGTAAATACGCGGGGCTTGTTGCTGTAATTGCCTCACGCTCTGTCTCTCGTGGGGGTTTACTGTGGTTTGATTTAATTACGTTGTTGATCTGCTGCGGCTAAATTGGGTGAAGTGTCAAACGCATCTGGGCTTTGTGCGGGTTTGCCATCAGGAAGTGGGTGCGGGCAGGCTGTAGGTTTCAGGGAATCGTGTGTCTGTGATTCATTTTTGTGCCATATATTTTAATCTGTGGAGCTGGTACTTTACTCTAGACCACAACAATTCCCAATCAGATGATTTCCATGCACTACTAGTTTGAAGAAGGAGACATTGTGTTAAAAGGAATAAGACATGTGTAAAAGTGGTCAAAGTGTCACATATTGGGGACATTTAGTGTTTCATTCAGATTTTTATTTATTGCTGCTCATTATTTTTTTTATTTTTTATCTATCTATCTTCTAAAGCAATATATCGCACTTCAAAATGTTATCGTGACAGGCCTAGCTGCAACTAGTTAATTGATTGATCGCAATTAATCGATTATAGATATGGTTAAATAATCGAGTAATCGTTAACTGGTCTATACACAGACTCTGAAACATTGTGTGTGTAAAATACTGGTTTGTCTGTAAATATTTTCCACCAGGAGGCCATCAAACACCTTCACTTCAGCTTTGTCTGGGTAAAATTTAGTACAATTCTCATATTCAAGGGTCTTTCACGTTCTAAATCGATTAATCAAAGGAATAATCACTAGACTAATCGATTACCATTAGAAAATCGTAGAAAAAAAAATCAATCGATCTATAATAATAAAAAGCAGACAGGTTTTTTGGATGTCTTATGTAGTATTTGAATTATAGCTGAACAAAAAAACACATTTTAAACTCAATTTCGAGACCCAGGAATAGGCTTGATGCTCGATAACCATTTTGACTGTAATGTAATATTCAACACAAATTAAGTAAGTATTAAGTATTTTCTTATATAATACTCTTCTTTTATACTTTATTTTATACAAGGGCTGATAAAGCTCAAGATTATTCTAAGATTGTTCAGAAAGGTCAAGTTTGATGCCATTTATGGGATTGTTTTTAGTCTCGACACTTGTTAAATGAGTATCTAGTTTCGATGGTAGTTTTGGTATCGATTAGTATCTGATTTTCGATTCTTTGGACAACTATTATTTTGTAAGTGCTATTTTAAGGGCTGATCTTTATTGATTTGATGTATATTTGGTTATCACTTTAAATAACTTTGTAAATAATGTTTTTTACCCTCCGAAATTCAACTCAGAAGAGCACAAAATCGTCTATAAATTCCAGGGCTGTAGTTCTTTAGTCGATTAGTCAGTCGATGGTATCTTAGTCGACCAAGATTTTTATTAGTTGATTAATCATTTTTTATATTAAATTATTAGAAAATTATTTATACGGCAAAAATATGAAGATATGAAGAGAGTTGGCTGAAGATTTTGGAGTCTTAACATATAAATACACTGTCTCTTTGTACTTTTCTGTATAAATAGCTGTTTTTTGCATGAATTTTCGCCATAATTCACCATAATTGTAGTCTTTTCAGTGCAGATTTAGATAAATGGAAATACTTATCAGTATTTTTGCCACACCCCCATTTAGTCGCCTAATAGGTCGATAGGGCTGGTCTTTAGTCGACTAAGAATTTCTTTAGTCGACTACAGCCCTAAATTACACAAAGTTTTATAATTAAGTTCTGTTTCGTTTCTTTTTTCTTTCTGTTCTTTTCATGTTAAAATAAAATAGTAAAACATCTTCAGGTGGAGAATGCTGTTGTTTACAAGTGAAAGTTGTTGAGAGCAAACTCACCAAAAACAAAGTAGCTTAAGATTGTGCTGCGTTCCAGATGAAATCACAACCATAGGTGCTGCGTGTGTTTGTAACCAAAGAGAACAATAATCTGATCATATTTTTGCATCCAAAATGTGCCTGGTTGAGATTTAACTGGTTTGGCCCAAAGACAGGAATATCACAATAGTCTAGTGCTGCCATGAAATGTAGACGTGCTCTTTAGATACAAAGAGAAATACTCAATGCATTGCAAGCATTAAAAAAACACTATCATAATTAAATAAAAAGACACTTAAATGTAATTTCAACTCAAAACGATAGTACTAGTTTCTTTAATGTCACCATGTGGTCTCCTATGAGGTCTGATGTAGGTATGTATGTAGATAGATAGGTTCAGTTTTGTCCCATTTCTGTTTGTTCATTTGTTTGCTTTTTCAGTATCAATGATGAATACAAATGAATACAAATTTAGATATTAGTTCTTTGTATAAAATAGTATCTGGACATGGATTTTCTTGACAGCCTTACCTCAGACTCAGACCTCAGTTTTATTTTTTCTTAACTTTTAGTTAAAAAAAAGAAGTTTAGAAGTTTTTTTTTTAATTCTACAATAGAGTGTGAGCATGTTCAGATTTCATAAATAATAATCATTTGTGTGTGAGAGAGGAGGAGAGCTGAGTATCCATACATCGTAAAGGAGACACATCATGCTTTGTTTTAGGTAGTGTTTAACTACAGTATAATCTATCGTATACAAAAAATGATAATCACAATGTGATTGGGGACAGATCATGATTTTGATTTTATCATGATTTGTGTTCAATTTGTGTCTATCTATTGCCTTTAATAGAGCTGCATGGTTTAGGAAAAATAATTGTGATTTTCTGACCAGTGCGATTAGTGATTTAGATTTATGTTTTAATAATAGTATTCAGTTAAAATTCACATTTTAAACACAATTTTGGCGCTTTTAGTCGTGTTTTTGTCACATTTAGTTGTGTTTGTCATATTTAATCACATCTTAGTCATGTTTTTGTCGCTTTTAGTCTTAGTCTTTTGTTACTTGTTTCAGGACATGTTTGTACAAATCCAAACTACAGTGTAAGCAGTTTTTATTCAAATCAAAACAAGACATTTTCTTGTTTGTGGGAGACATTTTTGCACATTCTTACAATCACAATTGTGATTTTGTGTTGATTTGGTTTAATTGTGCAGCTCTGGCCTTTAAGAGGTAAATAAAGTCATCAGAGGCTAAACAACAGGAGAAAAGTGTGTTTGAACAGACAGCTGCATTAAAGAGACAAACAGTCAATCATGATTTACAAAAATAGCAGATTGTCACAGGGACCAGCTCACGATTCAGTTTTTATCACTGTATCACCAGCACTACATATACTCATCATTTTTTTCATCGTTCAGCTTAGTAACAGAAACGGGGCCATTGACCTCCTGGTCAAAACTGCAGAACTGATAATGAGATTTCCAGTAGTGTATTGTCCTTTACAGGTTTTATTTTTGAAAAGTGTCTACGTGACATTTTAGAACTCTACATGTGTCACTCAGAGCATATGTGCATATCCTTTTGTAATTATTAGAAAAAAAAAGTTTGAAATTGGAATCCTTCTGTCTCTGTCATCAATAACTGATATTCCATTCAAAATGCAGAGACCATTTACATGAAAAAGTTTAAACAATCATTTAACAATATAAAGATGTATACTGTAAGTACACCTTCTAAACTCTGGACATATAAGGCAGGTGAAAACAGGAATTTTCTGTGCACTCAAGCAGAAACGGGAAACATGCAGAAATGAATCCAAATACAACTTTGAGTAAACTAATGATGATGAAACACTGTTGTAACAAGGCCAAGGACTGGGACACTTTAGACTTAATTAACGTGTACCACTTGACTGTATCTCCACAGAGCAAGAGCCATGAGTAAGAAGGAGAAGCAGGAGGCAGAGAACCGTCCGGACAACACGGCCTTCACCCAGCAGAGGCTCCCGGCATGGCAGCCCATCCTCTCAGCGGGCATCGTCATCCCGCTCTTTGTGCTCATCGGCCTGGCTTTCATCGGCATCGGGGTGGCTCTGTTTGTCACCTCCAGGGGCCTGCAGGTCATGGAGGTATGGGAGGAGTATTCACATTGGTATCATTTTTGCCTCAAGACACATTTGAATGAAGTCCTGAATCGGAATTACCAAAGAAGCAGTGCAAGAAACACAAATGTTCAAATTGTGGAATGTAGCTTTGTCACTTCTAGACAGAGAAAGCAAAAACTTAAGTATGAAAACGTGTCGGTTCTTATTTTTTTTAAAGGATTCTCTGGGCCCTTAAGCTTCATTGGACAGAACAGTAACAGATTGACATGCAGCAATTTTCGAAGCTGCATTTGAATGCCCAACCCTGTGTATGTTCTATCCACTTGACCACTGAGTGGTACCCGTGTTGATGCTCTCTTCTTACATGCCACATGCTGCGCTAAAGTGCTCAAACAAAACACCATAGCGACATTTCGACTGGCCCCGGTCCCCCAGTTCACTTTGGAACATCTTGGGACACACTGCTAGTAAATTCAATGGGATATACATGGCTCGCATGGGCCCGCTGAGCAGCTGATATCATCACGACAAAACGTGTGTTCTTAATAAATGAAATTTAAATTGTTCCTGAATTATAGGTTGTAATCAGAGGGCTGACCTCAGCAATTCACACTAGTGTGTGACGTGGCTAAAGCTAGAGTAAAATAAAAACTACTTCTGGTTTCTCCTCAGCTTTTTCTTCATTCATTTCACTTTTTGGCTCTACGCCACATTTTCTCTTTATGAAATGCGTTCGGTTCGGATAGAGTTAAATGCATTATGCACTGGAAATACTACAATATTTTTAGTCTTCAACGGTAACGATAAACTGGAAACAGTTACTGCTAACATGAGCTAGCTTGGATTTGCTAAGTCTGTCAGCTCAACAAACATAACAGTTTATCACGGCATCAAGTCTGAGAATTGTTCCGTTCCATTTTGTTTTCACCCTAGTCTGCGTTCTTGCTCATCCAATCATCTTGCACTAAAGTGTTCCACGAACCATGCTCCTGACGAGATAACAAGAGCTCAGCTTGAATTGTTTTCTCCCACAGTTACTTTCCACCACTGGTATGTGTATATATCAGCTATGGCTAATTAAAATGGCATTAAAAGCATTCCATTTCATCTGCTGAAACCTGCACAATCTCTGTATAAGTTGAGCCCACTGTTCCCAGCATATTGCAGAGCTCAGTAGCAGTAGGTGTCTAACTGAGAGCCAGGTGCCATGATCTGGTGTCAGAGTGTAAAGGATACTCCCATCATGCACGCTGTGAGGTGTGAACAGACACAAGAGCTGAGTGTTAATAGTTAATGTATGCTGTGTCCCTGTCAGATGGACTACACCGGGGTGGAGCATGACTCGCCCTGTTTCTCCTGCTCCGACACCATCGCCAAAAAAGACTGCAATTGCTCCCTGTCCTTCAGCCTGGCCAAGCTCTTCGAGGTCAGTTTGAATCTCACACATGTCCTGATATTTCCTGTCTGGTATTTAGTAATAAAGTTACACAAGTAGATCACCATTTTACATTTTATTCATTGTAAAGCGTAACATTGATGAAACCTTGAAAATAACATTAAAATGATGATCATGATTCATTTAAAACCACAGAACTGATTCTTGCCTGCTTCTAACGCTCTACAAGGCCAGCTGCACTCTAGAGGTTTTTAGCCAGATTTTCAGCTTGAGTCGCCTCTGGGCCATCATTTATCAAACTTGTGTATATTTGGGTATATATTTGTCCATACAACTGAGGGCACGTGATATTTATGAAACTGTGAGCACAGTTCTGATTACTGTCGTACGCACAAGCAGCTGGTGATCTGATCTGATTCTGATATTTGGATTCGTGCTGTTGTTGATTACCAATATTTACTGATGCCAATATTTAGATTTCAAAATCCATAGCAAGGCCCATAAATCTATTTTTAAGTTGCATCGTTGCTATAACGACTGTGACAGTCTCCTCCAGCTGCAGAGTGAATACCACTCTGTGGCCTTCATAAGCAGGGTTTAATCCACACTCCCCATTTGTTCACCTGACACTTTTTTAATTTGCTACAAGCGTTGGACAGAGCAAGTGTGGGATGTTTTCGCGGCTTAAAATTGTGGATGATTTTAGAATCCTCTAGTGTGTTGTCAGCTTTAATGTCATCACAACTTCATGCTGGGATTTGATATTGGTGAGCAGCAAGTTTTAATCTGGTGTTTTTTTTTTCATTGTGTAAAAAGGCAATGCAATGAAGGCTAGGAAAAAGTCATTTAACGGCCTGTCACACTACATTAAAATATCACAATATACCATAATATTGAAACTACCACGGACACAAAAACCCTAAAGCTGCATAATTCCAATAAACCCTTTTCTAAATGCACATTACCTTTTAAAAACCTGAACTGCAACGAATACAAAACAGTTTAGGCATTGGGTACTATCAGTAATTATCATAGAAGGTACTTATTTGACTCATTAAAGCTCAGATTTTATACTAAAAATAAAATAACAATTTTCATTCGTACAAGAAAATACATACATGATAAATATTGAGTCACACAAACTTACTCCTGCTATAATTTCTTTAATGATATGTCGATGCAGTTATCATGACCTGGTCATATATTATTTTGGTTATGGTGCACTAACTGCATTTTCTCTCAACAGGGTCCAGTATTCTTTTATTACGGCTTGACCAACTACTTCCAGAATCAGAGGGCGTATGGCGTGTCAAAGGACTTCTATCAGCTCTCTGGAGACTTGGCCTACTTTAAGGTACTGGTATTGTCCATGCAGTGCCAGGTAGGCGTGTTTAGATTGAAATTTGGAGTACATTTGAAATGTCTGTTTGATAAGCGTGAACATATGACTGCAAACTTTTAAATCCAAGAATGCCATGTATTTCAGAACATAAACCACAGGGTCAGCGTTTATTTTGTGGTTCGTAAAGAATATTGTGTAACCTAAATAATTTCAGTCTTTGTGATTTACTTGTTGTGGCCATTCAAATTACGGTTTTGATTCAACTGAGCTGAACCTTACAGGATAGTACAGTACAGTATGAAATTTGAAGCTATGATTTTTCAAGAACCAAGCGCTCAAATATGAGCTATATAAACATCAAAGAGGCACTATTTTACTGTCTCTATATAATGTTTCTCAGTATGACATGGAGGAGTTAAAGCCTATGTGTTTAACTTGAAGTCTTAATCTTTTACGTAATCTCAACAAAGTACAGGATGTGGGCGGGAATAGGGCTAGGTGAAAGCAGGAATTTTCTGAACACTGGAGCCTCAATTACAGAACCGTACAGGATTAACTGAACATACAGGAATCCATCAAAATACAAGTTTTGAGTTGAGGAAACACTATTGTACCAAGGGTAAACCTCATGAAAGTTGATTTAGTATAATAAGTCCCCTTTAATACCATACTGTGGCCATTCCAGACAAAGGCATAACATCCCCACGGAGCAGGTGCGGACCCTCCACCGTAATGTTGTTGTTTTTCTGTCTGAACAGTCCCCAGATTCATCTTGTGCGCCGTACCAGTATGACTCAAACAACAAACCCATCGTACCCTGTGGCTCTCTGGCAAACAGCATGTTCAACGGTGAGAGCGTGTGACCGTGATGGAACATTCGGATCATTATCACTGGACTTGTCGGTCGTCTTTACATGTGTGCTTTGTCCGCAGACACGTTCAAGCTCTATCAGATAGTGAACGGCACGAAGAAGGAGGTGCCTCTGGATGGCAAAGGGATCGCCTGGTGGACCGACTACAACGTCAAGTACAGGAACCCCACTGTCACCCCACTCAAGAACGCTTTCAACGGTAACGGACATGTTTTACTTGAAAGAAATGTGTGAATATATAGGCTATGGGTGCTTTTACTTACTTTGAAAACCAGAACACACAAACGATTGGTCAAAGTTTCCTAATAATGCGATTAAAGGGCATAGCTTAACTCTGTATTTGGACAGTGATTACCCAATTAAATCCACAAATATCTGTCATTTGTTTAATGCTGCTGTAAAAATATGTTTGCCTTAGTTTTAAATAAAATGTAGTTGGTGGATACTCGCTAAAAATATGTACTGAGGTGAATTAATTGATCATTTTTATCTGGATTTGAGAAGTTTTGACTTGATGAAATTTAATTGTTTATGTGATGCAGAATATTTCACTGGTTTCAAGGTATTTCTGACTGATCATGCGATTATTTAGCTTATAATAAGAAAATGTATTTGCCAATGGGAATTATCTTAACTCCATGGCAGATAATTTGGCTTGAAGTAAGAAATAATGTATTGAAACAAGCCAGAAACTGGTTGAAACAAGAAAATAATCTAGTTCCATCAAAAAATAGTCTTAACTAATTGTAACCAGTCAAAACCTCTGAAATTAAGATAAAATAGATACATTTTAATTCATCTGAAACCTGTGCTGGGTTTCAGATGACATCACAACATTCTATTGGCCAATAATATCTAATATAGATGGGGTCAACTAAACTTAATATTGTCAGAACGCAGATTTTTGTTGTACTACTGTGAGTTCTTGGGGCTAATCACTGATACAAATAATCTGGTTAAACATTTATGGATTTACTTTTAGGTCATATTTTTCTGAGGTTATGACATTTAACATTCACAACAGAACACATTCAAGTATGTGTGTGTTTTGGAAATACTTCAAAGGGTTAGTTGGAAGATAGTTTGTCTATTCAAAACAACTTCATCAATCAGCTAAACTTTGCTTTGGAGGGAATTTGTGTTTTTAAAAATCTTCACTTTCACCAGACCCTCTGTACTTGATTGTGCTCTGAGGAGCTTAATGGATTTCAATGTTCTGATGCTTCCATCAGTGAGGGACTAGCTTTTGAGCTCTGGAGAGGGAACCGGACTAAATATGTCATATTACTGAAACTGTTGTGTTCATGGTTGTTTTGACCTGTTTTTCTTGCAGGAACGGTGAAGCCCTTGTTCTGGTCCAAGCCGGCCTACGAGCTGGACCCCACGGACCCCGCCAACAACGGCTTCATCAACCAGGACTTTCTGGTGTGGATGAGACGAGCCGCTCTGCCCAACTTCAGGAAACTGTACAGGCGCATCACAGATGGGGACTACGCCGCGGGGCTGCCTGCAGGGAACTATACCCTGGATATCAACTACAGTATCCTTTCACATGTTTTTTATACATGTACAGGAGAGGGTCAGACAGAGCAGAGGAGAGGGTCAGACAGAGCAGAGGAGAGGGTCTGACGGAGCAGAGGAGAGGGTCTGACGGAGCAGAGGAGAGGGTCTGACGGAGGAGAGGGTCTGACGGAGCAGAGGAGAGGGTCTGACGGAGCAGAGGAGAGGGTCAGACAGAGCAGAGGAGAGGGTCTGACGGAGCAGAGGAGAGGGTCTGACGGAGCAGAGGAGAGGGTCTGACGGAGCAGAGGAGAGGGTCAGACAGAGGAGAGGGTCTGACGGAGCAGAGGAGAGGGTCTGACGGAGCAGAGGAGAGGGTCTGACAGAGCAGAGGAGAGGGTCTGACGGAGCAGAGGAGAGGGTCAGACAGAGGAGAGGGTCTGACGGAGCAGAGGAGAGGGTCTGACGGAGCAGAGGAGAGGGTCTGACGGAGCAGAGGAGAGGGTCTGACGGAGCAGAGGAGAGGGTCAGACAGAGCAGAGGAGAGGGTCTGATGGAGCAGAGGAGAGGGTCTGACGGAGCAGAGGAGAGGTTCAGACGGAGCAGAGGAGAGCAGAGGAGAGGGTCTGACGGAGCAGAGGAGAGGTTCAGACGGAGCAGAGGAGAGCAGAGGAGAGGATCTGACGGAGCAGAGGAGAGGTTCAGACGGAGCAGAGGAGAGGTTCAGACGGAGCAGAGGAGAGGTTCAGACGGAGCAGAGGAGAGGTTCAGACGGAGCAGAGGAGAGGTTCAGACGGAGCAGAGGAGAGGTTCAGACGGAGCAGAGGAGAGGTTCAGACGGAGCAGAGGAGAGGTTCAGACGGAGCAGAGGAGAGGGTCTGACGGAGCAGAGGAGAGGGTCTGACGGAGCAGAGGAGAGGTTCAGACGGAGCAGAGGAGAGGTTCAGACGGAGCAGAGGAGAGGTTCAGACGGAGCAGAGGAGAGGTTCAGACGGAGCAGAGGAGAGGTTCAGACGGAGCAGAGGAGAGGTTCAGACGGAGCAGAGGAGAGGTTCAGACGGAGCAGAGGAGAGGTTCAGACGGAGCAGAGGAGAGGTTCAGACGGAGCAGAGGAGAGGTTCAGACGGAGCAGTGGAGAGAGTCTGACGGAGCAGAGGAGAGGTTCAGACGGAGCAGAGGAGAGGGTCTGACGGAGCAGAGGAGAGGGTCTGACGGAGCAGAGGAGAGCAGAGGAGAGGGTCTGACGGAGCAGAGGAGAGGTTCAGACGGAGCAGAGGAGAGGTTCAGACGGAGCAGAGGAGAGGTTCAGACGGAGCAGAGGAGAGGTTCAGACGGAGCAGAGGAGAGGTTCAGGCCAGGTAGAGGAGAGGTTCAGACGGAGCAGTGGAGAGGGTCTGACGGAGCAGAGGAGAGGTTCAGACGGAGCAGAGGAGAGGTTCAGACGGAGCAGAGGAGAGGTTCCGGACGGAGCAGAGGAGAGGTTCAGACGGAGCAGAGGAGAGGTTCAGACGGAGCAGAGGAGAGGTTCAGACGGAGCAGAGGAGAGGTTCAGACGGAGCAGAGGAGAGGTTCAGACGGAGCAGAGGAGAGGTTCAGACGGAGCAGAGGAGAGGTTCAGACGGAGCAGAGGAGAGGTTCAGACGGAGCAGAGGAGAGGTTCAGACGGAGCAGAGGAGAGGTTCAGACGGAGCAGAGGAGAGGTTCAGACGGAGCAGAGGAGAGGTTCAGACGGAGCAGAGGAGAGAGTCTGACGGAGCAGAGGAGAGAGTCTGACGGAGCAGAGGAGAGAGTCTGACGGAGCAGAGGAGAGGGTCTGACGGAGCAGAGGAGAGGGTCTGACGGAGCAGAGGAGAGGGTCTGACGGAGCAGAGGAGAGGTTCAGACGGAGCAGAGGAGAGGGTCAGACAGAGCAGAGGAGAGGTTCAGACGGAGCAGAGGAGAAGGTTTGACGGAGCAGAGGAGAGGTTCAGACGGAGCAGAGGAGAGGTTCAGACGGAGCAGTGGAGAGAGTCTGACGGAGCAGAGGAGAGGGTCAGACGGAGCAGAGGAGAGGGTCAGACGGAGCAGAGGAGAGGGTCTGACGGAGCAGAGGAGAGGGTCTGACGGAGCAGAGGAGAGGGTCAGACGGAGCAGAGGAGAGGGTCTGACGGAGCAGAGGAGAGGGTCTGACGGAGCAGAGGAGAGGGTCTGACGGAGCAGAGGAGAGGTTCAGACGGAGCAGAGGAGAGGTTCAGACGGAGCAGAGGAGAGGTTCAGACGGAGCAGAGGAGAGGTTCAGACGGAGCAGAGGAGAGGGTCTGACGGAGCAGAGGAGAGGGTCTGACGGAGCAGAGGAGAGGTTCAGACGGAGCAGAGGAGAGGTTCAGACGGAGCAGTGGAGAGAGTCTGACGGAGCAGAGGAGAGGGTCTGACGGAGCAGAGGAGAGGGTCTGACGGAGCAGAGGAGAGGTTCAGACGGAGCAGAGGAGAGGTTCAGGCCAGAGCAGAGGAGAGGTTCAGGCCGGAGCAGTGGAGAGAGTCTGGCCGGAGCAGAGGAGAGGGTCTGACGGAGCAGAGGAGAGGTTCAGACGGAGCAGAGGAGAGAATCAGACGGAGCAGAGGAGAGGTTCAGACGGAGCAGAGGAGAGGTTCAGATGGAGCAGTGGAGAGAGTCTGACGGAGCAGAGGAGAGGTTCAGACGGAGCAGAGGAGAGGTTCAGACGGAGCAGAGGAGAGGTTCAGACGGAGCAGAGGAGAGGTTCAGACGGAGCAGAGGAGAGGTTCAGACGGAGCAGAGGAGAGGGTCTGCCGGAGCAGAGGAGAGGGTCTGCCGGAGCAGAGGAGAGGGTCTGACGGAGCAGAGGAGAGGTTCAGACGGAGCAGAGGAGAGGTTCAGACAGAGCAGAGGAGAGGGTCTGCCGGAGCAGAGGAGAGGGTCTGCCGGAGCAGAGGAGAGGGTCTGACGGAGCAGAGGAGAGGGTCAGACGGAGCAGAGGAGAGGGTCAGACGGAGCAGAGGAGAGGGTCAGACGGAGCAGAGGAGAGGGTCAGACGGAGCAGAGGAGAGGGTCAGACGGAGCAGAGGAGAGGGTCTGACGGAGCAGAGGAGAGGGTCTGACGGAGCAGAGGAGAGGGTCTGACGGAGCAGAGGAGAGGGTCTGACGGAGCAGAGGAGAGGGTCTGACGGAGCAGAGGAGAGGTTCAGACGGAGCAGAGGAGAGGGTTTGACGGAGCAGAGGAGAGAGTCTGACGGAGCAGAGGAGAGGGTCTGACGGAGCAGAGGAGAGGGTCTGACGGAGCAGAGGAGAGAGTCTGACGGAGCAGAGGAGAGAGTCTGACGGAGCAGAGGAGAGGTTCAGATGGAGCAGAGGAGAGAGTCTGACGGAGCAGAGGAGAGGGTCTGACGGAGCAGAGGAGAGGTTCAGACGGAGCAGAGGAGAGGGTTTGACGGAGCAGAGGAGAGAGTTTGACGGAGCAGAGGAGAGGGTCTGACGGAGCAGAGGAGAGGGTCTGACGGAGCAGAGGAGAGGGTTTGACGGAGCAGAGGACACAGAGGAGAGGGTCAGACGGAGCAGAGGAGAGAGTCTGACGGAGCAGAGGAGAGAGTCTGACGGAGCAGAGGAGAGGTTCAGATGGAGCAGAGGAGAGAGTCTGACGGAGCAGAGGAGAGGGTCTGACGGAGCAGAGGAGAGGTTCAGACGGAGCAGAGGAGAGGGTTTGACGGAGCAGAGGAGAGAGTTTGACGGAGCAGAGGAGAGGGTCTGACGGAGCAGAGGAGAGGGTCTGACGGAGCAGAGGAGAGGGTTTGACGGAGCAGAGGACACAGAGGAGAGGGTCAGACGGAGCAATGCTAAAGAAAACCTTCTAGCCTTCAGATACTTGGTACAAATACATTTGAAGTTTATAGGGTTATTGCACTGTACAGATGAAGTATTTCGTTTTGATAGTAACGTCTTGACTCTGCTTTGTGCCCTGGTGAGGCATTCTTTCACCTCAATCTTTGGAGGATAAAGGAAGCAGGCAAATTCTCGACTGCAAGTAAATGAGCTAGTCAAATCTTTTATCACGTGTCTTCATAGTTAAATTAGATATGGAAAATACCAACCTCATTCCACAGTAATAAAGGAAAAAGAAAATGTTTAAGATTGAAGAAGAAAAGTTATTGTAAAATCCATCGCACTTTGTCTTCCGAATAACGTTTACTCTAAAAATCCAATAACTGACCGACACATGGCACGGGTGTTTTTGATCAGATTTCTCTCGTGCTGAACAGATCTAATCAGGTTACCCTAGTTACCTGACCTCTCTTTGACCCCTTAACGATGCATCCCAGACTACCCCGTCCTGAACTTCGACGGGAGGAAGAAGGTGGTTTTCAGTAACGTCTCCTGGATGGGGGGCCAGAACGAGTTTCTGGGCGTCGCGTATTTGGTGGTCGGCTCGCTGTGCATCGTCATGTCTCTGGTCATGCTCATCGTCTACGCCAAGTTCAAGTTCCCAGAAGAAGACTAGCTCACGGCCTCCTTGCACTCCTGGATCAAAGCCATTGCATAGTGGGTTCAAACTATAAAAGGAGACATATTATGCAAAATCAACTTAAATGAGCTTTTAACCTTGTTACAGAGACGTTTCCTCGCCATTCGTTTACTCAGAGTTATATTTAGATTGATTCCTACAACTGAAGCTCTATTGCTCAGAAACTTCCCTGTTTTCACCTACCCCCTATCCCCACCCACAGCTTTGTACGCAAAAACATGATAGTCTGCTGCTTGTTATAGTGAAATGTCACTCTGAAGCTCTGCAGTTTTGGACAGGAAGTCATTTTAGGTCAATATTGCAGTTTAGAATGAACAAAACATAAAATGACAATCTACTACGTTATAGTTTAATACCAAGTATCTGAAAAAAAGCATAATATGTGTCCTTTAAATATCAGCTTAAAAAGTGTCAATAGACATGGTTTAGGTATATTTTCATGTGAAAGAAATTATGGCAATTATGGCAAGAAAGTAAAGATTTTAGCTGCTTAAAAGTATATACAAGTTATGAATGAATATCTTGAATTCAGAATGTTAAATCATTACTTGAGACATTTTAGACTATTTTAAATATATTTAGGATTCATAACATATTTTTCTTGTTCCAACTTTGTCATTTTTCAACACTTGGAGAAAGAAAATATGGGTTGGTTTGAGGTTATTTTAACTTTGTTTGGTAGATACTGAAATGTTTAAAGTCCTTTTGTTTGATCCACAATTGTGAAAGAAATAGGTGAATATTTAATGCACACAGGTAACTTAGAAAAACTTTTCCTCAGATTAATGCAGGTTCTCTCTCAGGTGCCACATCGTGCTACACTTGCCATAGAATAAAAAAACCATGATGGGACGTTTAATGATCTGTGTGTAAATGTTGTAAATGTGTATAGCTCAGGGATTCAGAATCGCCGTTACCTGTAAATTACAGTTTTATTCTCTATTTATTCAATAAAAGAGTATGGAAAGTTTGTCTTCAGTGTCTGACTTCTAGACATGTTATTTTAGTGCAGTGGGGGGTTTGTGAAGGCAAAGGCTCTGAGCTGGGGGTCGTGAGATGATTGCAAGATATATTTAAAAAATATGTAGGCCTGTGTAATTGTGGTTTTGTTTTTTAATCCAAAACAGTAAAGTTAGGTCTTAACACAAACACAAAGTATTCAAATAAATACAGTGAAACCTGATACATGAATTTGAGAAGCCTTGATTTATTGTGCGCCACAGAATAGACCTACTGCTGAGTAATATCACCACTGTCCACGCAGAAGACACGCCAACCACCAGAGGGAGCCAAAATCTAAAAGAATGAGCCAAGGACAACAGGAGAGAAGGCCCCCTGTGGAGGCATTAAAAACAGTGGGCGAGGCTACCGCGCTCAAATTGAGCCGCCGACTGTAGGCTGCCATGTTTGCAATCTGCTGCTGACCGCTAGGGGCTGGCTGCGGAAGTAGAATTATTCAATGCAAGTCAATGGGGAGTTAGACGTCTCAAAACCTACTTTAGAGCCTGGCTCAAAATACGGCTTTGGTCTCAAACGTTAGCTTACGGCTCTGTGACAACGCTGAGGGGGGTGAATTTTTTTGAACCAGGCTGGTTTAGCCGCTGTGATTTTTTAAAGTTCTTGTAGAAGGCGGGCTTTACGCGCCGGAAATGTCAGGGCTCAGCCATTCACCTACGAGTGGGCGGTAAGCATAGGGGCAATGACAGCAGTACGTCAGCAAAAGGCCGCCCCAAAGTCGCCCTCTCCCCGCCTCCCCACCGAGGGGGGAGTGGTGGGGGCTAACCCGCGGCCATTTTGAATTCTCCATGACTGAGCCGCATTTTCATGAATGGGGCGGAGCGACGATCGTCTGTCCACTATTTTTTATGTCTATGATTAAAAAGTATTAAAAGTAGTTATATGAATGTATTATAAGGCGTTAAATTCCCCATGGGCGTTAAGTCTAAAATAATTTTGAAAAAAGCTTATCCATCAAAACCTTAACTATAAACATAAAAAATAAGAGTATATAATTCTCACAGTCGTGTCTCCTCATAGCTGCACTATATATTGAATCCCAGATGGATTTATGGAATCTAGATGTTAATAGCTTTGATCAAATCATGTAAAAAGTCAAACCAAGGGTTCAAAACATACACATGCATGGTTTAAATGTAATGTTATCTTGAATGTTATAAAGTACTTCTAAAGTATTCTTGTCATTCTGTTGCCAGATGGAATGGTTAGAAGCAGTTTTGATATGATAAAAGCATAAATGTCTTTGTTTTGACATTGAATATGGCATTAAAAATCATAACATTTGACTTGCTGAAACTTGCATAAACCCTGTCCTGACTACAGCCCTTCGGGAGAATCTTCCTCACCCATTTTCTCTGGAGGAAGAGAGGACAGTAGGAGACAAGGGAAGAGAAATGAGACGTTCCAGAGGAAGGAGGAGGCACGAGCTGGTGGTCCTCAGGAGCTGCTCTGACCAAAAGCACCCGTAAAGAGGACTAAACTTGGGTTTAATTTATATGATTATTCTAGGACTTTTATATTCAAGTCAGTACAACGTCATTCATTTCAGATTAAGTTGTTTGAACACAGTTTGACAAAGATTACGTGTCATGTTTAAAATCCCTGATCCTTTGCTGCTTTTCCTAGAATCCTCAAGAAGAGACACTTTTATTTGATCTTATGTCTGCCTCCTGAAGCCTTGCTCATGTTTCCTCCTTGGTTTCCTTCCTTTGTCTCTTCGGAACTTTGGGACACCACTTTATATGGCACAGTTGATTGACAGATGAGAAAGTGAGGAAGTGGAGTGGACATGGAGGGGAGAGGAAGGACAGAGAAATGCCTCTGTCCTTTCTCTCTTTGTCTGTGGGACAAATCTTATTATTTATTCCATCAAATTTACTTTCAAATATTGTTTTCCTGATACATGTGAAAAGTCTGCAAAATTATAAATTTGAGCTGTTGATAGAGTTTAATGATAACTATATTATGAGTTAAAACGATCCTTTGTTAATAGAACTGCATATAAACTGAGCACTACTTGAGGCCACAGACACGGAATAAACACGTTTTATAGAGGATTAAACAAGTTTAATTGAGGATTTGCCAAATCATGACAGCTCCTTCTCCTCAGATCTCCTGACCTTAGTAGGAGAAAGGAGGAGAAGGAAGGAGAGGGAAGGAGAGGGAAGGAGAAGGAGAGGGAAGGAGAGGGAAGGAGAGGGAAGGAGAGGGAAGGAGAAGGAGAGGGAAGGAGAAGGAAGGAGAGGGAAGGAGAGGGAAGGAGAAGGAGAGGGAAGGAGAAGGAAGGAGAAGGAAGGAGAGGGAAGGAGAGGGAAGGAGAAGGAGAGGGAAGGAGAAGGAAGGAGAAGGAAGGAGAAGGAAGGAGAGCGAAGGAGAGGGAAGGAGAGGGAAGGAGAGGGAAAGAGAGGGAAAGAGAGGGAAAGAGAAGGAAGGAGAGGGAAGGAGAGGGAAGGAGAGGGAAGGAGAGGGAAGGAGAGGGAAGGAGAGGGAAGGAGAGGGAAGGAGAGGGAAGGAGAGGGAAGGAGAGGGAAGGAAGGAGAGGAAGGAGAAGGAAGGAGAGGGAAGGAGAGGGAAGGAGAGGGAAGGAGAGGGAAGGAGAGGGAAGGAGAGGGAAGGAGAGGGAAGGAGAGGGAAGGAGAGGGAAGGAGAGGGAAGGAGAGGGAAGGAGAGGGAAGGAGAGGGAAGGAGAGGGAAGGAGAGGGAAGGAGGGGGAAGGAGAGGGAAGGAGGGGGAAGGAGAGGGAAGGAGAGGGAAGGAGAGGGAAGGAGAGGGAAGGAGAGGGAAGGAGAGGGAAAGAGAGGGAAGGAGAGGGAAGGAGAGGGAAGGAGAGGGAAGGAGAGGGAAAGAGAGGGAAGGAGAGGGAAGGAGAAAGAAGGGGTATTTTGGCCTAATTTTGGTTTGAGCGTGTCTGTTTATGGCATGGATCTGTTATAGTTTGGAGAGAATAAGATGCAACCAGTGGAGGGCAGTAGTGCACTGACCCTCAGCCAGTCGGAAACCAAGAAGAAGAAGAAGAGCGTCAGTCTGTTTCTGTGTCTGTGAGCACAGTCCAGTCTACTCAGTCACGGAGCGAGAAGCACAAACCCCGCGGTGTACCGGGCTCATTCCCGGGATCGTTCAACATGTCTGACGGCGGAGGCACGGAGGAGTCCGGGCCCCTGGAGGTGTCCACGGCGCAGACCGTGGCGGACATCTCGGTGCTGCAGAAGCACATCCGTAAACTGGTGCCGCTGCTGCTGGAAGATGGCGGCGAGGCCCCGGGCTCTCTGGAGAGCGCTCTGGAAGAGAAGAGCTCCGTGGAGCAGATGAGGAAGTTCCTCGCAGATCCACAGATCCACACCATCCTGGTGGAGAGAAATTCTCTCAAAGGTTTGTCCACACAGCAGTCATGTCTGAGCGCTTCAGTCACAGGTTTGACGGCCTTATGCACGGCTGAAAGATGATTCTGAACCCACTCAAACACACGCCTGAAGCGCACTCTTATAATTCAACAAAGAAAGTGTTTATTTGATCATATTCTCCTGTATTATGACGCACTGTGCCACGCCCGGTGGCTCAGCATCAAGCTCCATTCAGATACGTCCTGACGCTCTGACGTCATGACGTGTTGACGCAGAACCATTGGAGCTTCTGCGGAGCAAATCAGGCTCCAGGTGTGTCGTGGCCAGGAATGAAAATGTATTTCGCATTTATGAATTTCCTAGGACATTAACCTGGTGTGCAGACGGGTCTGTGCCAGACTTTAGCCGCACAAGCTGTTTTTAATCACAGCGGTCCGCAGCACTGACACGTGCTCTGGTGCTGTGACATCACTGCACAACATCAGGGCGGGGACATACACAGGTCTATGGCTGGGACAGTGTATTGCTTTGTAAGATATCTTACCGGAAACCATGTATAGCGATACTTTAATGACATCTTGTAATTAGTAAAACTGCAGTGCTCCAGTGCTTTCACTGTCATCGTAATTGTGGCCATTAATTTTGCAGCAGAGTGCAGTACTGGACATGCCAATGGCATCATAAAATATTTGTAAAATTTACTTTGTTGTGGTTTTATGTTCCGTGGACCAAGGTACAGACCAAATGTGTGTTTAACAGTTTGTAATTGGAAATGGTTATTTGTGCATTAATTTAGGGCTAAGTATCACACAGGTCCTAAGTATAATGAACCATAATATGGTTAAAACACAAATCACAAGTGTCACAATACTTATTTGAATCACAATATACACAAAGTATAAATATATATATTGCAAATTCAGTATATTGTGATACACCTTTTATCGAGTGCCCACATCTAAGGATGTCCGCTAGAATAAAACGTAGGTTTACAAAGAGCTTTTTCTTTGCACTTGTAAACACTAACGAGTCATGTGTTAGCTTGCTTCAATAACACCATTATACTCTGCTCCTTGAGGCCTGTGGGCCTGACCCTCATGTTTTCCCCTTGCTGTGACTCTGCACATTCTGCTCCAGTGGCTCTGGGCCTGGAGCTCTGTCCCCAGCTCAACTTTAGTGCTTTGGGCCACGTCTGCAGTTCTGTTCTGCAAACCTTGACTTGTGTAATAAACGGGTGTGGTGCACATTGATCAGACCAGGGGCCTTATTTACAGTCCCAATCAAAAGTTTAAGACCAGTTGAATAAAAAGCAAAAGTCACATTTTTCATGGTTGGATCTTAACAAGGTTTCAAGTAGAGCTTCAATAAGCACCAAGAAATGGGAGAGAGACAAAACAACAATTAAACTCAATCACATCACATCACATCACATCAAAAAGTTTAGGATAACGAATATCATACACCTAGTGGCCATTAGAGGTGTACGCCACGCAAACTCCTGATTCACACTTCACCACACAGCCTCTGCTTTACAGATCCCACCTGCATCTGGAATCTGCACTGAACCCATGTCTCACGCCTCCACACACTTCCACAACACCATAAAAGTGACTTAACCATCACACATGGACATGGAGCGATGGGCAGGCGCTCCACGGAGCACATGAAAGGCTTTATTACAAATATAAATATGAATAAAAGTGATTGCAATGATTCATATACCTTTTAATTTAACTTTTCAAATGACAGATCCAATTGTGTGTTTGTAGCCTACTCCATGATTTTTAGACATTAGTTTAGCAGGCTATAGTCATAGTTTCAGACTCTTATACTATATCTATTATATGTTTTTAATGCATTGTAAAGCACTTTGTGTTTCATTATATGTATGAAAAGCGCTATATAAATAAAGTTTGATTTGATTTGATTTATACAGTATGTTTAAATATGCCTAAGATGTGTGCATGAGGATTGGCCATGTGCATGTGGAGAGAGGCCAACTTCCATGTAAATCTGAATGCAGTTATTTTATAAAATAGATTTGCTGATGACCAAGTTCTCAGCTGGCGCAGAGATAAACAAAGTCTTGCGTCTTGTGGTGGAAGTTTTATAAATCCCACATACTGTATAACAAGAGGGTGGCCTATGCCATTCGTTGGCTAACTTAATAAATGAGGCCCCAGGACAGAGCTTTTCTAGATTAAGTACTACATGGAGAGGGATTTGATACGAAGACATTCTAATTGTCTTCTGTCATTAACAAGTACGTTTGTTTTGTTTCCACAGAGGATGTTGGAGATGAAGGAGAGGAAGAGAGGGAGACCATCAACTACGTGGTCAGCATCGACATACACTATGGAATCAAATCCAACAGGTATTTAACAACAACACTGCTGAAATGACTGAAAGGCCATCACTGTTGTGCATTTGGGCAAATTTATGTTTCACAAAATACGCTGATACAGCACACTAAATAAATATGCAAACAAGTCATGAAAAAGGTCACAATATGTCAAAGTAGAAACCAAAGCAAATAACATTTACACAAAGATATAATTGATGAAGCTCACCGGTCAGTTGGCGATCAGCTGAACCGTTCGATAAATAAAATGAATCTATGTACTTCAAAGTAACAAGAACATGGCTAATTGTCCCGTCCTTGTACTCGATGCTCCTTTTCAGCGAGAAGCATAAAATGAACACAGTGAGATGGAGGAAACCAGAAACCTTTGTAGCAGCACTTATCCAGAGACGTTCATGTTCATCCACTTACGCTAGAATCTTTTTGATTTCCCTAATTAAAAACCTAAAACAATAGTTCTTGTGTGGTTGTACTCACTCATCTTTCCTTTGTGTTCCTGCAGCCTTGCCCTGATTAAAAGAAGCGCTGTGGTGGATGCAGACAAGCCCATCTCCACACAGGTGCGAGTGCTGACCCTCAGTGAGGACTCTCCGTACGAGACCCTGCACTCCTTCATCAGCAATGCAGTCGCTCCCTTCTTCAAGTCCTACATCCGCGAGTCTGGGAAGGCCGACAGGTAAACCACCACATCTGTTTCATTAGCACCACTGTCGGCTGCCTGATCCTTGCCCAGGTTTTCCACATGGTTTCAAAGAAATTTTAGTCACTAAATTCATTCTATTCTCCTCTTTTTATTTTATTTTAAGGGACACAGTGTAAAAAATATAAAAAAAACATTAACAACTCTAAATGATTTCTCCTTTTGAACGCCAGGGGGCATATTTTGTGCACTTTTCCACATCATGATTTGGAGAGATATATTCACTTATATTTGGAGAGAGGGTAATGTAGCTGTGTGGGCATTCTTGGAAGGGGGACCTAATGTATTTCATTTTTTATTTTTATTTTTTCACAGAAGTCTTATTAAATAAACAACAGTAGGCCAATTTTTTGTTTAAAGTAACTTTAATTAAACTTAAGTTGATTCGAAAGCAAATCAGGACCATGCACCCTTTTTGATGTATCCTTAGTAAAAGAGCCACATGCTAACTAAACAGAGGACACTTGCCTGTGGAGGACATGAACATTGCAACAGGTCACTACCCGAGTGCCTAACCCAGCCCAGATGAGGCCAAAGCAAGGCAAGGTACATGGGATTTAGGTACTGGCTGGTACTGGTTGGTGACAGAGAGTCAGCCCCTCAATCAGCAGCCTGCAGATTCAAACCTCACAGAAGACTAATGATACTTTGGGTACAAGCACTAAACTAGTTAATCTGTTCATATTGATGACTGTGCTATTAGAACATTTATGACAGAAGTGGCTTCTAAATTAATAAATAGATAGATAGATAGATAGATAGATAGATAGATAGATAGATAGATAGATAGATAGATAGATAGATAGATAGATAGATAGATAGATAGATAGATAGATAGATAGATAGATAGATAGATAGATAGATAGATAGATAGATAGATAGATAGATAGATAGATAGATAGATAGATAGATAGATCGATAGATAGATCGATCTATATCTTATATGCACTTTTAAAACAAGAGCTGAACCCACGGCCGAATGGATATTAAAATAACTGGATTACGAGAAATCAGATGGCTGTATCCACACTGGTCTGGGGCGTGTGTTTGGAGTTTACACAAAACACGTGGAACTCCTGCTGTTTGTACTTCCATCACAAAGAGTCGCTTCTGAGTGGTTACTTTTACCGTCAATCTTTTTATTATTTTTTTTATTGCTGTCTCTAATACACTTGTTCACTTCCCAAAACAAACTTTACAGCTTCTGAATGAGCTGAGAAGCAGAGTCTGATCAATCATCGCAGCTGCAACTCAGCCGCGTCACACTGTCAGTAACTATTAACGGCGTTATGGCAGAGGAAAGAGTAATTAATTAGATTACTCATTACTGATAAAAATAACACTGTTAGTAATGCTGCCATATTTAAACAACTTTATTCCCAACACCGCTAAGGACAGATTTCAAATCTATAGCCTCGACATGGATAAGATCAAATAGTTGTGTACTTTTGATTAATAAGAAAACTGCATTATTGAAGTAGCACATTAAGCACACAAAAGCAAACAAGAACGTGATTCTGAGCCTCTGGTTGTTTCTTTCTCCTCAGAGATGGGGACAAGATGGCTCCCTCGGTGGAGAAGAAGATCGCAGAGCTGGAGATGGGCCTGCTCCACCTCCAGCAGAACATCGAAATCCCAGAGATCAGCCTGGTCATCAACCCCATCATCGCCAACATCGCCAAGCAGTGCTACGAGCGCGGAGAGAAGCCCAAGGTCTCCGACTTTGGGGACAAGGTGGAGGACCCCACGTTCCTCAACCAGCTGCAGTCTGGAGTCAACCGCTGGATTCGGGAGATCCAGAAGGTCAGGTTCTACACATTTATCAATCTGTAAAGGTTTTTGCTGAAAGCGATCGGAAAGTTAAAACAAATGCATACGCTGATTAGTTGAAGCCTCAGCAGGGAAATGTAAATTGTGTTAAATTCAGTTAGAAGAGCACAAGCATCTTTCTCTCATAAATGAACAATGCTTCCCTCTAAGAAAATGATCTGAATTTTTGCTCAAATTGGTTTAAGTATGTCCGTCGGCGCTACCATATTTGTTTTGGTTTGTCTGATCACTTCACCTTTTGGCTCCCGCACAAACCACAATGCTACCTTGTGATTGGGCTAGCGGCACTGCCACTGGTGGTTTATGAACTGTTAACTGTCTCAAACAAGTGATGGAAAAGTTTAAGAAATTTATACAAACATACACACAAAACAATGAAACACAACTTTATTATAAATCTATGTATAATTTATGGAAGATATTTCTGGGCACTGTTGAGTTGAATTTTGGATGAAGAAAATTTAGTTTTTAGAAATGGCAAAGTGCTTTCCATGAGAATCGGTGAATAAATCAGTTTAAAATTGGAATGACAAAATAACACTGTACAATGAATAAAATAATAGTCTAAAAAATTATAAATCAATATAATTCTGTTTCAAATAAAGACACCCTGCATTGGCAGAAACTGGCAACCCGAATGAATGCGTTATTAACATTTACTGGTATGTGTGTTTGTAGGTGACAAAGTTGGACCGGGACCCTGCCTCCGGAACAGCCCTGCAGGAGATCAGCTTCTGGCTCAACCTGGAGCGAGCTCTGAACAGGATCCAGGAGAAGAGGGAGAGTCCTGAGGTGCTGCTGACGCTGGAGATCCTCAAGCACGGCAAACGCTTCCACGCCACTGTCAGCTTCGACACGGACACTGGTGAGGCAGGAAGTCCAGTCAATTAGTCACGCGATGCTCCTGTTCTGTCTCATAAAGTTATGAGCATAGCCTCACTGATTCAAACTGATGCATTCAGATTTTAGTAGCAACAATGTAATGTATGAAATATAATGTATGAAGATGAAGACACACGCCTTCTTCAGCATGTACTTCCCCAGGCTCATGTCTGTTCAGTGAAGCCTACGGACCAAAAAATCCTTAAAAAAAAGATCAGATGCAAAGAAAAAACAAAAACGTAATGAAATGCACATACAAAAATGCCTTTTACCACAAAGACCGTGGCATTATTATAAAAAAATGCCAGAAGGCTTAAACAATTTCTGATTTTCATCAATAACACACATATATATTATTAGGGTTAGGCAAAATAATTATTAAACTTCAGCCTAAACCCTTTCGGTCTGTAAAATATTTTCTTTATTCTTATGCTCTTGCTTTTTTTGTACTTTCTGCCTATTGATCGAAGAAAATAAGCTAACCAACTAAATATATTCTTTGGCTAGAAACCTTAAGTTACCGTAATTCAACCTTTTATGTAGTTGAAAAATCTCAATGTACAATTGAAATAATCATTTGACTTGTTCTACTACTACACCCCACTAATCATGCTAAACATAAAATCTCCATATTTCTTGGCCGTGACACTATTCTGCATTTTTCCCCCCCTTTTTTTTTACATTTAAACACACAAAACACAGAACACAAAGAAAAAAATAAAAATGGCAGAACATTCAATTAAATAAAATGTAAACAAATTACAGCACATCTAAACTAATAGGAGTTTTGAGGCCTAAATGCACAGTTCTAATCAAGTGGGACGGCGATGTCTGGAGTGCTTTGTTAATCTCATTGTGATATTAATGAGCAGCATTGACACTCTATGCTCTATGATACTCTATGCATGTTCTCATTTTGGCTATGTTTGCAGTCTGACTTTTGAATTTCACGTCTTCAGAATATTCTAATCCTTTTCTGTCCATGCGGCGTAGGTCTGAAACAGGCCGTTGAAACTGTGAACGACTACAACCCCCTGATGAAGGATTTCCCCCTCAATGACCTGCTGTCCGCCTCTGAGCTGGACAAGATCCGCCAGGCCCTCATGGCCATCTTCACCCACCTGAAAAAGATCCGCAACACCAAGTACCCCATCCAGAGAGCGCTGCGCCTGGTCGAGGCCATCTCCAGGGACCTGAGCTCCCAGCTGCTCAAGGTGTTAGGCACCAGGAAGCTCATGCACGTGGCCTACGAGGAGTTTGAGAAGGTCAGCGTCACACCAGCTGCCAACTTTAGTTTCTACTGACACAAAAGAAAACATACTATAGGTTGGATCTTAGAAAGAGTAAAATGCCCAGCTCTTTTCTCCCCTCCTCCAGGCTTGTTGAAAGCTCTTATATTTTGCTAATAGACCTGGGCCATATCATATCGTTCATGACATATTGTCATTTGCTTTCGAGGTAAAATGAAATCTGGAGCATCGTGATATAATTGCGCGTACACAGCTGCTGATTGTCCTCATAGTTGCCAAGTGAGTCTGATATTGCAGCATTTTTTGACCGGTAATGGCTTCAGACGCATTAAAAATCAATGTTGAGGCGAGGAGTGGAAGCACAATTATAACTGAATACGTATTAAATATTCTTAAAGGTTCTACGCTCTATAATTCCACACAGACGCACACAGCGGTATCAGTTTGACCCGAATAGATGCTTTTACAACAGATCTGCGCTGAGGGAGAACTGATTTGAACTTCTTACATGGAAAAAAATGGATAAAGCACCTTTTTAAACAAGGTCAATTATACAGTTATCGCACATTTTCTTTTATATCATGATAAAAATGTTTGGCCATATCACCCTGCCCTATTTGCTAAAAGTTTTTTTTTTTTTTAACTCATACCCCTGTTGGTTTCTTATTAAAGTCCTTAGAGTTGGAACTGAAACTTGCCCTGCCCATTTTTATAAATCTGACAGCTTCTCTCTTATAGCTTGGGTTGTTAAGGCGTATTGAGGTCTGACCACCTCCGTCTCAGAGCTGTCAAGAAACTCATTAGCATTTCACTGGTTTGATTTCCCTCCAAGGTGCTATGATGAATTTCCTGAGATTAAGAAAGCGCTTCAATATTAGGTTGTTTGTTGTTGTTTACTATACCAAACAGATTCACACCCCACCTTTTCCAACAGTTTGCCTGATTCCTAGTGACTCCAGTCAAATGGAAAGTGAAAGAGTGCACATTTTTCTACGTTTGTTGTCTTTATTAAGTTTTTGTTAAGATGTTCAAACCTAAACTGAGCACATTTCCCTCGCTCCTCCCCCGTGTGCAGGTGATGGTAGCCTGTTTCGAGGTGTTTCAGACCTGGGAGGACGAGTACGAGAAGCTGCAGGTTCTCCTGAGGGACCTGGTGAAGAGGAAGCGTGAGGAGAACTTGAAGATGGTGTGGAGACTCAGCCCTGCCCACAGGAAGCTCCAGTCCCGCCTCGACCACATGAGGCGCTTCAGGAGGCAGCACGAGCAGCTCCGGGCCGTCATCGTCAGAGTGCTCCGCCCACAGGTACACAAGGGTCTAACATCTTTACAGTTACACAAGCACAAGTGGCTTAGCAAAGGCGTACGGAGTTCCTGTCAACATAAATATAAAAATGACTGCGTAAAATGATAAACTTTGAACAGCTCTGTAGTCCAGTGGTTGATGCACTCTGAAGCTGGATAGAGTGTTACTGTACTGTACTACGAAGATGGTTCATTTTCTGTCAAGGTAAATGTCTATGGCAACAGGTCCTGAACTCAGAGCTTGCTCAGGACCAGATTAAGTTCCTGAATAAGGCCTCAGACCAAAAAAGTCTTCACCAATACTAAACCTATTTGTTTATAATGAGTTTATTCCAGTTTCTGTTTTAGTTTTGCGCAGATTTGGTTTAGACCTTTAGACCGGTATTTATTAAGTTTTTGAAATGCATACAGTTGTATCTTTTGGGCAAGAAACCTTTCCTACTTTGACCGTCACAATTCCTCAATCACACCACCAGGTTGTAGGCTTGGATTGGCAGCCGCATTGTCAGTTAGGATCAGGGCAGTGGTACGCCCCACTATCGAATGCCATCAAAATGTATGGACAATTACATTTTGGAGGGTACTGCGAAGTTTATAGTCAGAAGTCCATAGCATAGCATAGATCAACACATCCTTTTGACATAGATCCTGAGCATCCGTCTTGAATTTGTCTTTAGGTGACCGCTGTTCCCCAACACGCCCCCGGAGAGACCGTGGAGCCTCAGGACATGAAGGTGGCCGGCGTGCTCTTCGACGCAGCCGACGCCAACGCCATCGAAGAGGTGAACCTGGCCTACGAGAACGTGAAGGAGGTGGATGGCCTGGACGTGTCGAAGGAGGGCGTGGAGGCGTGGGAGGCCGCCATGAAGCGCTATGACGAGCGCATCGACCGCGTGGAGACCAGGATCACGGCCAGGCTCCGCGACCAGCTCGGGACCGCCAAGAACGCCAACGAGATGTTCCGCATCTTCTCCCGCTTCAACGCTCTCTTCGTCCGCCCACACATCCGCGGCGCCATCAGGGAATACCAGACCCAGCTCATCCAGCGCGTGAAGGACGACATCGAGTCGCTGCACGATAAGTTCAAAGTGCAGTATCCGCAGAGCCAGGCCTGTAAGATGAGCCACGTCCGAGACCTGCCCCCTGTGTCCGGCTCCATCATCTGGGCCAAGCAGATCGACCGGCAGCTCACGGCCTACATGAAGAGGGTGGAGGACGTCCTGGGAAAGGGCTGGGAGAACCACGTGGAGGGGCTCAAGCTCAAGCAGGATGGAGACAGCTTCAGGGCCAAACTCAACACGCAGGAGATCTTTGATGACTGGGCTCGCAAGGTAAGCCCTAAACTCAACCATACGACTCTGGAGCACATGGAGTGTTGCGCAAAAACTATGTCTGTTTGATTAGTGTGTTTAAGAGCTAGTTTGTTAGCACAGTGTCTGATGGATGAGTCGCCATTTAGAGACATGTTTCTACTGCTGCATCTAGTTTCATTCTTTTAAAAAATATTATATGCCTGGATCGTCACCTTTCATTTCTGCTGCTCAAAATATGAAATCAAATCCAAATTAATTTGTAGCGCATACAAATCAAAAGTGCCCTTAAAATATACAGTACGGGCTCAGGTCGGGTTTGAATTTTTGAGCCTGATCTAAACTCTACCCTAGAGGCCGCTTTGTAGTTAAAATACATAAATTATATATAATGATGAAGCCGAATGGGTTGATTATTCTTGAGAAAAATAAATCAATCTACTCATATGTAAAAGGGGATTGGACACAATCTTGTGCCACAAGAATGAGATTTTATTTCCATTTCCACTAACAAAGAATGAATACTGACAAGTTACTATTTAATTAATGCTATTAATGCTATTTAAGAAGCCATATAAGAGAGTCTAAAGAAAACTATTTCTGGCCAAATTTGTCATTAATTATGTCAAATCTCATCTCGTTCTCATAGAACCAACCTCGTCTTTTGTCTTGTGGAAAATGTTTTATTCCAGCCCTATAATAAAACATAAAAATTGAAAATCAACTTTGATGAGTTTTTAAGCTCATTACAACAATCTTTCCTCATTATTGAACATCAGTTTTAAACAGGAAGTCACTGGACCTGTTTCTATTTCAAGCCGTTATAGATCAATATTGCAGTTCATAGTGCACAAAATGTAAAAATGGTGATCTCCCTATGTTATAGTTCAATACATATACATACATATACAATATAGTCCCTGAAAAAGCTTTAAGTCTTCTTTAAAGTGCATTTTTACTGAAGCAAGGCTTCAGAACTGATCAACTGGAACAATATAGCCATGTAGAGTGGCTGGCATTTTGCTTGTTACTTGCTTGCTTCACTTTCTTCAGTTACAAGTAAATGATAATCTTTTCCTCATCCAGGTGCAGCAGCGTAACCTGGGCGTCTCTGGGCGTATCTTCACCATCGAGACTTCCCGTGCCCGTGGTCGCTCCGGCATCATGCTCAAACTCAAGGTCAACTTCCTCCCGGAGATCATCACTCTGTCCAAGGAAGTGCGTAACCTCAAGTGGCTGAGCTTCAGAGTGCCCCTGGCCATCGTCAACAAGGCCCACCAGGCCAACCAGCTGTACCCCTTCGCCATCTCCCTGATCGAGAGCGTGAGGACCTACGAGCGCACATGCGAGAAGGTGGAGGAGCGGGCGTCCATCTCCCTTCTGGTGGCCGGCCTGAAGAAGGAGGTCCAGGCTCTGGTCACTGAGGGCATCACCCTGGTGTGGGAGTCCTACAAGCTGGACCCGTATGTGCAGAGGCTGGCAGAGACGGTCTTCAATTTCCAAGAAAAGGTTAGCTATTACACGCCTGTATTTAAATTGGATGCACTTCTGAATCATCAACGCTTGACAGAAGTTTGTCTACTGGTTAATATTCCTAACATAACCTACGTTTCGACTGGTTGACTTTGGAGTAGATTGATATGGTCTGAAAGTGTCTCCATTGTCTTAAGTGAACTGTACCAGTCTAATTAAGCAATCCAAAGAAAGCTGTGAGAGGTCTCGCTTTGGCTCCTGTTATGCTTTTGATTGGATAAGAGAGAATGCAGAAAAAAGCAGATATAAACAGAAAATAATGTTGGAACCAGCTGTTTCCTATTCAACTCATTGCACTAACTGAAAACATTATATTTTCACTGCATAATGCATCAAACATTCTTCAAACCAATGCATTTCCTAATAAGAGGTTAAAATGCAGTGTAGAGGCTTTGCAATACTTACTTACTACTCTTACTTTATATGAAATGAAGTAAGAAAAGGCTGAGGAGAAACTGAAAGTAGTTTCCTGTTTTACTCTTGCTTTAGCTACCTCTCACAGCTACACAAAGTTGGAATTATTAAATACCTTTTTGTGAATTGCCTGAATGACCTATAATTAGGGTAGTATGAGATAACACTAAAATAAAGACAATTAAACCTAATTGTAAATGGTTTAAAACTTGAAATTATTGCAGCCATCTATTTAATTTTGCTGTGGGCTTATAGTTAATTTGGGGGTCCTGGCCTGAAAAGTTTGGGAACCCTTGGTCTAAACAACTGCTTAAATTGCAGTTATGACTTTTTAACTAAACTTTAACTTTTTATCTAAATAATTGTGCCCTAATATCTTTGTTGCCTTTAGGTGGACGACCTGTTGCTGATTGAGGAGAAGATCGATCTGGAGGTGCGCTCCCTGGAGACGTGCATGTTCGACCACAAGACCTTCTCCGACATCCTCAACAGAGTCCAGAAGGCTGTGGACGACCTCAACCTGCACTCGTACTCCAACCTGCCCATCTGGGTCAACAAGCTGGACATCGAGGTCAGGCGGCAGACTTCAATATCTACCAAAAGAGAAAACGGGTGGATTTGTGTAGTTGTGTAATGGCTAATTATTTACGTGACAGATTGAGCGCATCTTGGGAGTGCGTCTACAGGCTGGTCTGAAAGCGTGGACCCAAGTGCTGCGAGGACAAGTGGAGGACAAGGCCGACGTAGACATGGACACGGAGGCTCCTCAAGTCAGCCACAAGCCCGGAGGAGAGCCCAAGATCAAGGTGAGGAATCTGACCGCTCCCTTTTTCATTTTTAAGGCAACGTTCACACTGCAACTTGAAGCTTATCTTTTGTGACCCGGAAGTGATTTTTTTTTTTAATGACAGTCTGAACAGCCTGAATCAAACTTTTGTCTAATGTGACCCAGGCCACTTCCACACGTTGTGGAAAATGGTTTCAGATTTTTTTTTCAAAGTGACTCGAGTCTAAACACACGTCACATTTATTTGACTTCTACAGCGCTGAAATGAAACTGGTGCCAAGGATGAAACCCAATTACACAATAAAATTCAGACAAAATCAGTGAAGCTAGAAACTGCAAATACAATAAAGCTTTTGCTTATTTAAAGTGACAGAGTGTAACATTCTGGAAGTGGAAAGTCACCTGCTTGATTCTATTCACCTTATTCCCGAAGTTGTCGTGGGCGCCGCCATCTTTTTTCCATTGCATTAGTTTACATGGGGCAGACGAGCTCAATGGAAAATAAGTTCTACATGACCTAAAAAGCTGTTTTCAGGCCGCCCAAGAAATCGGTGCGTTGTTGACTTGTTGCACATGTACATTACACATTTTTGACAAATCGATCTACTTTGTCACATTTTGGCGGCGAGACTTTTCCCTCGTTTGCCCTTGTTTGTCAAACCAGAAGTGCGTTTACAACAAAAGTGCGTATCTGTTGCAAAAAGAGGCAAAAGTGGGCGGGGTGGAATAAGGTGAATAGAAATAGAAAGTTAAAACCATACATCTGAACATTCCCCATGCCAGGTATGTTTTATGCCATACTATAAAATATTTTCGCCAAAGGAACAACATTTCCATCAAAACAAGCAGGAGCAGGCTCCTCCAGGCCAACTAAGAGTCAGGTTTGCGGTCAGGCAAGCCCTCTCAAAGTAAGTACAGTTTGCAGTGTACAGTTTGCTTCACACATGAAATCTGATTTGAGTTGCATTTTTTTGTAAGTGCATCACCTCTCCCCCCAAAAAAAACATTTGAGCTTGCAGTGTGAACGTAAACTAAATGTATGGTAAGGTTCCGATGTCAACGAGATTGAACTGCTTTTGTGTCTTCTAGAACGTGGTCCACGAGTTGAGGATCACCAATCAAGTGATCTACCTGAACCCACCGATCGAAGACTGCAGGTACAAGCTCTACCAGGAGATGTTCACCTGGAAGATGGTCATCCTGTCTCTGCCCCGCATCCAAAGCCAGAGATATCAGGTCTGTGTGGGAAAACAGGAGCCAAATTTGTTTCATTTTAAAGTTAGTTAAATGATTTTTTTTTTTTTTTTTTTTTCTAGGTTGGAGTCCACTATGAGCTCTCAGAGGAGGAAAAGTTTTACCGAAATGCCCTGACCCGAATGCCAGATGGTCCTGCTGCGCTGGAGGAGGCCTACAATGCTATGGAGGACATTGTGGACGAGGTGGAGAAGTATGTGAAGGTAAGGGTTCAGCTGATTTAATAAAGGCAAAAAAAAAACAACGCTCTGGTTTAATAATGGTCTCCCTAAACTCCCTCTGTGCTCCAGGTGTGGCTGCAATACCAGTGCTTGTGGGACATGCAGGCGGAGAACATCTACAACCGTCTGGGTGAAGACCTGACAAAATGGCAGGCCCTGCTGGTCCAGATCCGCAAAGCTCGGGGGACTTTCGACAATGCAGAGACCAGGAAGGAGTTTGGGCCTGTGGTCATCGATTATGGCAAGGTAGGACTTTTCCACATGACTTAAAGAAGCCTACAGATTCTCCATGTACTTTATAGTAAATCGGCTCCTATTCTTTTCAATAGGTCCAATCTAAAGTGAACCTGAAGTACGACTCCTGGCACAAGGAGGTGCTAAGCAAGTTTGGACAGATGTTGGGCCAGAACATGCAGGACTTCCATGCACAGATCTCCAAGGTGAAGTTCTGAATGCAGACCAGTGCTTTCAGACATGCGTTAGTATGGCTTTACATTTTTTTCTGTTTCCTTTTAGTCGCGCCAAGATCTGGAGCAGCACTCTGTGGACACTGCGAGTACCTCAGATGCAGTTAACTTCATCACATATGTGCAGACCCTCAAGCGCAAACTCAAACAGTATGAAAAGAACGTGGATGTAAGTCTTGTACTCTTTGCATGATTCTTAGTGCTCCGTCCCCAGTTCATGTTGTACATTGACTTGTCATTCTGCTGCTGTAGATGTTCCGTAACGGTCAGCGCCTGCTGGAGAAGCAGAGGTTCCAATTCCCACCCTCCTGGTTGTACATTGACAACATTGAAGGTGAATGGGGCGCCTTCAGCGACATCATGAAGCGCAAAGACACAGCCATCCAGCAGCAAGTGGCCAACCTGCAGATGAAGATAGTCCAGGAGGATAAGGCAGTGGAGAACCGCACCACAGATCTGCTCAATGACTGGGAGAAGACGAAGCCTGTGGCTGTAAGGGACACACACTTGGACCATTACATTTCACACCCTAAATCAATGTTTTCTCTGTTTTCTGAGAAAGTGAATCCTGTTTGTCTGTCAGGGTAATCTACGTCCTGAGGAAGCTCTCCAGTCTCTGACCATTTATGAAGGAAACTTCAGCCGCCTAAAGGTGGAGAGGGAGAAGTGTGCCCGCGCCAAAGAGGCTCTGGAGCTCACTGACACTGGCCTGCTCAGTGGGAGTGAGGAGAGGGTGCAGGTAACGCTGGCACAACATCCAACAGACAAACAGTTCTGATGCAGACTGTTTTAATTAACATAAAACAACACATGCTTTACACAAAAAAACTGTTGGTGCCTTTCAGGTGGCTTTGGAGGAGCTCCATGACCTGAAGGAGGTGTGGTCAGAGCTTTCTAAAATCTGGGAGCAGATCGACCAGATGAAAGAACAGCCCTGGGTGTCTGTACAACCTCGAAAGGTACATTAGAAATCAAATTTAAACTGTTTAAACTTGCATCATAAATCATTTGTGTGCATTTTCTTCTTTAGCTTCGTCAAAACTTGGACGCTCTCCTGAACCAACTGAAGAACTTCCAAGCACGACTCCGACAGTACGCCTCTTACGAATACATCCAAAGAATGCTTAAAGGATACCTGAAGGTCTGGACCAACTAGCCCTGAACTCCCATTATTACTAATGTTAAGTAGACCTAAACTTGATTCCTTTATGCCTATGTACAGGTGAACATGCTTGTGATCGAGCTGAAGTCTGAAGCTCTGAAGGACCGTCACTGGAAGCAGCTGATGAAGCGTCTGCATGTGAACTGGGTACTATCGGAGCTTACCCTGGGCCAACTGTGGGACGTGGACCTGCAGAAGAACGAGATGGTGGTCAAGGACGTTCTGCTGGTGGCACAGGGAGAGATGGCCCTGGAGGAGTTCCTCAAACAGGTAATCAAGTTAGCTCAACTTAACTTTGCTAAGATTTTCTTAATCAGGGGGAGAGTGTGAGCTAAGGAATTGTGTGATGCTTGAACAAACTCCAATCCACAAACCAATGTCATGTTTTGTACAATCAGATCCGTGAAGTGTGGAACTCGTACGAGCTTGACCTGGTAAACTACCAGAATAAGTGCCGTCTGATTCGAGGTTGGGACGACCTCTTCAACAAGGTTAAGGAGCACATCAACAGTGTGTCCGCCATGAAGCTCTCACCCTACTACAAGGTTTTTCCCGGCCTTCTGCAAATACTAGAAAAGACAAAGTATAGTAACTTACAAGAGTTGTTTCTGTTTGAAGGTGTTTGAGGAGGACGCCCTGAGTTGGGAGGACAAGCTGAACCGCATTATGGCGCTGTTTGACGTCTGGATCGATGTACAGAGGCGCTGGGTCTATCTGGAAGGAATCTTCACCGGCAGCGCAGACATCAAGCACCTGCTGCCTGTGGAGACACAGAGGTTCCAGAGGTAACCAAAGCAACAACAATGGAATTTATGGCATAGTCTATCTCGAACAAAAAGTTCTCATTTTCTTTCTCTTTGTTTTTAGCATCAGCACAGAGTTTTTGGCGCTCATGAAGAAGGTGACCAAGTCTCCTTTGGTGATGGACGTGCTGAACATTCAGGGAGTGCAGAGGTCCCTGGAGCGCCTGGCCGACCTCCTTGGGAAAATCCAGAAAGCCCTGGGAGAATACCTGGAAAGAGAGAGGTCCTCCTTCCCCAGGTACAAGAAGAGGAACATAGTTTATTTATTGTACAAGATTTGTCTTTTTTTATTTCATGCGGATTTTCTTCCAGATTCTACTTTGTGGGAGACGAGGACCTTCTTGAGATCATTGGAAACAGCAAGAATGTGGCCAAACTGCAGAAACACTTCAAGAAAATGTTTGCTGGTGTGTCAAGCATTCTGCTGAATGAGGACAACACAGAGGTGCTGGGGATCTCCTCCAGAGAGGGAGAGGAGATTCTTTACAAGACCCCAGTCTCCATCACAGAGCACCCCAAGATCAACGAGTGGCTGACCCTGGTGGAGAAGGAGATGAGAGTGACTCTGGCCAAGCTGCTGGCTGAGTCTGTCACTGAGGTCACAGGTTTCAACCAGGGCACAGCTGTGGACCTGAGCCAGTACATCAACTGGATTGACCGCTATCAGGTCTGGAGCAAAACTGAAGACCTAGAATAAAGCAGATGGTGTATTAGAAGTGTAACACTGACTCCTCCTCCCACAGGCCCAGCTGGTGGTGCTGTCCACACAGATTGCCTGGTCTGAGAACATCGAGTCTGCCCTGACCACCGTCTCTGGAGGAGGGGACTTGAAGCCCATGCAGACAGTGCTGTTCAACGTGGAGGCCACCCTGAACGTGCTGGCTGACACTGTGCTGATGGAGCAGCCGCCTCTGCGCAGGAGGAAGCTGGAGCACCTGGTCTGTACAGTGTGTGTCTGGTGTGTGTGGCGTGAGCTGTTTTTTTCTAACATTATTACTATTGTCACAGATCACAGAGCTGGTGCACCAGCGCGATGTGACCAGGACTCTCATCAAGAACAAGATCGACAACCCTAAATCCTTTGAGTGGCTCAGCCAGATGCGCTTCTACTTTGACCCCAAACAGACGGACGTTCTGCAGCAGCTGTCCATTCAGATGGCAAATGCCAAGTTCAACTATGGCTTTGAGTACCTGGGCGTCCAGGACAAACTGGTGCAGACTCCTCTGACTGACCGCTGCTACCTGACCATGACCCAGGCCCTGGAGGCTCGCCTGGGAGGCTCGCCCTTCGGTAAGTACTTTGTAGGTGTATTGTATGATGACAAAAAGCATTGTAACTATTTGTGACTCTTGTTTGTGCTTAGGCCCTGCTGGCACAGGAAAGACTGAATCTGTCAAAGCTCTCGGTCACCAGCTCGGCCGCTTTGTCCTGGTCTTCAACTGTGACGAGACCTTTGATTTCCAGGTCTGTCCATGTATTCCCCTTCTTTGATAACCTTGAGTTGTATGGATTTGTTGTAATCCCTGGCCCTTGTGTGCAGGCTATGGGTCGCATCTTCGTGGGTCTGTGCCAGGTGGGTGCGTGGGGCTGTTTTGACGAGTTCAATCGTCTGGAGGAGAGGATGCTGTCGGCCGTGTCTCAGCAAGTGCAGTTCATCCAGGTGGCTCTGAGGGAGCACAGCAACCCCAACCGGGACAGGAGTAAGTCCTCAGTCCTACAGGAAACTGTCACATGAAGCACATGCTCTCTTTTCTAAACAGTCTGCCTTTCAGGTGTCCCAGTGACCACAGAGCTGCTGAACAAGCAGGTGAAGGTGAGCCCCGACATGGCCATCTTCATCACCATGAACCCTGGCTACGCAGGCCGCTCCAACCTGCCTGACAATCTCAAGAAGCTCTTCAGGAGCCTGGCCATGACCAAGCCCGACCGCCAGCTCATCGCCCAGGTCATGCTCTACTCCCAGGGCTTCCGCACCGCCGAGATCCTGGCCAAGAAAATTGTGCCCTTCTTCAAGTAGGATTTTACTTTAACCATTCCCGTATGAGATGTCCACATTTCTTACCCTTTTTCCCTCCAGGCTGTGTGACGAGCAGTTGTCCTCCCAGAGTCACTACGACTTCGGGCTCCGAGCTCTGAAGAGCGTGCTGATCAGCGCGGGTAATGTCAAACGTGAGCGCATCCAGAGAATCAAGAGGGAGAAACTGGAGCGTGGAGAGGATGTGGACGAGAACGAGATCGCTGAGAACCTCCCAGAGCAGGAGGTATGGTTCTTCTGGTGCCGCTCCAGCGCCTCGATGCAGACTGGGCTGCCTTTAAACAGAATCATAGTATAAAGAAAATAGCATGAGTTACATAACATGATTCCCTTGATCAGATCCTGATCCAGAGCGTGTGTGAGACCATGGTGCCTAAGCTGGTGGCAGAGGACATCCCCCTGCTGTTCAGCCTGCTGTCCGATGTGTTCCCTGGAGTGCAGTACCACCGCGGTGAGATGACCGCTCTGAGAGAGGAGCTCAAGAAGGTGTGCTGTGAGATGTACATGACCTACGGAGATGGCGACGATGTGGGCAGCATGTGGGTCGAGAAGGTATGAGCTACAGTCTGAACACAGGAAGTGCTGGACAATACAGTATCACTCAAAGATGTTCAACAACTCTGAGTAGAGTCATAATCCGTGAAAACAAATAATAAGCTACAAAGCCAATAAAAGTCAATTTGACATAATATAATGTTTGTCATGGCCCATCACTGTTGTGTATTTAAACTCACAATACACGGTCTACTAATAAAAAAGGTTGACACTGTTGCGTTGTATATCTGTTTTGTAAATGTGTTCATCTTTCCCGTTTCCAGGTCCTGCAGCTGTACCAGATCACTCAGATCAACCACGGCCTGATGATGGTGGGGCCCTCGGGCAGTGGGAAGACCATGGCCTGGAGGGTACTGCTCAAAGCCCTGGAGAGGCTGGAGGGAGTGGAAGGGGTGGCCCACATCATCGACCCCAAAGCCATCAGCAAAGACCACCTGTACGGGACCCTGGACCCCAACACGCGCGAGTGGACCGACGGCCTCTTCACTCACATCCTCAGGAAGTCAGTATCTGTCTTACCCAGTCATTTTATTATCAAGCAGTCCTCTTTACATTCTACTGCAAGCTGGATTGTTGTGAGATTGGGTTTTTAACAACACATAGTTCTATCCTTGTATCAATCATGTTGTAGCTAAACTGGCTCCACACTCCTGGTTGTTTGGGCCAGTGCTGTGGCAGGATGAGCACTCTTATTATTATATTGATAATATTTTTTTTCATTATCAATATAAAAAAAAAAAGTCATCATCCAGACCGCTCAGGATTTAAATTGAGTGCCCAAACTGGAGGTAACACTTTAAAATAAGATTCTTCAGTAAACTGTAAGGCATCACTTAGCACAAGTTACTTGTTTATAAGAACTTTACGAAAGCATTTACAAGTATTTCTCGTTTGGTTATTGAAAATAGTTGATGTTAATGAACTTGGTAACCATTAATCTTTACCAATAATCTTCTCCAGGATCATTGACAATGTCCGAGGGGAGCTGCAGAAGAGGCAGTGGATCATCTTTGACGGTGATGTAGATCCAGAGTGGGTGGAGAATCTCAACTCTGTGCTGGACGACAACAAGCTGCTGACCCTTCCCAACGGAGAGCGCCTCAGCCTGCCGCCAAACGTACGTTCTCAGGTGTCATGACAGTGGACTCAAGTACGTCCTAAATGTCTGTGGTCTTCCTCCAGGTGCGAGTGATGTTTGAGGTGCAGGACCTGAAGTATGCCACCCTAGCCACCGTGTCACGCTGCGGGATGGTGTGGTTCAGCGAGGACGTCCTGAGCACGGACATGATCTTTAACCACTTCCTGGCCCGCCTCCGCAGCATCCCGCTGGACGAGGGGGAGGACGAGGCCCAGCGCAATAGGAAGGGCACAGAAGACGAGGATGAAAATGCCTCGCCCATGCTGCAGGTGAGAAGGATGGGTACTATGCTTTGCCACAAGAGAACCGCTTGTTTTTGCTGAGGTTCGCTCCACAAACTTGGTCTCTTTTAACAGAAAATTATGACGTATATGTGTAAAGTACTGCCAATTTTCACTTTAATAAACACTAAAATGACTATACAGACTCTAAAGCATATGCGAAAAGACCATTTTGTAACACAGACAGTGGCATTATTAAATGAAAGTCATTTCAGATTTTCATCAATAGTACACATATTCTCTATCTAGAAGCCTTCAGTCACCATATCTTAAAGTTTTTATATGGTTAAAAATGTATGTAAAAAAAAAAAAATTGACTTCTAGAACTGTACTATTTAGAGCTTTTTCTCCACTGATACTGACGTCATCTAAATGATTTGTTGCAGATCCAGCGTGACTCGGTGAGCATCTTGCAGCCCTACTTCACCTCCACCGGCCTGGTGATCAAGGCCCTGGAGCACGCCTCGAAGATGGAGCACATCATGGACTTCACCCGCCTGCGCTGCCTGGGCTCTCTGTTCTCCATGCTGCACCAGGCCTGTCGCAACGTGGCCCAGTACAACAACAACCACCCCGACTTCCCCATGCCCATCGAACAGCTCGAGAGATACATGCAGGTTTGGACTGACGCACACACAAGGGATCCACCAATAGAATAATAGAATATTCTCAGTTCAATAGATGCCTTTCACCATTTTTAGTGATTAAAGCTTGAGTACCCAGCTTTTTGTACATTGTTTTTCACCAAAGATGTAGGGAAAACTTTGTGCAGCACTTTGTGACAAAATTAAACAACTTTTTATTCTTTTAACCTTTATTTAACTAGGAGAATTCAATTGAGATTAAAACTACTTTTTGGAAGATGGCTTGGTTAAGAGGCAGCAAAGTTTAACACAGTTACAACATACATAAAAACAAACAACTAACATTAAAATAAAACCAGGAGGAGGAGGAGTCAAAACCTTTATGTGATTCAAGTGTACACAAATGTAAGGAGGCAGTAATCCAAGCATAGCCTTAAAGGGCCTGTACCTGATTTTTAAAATTTACTTTTGTTAAGATAAATTCTCTTTACATCACACATCGTTTGATAGAAGCAGCTTCATGGAAAGACATTGAGTTTGTGATGTATAATCTGTGCATATTATAAATGCACTAATAACCCAGAAATAAGGTTTCACTTTCACTTCACTAAGGGTTTGTGGGACTATTACTGCTACTGCTCCTACTCCTGCTCCTATCCCCTCCTCCTCCAGGAAGCACTGACCAATCAGGAAGTTGCTAAATGCCAAATCCAATGAGTTAAAATACAGCCCTATATTATAATTTATCAGCCAAATACACTCTGCTGCCCTCTGCAACCTTTATTTATCTTCTTAAGAACTAGTGGAGGAATCAGAAGAGCTTTATTGCCATCGCATAGAGTTACAACGTTTAGAAAGGTATATGGAAGCACATTCGCTCTTTTTTAAACAATTCCCCATGACTTCTGTGCAGAGATACTTGATCTACGCCGTCCTCTGGTCCTTCTCTGGTGATGGCCGTCTGAAGATGAGAGCCGAGCTTGGAGAGTACATCCGCCGCATCACCACCGTGCCCCTGCCCAGCGCGCCCAATGTGCCCATCATCGACTACGAGGTACAGCAAGCCTTCACGCTCTTTGGGGCCAAAGCGGTCTACGTCTTTTAAACAAATTCCACTTCCGTCGGTAGGTGTGCATCTCCGGAGAGTGGCAGTCCTGGCAGGGCAAGGTTCCACAGATCGAGGTGGAGACCCATAAGGTGGCCTCGCCCGACGTGGTGGTGCCGACCCTGGACACGGTGCGTCACGAGGCCCTGCTCTACACGTGGCTGGCCGAGCACAAGCCCCTGGTTCTGTGCGGACCTCCAGGATCCGGAAAGACCATGACTCTGTTCAGCGCACTCAGAGCTCTCCCGGACATGGAGGTATGAAATGTCAACATGTGCGCTAGGCCTGCGAGATACAGAGCGTCATTTCTTTTGCAAATAACACATTTCCTGTCTCATTCTGTCTTAAAGCTACTAAGCCTGTAGTAGTGTTGTACAAAGATGTCAAATTCCATTTCAATACTAAGGAATTGACTTGATAACTAGACACAATAACTACGACTGCTACACAATACATGGTCTTCTTCAACACAAAATAGTAATACATTCTCAAATGAGTGTCCGGTTTTAGTATTAATTAGTACCTGATTTTTAAAATTTTTTTTATACTTTTGACAACCCTAGCCTATAGTTTCGACCTCTACAAACATGTTCTGAATGACTCTTAATCACTCATACTTATTCTTGTATTAGTTCAGCTGTTCAGTCTTCTCTCAAGTTTTAAAATGTGCATTTTCAACAGAGTTGTACAATCAAAACATCACAGCAAATTATAAATGTAAAGTTTATTTTTTATTGTCGACTATTCACATTTAGGCCATTAATCGTTGCAGCCTTGATAAATCCACCAAAATAAAAAGTTATAATTCATTGTTTGTCTATTGCTAAAAAATACCAACTTTTAAAAAACCTAATTTTTTGTATGTGTTTTTATCAGCTGAAATATTATGCTCTATCTAGGGCTGCTTGATAGGAAAGATTGTAATCACAATTATTTGGCACATAATTAAAATCATGATTTTTTTTTTTTTTCGAACAATTTCTTCTATATTGTCAATTATTCTGCAGAGAAAGTATAGACTGAATATATTTTAAAGTAAAGTTGGAGTTCTGTTCAGAATTATAACATTTTTGTAATTGAATAGGGTAATAATTGAAATCCTGATTAAATATACCGCATGTTCCACTGCCCTATCATGTCATACTGTTGTATGAAATTGTATTGTTGTATGATTGTATCCTCGGGCTGAAGATGATTAACCCACCTTACTTACAAAGCAGCTAATCTGACATACTTTTTGACTGGACATTTAGCTCCTGTCCCCATCCTCTGCGGTCCATACAGCTTTGGCCTGACTGGTTTGTTGTGTTGTCGTTCCCAGGTGGTGGGCCTGAACTTCTCCAGCGCCACCACACCCGAGCTGCTCCTGAAGACATTCGACCACTACTGCGAGTACCGCCGCACCCCCAATGGCGTGGTGCTGGCCCCGGTGCAGCTGGGCAAGTGGCTGGTGCTGTTCTGCGACGAGATCAACCTGCCAGACATGGACAAGTACGGCACGCAGAGGGTCATCTCCTTCATCAGACAGGTGCGTCTGGAGCAGCGCTGCAACTCATTATTTTAGGAGTCAGAAGTTGTTTTCCATTGTACACTGAGGTTTAAACCAATAGACGCGAAATATGGTGACTGAAGGCTTCTTTTATTGAAATTATAAAAGATCTTTTGGTTTGTGTTTTAGAGTCTGCATAGTTCGGTTAATGACTTAGGATTATGAAAATATGTTTTTTTATTGCTTAGTTTTTGATTTAATTCTATAAGCCACTCAAATTTAACACAGATGGGGGTAGCTAAACTGAATATTGGTAGAGTGCATTTTTTTTTTATTTTAATACAAGTTAATAAGACTAGTCACTAATAGAAATCATTGGTGAATTTGCTTTAGATATTTCATATCAAAGTACAATGTAGTCAGTGAGATCACATTCTAAAATCTATAAAAGAATTACAATCGACTAGTCATGATTAGTCAATCAGTCTTTGCAGAGCTGGTTTGGATTCGCCTTTGTTTTTCTTATTTATTATCAATAATAAACAATGGCACCGGTATTCATTTTGACGAGGTGTACCGTATTTTCCGCACTAGAAGGCGCACCGGATTATAAGGCGCACCTTCAATGAATGGCCTATTTGAAAACTTTGTTCATATATAAGGCGCACCGCATTATAAGGCGCATAGAATAGAAGCTACAGTAGTGGCTGTGGTTGCGTAGTTGCGGCTCAGTATTGATCCATATATAAAGTGCACCGGATTATAAGGCGCACTGTCAGTTTTTTGAGAAAATTGAAAGCTTTTAGGTGCGCCTTATAGTGCGGAAAATACTGTAATTTAGTTTATTTTAGAATACAAAAAATGCAAGCACAATTATCAACAAATAAGACATCTAGCTAAACTAACAATTAAAAAATAAATAAGAATTGTCTGTAAGTGTATAGGGTCGAGTTTGAGGCCTCTTCATTCCATCTAGTTTTTATTACTTTAAAAATATCTGGATTCTGGTCATTGTTTTATTATTGCTCTGTATAATACTTAAAACGTGACTCTGCAGATGGTGGAACATGGAGGTTTCTACCGCACCTCAGACCAGACCTGGGTCAAGCTGGAGAGGATCCAGTTCGTGGGAGCCTGTAACCCCCCCACAGACCCTGGACGAAAACCCCTCACACACAGGTGGATGTTTGGGACGATCTAGTCTCCATCTGCTATTTCTCCAAAAAAAAAACACTAAAATGTGAGTTTTGAGAACGTTTAAATGTTGCGTTTCAGGTTCCTCCGTCACGTCCCTGTGGTGTACGTGGACTACCCAGGACCGGCTTCTCTCACACAGATCTACGGCACGTTTAACCGGGCCATGCTGCGCCTCATCCCGTCACTGCGCACCTACGCCGAGCCGCTCACCGCCGCCATGGTGGAGTTCTACACCATGTCTCAGGTGCACATGCTGTTCAGAGCTGTTATTTAACGGACATGCCAAATAGGTTTTCTTTAAGCTTTTAACCTGTTCTAACATTGTTCCCTCATCTGAAACACACAGTACTTGAAGTTGTATTTAGCTTCATCTACGCTCCGTCATGAATTTTCCAGTTTTGTGACATCATAGGTAGAAGTCCTAGATCATCTGAGCTGTTTTAAAGGGGACTATTATCTAAAATCAATGAAACACTATTTTAACATGTATGAAGGCTCATTATTTTACTCTTATATTTTGATTGATTCCTGTATGTTTCAGTTAATTATGTTTTGTCCTGCAACTGAGGCTCAGAAAAGTCCTGTTTTCATCCATCCCCTATCCCTGTCCATATCCGGTACTTAGTCGTGATCATTTGATAAATAAAGACACATAGGGATCTAAAATGTCATGTAGTCACTTTCCAAAACTAAAGACATAATAAAAATCTGCTGTGTGTTACATTGACATATCATTGAACAGGAACAGAACAGGAAGTGAAAAAGTGTTTCAATTATTAAGCCGTTTTCAATATAGCAGTTTAAGATTATTAAAATCCCACTTTACTTCGTATTACACACAATATTTTAAGTAAAGAGATGCCAAACATGCTTATGTCTCCCAGCTTGAGCATGAATTTTACTGAAACTGTTGCTGTGTCCCCCTGTAGGAGCGCTTCACCCAGGACACCCAGCCCCACTACATCTACTCCCCCAGAGAGATGACCCGCTGGGTGAGGGGGATCTTCGAGGCCCTCAGGCCCCTGGAGACACTGCCTGTGGAGGGCCTTATCCGCATCTGGGCTCACGAGGCTCTGCGCCTCTTCCAGGACAGGTCTGCAACACTCATACAAGCTCATACAAAAAGAAACGTGCATCTACAGTATGAATAAATGACTGAAAAAAAGAGAGCAGTCTAGTACAAAGTAGTCAGTTATTTGAGGAGAAAAATGGGATTTAAGTGGGTCAAAAGGTTAAATATATCTGAAGTTAAAGGTTATCTAAAGCATTCTGAGCATCCTAATTATTCACCATGATCAGTTTATAAGCTCTTTTTACAACTTTCAGAGGCCAGAGCATTTTTTGGCATCACGATAAAGTTAGTAACAACACTATCTTCACACAGAATAAAATGTTCTGTAATTAGACAGGATAAAAATGAAATCGCTGTTAACAGCTTTTACAGTATGTCTGTACTGAGGCAGTTACTTAAAACATCTGGTCCAGCCGCTTTAACACGACTCTAAACAGTTCAGCCGGATAAGAGAAGAATAATTATATTTTCTTATTTCAACATAAATTGTGTGAAAGTGAAGTTAAAAAAAAAAAAGCGATGGTTTACTTGCATTACATACATTTAAATCAAACCATTTTTACTTTATATTCAGGAATTAAAGACTTAATATTTGTCAGTGTAGAGACTAAACATTCAAACATGCATACTTGTGGTTTTATTGACTCAATTTTCAAAACCGGATCAGTGCAGTTTACTCTTTGTGAAGTAACGTTTTCAAAAGCCAAATGTACAGTATTTTACAGCAATCAAAATATGATAGCATCTATTCAATATTGTTTTCATTGATAATATTTGTAGAAGGTGGTAACAAGAACAAACATAGTTTTGGACAATTTCTGAAAATAGAGATATCTGTTTTAGCAATAGACCGCTTCATATATACTGCAGAACAAACTGAAAATGATAACTATAGAAAAATATAACCCCTTGGAAGCTCAATTTTGATGACTTTTTAAAAATCTTGATTCGATTGTTTTAACCATGTGCTGCTTTGTCTTCAGGCTGGTCGGGGATGAGGAGAGAAGATGGACTGATGAGAACATCGACACTGTGGCTCTCAAACACTTCCCCAACATCGACAAGGACAAAGCTCTGAACAGGCCCATTCTCTACAGCAACTGGCTCTCCAAGGTCAGACTCTTTTACCACGTGACTCCACTGGAGCGCTCTTGATGTTGTTCCACAGCCACTAACCCAGGTCTGTCTCTGCAGGACTACGTGCCCGTGGAGCAGGAGGAGCTCAGGGACTACGTGAAGGCTCGTCTCAAGGTCTTCTACGAGGAGGAGCTGGACGTTCCTCTGGTGCTCTTCAACGAGGTGCTGGACCATGTCCTCAGAATCGACAGGTAAGAGAAAAGAGTGCACTGATGTGTGTGGAATTCTGCAGCTGTTTGGTAATCAAGAACTGAAATGGACAAGTGGCATTAAAAAAGTGGCAAAGAAATGGGTCATACCACGTGATTTATTTTTTTTAAGACTAGTTAACTGCTGCATTTCTTAAACCATTAAAGCACAATTTTCTTTTTAATTATCATTTATTTGTTTGTTTTATTTGTTTAAGAGCTATTTTTCATGCCATTGGAACAGTTCCCAGCAGTCACAATGAAATTAAATAGAGCTAATAGAGCTCATTTGTTAGTTCTGTGTCTTTTTTAAGTCAAGGCACACTTTTTTTAGAACATATTCATCAACATATCACCCACTAGAATATGAGCTGTGCTGTGTTTGGTTCTTTCTATTTGTTTTGCCTTCTTAACTGGTTCAGAAGTTGCTGAGAGTACTCTAAAATAGTAAATCATTCAATTATGTGCATGTATGTTCATTCATGTCCAACCACACCTGGCAAGACACTCCAGAGTTTCCTGGCACACTGGTCGACAATAAGTGTGTCAGATTGTCAGCAAGAATTTATTACAAAGTCTTACATGAGCTTTTATTTGTGCAGAATCTTCCGCCAGCCACAGGGCCATCTCCTGCTGATCGGAGTGAGTGGAGCTGGAAAGACCACTCTCTCTCGCTTCGTGGCCTGGATGAATGGGCTGAGCGTCTATCAAATCAAGGTGAGCACGACTAGCAGATTGACTTAAGACACATTTCCAATGGTCCACTTTGGATCACTTACCAGTCCGCTTCAAAGTGATCTGGCTCGTCTTTTGTACAATTTAGATATTATTTATTAAGACAACTTTGGTTCTGTTTGGATGATGTCAGTTGCTCACGTAGCAGAGCTCTGCCTCTGAAACCAGAGTCAGACATTCACCATCAGCAGAACCGTGCCAAAGTGTTCTAAAGTGAACTGGTCTTAACATATTTTATTGGATATTTTTTGTTCTTTTAGGTGCACAGGAAATACACGGGTGAGGACTTTGATGAGGACCTGCGTACAGTGCTGCGGCGCTCAGGCTGTAAGAACGAGAAGATCGCCTTTATAATGGACGAGTCCAATGTGCTGGACTCGGGCTTCCTGGAGAGGATGAACACGCTGCTGGCCAACGGAGAGGTAACAGATTCTTTCAACTTTATGTCTATCTCCATTGTACTTGACCCCTTGACTCCTGAATTATTTCCACATTATACAAAAAATATTAAACCCTACCAAAAAAATAAGTTTTGAGTCCATAGTTTGCTGTGTGCATATGTTGTAACTGAGCCTGTTGTGCTAGGTCCCTGGTCTGTTTGAGGGTGACGAGTATGCCACCCTGATGACCCAGTGTAAGGAGGGCGCTCAGAAGGAGGGGCTCATGCTGGACACTCACGAGGAGCTCTACAAGTGGTTCACCAGCCAGGTCATCAGGAACCTGCACGTGGTCTTCACCATGAACCCGTCGTCCGAGGGGCTGAAGGACCGCGCCGCCACCTCCCCCGCCCTCTTCAACAGGTCAGCACTCAATAAGGGCTTTATTTATGGTATAATGTGTGTATTTTACTTGTTTTTTTCCTTTGTTTTCAACTTCTTTCAATAATTGTAACTGGTGGTGTGTGAAGTACTCAATACTGTTACTACTGTACAAAAAAAGAAAAAAAAAATCTACTCAAGTAATATTATCTCAAAAAAATCTGCTTTGGGAGGACCTGTATAAAATGCACTTTTAGAGTAAAAAAAGTATTTAAAAAGTAGTACAGATTTTGAGAACTTTATTGGTATATTTTTGTTTGTTTAAATGCTGACTGTATCTATACTCAGTTTTGTCCATGTTTCATAGAATTTGTCCCTTTTGTATCCTGAAGGGAAAAGGGTTTTTCCATCATGTGAACTGTTCATTCATCAGTTGATGGAGGCTCCACTTTTAGCCATTCAATGATTGAACTGAGAATTGATCGTGACTTTTGCCATTCTATCTCCAATTATTAAATTCTCCAAAGTAGACCCATTCAAAGTATTTTAAAGCACAAACATAATTTATATGGCGGCATATCTATGACCAATGGACATTACAATCCCAGAAAATATGAACAAGTTTAGTCCCAGATGACACACAGAGTCTCCAACATAAATCTCCACTTCATTGGTGTCTTTTTTAAATGGATGTAATAAAGAACCTCTCAGTGCGCTTCCAACCAAACTCTCCTGTAAGATCTGTTATGTTCCATTGTAGCGACAGATCTTTCCCCAAATTTCACTGGAAATATGCAAATTACATGCCATTTCCCCCCAGCTCTTCTTAAAGTCTTCAGCACTTTTACTTTTATACTATTTACTTTTGACAAAGGTCTAAAATTTGATTCGTTTATCTTCACCTTTACTTCCAGGTGCGTGTTGAACTGGTTTGGAGACTGGTCCACTGAGGCCCTGTACCAGGTGGGCAAAGAGTTCACCAGCAAAATGGACCTGGAGAAGCCCAACTACAAAGTGCCAGACTACATGCCCATCGTGTACGATAAACTGCCCCAGCCGCCGTCACACAGAGAGGCCATCGTCAACGGCTGCGTGTTCGTGCACCAGACGCTCCACCAGGTACACCGAGCTTTCAGTTTCTTTTTCAGTCTTCTTATAGAATGTCTGTTCACACTCATTGTCTTCTCCACCAGGCTAACAGCAGGCTGGCTAAGCGCGGCGGGCACACGATGGCCATCACGCCCCGTCACTACCTGGACTTCATCAACCAGTACGCCAACCTGTTCAACGAGAAGCGCAGCGAGCTGGAGGAGCAGCAGATGCACCTCAACGTGGGCCTGCGCAAGATCAAGGAGACTGTGGACCAGGTAAATGCCACTTCGCTCCTCTCTTTGCTTCTTTGCGGTCGTGTTTCAAAACATGGAGACTAAATAAGTGTTTGATAACTTATGATTTCATGTTTGCTGCATTATTTAAAGATTCAGCGCTTGTAAGTGCCTTCATTGTTTAATTGCTAGCTACATCTCCAATGATTTCCTTTTGTGTGAAGGTGGAGGAGCTTCGCCGTGACCTGAGGATCAAGAGCCAAGAGCTGGAGGCCAAGAACGCTGCAGCCAACGACAAGCTGAAGAAGATGGTGAAGGACCAGCAGGAGGCAGAGAAGAAGAAGGTACAGAGGATACGAGGAGTGCTTTTATGTACTTTGCTTTTGTTCGTTTTTAAGACAAAATAGTTGTTTTTACCTGACATATTTCGGTGCAAAGCTGTCGCAGCAGTTGGATTCTGCTCACCAGAATATGTCAAGTTAAGAACAACTTAAGTATTTGAAAAGAAGACATGTGAAATGCTATTAATGGACTGCTTTTAGTTGTTTATGGTGTAGAGCTGTAGTCAACTAAATAAATACTCGGTTGACATGCCCCATCGTCCGATTAGTTGACTAAAAGGGGGTGTAGCAAAAGCAAAGAAAAGTACTTGTAAACAGTGTATTTATATCACTATCACTGGATTTATATCACTCCACATCTTATCCTTTTCCAGGTTGTCTCATACAAATCCTTTTAATTAATAACTTAATAAAATTCGTTGACTAGTGCAGATTTTGGTTGACTAAGACACCATTCATCGACCAATCGAATAAACAATTAATGAATTACTGCCCTGTTATGGTGTGGCTTTCAGCAGCTGAAGGGCTAGCACTCCAGCTTGCACAGCATGCACAACATCCTCCAGTTAGGGTAGTCTTGACCAAGACGGGTCCCTACTCACTGGTTTTGACAGGTTCGCTCGGTGACGTTGAAGAATGAGAATGCAGATAATTAATTTGTCTCATGAGAGATTAATAAAAGTATATCTTTATATTAACAGAATTCCGTCCTTTGTGTTTAAAGGTGATGAGTCAGGAGATCCAGGAGGCCGTGTACAAGCAGCAGGAAGTGATCAAGGACAAACAGCTCAGCGTCAAACAGGACCTGGACCAAGTGGAGCCAGCCGTCATCGAAGCCCAGAACGGTAACGCGCTTTTAGCAGTCGTGCATGTCACCTTCTCTTTCCACTATTTTTTTATGACTATTGAACACCTCTTTTGGGCGGATCAGCTTGATATGCTCTTTTGCACATAGACAGTTGCCCAGACATGTTTATTTCTCTGGGATCAATTTAATGTGTTGCATATTTTATTTAACCTTTGTTTTATGTGTCAGATCCAAGCAATTTACATGATGAAAAAGCAAAACCCTTGATTTTACTTGACTTTATTTTAGCTGGTCATTCTAACTAGATTTCCTCCTCACCATAACACGTCTCTATTACCCACCGACTCGTAGCTGTTAAGTCCATTAAGAAGCAGCACTTGGTGGAGGTGCGGTCCATGGCCAACCCTCCGGCCGCGGTCAAACTGGCCCTGGAGTCCATCTGCCTGCTCCTGGGAGAGAGCACCACGGACTGGAAGCAGATCCGCTCCATCATCATGAGGGAGAACTTCATCCCCACCATCGTCAACTTCTCCGCCGACGAAATCAGGTGAAATCATAGCTTCCAGAATGTCACTAAATGCCTTTTTTTCCCCCCTTTTTCCTTTTCAAAATCCTACAAACATGCTAGCGGTGAACTCCATAAAGCGACAGCACCTAGTAGAAATGCGCTCCATGACCAATCCGCCGGCCCCGGTCAAACTGGCGCTGGAGTCCATCTGCCTCATGCTGGGCGAGGAGACGAGCGACTGGAAAAAAATCCGACAAGTTATAATCAGGGACAATTTCATCGGCAGCATAGTCAACTTTTCCTCAGACGAGATGAGGTAACCCAGAAGTCTGATATGTGGAAAAAGCACAATCGAATGGACGGACAATCAGAAAAAAAAGAATCATGACCTATACACGCCACTTTGAAGTCAATGTTGATTTCTGTGGAAAGCACACCGGCTGATTTTTGATTAATTATTGAACTGTTGAAATGCAGACTTTCTCAACCAAATCCATCATTAAATTATTCTGATTTCAGCTATTTTGCGCACTTTTATTTGCACTGATGAGATTGTTGTTCTCTGCCTTAGTGATTCCATCCGTGAGAAGATGAAGAAGAACTACCTGTCCAACCCTGGCTACAACTACGACCAGATCAACAGAGCCTCACTGGCCTGTGGGCCCATGGTCAAATGGGCCATTGCTCAGGTGAGAAACAGAGGAGGATGGAGTTGTACAGACTTTATACAAAAACACATCAGAATCAGAAACGTTTATTGCCATTGTCAGTGATCAAAAATTCACAAACATAGGAACTTGCTTCGGCGTCAGGTGCAACATAAAACAATGACTAAAATATGTAAAATAGGCATGCATAAGATTAAGAATAAAATAGACTAAGATAGATTACACAAGGGAACCTCTCTAACAGCATATTCCTATGATCATGGAGCGCTTTTGGGTTTACAACAAACTGGTTTCAGTTATAGACTCTGAAAACCCAAACTGAGGCACTCATACTGCTGTCTGATTGGATAACCAACCAAAACATTACTCACTCACTCACTCACTCTTTATGACAGTTAAATGGTGGAATATTGCCTTTGTAAAGTCGTTTTGCTCATCGTCCTCAGCTGAACTACGCCGACATGCTGAAGCGCGTGGAGCCGCTGCGTAACGAGCTGCAGAAGCTGGAGGACGACGCCAAAGACAACAAAACCAAGGCCGAAGAGGTGGAGCATATGATCCGGGAGCTGGAGGCTAGCATCGCCCGCTACAAGGAGGAGTACGCTGTGCTCATCTCAGAGGCCCAGGCCATCAAGGCGGACCTGGCTGCTGTGGAGGCCAAGGTACAGCCCACGTTTATCTGGAAAGGGCTAATACTGCTGTTTGAAGCCCTGTTCTTGAAATGTATGTCCACAAGTATTGCCCTTATGTTTGTGTTAATTGGTCTAATTTAGGAAAACAATTATGATTATAATTTGGGCCATAACCAAAATCACAATTATTTGAAATAGTTGCATGTGCCCTGTCAAAAATAGGAAAAACTGTTCATGAATACTCATCTTGTCAGTATTATTTCTGATATGTGTTTTAAAAGCCACTATAGAATATAAGAGATTTTGAGGGCTTGAATGAGCTCGCGCCCGTATCAGTCACTACAGTTTTTGTTATTGATTTGAGCATTCATTAATTTTTTATATGCTGACACAAAAGAGGACTGGGACATTTTTTTTATGTGTAATAACATCAGGTCTCAATCTGTAGTCCAGATCTCAGGTTACTTTGCAAAAACCTATACAATGAGCCGTATTAGTAACTTGAGGCGAGACACTGCGAGTGAATAGGGATCAATCTTAAATTTTGAAATAGCAATTTGAAATTTCTTCTGTAGTTTACTTTTTTTTTTCTTCTTTCTTCATCAGGTAATGTCTTCATATATAAACAAGTCATTTTCTGTGTAAAATTGGCCAAAAATAGAGGTTTAAATTTCATATTGGATACAAAACAATTTACAGAAGGGATTTTGGATATCTTATCGTATTTGAGAAAACTAGATCTGACAGTAAATTGGCAAAAAAAACAAAGTATAATAAATCAGGCTTAGAAAAGGCTATAAACTAATTCTTCTCCTTGATCCTCCAAAAATGTTCCATTATAAAGTTTGGTGTGTAGGCGATACTGTATTATTAAACCTAAATCAGTTTTGTTCATTATGAAGTAATTATCCATTCATCATTTCTTAAGGCTGTTGTTGAAGTGTGGAACCCGTCCTTTTTTGGATCTAAGAAATGAACCCGTCAACTTGATAAAAAAAAAAGAAAAAAAGTTCAGCCCAGTCTCTGCTGTCTACTTTACACCTGACAGCTCCTTTGTGTTGTTTCCAGGTGAACCGCAGCACTGCCTTGCTCAAGAGCCTGTCAGCAGAGAGGGAGCGCTGGGAGAAGACCAGTGAGACCTTCAAGAACCAGATGTCCACCATCGCTGGAGACTGCCTGCTCTCCGCCGCCTTCATCACCTACGCCGGCTACTTTGAGCAGCAGATGAGGCAGAACCTGTTCACCACCTGGTCCCACCACCTGCAGCAGGCCAACATCCAGGTAACAGACGTTTAGGCCAACATCCAGGTAACAGACGTTTAGGCCAACATCCAGGTAACAGGCGTTTAGGCCAACATCCAGGTAACAGGCGTTTAGGCCAACATCCAGGTAACAGGCGTTTAGACCAACATCCAGGTAACAGGCGTTTAGGCCAACATCCAGGTAACAGGCGTTTAGGCCAACATCCAGGTAACAGACGTTTAGGCCACACATCCAGGTAACAGGCGTTTAGACCAACATCCAGGTAACAGGCGTTTAGGCCAACATCCAGGTAACAGACGTTTAGGCCAACATCCAGGTAACAGGCGTTTAGGCCAACATCCAGGTAACAGGCGTTTAGGCCAACATCCAGGTAACAGGCGTTTAGACCAACATCCAGGTAACAGGCGTTTAGGCCAACATCCAGGTAACAGGCGTTTAGGCCAACATCCAGGTAACAGGCGTTTAGGCCAACATTCAGGTAACAGGCGTTTAGGCCAACATCCAGGTAACAGGCGTTTAGGCCAACATCCAGGTAACAGGCGTGTAGGCCAACATCCAGGTAACAGGCGTTTAGGCCAACATTCAGGTAACAGGCGTTTAGGCCAACAACAGGTAACAGGCGTTTAGGCCACACATCCAGGTAACAGGCGTGTAGGCCAACATCCAGGTAACAGGCGTTTAGGCCAACATTCAGGTAACAGGCGTTTAGGCCAACATCCAGGTAACAGGCGTTTAGGCCAACATCCAGGTAACAGGCGTTTAGGCCAACATCCAGGTAACAGGCGTTTAGGCCAACATCCAGGTAACAGGCGTTTAGGCCAACATCCAGGTAACAGGCGTTTAGGCCAAACATCCAGGTAACAGGCGTTTAGGCCAACATCCAGGTAACAGGCGTTTAGGCCAACATCCAGGTAACAGGCGTTTAGGCCAACATCCAGGTAACAGGCGTTTAGGCCAACATCCAGGTAACAGGCGTTTAGGCCAACATCCAGGTAACAGGCGTTTAGGCCAACATCCAGGTAACAGGCGTTTAGGCCAACATCCAGGTAACAGGCGTTTAGGCCAACATCCAGGTAACAGGCGTTTAGGCCAACATCCAGGTAACAGGCGTTTAGGCCAACATCCAGGTAACAGGCGTTTAGGCCACACATCCAGGTAACAGGCGTTTAGGCCACACATCCAGGTAACAGGCGTTTAGGCCAACATCCAGGTAACAGGCGTTTAGACCAACATCCAGGTAACTGACGTGTAGGCCACACATCCAGGTAACTGACGTGTAGGCCACACATCCAGGTAACAGGCGTTTAGGCCAACATCCAGGTAACGGGCGTTTAGGCCAACATCCAGGTAACGGGCGTTTAGGCCAACATCCAGGTAACGGGCGTTTAGGCCAACATCCAGGTAACAGGCGTTTAGGCCAACATCCAGGTAACAGGCGTTTAGGCCAACATCCAGGTAACAGGCGTTTAGGCCACACATCCAGGTAACAGGCGTTTAGGCCAACATCCAGGTAACAGGCGTTTAGGCCACACATCCAGGTAACAGGCGTTTAGGCCACACATCCAGGTAACAGGCGTTTAGGCCACACATCCAGGTAACAGGCGTTTAGGCCAACATCCAGGTAACAGGCGTTTAGGCCACACATCCAGGTAACAGGCGTTTAGGCCAACATCCAGGTAACAGGCGTTTAGGCCAACATCCAGGTAACAGGCGTTTAGGCCAACATCCAGGTAACAGACGTTTAGGCCACACATCCAGGTAACAGACGTTTAGGCCACACATCCAGGTAACAGGCGTTTAGGCCAACATCCAGGTAACAGGCGTTTAGGCCAACATCCAGGTAACAGGCGTGTAGGCCAACATCCAGGTAACAGGCGTTTAGGCCACACATCCAGGTAACAGGCGTTTAGGCCAACATCCAGGTAACAGGCGTTTAGGCCAACATCCAGGTAACAGGCGTGTAGGCCAACATCCAGGTAACAGGCGTTTAGGCCAACATCCAGGTAACAGGCGTTTAGGCCAACATCCAGGTAACAGGCGTTTAGGCCAACATCCAGGTAACAGGCGTTTAGGCCACACATCCAGGTAACAGGCGTTTAGGCCACACATCCAGGTAACAGGCGTTTAGGCCACACATCCAGGTAACAGGCGTTTAGGCCAACATCCAGGTAACAGGCGTTTAGGCCACACATCCAGGTAACAGACGTTTAGGCCACACATCCAGGTAACAGGCGTTTAGGCCAACATCCAGGTAACAGGCGTTTGGGCCACACATCCAGGTAACAGGCGTTTAGGCCACACATCCAGGTAACAGGCGTTTGCCACATCAGGTAACAGGCGGCACACATCCAGGTAACAGGCGTTTAGGCCACACATCCAGGTAACAGGCGTTTAGGCCAACATCCAGGTAACAGGCGTTTAGGCCACACATCCAGGTAACAGTCGTTTAGGCCACACATCCAGGTAACAGGCGTTTAGGCCAACATCCAGGTAACAGGCGTTTAGGCCAACATCCAGGTAACAGGCGTTTAGGCTACATCCAGGTAACAGGCGTTTAGGCCACATCCAGGTAACAGGCGTTTAGGCCACACATCCAGGTAACAGTCGTTTAGGCCACACATCCAGGTAACAGGCGTTTAGGCCAACATCCAGGTAACAGGCGTTTAGGCCACACATCCAGGTAACAGGCGTTTAGGCCACACATCCAGGTAACAGGCGTTTAGGCCACACATCCAGGTAACAGGCGTTTAGGCCACACATCCAGGTAACAGGCGTTTAGGCCACATCCAGGTAACAGACGTTTAGGCCACACATCCAGGTAACAGGCGTTTAGGCCACACATCCAGGTAACAGGCGTTTAGGCCAACATCCAGGTAACAGGCGTTTAGGCCAACATCCAGGTAACAGGCGTTTAGGCCACACATCCAGGTAACAGGCGTTTAGGCCAACATCCAGGTAACAGGCGTTTAGGCCACACATCCAGGTAACAGGCGTTTAGGCCACACATCCAGGTAACAGGCGTTTAGGCCAACATCCAGGTAACAGGCGTTTAGGCCAACATCCAGGTAACAGGCGTTTAGGCCAACATCCAGGTAACAGGCGTTTAGGCCAACATCCAGGTAACAGGCGTTTAGGCCACACATCCAGGTAACAGGCGTTTAGGCCACACATCCAGGTAACAGGCGTTTAGGCCAACATCCAGGTAACAGGCGTTTAGGCCACACATCCAGGTAACAGGCGTTTAGGCCAACATCCAGGTAACAGGCGTTTAGGCCAACATCCAGGTAACAGGCGTTTAGGCCACACATCCAGGTAACAGGCGTTTAGGCCAACATCCAGGTAACAGACGTTTAGGTCACACATCCAGGTAACAGGCGTGTAGGCCAACATCCAGGTAACAGGCGTGTAGGTCACACATCCAGGTAACAGGCGTTTAGGCCAACATCCAGGTAACAGGCGTTTAGGCCACACATCCAGGTAACAGGCGTTTAGGCCAACATCCAGGTAACAGGCGTTTAGGCCAACATCCAGGTAACAGACGTTTAGGCCAACATCCAGGTAACAGGCGTTTAGGCCAACATCCAGGTAACAGGCGTTTAGGCCACACATCCAGGTAACAGGCGTTTAGGCCAACATCCAGGTAACAGGCGTTTAGGCCACACATCCAGGTAACAGGCGTTTAGGCCAACATCCAGGTAACAAACGTTTAGGCCAACATCCAGGTAACAGACGTTTAGGCCACACATCCAGGTGATGAAAGTTTAGTCTGAAAGATTATTCTTCGAAGAGCTACAGCTATAAATTGTTTGGGTGAAATGAGTGAAAGTAGTATTGATTGAAGTAAAAGGGAAATAAAAATTGTAAGAAAAGATGAGCTCACTCTAGGCATGTTTTTTTCCAAGTACCTATAGACCCTTTAAAATACCCTGTGATCAGAAAGTTAAAAAGTCCAGAGTGGAGGCGACTGGAGGCAAAATGAAGTAGACCTTAATACATTTTCACTGCTTTGCTGACATCAAATCAAAATGCTCAAAATGATTTTTGAAGTCTTTATAACAAAAACTAAGCAACAAATTTGAATTTCCAGGGTAGAAATTTCAGTTGGTTTGCTCATTTATTAAAAAAGGATGGGGAAAAATACACATTTTAAGCCTCAAATGACAAAATATGTCTGTATTTTGTCTATTTAATGAAAAGGGGGGGGTCATCATTTCGATTTGTCCTAAAACCTAATAATCAGGATATTTTTTTTCCATCAAAATCATATCTTGTGTACTTCACTCACTCCACAAACACCTTTTTTAGATTGCCACATTGTTCAGCTCTAACCGTTATAGTTATACAATATGTGTGATAACTGAAGCTAAATAAAGTATTATGAAGATGCCACACCTGCTAAAAAAGTAGAGGCACATAACCCCATGCTCTGTTTACAGATGACATAAAGAAATAACTGTTACTGAACACTTGCATTTTTGGGAGCATTTAAGGGTTAGGCCATTTTAAAGAAAGATTCTAATTAATATTTCTTTAAAATGTCCTGAGCTTTAAATGCTTCCATTCTAAAGAGTCTAAATAATAATGTGACTAGAACTGTGATTATGTCCTGCGACGTTTGGAGATCATTACTTCCCAGTTCCTTTACTTCCACTTGTAAATGCTGAAGACACAGTTTTTGAGCCAAACTTTAAACTCCTTGTGTGTCTCTTGTCTCCAGTTCCGCACAGACATTGCCAGAACTGAGTACCTGTCAAACGCCGACGAGAGGCTGCGCTGGCAGGCCAACTCTCTGCCCGCGGACGACCTGTGCACGGAGAACGCCATCATGCTCAAGCGCTTCAACAGGTCTGTGCCCCTGCTGTGTGTGCCGTGCAGAGGAATGTAGATTACAATGTGTCACTTAATTAATATATAATAGTTATTATTGGGAGCTGATTATAAACTTGCCATGCTCTTTTAATTTAATTAGGTTTGTTTAGGTGACATTTACTGTTGTTCTACCTCCTAGTCAACAGTTAAAGAATATTTGCACTTCTGTCTTCTGTTGAATTGAACAATCTCTTTGGAATGGCTAATTTATATGCGCCCGTGCTTATTAATATACATACATGCCGCCATTAACTATTTTCACAGCTCATACACTAATTTTGACCTGAGTTGATGCATTTACAATATATGTTATGGCTCTATGTACAGGAGTGAAACAGATTTTACTTTAATACATGAATTAATTAATGATGACTTAATATCAAAATACTTGACATATGTTAATATTACTTCAGTTGTTTTTACTAGAAGCATTTAAAAAGTGACACAAACTATTTAAATAAAGCTGTGTTGTATAATATCAGAGTAAAGTTGATTCAATTATTTTCAGTTGGCAAAATGTTTCAATTTATTTTTTGCGTTGACAATGAATGAAGTTTGATGCAAAGACAGGTTTTTTAAAAAAAGAGACAAAAAAAACAATATATAATTCCTCAATCACAACATAAAAAAATGTAAGTATAAATGGGGAAAATTAATGAGTATAAAGATGAAAAGCCTTAAATTCCTGACTTTCTGTTGTCGACGGTCAGATACCCACTGATCATCGACCCGTCGGGCCAGGCCACAGAGTTCATCATGAACGAGTACAAGGAGCGTAAGATCACCAGGACCAGCTTCCTGGACGACGCCTTCAGGAAGAACCTGGAGAGTGCCCTGCGTTTTGGAAACCCGCTCCTGGTGCAGGACGTGGAGAGCTACGACCCCATCCTCAACCCGGTGCTCAACCGGGAGGTGCGCAGGACGGGCGGCCGTGTGCTCATCACTCTGGGAGACCAGGACATCGATCTGTCGCCCTCTTTTGTCATCTTCCTCTCCACAAGAGACCCAACCGTAAGATGCATCTGCTTTTCTATATCTACACTTAGTATTGAGTGTTAATTCTGTAACAAGTAGGGCGGGTCGGATAAAGACTAAAGCAGATACCAATCTCTGATATTTGGCTCCATTACTGATCCATTTAAGATCACTTCATTGTAATAAAAATAGGCTTAATCTAAGAAAATAATCAAGACAGACAGATTTACATTTTCAGATTATGCACACATGATACAAACACAGAGTTACACAGTTGTATATTAAAGCAAATGTCACTTAAAGGATACAGATCCTACATTCTAATTATGATTATATAGTGTGAAAAAAAACGTTGTTGTTTTTAATGGGGGGAAAAAATCAAAAACTTACAATTTGCCCTCTTTTTTTTTTTTTTCTTTCAAAAGTCAAGTCCATTATACTGCAATCAAATTATGATTCTATCCCATCTTAAGCCCATTCCTTTAACTTTTAATTTTACACAATTTGTGTAGAAGAACCCTTTGTTTAGATAATCAAGATTCTCAACATTACTAAATGATAACCTCCAGGGACACCAACAATTAAAATAAGTAAAAAGTATTTGTCCCACAATGGGCACATTTCAGTGCTGCAGTGCCTCTGTTGTTGTGTCCCTGTGCATGACACTTCATCCACATTGCTCCTTCAAGAGCTGTGGGTTGTTGTGTACAAAAAAAAGAGTAATGTGCAGTAGATATTAACCCTGGTGCTCCTCCTCCTCGTGCTCAGGTGGAGTTCCCCCCTGACCTTTGCTCCCGTGTCACCTTCGTGAACTTCACGGTGACCCGCAGCAGTCTGCAGAGCCAGTGTCTGAACGAGGTGCTGAAGGCAGAGAGGCCCGACGTGGACGAGAAGCGCTCCGACCTGCTCAAGCTGCAGGGTGAGTGTGGACCAGCGGCTCAGTGACCGAGGCAGCCACTGAAACAGGAGAACATGCGCTTTGATGATACTTAAAAAATTATTCATATTCTGTCCCCCGATTTCGCAGATTTCTGCAGAATCAACAACTCTGTTAATCTGAAATAAGAAGATAAAGATTTAGTTATGAATAATCCAAGTATATTCAGACGCGTGCATCTATAATTGACATGTCCTAAAATAAAGATGATTGTTTAACACTTTATGGTCTGATCCCAGACCCTCCTGCAATGGAACAGTAGGAGGGACTGCTCACCAGGCAAGCTGATTTGACCCAGTTGTCAGATCAGTTGGCCTGGGTGATATTTAAACATTAGACATTTAAATATTTTGGGAGTTGCCTGACAAACGCTCGATTTTTAGCAATCACTCAAATGTGCTTGGTCTATGTATTGACTGTAAAATTGCAGAAATGTTACGCTCTATAACCTTTTTGTTTTTTAGATTACGCAGCAAATGTTTGCTTTTTATGAACTATTTTTGTGGTATACATTTTTGGTTAAAGAATTCTTCAAATATTCTTGTTTTGTTAGAATAAAGCCCATCTCTCTGCTCTGCCAATTAGTAGTCAAACTACTCTGGAGTGACTGAATACAACGAGTCCTTTAGCCATCCAGTTATATCCAGTAATATGAGTAAAATGAAAAATACCGTTGTCTCCCTGTGTAGGCGAGTTCCAGTTACGTCTGCGTCAGCTGGAGAAGTCTCTGCTGCAGGCCCTGAACGAGGTGAAGGGTCGTATCCTTGACGACGACACCATCATCACCACGCTGGAGAACCTGAAGAAGGAGGCGGCCGAGGTGACCAGGAAGGTGGAGGAGACCGACATCATCATGGCCGAGGTGGAGGCCGTGTCCCAGCAGTACCTGTCCCTGTCGTCTGCCTGCAGCAGCATCTACTTCACCATGGAGGCGCTCAACCAGGTATGAACAGGGCTGGAGCTGTGAACGCTAATCATAACTCTGTCCGGGTTTGGTTTGGAAAGCGTATGTCCATTTACTTTTCAGCTCATTTTCGGTACAGAAAAGATTAAACTAAAATTCAACTACAAGAGCATTTGATAAATTGATAAATTATTCTCTAAAATCTAAGCTAGGTTTGTTTATTTTCCCTTTTGTCCCTCCTCTGCTGCCAGTAGATTGAGCTCTAACTCAATTCCTACAATTAAAACCCCACATTACTTCATATTAAAGGCCCTGTACCTGATTTTTACTGTTTTGAAACATGGAAAACAGAACTAGTTTATGTTCAAGTCTTTACATCAATCAAATCTATTGCTCACTTTCCTAATGCAATTACAGCATCCTAAATATTCATCCACTGTGAGAAGTTTATAAGCACTTTTCACCCGTTTCTGAGTCCAGAACGTCATGTATCTTCATGGATAAAGCTGAAAATAAATGGCGCACTTCCTGCTTCTCTCATAAGATAAAACACTCTTAAAATAGATGCAACATTTTGGTCTCATTTTCACCCAAATAGAGGCTTTTACAATATATCTGTGCTGGGGAAAGAAATATTTTACTTTATTACATGCAAAAAAAAAACATGGTCTGGTTCTGTTTTTCTCATTTCACAACAGTAAAAATCAAGTACAGGGACTTTAAAGACATTACTTTAAGTTCTACAGCATAAGATGCCAAAGCAAAGGAACAAGAGCAAGTTAAAATGACACATTCTGCTTTTTTTTTGTATTCAATTAAAATAACATCCTCTTAAAAATAAGATGATTAAAAGAATAAAATAGAAAACCATCTCGAAGTAGAGTAATAAAATCAGATGGTCATTTTCTGGTTTGTTTCCTTCGCAGATTCACTTCCTGTACCAGTACTCGCTGCACTTCTTCCTGGACACTTACCACACCGTCCTGTACGAGAACCCCAACCTGAAGAGCGTGAGTGACCACACCCAGAGGCTGGCCACCATCACCAAGGACCTCTTCCAGGTGCGACCACCAGACTCCCAACGTACTTTCACCACTAGCTGCTCCCTCACAAACCTTTGATTTGATCTGTTGTGTGCGTGTAGGTGGCATTTAACAGAGTGGCCCGGGGCATGCTGCACCACGACCACATCACCTTCGCCATGCTGCTGGCCAAGATCAGCCTCAAAGGAATTACCAGGTTAGAACACTCCATATTACAACTGTGTTTCCTCATCATTAGTTTACTCAAAGTTGTATTTGGATTGGTTTCGGCATGTTTGAGTAATTGATGCTCGAATGCTCAGAAAATTCCTGTTGTCTCCTACCCCCTGTCCCCGCTCACATCCCTGTATTTAGTCTGAATATTTGAAAAATGAAGATTGATGCATGTAGAGTTCTTAATGCCATAATGTAAATGACAAGCTGCTGCAGTGAAAAGTCACTATAAAGAGGCGGGGCTTATCAGTGCTGGACCTGTTTCTTTTAACTAAGCTGCTTGAGATCAACATTGTGGTTTACAAGGAACAAAATGTAAAATGATAATCTACCTATGTTTATAGTTTTATAAAATAAAATGTCCCCTTTAATGACTATTATTATTGGCACTATCATTGTTTCTGATGATGGGCAGGGCCATTAGTATCGCAATTAGGGCTGGGCAATATGGTGAGTAAAAATCAAATCATCCCTGTGACAATCTGCTACTTTTGTGAATTCGGGGTATCGTGATTGACTGTTTGTGTCTTTAATGCAGCTGTCTGTTCAAACACACTTTTTCTCCTGTTGTTTAGCCTCTGAAGCCTCTGAGCAGATGACTTTATTCACCTCTTAAAGGCCAGGGCGGCACAATTAAACCAAATCAACACAAAAAAATGCAATTTTAATGGATGCAATTAACAAATCACAAAGGCTGCAATTTTTGAAGTGCAATAATTTCTTCCTCAAACAACAAAATGTCTTGATTTGAATTAAAACTGTAGTTTGGATTTGTCACTGAACGTGACAAATCCAAACTACAGTTTTAATGTGCTTTTGAACAGAATCCTCTTATTAAAACATAAATCACAAATCTAATCACCACCGCACTGGGCAGAAAAATCACAATTAGATATTTTTCCTAAATCGTGCCGCTCTATTATAGGCAGTAGAAAGATACAAAGTGAACATGAATCGTCGTAAAATCAAAATCCTGATCTGGCCCCAAGAAAATCCTGATCATTTTTTCGCCCAGCTCCATTAGATTAATAGAAATATGAATCCTGCATTTATTTATGTTTGTAGAGGTCTAAACTACAACTACAGGCACAACAATTGTTTTCTATAAAAAAGACGGGATTATTATTATTATATTATCTAAATAATTGCAGCCTTCATGATTTAATAATTGTGCTCAACTCAACTCGACCTCAAATTGCGATTTTCATTTGATTGCGATTTTGTGCTGCCTTAATGAATATATTGTATCAAAATGAAACCGTTGTAAAAGATGTACATGAGCTTGCATGTCTTGTTGTTTTTCCAGTGAGCCTTCATACGACACTGAGTTCCAGCACTTCCTGCGTAGTAAGGAGATCGTTCTGACCGGTACAACCCTGCCTAAAGTCAAGGGTCTGACCTCAGAACAGAGCGAGGCCATGGTCCGCCTCAGCCGCCTGCCGGCCTTCAGGGACCTGGTGGACAAGGTGCAGGCGGATGATGTAAGTTGGTTTTATTGTAATAACTCGACTATGATTAAACTGAAAGAAAAATATTGAAACATATATTTGGTGTATTTCAGCAAATATTCATGTGGCTTGAGAGCAACACTCCAGAGCTGGCTGTGCCCTATCTGTGGACGGAGGAGAAGCAGTCCAGTAAGTAAACCTGATGCCCTGCAGCTGGACAGAACTGCACACTCCTGTGTTTTATAAAGGTCATATACTGAAAACTTTGTCCAGTTGATAGAATTCAAGTTTCTTTTGACTTTTTGTTTTTTTTTTACTTATGTGTCCTTTAAGACTGAATCCATGTTTTTCCAGATGTACGTGGATAACTTTACATTACATAACATGACGTATCATCAACCGCTAACACTCTAATGCCATTATTCTAGCAGCCTGACTGTATCTGCTGCGCTCTTGTGCCCACAGCTCCCATTGGTCAGGCCGTGCACCAGATCCTGCTGATCCAAGCCTTCCGGCCAGACCGCCTCCTCGCCATGTCCCACCTGTTTGTGTCCAAGGTGCTGGGCGACACCTTCATGAGCATCATCGAGCAGCCGCTGGACCTGGCCAACATCGTGGACAGTGAGGTATAGACAGCCCTTCTATGATATCATATTAGTGTTCTTGGCTATTAAGTGACAATATATCGTGTAACAGTTCTTTGTTAGAAAACATTAAGTGATCATGCATTCAATTTTGAAGTCATGTCCCCACCCTTGGCTCTTTTACTGCAGCTTTTTGAAACATTGCCACGTTTGGTTGTGGGCCCCCAGAGCCAAAAACAAGCTAGACAACTTTGGAAGCTAGTACTTCTCAGAATCTACCTTGGACCACTTAAATGGGAAGCTACGGTTCACTTAAAACAGTGGAGACACTGTCAGACTGCCTGATCTGCTCCAGAGCATGCCAGTAAAAAGGGGCTAGTCAGACTCCCGATGATACAAGAGGAATCAACCATGTCCCACTGCCATTATTCTCAAACCGTGTTTCTTAAATCCTTGTATGAAACCTATAAGAGGCTGGCCCCTGACTATGACCAGCCCCGGCAGATCATTTCTGACCCTGCTCCTCTTGTCCAGGTGAAGCCCAGCACTCCGGTCCTGATGTGCTCTGTACCTGGGTACGATGCCAGCGGCTTGGTCCGAGATCTGGCTACTGAACAAAATAAACAAATCACATCAGTCTCCATCGGTAAGTGAGTCCAGAGCATGCACTGGGACGCAACAATCAGACTATATCATCCTGTTCTGAATTTAGCAGTAATATTAACCAATTTACGTGTCAAAACCCTCCTATATTTTTCTTGCTGCTGCTTCCAGGTTCAGCTGAGGGCTTCAACAAGGCCGACCGGGACATCAACACTGCAGTCAAATCTGGCAGGTTAGTTTTTTTTCTTATCCTACCAGTATAACTTAATGTGTGCGCATAGACTGAGAGGCGTCGTCCTGTTGCAGGTGGGTGATGTTGGAGAACGTGCACCTGGCCCCAGGTTGGCTCATGCAGCTGGAGAAGAAGCTCCACTCCATGCAGCCCCACGCCAGCTTCAGACTCTTCCTCACCATGGAGATCAACCCCAAGGTACAGACCCGCAGACACTTGAGCATGTCAGAGAAATGTAGGACAAACAAACCACTGAAGAGCGGAAGGGACAACAAATGAAAACAAACTATTAGAAAAAAAAAAAAAAATCTTATTCAGAGATGCTCTACCTGGTTTGCATTAGTTAATTTTCTAATTATGCAGCGATCCACATGTATTTCTCACTGAACTAATGCAATCCAAGCATCGTATTTATTCACTGTGATGATCTTATAAGCACTTTTCACAACTTTCAAAGACCAGACAGTTTTACCATCATTGTAAAGTTAACCACGACTAGCATATATTAAAGGTACAGCCCCTTTAAATACTTGATCACCCTTTTTATGCATAAAAGTAACATTTGATTTGTTTTATTTTTGTATGAAATTGTATATAATCCTTATTGTCTTAATTCCTCTCCCTGGTCTACCTCAGGTCCCAGTGAACCTCCTCCGTGCTGGTCGCATCTTTGTGTTCGAGCCTCCTCCTGGAGTCAAGGCCAACATGCTGCGCACCTTCAGGAGCATCCCTGTGGCCCGCATGTGCAAGGTACTGTCCCGCTCTTTATACCTGCAAAGTCAGCGTCTCCAAACCCTAAAGAGGCTACATGTCTTCTTGGCTGCTGCAGGCTCCAAACGAGCGCGCCCGCCTGTACTTCCTCCTGGCCTGGTTCCACGCTGTGATCCAGGAGAGGCTGAGGTACGCTCCTCTGGGCTGGTCCAAGAAGTACGAGTTTGGGGAGTCAGACCTGCGCTCCGCCTGCGACACTGTGGACACATGGCTCGACGACACGGCTAAGGTACAGTCACAAAGGACACGCCATTGCACAGAACAAGCTCTGCTCCATAAAAGGGACAACATATAATATTTAATTATCATATTGATGTATTCACTAGTTAAACGATATCACAATCGACTAGTAGAAGACCACAAACTACACCAAACCAACACAAGGCCTAGATTAGATCGAGGCTTTGCACACGTTAGAAGGGTCATTTCAATCGGTGCCTTTTCAACTTTGAATAAAAAAAATATTAGTTTTTAGATTGGATTTTAAATAAGCACGTGTTTAATTTATACAAAAAAATGTTAAAGTCCATTTCATGGAAAACACGACGCTTGACACAAAAATAAGTGCCATTCATTCAGTCCATCGCGCTGTATCATATGTCCTTCATAAGACCAGCACATTTGTGCTTTAGTCTGTTTTATCCATAAATTATCTTCAAATTAACTTTCTCTGTTGTGTTAATTCTCAAAACAAAAAATAGTCCAAACAATATTATGCAAATATTTATATAAAAAACCTGCAGTGAAAGAAATGCCATGATTGAAAAAGGCACAGATTTTGCATGATGAATGAAAGTGGAAGGTTTTGTGAAATCCAACAAGTTTGTACTTAAATTAATTTAAATTGACCTAACAAAGAATGTTCTGGTGTGCAGGGCCGTCAGAACATTGCCCCAGACAAGATCCCATGGGCCGCCCTGAAGACCCTCATGGCCCAGTCCATCTACGGTGGACGCATAGATAATGAGTTTGACCAGCGCCTGCTCAACACCTTCCTGGACAGGATCTTCACCAAGGGCAGCTTTGACAGCGACTTCAAACTGGCCCTGAAGGTGGACGGACACAAGGACATCAAGATGCCCGACGGCATACGGTGGGCCATCAGATTTTAGATTCACTTTGGATTATATTAAATTTTTTTATTGGATAGGGGCAGTGCATATTGATGAACATATAATGTAACTTACAGTTTAAAAGATAACACAGAACAATAAAAAGATCGTTAAGAGTCTGAACTTCATCCACAGTTTAAGGTTCAGTTTGAACGTTGACAGTGCCATCATAGCTACTTTTCAAAAATAAAAACATGTAAATGACAATCTGCTGCTTGTTACTGTGAAATGTCACTATGAAGAGCTTGAAGAGTTAGTCAGTTATGCAATTTTGAACAGGAAGTCAATTGACCTGTTTCTGTTACTCAGCCGTGTCAGTATTGTGGTGAACAAAACGATTAACAAAATGTTGATTTGCTTATCTGAAATACCAAGTACCTGGAAAAAACATAGTACGCCTCCTTAAAGTGCGTGTTTGTTTGTTGCAGGCGTGAGGAGTTCATGCACTGGGTGGAGATGCTCCCGGACACTCAGACTCCATCTTGGCTCGGTCTGCCCAGTAACGCTGAGAAGGTCCTGCTCACCACTCAGGGTGCGCTCATAGTCATTTTCTCCTCCAAAAACTATGAATATGCTTGTATGCCATGAATTTTACTTTGTGATGATTTTGTTTATGAGTTACTGTTATTATTGTGTCCCTAACTTGCTTTTGCAGATCTCATCTTGATATAGGGATACTGAATCACTTAATTGACTTAACTGACTTCAGATATTCCAAACTAATGCTCGGACTCATCTTAAACGCACTCTTTAATGTGAAGCCTGTCCTTGTGCTGTGAGTGTGTTCACAGTGACGTCTAGTCTTCATCAAAAGGCTTTGTCCTGAAGAGGCTGTGGTCCTCACCCTCCAGCAGCTGTACTTAGCTGCCATCATGTTGCAGTAGCTCCTAAGCCCCTCCCCCTTGACCCAAACAAGCAGCTCCTTAGCCCCTCCCCCTTGACCCAAACAAGCAACTCCTGATTCCCTCCCCCTTGACCCAAACAAAGTAGCTCCTTAGCCCCTCCCCCTTCACCCACACAAGCAGCTCCTTAGCCCCTCCCCTTCACCCACACAAGCAGCTCCTTAGCCCCTCCCCTTCACCCACACAAGCAGTGTGATTGTTCTGTTGTCTCACTGACCGTAAATTCAAAATTTGCAAAAAGCATAATTAACTTCAGCCACCTCGTGGCGGTCTGAAAGTGTCTCCACTTAAGTGAACCGCACTGGTCTGTTTAAGGGGTCCGAGGTGAACCCTGAGAAGTACGGGCGTCCAAAGCAGTCTGGCTCGCTTAGGCTCCTGGTATGATTTTGAGTGAGATGATGGGCAGGAGAGAACACAGACTCAGGTGAAAGCAAGTCAGCATAAAGCAAAAAAGAAATGACTTGAAACATTGACTTGATCTTGTGATAAACTATTTCCACTGATGCTAACTTACAGTATATGTTGAGACAGCACCCGCAGAGGAAAACAAAGCTTTCTTTTTTTATCAGTGCATAATGCATCTAACATAATGCATTTCATAAAGAGGCGTAGAGGCTTTGCAGAGAAGGGAAATAAATGCAGAAAAAGCTGAAGATAAACTTGAAGTAGTTTCCTGTTTACTCTAGCTGTAGCCCCCACAATCTTGGAATTATTAAACATATTTTTGTAAATTGCCCAAGATAAATTTCATTATTAAAACATTTTATCGGGTAAATTTGAGGTTTTATTAAGAAAACATCAGTAATGTTTGGGTGACTGCAGTTGCTCATGTAGCACACCCCTGACTGGACGGGTCTGGTTCTGGGTCCAGCGGCTGATTGCGTAACGTGAACATCTAGGGGCGAACACAAGCCGATACTTCAGGCAGAGTAGACCTTATAACTTCATAGCAGGCCGCCTTAAAATGACCGTTCCAAAGCGCCAGATGAACCAGTCCAAACGTGGCTCACATGCTGTTTGAGGACCACTTTCCTCCCCCCTCCCATCTCATAAATTCATCTGTTGCTTACTGGATTATATTTGCCTGGACACGTACAGCTATTTGTATTTCCCACGAACGATGTTTGGACATTTTCTGCCTGCTGCCTTGTTTTGTCATTTACTGTCTTCTTATATTGCTGTGTTACATCAGGTAAGCTCTACTTCTTGTTCCTGTATTAATGTCTTGTACCCCACCACCGCTTCTCCGTTTCCCTTCTCTGCCCCGCTCACTCCCTCTTCTCCCCCGTCTCCATCGGGCTGCGCAGGCACGGACATGATGGGTAAGATGCTGAAAATGCAGATGCTGGAGGATGAGGACGACCTGGCGTACGAGACGGAGAAGAAGCAGCGCACCTCGTCCACAGCCGACGCCCAGCCCGCCTGGATGAGGACGCTCCACACCACCGCCGCCAACTGGCTCCAGCTCATGCCCCAGACGGTCAACCCGCTCAAGCGCACTGTGGAGAACATCAAGGTACTGCTGGGGCTGCAGGCTGGGAGGCAGCGGCATTAACGTCGAGGAATTGGAGAAGTCTAGATAATTAGGTCACAATATCCCATCTATAATCAATAAAAGTGAAGCTAAATGTAAACTGGACAATCAGACCAAATCTAGAGTCTAAATTAAGGTTACATCAGGCCTAAAGCACATCTTGAAGCAGAACTAAGTAGCATTGGCAACAGAGCTTCCCCTAGTGAAAACACACAAAAACTCCCCCTCCTTCTTTTTTATTGAAATGAGGACATACAAAAACATTTCACACTGCCAAAGATTTTTAAAATGGCTTGAACATTTTAAATTGTGTTAAGTAGGGTGCTAAGCACCTTCTTAGCCTTGCCTACGTAGGGAACAAATGTCCTTCCCTGTCTGAAATGTTTGCTGCCCCCCACAGGACCCTCTGTTCCGGTTCTTCGAGCGCGAGGTGAAGATGGGAGGAAAGATGCTGCAGGAGATCCGGCAGGACCTGTCGGACGTGGTGCAGGTGTGCGAGGGCAAGAAGAAACAGACCAACTACCTGAGGACGCTCATCAGCGACCTCGTCAAAGGTAATGCCCACATTACACACTCTGCAGGAGACGTGTGCGGGAAGTGTTTAACCATGCTATAATAGTTTTTATTTCTCATTTCCCTTCTCAAAGTTGTTGTTGGAGTGATTCGTGCATGTTTGAGTAATCTTTATTCTCCTGCAGTCAAGATACCATTGCTCTGAAAAATTCCGTTTTTCCCTAACCCCCACACACGCCCACTGCTCTGGATGCGTTGTCACTATTTTGACACAAAGGGAGGAAAAAATCCACTGCTCTCTGGATTTCTCAAGTCAGAGGACTGGTTTCTTTCATGTTCTTTTGGATAAATATTGTAATTTCAAATGTTCAAAATATAAAATAATGATCCTCAGCTATCACAGTTCATATAGCGGGCAAAAGCATAATGTCTTATATGTGTGTGTGTATATATATATATATATATATATATATATATATATATATATATATATATATATATATATATATATATATATATATATATATATATATATATATATATATATATATATATATATTAAAAAAGATACTTATACAGTACAAATGATCTCATATTAACCTGGGTTTTGTATAAAATAAAAAAGAATATTTGAGCTTCTTTGCACGTTTCTTCTTTCAAAGCAGATTGTTTTCCAAAGTAAAGAACAGTGTGTTTTGCTCAAAGGCTAAGGGATCTGCATATGTACCTGTCCCGTGTGGAGCCCACTGTGCCCTGCTTCCCACTGACTGCAGTATGTGCTTGTAGGGATCCTGCCTCGCAGCTGGTGCCGCTACACTGTGCCCGCGTCCATGACGGTCATCCAGTGGGTGGCAGACTTCAGTGAGCGCATCAAGCAGCTGCAGCAGATCTCCCAGGGAGCAGCCAGCGGGGGCGCCAAAGAGCTCAAGGTACTGCCACGTCTGAGGACCACGGGGTTGTATTCAAACGTCCCTATCATTTAGCCCTTTGACATCTGAAATATGTTTTAAAAATAATTAAATGTTGATTTATACTTTTAATGGACCACCAAACAAGGCTGTGTTGAAATGCTTTTGACAGTATTTACTTTTGTTTTGTGTCACACCTGCAACATCAGGAACAACAGAACACTGTAGTCTTAAACACAGCACTTTAGTCTTAAATAAATCAGTCCACCAGAGATTTGGTGTCCATTTAGTCCATTCTGAAGCGCTGTCATTTATTCCAGTGTCATTTCCGTGCTTGCTGGTGGTGCAGTGGATAAGACACATTGCTTTTCTTGGTGAGCTGCGGCTCAAACCTGTTCCAGGGGAAATGACTGCTATTAACACGATTCACAGGAAGCCATTTAACAATCTAGAGGCAAAACTAACATTTTGAACAGGACTCTGAAGTATTGTGTATGTGTCTCCAGAACATCCACGTGTGCCTGGGCAGCCTGTTCGTCCCCGAGGCCTACATCACAGCCACACGGCAGTATGTGGCCCAGGCCAACAGCTGGTCCCTGGAGGAGCTGTACCTGGAGGTTAACGTGACCACAGCCCAGGGAGCCTCGCTGGACGCGTGCAGCTTCGGGATCAAAGGTCCACAACAACACTACACATACAAAAACTTACAAAAACAGCAGTTTCTGAGAGTTCTTTTTAAATAAGAAAAAAACTATTAGGTGTGAGGGGAATATAAAGAATAATACCGATGATGCAGTTTTAGAAAATGTTTCAGAAATAAAACATTTTGGAGTTTTATAATACAATAAACTTAGTTTAAAGTCACAGAAAATATGTATATATTGGTGTCCTGCACAAGGTCAAATCTGTTTTGAATGAGACGGGGATTTTGAAGGTATAGTGCATACTGTATGTTTATTGAGGTGTGACTCGATGCACCCAAATGTGTTACCTATCGATTAAAGCTGCTCCAAAAGGAAGCATAAGACTTTAAAACACAAAGGCTTTAGAGACTATGTTGAGCAATCAGATTTAGCAAAACAAAGCTTGTGCACGATAGCATCAGCTGTTTGCCGTTTCCCGTTTATCGAAGCACGGCACTCACTTTAAGACCCAAAATATTATATTTCTAGTGCATGGTGTATCAGGCCAGTAAAGAGGGGTTAGGGAAATAAATGCGGAGGAGAAACTGGAAGTAGTTTCCTGTTTACTTTAGCTTGGCTCACGGTGACACAAACTTAGAATTACTAAAGTATTTTTATGAATTGCTAAGAATGGCCTCAGGATAGAAAAAACAAAAAAACCAACAGTATAATTGTAGGTACATTTTGGATTTTATTTATTGTAAAACATTTGTTATGTTTGGGGGACGTCGAGCCAGTCGAAACTTAAGTCTTCCTTACGCTCTTTTCAGACAAAAAGTGTTGTTGGTGGAAAAAAGTTTTAAAATTCTGTTGAAAATTACAGGAAGTAAACAAACTGATGACATCACACTAGCGCACCAAAGTTTATGCAGAATTTATACAAAGGAAACTTTTTTTTTCTGTTTAAACATTAAATCAACAAAATATAGTTAGACTTAAATCTATTGTTGATAGTTTCCGCTCCACAGTCACACAAAAGTCTTGTCAGGCGTGTTTCAGAATGTCTAACCCGCCTGCCTGTGCTCTGCAGGTCTGAAGCTGCAGGGAGCCACGTGTGCCAACAACAAGCTGTCCCTGTCCACGTCCATCTCCACCGAGCTGCCCCTCACACAACTGCGCTGGGTCAAGCAGAGCAGCGCCGAGAACAAGCACCAGGTACCACGCACGGCTCGGGTTATCGGCATACTCACAACTCTAACTCTATTTCCCTTCTGAGGCATGAGCTCCATATCGATTCTGATATCACAATGATCAGTTCAGTTTAAAGGTGCTGTACCTGATTTTTACTGAAACGTGAAAAACAGAATTAGTTCATTTTAAAGGCTTTCCATCAGTCACATGTATCTCTCACTTTCCTAATCAGTCCCAGCATCCTAAATTTTCACCGCAATGAATATTTTCACTCTTCATTTGTAAAGCTAACAAACATTAGCATGCAGAGAATGTGCTATGGTCTCATTTTCACCCGAATAGATGCTTTCAGGATATATCTGTGCTGTAGCAAAACTGCCTTCGTCTTCTTCCGCTTATCCGGGGCCGGGTCTAACGTCTAACTGTGTCTAACAAGGTAACACTGACCAAACAATGACCCAAAACAAGACTAAATTGGGAAAAAAAAGTGACTAAAATTACCTCAAAAGAGTTTACTATCAAAACCACAACCTTTCTGTCATAAAGACCGCTTCTTTCGTTGCGGATTTTTTCTTGTGATGTTCATATTTTTACGATATATTGTGCAGCACAACTTTACGCACGTGGTTCAGATGCAGCTCCACATCTGTGAGCGTTATTTTGTGTTTTTATGACCAAAGCTTTTCTTTTCACAGGATTTATGTAACTGATTTTTTTTTACCATTTGAATTATTCAAGCTGAGTTTTAACATGAAATTGTGTAAAATATTAATTGAATATAAATGCTATGTCTTTAATTATTTTAATGATTATTAAATTAAATATTAGTTATACATTTTTATACACTGAATTTTAAAACACTATTTTATCAAACTGCATATTAAAGCTTTGCATTTTTAGACTGAATTTTATTACATTGCATTTATATTCAATTAATATTTCAAATGTATTTAAATATGTATACATTTTTTTTCATTTGAATTATGCCAACCAATTTTTATATAAATATATATATTCAGTTGCATAAATTCAGTGTAAAATAAAAGCTTAGCATAATAAAAACAGAAAATATCCTTCACAGCTTTATCAGAACGAGGCCACACCATAACAAAAAAAGAAGGGCTGCACAATATCTTAAAAATATCAATATCAAAAAATGAAGACGTCGCAACAACAGAAACTTGTCCTTATCTGAAACAAATGTACTGGTTTTTGAAAGTAAAAGTTTTAGTCAAGATTTTTTTTCCTAATTTAGCCTCGTTTTGGTCTTTGTTTAGTCAGTGTTAAGTGGTTTGTCTGACAGTTAGAAAAAAAGTGACAAAATAACCTTCATACACATTTTTCTAAAAGTGTCTAGGTTCAGGTTTATGTTTTTTTTTTCAGTATTGATCCTTGCACAAACGATTAATCAATACTTAAACTGGTATCGACACCAGATAGTGTCTGGGTTTTGACCCCCCTCCCTCCAGCTACAGCACACCCTCTGGTGTGCCTCCTGGTCCTGACCCGTGCCCTCTGTGCAGGTGACGCTGCCCGTGTACCTGAACTTCACCCGCTCCGACCTCATCTTCACTGTGGACTTCGACATCGCCACCAAAGAAGACCCGCACAGCTTCTACGAGCGCGGAGTGGCCGTCCTGTGCACGGAGTAGAGGAGGAAGACTCACCATTCCCAAAAAGAAAAACCTGTCTTTTATTTAACCACTACATATTAATCATTGGTAGTTGTAGCTTGTTGCATTCCATTATTCACAGTAACAATAAAAATGTAGTGATCATAAAGATAGAGAAAAGTAACGTAGAAGAAATGTCCAGCAGGTGTCTTGAGGGTTAAGAGAATGTGGTAAAGTTGTTTGGCTGATGAAGAGTTATGAAGATGGTAACGCAATGTTAAAAGAATTAAGTTTTTAAGATGAAAAGCTGTGATGTGATTTTAGAAGGATTCACTCAATTTGAATAAACTTCATTAAAATATTTACTGCAGTGACGTTGTATGTCCATTTAATACTGAAGCGAATGGATCTAAAAGGAGTAAAGCACTAAATCAGAAATAACCTGGAGGTGCACAAGTAATCTGCCCATGATGCACTTTGATGATGAACATCACAGGTGACTTCATGTACAAACCATGCCTCACATTTGGACAGATTTCTGTAGTTTATGCTTGATTCTATGAAGGTTCCTGTTCTGGGACAAAACACACTACATGTCCTCACTATTCACTATTGTTTGTCAGCCCTCCAAATGAAAACATCACGCTGCTTTATTTTTATTTAAGTTATTTTTTCAAATTAGAGTTTGTTATTTTATTGACCACTCTAATAAATCAGATTAGTTTATTGCGATTGAACAAAATTTTCAAACTAGGAACTTGCGAAACAGTGCAACATGATGCAATGAGTAATAATAAAAAAATATAAACTATGATAAAATAAGGCATTTACAAAAACAAAATAAAAATAGACTTTTAGTATACACAAAATGCACAGTATGGTCAGAACGATATCCATCCATCCATCTTCTTCCGCTTATCCGGGGCCGGGTCGCAGGGGCAGCAGTCTAAGCAGAGACTCCCAGACCTCCCTCACCCCAGACACTTCCTCCAGCTCCTCTGCGGAGATCCCGAGGTGTTCCCAGGCCACAGAGAGACACAGTCCCTCCAGTCCTTGGAAAGACCCAGGACACGCTGGAGGGAGAGTGCCAAAGCAGTGCAGATGCAAGTATTATTTATTACAGTAACAGGTGTGTGCAGAGGGGTTCTGGTCCATAGCCTTAGGGGAGGGGCTTAAATAGTCCATGTCCAGGTGAGAAGAGTCACCTGTGACTGACCTGCTGCCCACAGTCCAGAAAACCGTCCGCTCGGGTCCTGGAAACACTCCGCTCGGGTCCTGGAGCAATGGGAGGCTGCAGCAAGTGAAGGGTCCAAACTGCCTGGTCGTCCAACAGTTTATTTGAAGCTTGTTTTTTTCATTCCTAATAAACCTCACTGAGCAATCACTCTTCATTGGTTAACTTTTATTGTTCCTTAACCTTGGCTGGACAGTCCTCTTCTACAAACACTGCAGATATCACCAAGCCCATACATTTAGTTTCTTTTGACACTATAGACCAGAGGGGGGCAAACTAAGGCCCGGGGGCCACATGCGGCCCTTTTGGCATTTTGATCCGGCCCGCAAAGCATTCTATAAAAAATTGTATGAGTTAGGTGTGGTGCATTTGTCATTTTATAGTTTCCTGAGCAGCTGCTTGTTCATTAAAAATCAGTTTTGAGAACAGCCATCACTAGAATAACACCAAACTTTGATGCATTGGATAAAAGGAGTGATCAACTGCACTGTTCCCACTAAATAAAGGTCATGATTTTTGCTATTCTGTAGTAATTTTTTTTATATTTTAGGCATTAAGTCTATGCGTAGTAGTATGTGTGTAAAATGGTCCGGCCCCCAGGTAAGTGTAAAAATCCAATGTGGCCCTTGCGTCAAAATAATTGCCCACCCCTGCTATAGACTGAAATTCTGCTTTTAAGTGACTGCTGAGTAAACTGTCCAGCCCCTGCCCACACAGGTTTGCTCATTTAGGAGGCGATGGCTGCTGCGTCTTCTCTCCTCTGTAAAGTCAGAGAGAGTAAAAGGCTTTTCCACCGCATAAAATTAGTAAAATATTGTTTTTGTGCTTGATTGTCCTTTCGGTTGTTTATAGCATGCAGTGTGTGTATATTTAATGACACGATGTGGAATGCTACAGCACAAACTCCTTTTTCTGAATGTAAAATCAAAACTCAAGCCTGATTTAAAAGGCACTTGGCACATGGTTTTAGGATTAGACTTTTGTCATTTCTTTGGCAAAGTGACAGTGGCAGTGGCTCTACTCTGAATGTTGTATCCTTAAGCAAGACACTTCACCCGCTCCATCTGAAGGCCCTGTGTTGAAACCAAGCTAAACATTTGAATGGATGAAAAAAAAAAAAACAGGCAAAACATATGCAAAAACATTTATTTAAAGAAAGGATCATGAGACTTCAGGAGACATTTGAGGAGCACGCACAAGAGAAACATGAAGCTGTTCACCGCCCTGGCCCTTTGCACCGCGCTCCGCACAGGTACCACTGAACGTTAAAGTCTATGGGACAGGGTCTTAGGAAATTCTAATTCTGACTTAGCTGGGTGGGAGGGCACCTGTGGCAAATATTTAGCATAGTTTTATATTTTAGCATATTTGTGAAGTTGCGGTTTGTGAAGAAATTTGTTTAAAATGACAAAAAGTAGAGCCGAGTTCTAAAATCCCTCTGTGATGTCATCAAAAATGGACATACGATTGAAAATATTTCAATCTGTAAAAGAACAATTTACAGACAACTGACATATTTTTGACAATTTAAACCATCGTTCAACATAATAAAGATGTTATCAGGTATAATTTATCATCTACTGTCATGCATTTTATCGTTGTTCTCCTTCGCAATAAACTTTCTGCATCCAAGTTTGAGGTCCTTGCTAGTGAATTTGTAATTATTATGTAATTTATATGGATTTTGGCCCTCATTTTCAAGATGGTTGCTAGTATTTTTTACCTCTAAATGTCATATTTGCTGCCAATGTCCAAGCAGGAAGTAAGACTGGGGATAAATGTGCAAAATGTGTCGTAAAATCTTAAAAATAATCACGTTGACTATGTTTTTGTGAAATGTGTCTTCTAACCTGCCATATAGACAAAAACACTGCCAGGGACTATTTGGGCAATACTGAACTTTATTAAAAATGTAATCATGAGCTCTATCTGCTGCCAAAATGCTTATATTACTGACATTTCCATCTTAATCTCAGTGTTAAATGTGTCAAATGTTATAAATAGGTAAAGATTTTTTTGTTTGCTTTGTAAAAATGTACCCTTTAGGAGTGTTTTAGGAGTGTTTTATTCAAGTAACAGAAACATGTTTGCTTGACACATCCATGTCTGGTGCATAAATACCCAAATCTGAATGGTTATTAAAATGATTGCTCCTGTCACTGTCCAAAATATCCAATATCCAATAATATAACACATGTGATTTATAGCCTGGGATCCACACTGGTTCTCTCTCCTACAGAAGATCTCAATCTGGTCACCTTCTCCTTCGCTGGACCTCAGGCCAAACTCAGACAGTGTGGTTGTTATCTCCTGGCTGTGTAAAAGACTACAGCTCCCTTTGTATTATTTACTATTCATGGCCCATATTCCAGACAGATCTTTTTTTGCGATGCTGAAGGCTCAAACAGGACAAACAGGAGCAGCTGCAGTGTTTGAGGCTAAGAGCACACTGATGTGACTTTGTTTAGTCTGCGAGACTTTGGGAGTCAACCACAAGACTTTAAAACAATCTGTAACAGTGACGTACATATGTGATGTATATATATAATGTATATACAGTGTATATTACTATACACTCCTTCAAGGGAAAAAAAAAGTATTTCATTGCATATGTGGTGGTGATTTCCTAAATGTGCCAAGCACCACTCACTCACACAGTTAGCGTGTCCCTTCAATCTGGAACATTCCCAAGGGCCCATCTTACACCTGCCATTTTTGAGCAAAGTCTTTGAAAAGATTACTTACCAACAGCTCACCGACTTCTCATTTGATGTTTTCCTGGCAGGTTTTAGAGCTCATCACAGCACTGAGACTGTTCTTATCAAAGGGACAAATGACATCCGCCTGAACTCTGTTAGATCTAAGGCTGCGTTTGACACTGTCCATCATGGGATCCTCTTACAGAGACTTACAATCTGACACGTTAGTGCCAATGAACCGTTTTGGACTGTGAGGAGCTCAGGAACCGGCATGGACCGGCCTCCTGCTGGTGCCAGAGTCAGGACTAAACATGGACCGGCCTCCTGCTGGTGCCAGAGTCAGGACTAAACATGGACCGGCCTCCTGCTGGTGCCAGAGTCAGGACTAAACATGGACCGGCCTCCTGCTGGTGCCAGAGTCAGGACTAAACATGGACCGGCCTCCTGCTGGTGCCAGAGTCAGGACTGAACATGGACCGGCCTCCTGCTGGTGCCAGAGTCAGGACTAAACATGGACCGGCCTCCTGCTGGTGCCAGAGTCAGGACTGAACATGGACCGGCCTCCTGCTGGTGCCAGAGTCAGGACTAAACATGGACCGGCCTCCTGCTGGTGCCAGAGTCAGGACTAAACATGGACCAGCCTCCTGCTGGTGCCAGAGTCAGGACTAAACATGGACCGGCCTCCTGCTGGTGCCAGAGTCAGGACTGAACATGGACCGGCCTCCTGCTGGTGCCAGAGTCAGGACTAAACATGGACCGCCCCCTGCTGGTGCCAGAGTCAGGACTAAACATGGACCAGCCTCCTGCTGGTGCCAGAGTCAGGACTGAACATGGACCGGCCTCCTGCTGGTGCCAGAGTCAGGACTAAACATGGACCGGCCTCCTGCTGGTGCCAGAGTCAGGACTAAACATGGACCGCCTCCTGCTGGTGCCAGAGTCAGGACTAAACATGGACAGGCCTCCTGCTGGTGCCAGAGTCAGGACTAAACATGGACCGGCCTCCTGCTGGTGCCAGAGTCAGGACTAAACATGGACCGCCTCCTGCTGGTGCCAGAGTCAGGACTAAACATGGACAGGCCTCCTGCTGGTGCCAGAGTCAGGACTAAACATGGACCGGCCTCCTGCTGGTGCCAGAGTCAGGACTAAACATGGACAGGCCTCCTGCTGGTGCCAGAGTCAGGACTAAACATGGACCGGCCTCCTGCTGGTGCCAGAGTCAGGACTAAACATGGACCGGCCTCCTGCTGGTGCCAGAGTCAGGACTAAACATGGACCGCCTCCTGCTGGTGCCAGAGTCAGGACTAAACATGGACGGGCCTCCTGCTGGTGCCAGAGTAAGGACTAAACATGGACCGCCACCTGCTGGTGCCAGAGTCAGGACTAAACATGGACCGGCCTCCTGCTGGTGCCAGAGTCAGGACTAAACATGGACCGGCCTCCTGCTGGTGCCAGAGTCAGGACTAAACATGGACCGGCCTCCTGCTGGTGCCAGAGTCAGGACTAAACATGGACCGGCCTCCTGCTGGTGCCAGAGTCAGGACTAAACATGGACCGGCCTCCTGCTGGTGCCAGAGTCAGGACTAAACATGGACCGGCCTCCTGCTGGTGCCAGAGTCAGGACTAAACATGGACCGGCCTCCTGCTGGTGCCAGAGTCAGGACTAAACATGGACCGTCCTCCTGCTGGTGCCAGAGTCAGGACTAAACATGGACCGGCCTCCTGCTGGTGCCAGAGTCAGGACTAAACATGGACTGGCCTCCTGCTGGTGCCAGAGTCAGGACTAAACATGGACCGGCCTCCTGCTGGTGCCAGAGTCAGGACTAAACATGGACCGGCCTCCTGCTGGTGCCAGAGTCAGGACTAAACATGGACCGGCCTCCTGCTGGTGCCAGAGTCAGGACTAAACATGGACCGGCCTCCTGCTGGTGCCAGAGTCAGGACTAAACATGGACCGGCCTCCTGCTGGTGCCAGAGTCAGGACTAAACATGGACCGGCCTCCTGCTGGTGCCAGAGTCAGGACTAAACATGGACCGGCCTCCTGCTGGTGCCAGAGTCAGGACTAAACATGGACCGGCCTCCTGCTGGTGCCAGAGTCAGGACTAAACATGGACCGGCCTCCTGCTGGTGCCAGAGTCAGGACTAAACATGGACCGGCCTCCTGCTGGTGCCAGAGTCAGGACTAAACATGGACCGGCCTCCTGCTGGTGCCAGAGTCAGGACTAAACATGGACCGGCCTCCTGCTGGTGCCAGAGTCAGGACTAAACATGGACCGCCTCCTGCTGGTGCCAGAGTCAGGACTAAACATGGACCGGCCTCCTGCTGGTGCCAGAGTCAGGACTAAACATGGACCGCCTCCTGCTGGTGCCAGAGTCAGGACTAAACATGGACCGCCTCCTGCTGGTGCCAGAGTCAGGACTAAACATGGACCGGCCTCCTGCTGGTGCCAGAGTCAGGACTAAACATGGACCGCCTCCTGCTGGTGCCAGAGTCAGGACTAAACATGGACCGGCCTCCTGCTGGTGCCAGAGTCAGGACTAAACATGGACCGGCCTCCTGCTGGTGCCAGAGTCAGGACTAAACATGGACCGGCCTCCTGCTGGTGCCAGAGTCAGGACTAAACATGGACCGCCTCCTGCTGGTGCCAGAGTCAGGACTAAACATGGACCGGCCTCCTGCTGGTGCCAGAGTCAGGACTAAACATGGACCGGCCTCCTGCTGGTGCCAGAGTCAGGACTAAACATGGACAGGCCTCCTGCTGGTGCCAGAGTCAGGACTAAACATGGACCGGCCTCCTGCTGGTGCCAGAGTCAGGACTAAACATGGACCGGCCTCCTGCTGGTGCCAGAGTCAGGACTAAACATGGACCGGCCTCCTGCTGGTGCCAGAGTCAGGACTAAACATGGACCGGCCTCCTGCTGGTGCCAGAGTCAGGACTAAACATGGACCGGCCTATCTGTAATAGTCTTCCTATTTGTATATGATTATTTGTTTTCTTAGTGCATCTTTTCCTGTTATGTAAAGCTATTTGAATTACTTTTAAAGTCAAGACTCATTTTTCTTTGTTCTCTGATCCCTTGACTGTCTGTCTGTCTGTGGCTGGGGCTTGAAGTGACAGGGAGCAGATAAAATGATCCTAAAGTCTGTTCAATGACCTGTTGATTGGGCCGTTAATCCAGATGTGTATGTGGTCCCTCATAGCCCTGTCCAGCATTAATCCTGAAAACGGATTTGCAAGTGGTGCTTTGTCAGGAAGTGGAGGCTTAGTCTGGTCACAATCATAATCAGTGCCTTGAGATCCCAGAAAGTGTGCTGCTGTAACTTTTTATGAATTGTATGAAGTCTATGGACTTTTCAGCCTTTTTCAGGCGCCTGAATATAAATCAATGTACATCCAGTGTTCTAATAACCACTCAAAGAACCTAGTCTATATGACTGATTAAACTACACATTTCACTAAAACGTAGTGAAAATTATATTTAAGATTTTACTAAATAATTTGCCTATTTGTCCCCAGTTTGACAGTTTTCTTAAAGTTTATAATGTTACTTCCTGCAACTACAGCTGTTACCTAGCAACCATTTTGAAAACAAGGGTCAAAACCCATATAAATTACACATTAGTTATGATTTGACAAATAATAATACCTGATAACACCTTTATTTTGTTTAATAATGGTTTAAACTGTCAGAAAAATGTATCATTTGAGTGTCTCTTTATTTTCAACTGCAGGTCGCTTTTTGATGACTTTAGAACTGAGCACTACTTGTTACTATAAACTTTTATTTTTCAAAATTTCTTCACAAACTGCAACTTCACAGACGTAAAACTATGCTAAATACTTACCACAGGTGCCCTCCCACCAAACTAAGTCAGAATTAGACAAACATGAGAACCTGCTATCATATGTTATTAGGCTATTGTGTTGGTGATTGCTACATTACCAGTCCCATACGCACCTCCACCAGACAGAACACGACTTGAACTGACTAATTGTGACCTTGGACTGTTTTAAACTCTCACTGAGGGTCTGTGGGTGGTGTGTCCTGCTCTGAACATTCTGACTCCATGTTTTCTGACCTGTCCTCTCCTCCTGCTGCAGCAGATGGATACAGATGTTATCAGTGTGCCTTCTGGGAGGTGCGGCCCTGCACCAAGACTGTGGACTGTGGACAGGACAGACTCTTCAGCCGCAACTCCACCGCCCTCTGCTTCATGGGCACAACATTGGGTAAAGACTTTTGATGCCAGTCAGGAAAAGAACATTTGCTGACAAAAAGCACTTCTGTTGTGTTATGAACCTTAAGTTTAGTTAATACCTTATTTGTCGTGTCTTTATTTACACATGTATTAGTCTAACAAAAGAAAAGATGATGTGCACCAGATTTAGGTGCGGCTCCTTTCTCTCTGCGGTCCAGAGACAGGTGCACACAACAGTGAAAAATACACATCATGTCACAGTTACACTGATATACAGTCCTGATCAAAAGTTTAAGACCAGTTAAATAGACGTCAAAAGTCACATTTTGAATGGTTGGATCTTAACAAGTAGAGCTTCAATAAGCAACAGGACATGGGAGTGAGACAATGACAAGTAAACGTTTTATTGAAAACAGCGAGTAAACTGAAAAAGTTTAGGACCACATGCCTTTAAAGCCCAAATCTGTGCAAAAATGCATATTCATTGTCATTCTGTCAAGTAATCACAATGTCATGACGTTCTGATGGCAAAGGCAAAAAACATTCTCTTTTTAAAGGTGGTCATGTTGTTGAGCTGCATGAGCAGGGCCTCTCTCCGTCGCTGCTGAGGCGGGACCCAGTAACACAGTCATTTGGAATTTCTTAAAAGATCCTGAGGGTTATGGAACAAAAAAGTCAAGTGGAAGACCCAAAAAAATGGCTGTTCATCAAGACACTGGACGATCCTCAACCCAAATTAAAGCTGTTACTGGTGCGACTGCAGCCCAATAACATCAGACACATCTGACACTGAAGGGCTTCAGAAACAAGAAACGTCTTCAAAGTCCTGGTCTCCTTGAACGCCACAGAACTGCAGCTTGGACTTTACAAAAGACACAAACATGGGACATGGAAAGTGAAAGAAAGTTTGATTCTGATGAGAAAAGATGTAACCTTGATGTTCCTGATGGTTTCCAGCGTTACTGGCACAACAAGCAGATCCACCTGAGATGGGGGGGGGGGTGCCATAATGATCTGGTGCTTTTTCCTTCAGTGGAACAATGGAGCTCCAGGTGGAGCAGGGGCCCCTGGCTCTGTGCAGATGTTGCAGAGAGCATCCCTCATGACTGAGAGCCTCGTCTGTGGAACCACTGGGTTTTTCAACAGGACAAGGCTACAGTTCACAAAGCCCCAGGACAAAGGACTTCTTCAGGAGAAGAACATCCCTCTTTTGGACCGTCCTGTGTGTTCCCCTGATCTGAATCCAACTGAGGACCTTTGGGGATGAAGTTTACACAAATGGACCACAGTTCAGACAGTAGATGTCCTTCATGAGGCCGTCTGCACCACCAGAAATGTTCCTCTCACCTCCTGGAAACACTTGCATCAAGCGCCGCAACCAACTTTTGAAATGATCAACAGTAACAGTGGAGGTGCTCATTACTGAGTTCATGTTTGGCTTTGTTTTTTGAGGTCCTAAACTTTTGATCAGCTGCAGAACAGACTATTTCAGTTTAATTGTTGTTTTCAATCAAATGTTTACTGAAACTTTTTTTTGTCTCCCATTTCTTATTGAAGCTCTACCTTATTAAGATCCCACCATGCAAAATGTGACTTTTGCCATTTATTCAACTGCTCTTAAACTTTAGATCAGAACTGTCCTAACTTAACTCATTATAATTGGCTCAGTAAGCTCACAAGAAAATGGCACCAATTCAAATACATTAGATGGTTTCCTTAAAAATGCCTGCTTTAAAAAAGGTTTTACAGTGAACATTACAAGTACAATTTAACCTGACTGATGTTGACAGTTTATTATCAAGAATGTGCTTTTCAAGTTTCAATTGAAATCACTGAGGTCTACAAACAATTTCAGACTGTCTGGAAGTTGACTCCACTGTCCGAAGGTTAGAAATGAAAAGACCAACTGTGCAAAAGCAGAAGGTCTTCTCCTTGTTCCCCTGAAGTGTGCGCTGAGATTTGGAGCTGGTGTGTGTTTTGGGTGTTTTCTCAGTCAAAGAGTAAAGATCGTGTCCTGAGAGTCTCATCCAGTTTCCACGCTGTTGTCCGTGCTGTTCTGCAGGTTTGGTGACGCAGGACTGTGGGACCCCTGAGCTCTGCACGAGTTTCACCAAGCTCTGCTGTGAAGGAGACCTGTGTAACTCCGCCCCTCTGGCCCTGGCCCCGCCCCCTGTCTTCCTGATGGGCTTAAGTGCTGCCCTCCTCACTCTCTTTCACTGAACAGGAAACAATGCTGTGCACTGACCATGTCAAACCCTCAGAGGGAAGTTTGTTCTGGTTTCATTTTTTATTTATAAATACATTTTTGTCCTAATTGAGTGATTCATATTCTCTTGTTTCTGTGCACTAAATCCCAAATTGTAAAGAGTTTGGTGCAATTCTGTAGCCTGGCCAGCCATTCCCGCTATTTTTCAATATATTTATTGAATAATACATGGAGATTAGAATGGAGGCCAGGCAAGCAATTCTGAGGATTTACAATTTCCATTTCAAACTTGGTGTTATAAGATTATAAGGCCTAAACCAATCAGAACAGAGAATACATTTAAATTGAACAATCACATTCCATCACGTTCAAGACTGATTTATTAGAAGACGGTTTAGAAGAAGGAATTTCAAGCTTAATTTCAGATAATTCTGAGAGCGAGTGAGTGAACGACAGAGAGCGATAGAGATAGAGAGAGACAGAGAGCAATATGATAGAAAGATAGAGAGATCGAGATACGGCTTAAGAATTTCAAATTTACAAGCTAAATATTGTCACAATCTTTACAGTATTCTCTAAACTAGTTTGATTAAAATAAATTGAACACAAGATCTTGTTTTGGCATATTTTGCAAATAGAATCTAAATAAGTAAGGTTCTATCTGCAAATGACCACTTCTCAAAATACTCTTATGACATTTCCATGACGTTGATTTTCTCGACAGTCGCTCCTAAGGGTTTGACAGATCTAGAACGCACACTCCTGACAGTGGGCCAGGTCACCACTCCCACAGTCACCTCGAGAAAACCCGAACTGAACTGTGCAATCAGATGTGTTTTATTTCAAATGGGACACATGAGATGAATGCGCTCAATGGTCATTTAGAACAAAATCAAACTTGTCTCACCACGGATTAATAACTTGGCGGTTTATAAAGTTTCAAAAATCAGATTTCAAAAGGTATAGGTCTTATGCTCATTACTTTCCACAGAGCCAATTAGCCCTGAGCTTTCAAATATTTAATATTGCTTTTTTTCAGAATCCCAATGGATAAAATGTACCACCGGAAGCAAACAGTGGATGGTCATTGGTCATTTGAAGCACCGGAACGAACAATTTTAGCAAAAAACATGCCTTTATTTTTTCATTTTTTATGTTTTTACTGGCATGAAAAACAGTGTTCTTACTGTGATCGAGCTTGAATCTCTACAAACCTGACTTGTTTCCATGAAAATGTTGTTCCTTTGGTTATAATATTCCACAGTATGGCAGAAAAATGATCCTTTCCATCTACGGAAAGTTACATACTATTAATTTAAGGGGAGTTTTTTTTTTTTAAATCCTATTGTGATTCACTTATCCATCAGCTCAAAATGGGACTGTGGCGCCATCTGCTGTTAACTTGTAAAGAGGACGCTTTGATTTTGGACAGAAAAAGACAACACAAACCACACAGCAAACACGATTCATTCATTTGAACAAAAAATACATTTACATTATTTAAATAATAATTCAAGTCAATAACCATTTACCTTGCATTTCACCCCACGACCTTGACTCTTTCCCTGCCGTTTTCACATCAGTAAGTCAAAGCTGTGTCCTCCTCCAGCTCCATGTCCACCACACACTGTCGCTTCCTCCGGGCCTGATCCAGCAGCTCTGCCCCGGGGACGCCCAGCTTTCTCTTGTGGAGGTTGGACGGACTGGGAGACCTGTCCGTCACCAAGGACCAGCCAGGCTTCAGGCGCGGCCCTCCAGCGTCCAGTTCATTCTGCTCCATGTCGCTGTAGGACGTCGCCGCGGGGACGTTGGAATTCTCATCACAAAAAATGCTGGAGTTTTGAGTGTCCGTGATGCCGCTTTTGACGTGGTCCGGGGCGGGTGGGTGATGAGGTTGCTGGTTGAATCTCCGGTTACGAGCCAGGCACCAGCAGACGGTTGGTTTTGCAGCCCGTCGGATTCTTCTATTGCACTGAACGTCCATAGAAGCATCAGAGTCCTCCGAGCTGCCGTCGTAAGGGTCCAAAAACTGCAAAGGAGAGAAGATTAAAAACTATGGAATCAGCCAGGACGGTACAGATGATTCATGTTATCCACTTGGTGCTGGTTAGAATCTGAGCTAGACCTGTTGAAGTCCTGGTAAAGACTTGGATTAAACCGGATTTAATTTTTAAACCTAATATAGTCCTAGTAGAGTACCATTTTTTTTCCAACTGGTTTAATCTTTGTTCATCTTTAGTTCTTTATAGACAATGGCTATATTTCACAAACCGGTTGAACTTACTTTAATTCTTGACTCAGAGTGATCTTACTTAGACAACGGCAACTCAGTTTGACTGTTTTAGAGAAAGGTTAAACTGGAGCAGTTTGACCGCTTAGTTTGTTCACCTTGAATTAAGGTGAGGAGAGAAGCCCAGAAAAGAAAATTCACCATGGCAACGGTAAGCCATTTTAGAGGACCAGGAAGTCATGTGACTGTGGAGAAGTTACAGTATATTCAGGTTTGGAAAAAGTGATGGAAAATTAAGGTTTTACTTTAATGAATGCTTAAGATGAATACATATGAAGAATCTAATTATAATATACCTTTTACATCATACTAGACTTTTCATACTAGAAAATTATAAAATTAATAATTATCAAATTTTAAAACTTGGTAGTGTGCATTTTTTTTAAGTTTAAATTTAAATATTTGTAAAATATAGTTTTATTGTAACATAATACTGCTGCTTTCTAGTTGTACTCCTTTCGCACTGGAACACTCTTCACACTTAGAGACTCGTTTCAGAACCCACCTCTGGACCAGGCTAGGTTCACAGAGGGAGTTACCATGGCGACAAACAAACTGAGTTTGTACTGGACCAGTCAAGAAGCAGGGCCCTAGTGTAGTCCTGATTTAGTCCTTACACTAAATATGAGCAGGGGCGAGCAGGTTCCAGGTCCTGGTCCTGGGCCGTGCAGGGTCTTTCTGTCTGGAGTTTGCATGCTCTTCCTGTATTTGGGTGGGTTCTTCAGGTTTCCACATACATTTAAAACATAAACAATAGGCTAATCCTCAAGCTAGGTACTCCTAGCTTGACAAAACCTAGCTTAAAAACTTAAGAGAATGTGGTGCATGTTACCACAGAACAGCAGCCATGTCTCCCTGTGGATGTGGGCATCAGGGGGAGGGTCTGCGGGACACAGTCGCTCTCCGCTGCACTGCTGCCACATCCCTGAGCACAAACCGAGAAGGGTTATAGAAGAGCACAGCTCACTCCTAAAGATAAGAGTTAAGGTCAAGTCATATTTTATAAAAAGCAAGAAGTTTGGTCTTGCACTGAGTTGAGACACCAACTTTTAATTTGGAGCACAAGTTTGACAACACGTTGGAAATAAAAGATTAAAAAGTGCATATGACAGGTTAGGAAATACAGCTCACTAAAACATAGTGAACAATATAGATTTTTACTAAACATTTTCTCACAGTTTGATTTTGGTGGTGTCTATAATGTTACTTCCTGGTTGGACATGCGCAACAGATGTGACGTAGGTAGAAGTAATTCCACAACCATTTGTTACCTAGCAACCATATTATTATATATTATATGTTAAATAAATGTCAGAAAAAGTTTGTCAGTTGTGTGTAAATTGATCCTTTAATAGATCCATGGTAATTGTCCCTGTATTTTTGATAGAATGTCGCCTATGATGACATCACTGAGGGATTCTGTTTTAGACCTCAGCACTACTTCCTGTCATTTCAACCACAGAAACTATCCCACTGAACTAAGTCATAATTAGAAAAACATCAGAACCTGTGTCATATGCACGTTCAAACTCCAGTCTCATCCAGTGCATTAAGATTTTTTTCTGGCATTTGCCAATAGAAAGATATAGATAGCAAAAATCTATACGCAAAAGATGATTAAAGGAGGCTGGGTTTGAGTGAAGGGTCTGGGGGACATACCATAGTGCTGGTGTCGGACCACCTCGGGCTGATCTCAGACTCTGAGTCAGTGCTGGACTCCACTTTACACATCTCCTGATCCAAAAGGGCCCACACAGGTCCAGTCCAGTGCACAGGAACATACACAATTTTAGAAGGTGTTTTAGAATATGTTTTGAGATTTTTAATAGATTTGAGATTTTTAATAGATTTGTAATATCGATTGGCCTTTAAAGTTATTTGGCTATCAATATAAAATCTCCAAAAGAGGCCGATATTTTGTCTGAGCCCATCTGCTGCCCAAAGAATACACAAAGCTTTAATTGAACCCTTAAATGCGAAGAAGGGCAGCCTAAAATGTCAAATCCAGCGCAGTGGATGAGTTTAGCAGTAAAGTGAAATTATGTACTTTGGGGAAAATAGTCAAAATTGCCAAAATATTAACAGAGCCAATCAGCCAGCAAATTAAGTGCATTCTAGAAAAAAACAACAACAAAAAAACATATTGGTGAATCTTTAATTTTTTTTAACTTTTTTTTTCTATGTGGTTTGTTTAGCTTTTTTGTAAATGTTCCTAATTTGGTCGTTTTAATTTAATTGTTTTAATGCTGTTCACACAGTTTAATGCTATTACTTTTTTATTTTAAAATAATTCATTTTAAAATTAAGTCATTTTATATAGGTCACCCTGTCACAAATACAGCTGCTCACCATGTACTTAAAGGCCAGGTGGTCCACATTGTTGGGGACATATCTGCCTCTGGGATCTAAGGAAATACAACTGGTCAAGATTCTGTGAAGCAATTACATGTAGGCTTGGGCAATGAAGATGATGAATTAAACTTAATCTTAAACTTAATAATACCCAAGTGTTTCCGTCGCCTCCACGCCATGAGGACATTTGGAGCTTCTAGTTCCAGCAGGACAGCGAGAAATAAACGAGTTTGTGATTTGCCAAACCATGCGGACCTCATGAGGAGCCTGACGCGAGATTTGAAACTATCGTCCAAATCCGATCAGCTGTTATAACTTTCAAAATAAAATGAGGTCATAAAATGATTCCTCGGGTAAGATTATTGTCATGTTTCATAATAAATGAAGAACAATAAATCAGATGAACGTAATTAACAACATTAACTAATAAATAAACACAATGTGTACAAATAATTGTATTTTTATATTTTTATTTTTTGTCTATCTATCTATCTATCTATCTATCTATCTATCTATCTATCTATCTATCTATCTAGCTCTCTCTCTCTCTCTCTCTCTATATATATATATATATATATTAAATAACCAATCTTTACAACAACAACAACAACAACAACAACAACAACAATTAAATAAACAAAGAATATGTACGATTTATTTATCCTGTATTTGAAAAAGATAAACGGGGAAGCTGCCTATAAAAATGTTTTAACTGTAACATCAGAACAAAATATAACAACAACAACAACAACAACAACAACAACAACAATAATAATAACAATAGCAATAATACAAACAATTATTATTATTATTATTATTATCTTATTATTATTACAAAAAGGTAGATACGTAGATACATATATAAAAATAAATAAATTCATTAAAATAGCTCTTGGCTCTTGCCGGCTCTTGCCCGCTGCTCCGTCACTTCCGACCGGGGCGGGGGGCTCGCGCAGGGATGAATGTTTAATTTCAAAGATGGCGGCGGAGGGAGGAGGGAAGGAGATGAACGAGATCAAAACTCAGTTCACCACTCGGGAAGGCGTCTACAAACTCCTCACGCACTCCGAATACAGCCGTCCCAACCGCGTGCCTTTCAACTCGCAGGGATCCAACCCGGTCAAGGTCTCCTTCGTCAACGTCAACGACCAGTCCGGGAACGGCGACCGGATCTGCTTCAATGTGGGCCGAGAGCTCTACTTCTACATCTACAAAGGCGTCAGGAAGGTAACCGCTTCTGCTTGATGTCGATTCAAGCCGCTGCGGGTGCAAAATCAAGCTAAGCATGTGCGCTTTACGATTGCTGGTGGAAATAATACCTCTTTGACAGCTGCATGACTATGTAATGAGCTGACAGCTAGTTAGCTTTAGCCCCCAGCTTGCTTGCTTGCTTACTAGTGAGTGAGCTAACCAGGCTAACATCGGCTAATCAAATGCTTTACCGAGTGCCTGGGCAAAACACAGCAGCTCCGCGTTAGTTCGGTGGTGTTTGCTAAAGAGTTTTGACACACTTTGGTCGGGAAACAAGCACTGAAGTGACGTGATCGTGCGCTGTCAGACATAAACTAGCCTGGAATGGGCAGTAGTGGGCAGTGACAGCCGTGTTTAGCACCTGTGGAGGCTCACTGATGATACATGCTAAGAAGACACCAAGAGAGTGTCAGCTTTGCAAGATGTTGTGGAGGTACGAAGTGGCAGTTGGGTTTTATGAGAGGATCTGACTAAATCGAGCTGCGCCCTTTCAACTTCCTGAGAAGCTATGCCAAATGACCTCGTAGTTAAGTGTTTACGTTTGGGCAGAGTTGATTTGAGGGAAGTAGTGTCGAGTGCTCTGTTTTGTCATATTTCAAACATATGGGGCTTCAGTGTTGTCATACAAGTACTGAATGGTAATGCAACTTAAAACCTAAATTGGTCTGTAAAAAGTCATTCCCATGTCGAACAGCAGAGCTCACTTGGATCAGAGGTGCAGAGGATCAGCTGAGCGCTCTTTATTACTCACTGATAAGCGTATGTGTTGAGAGAGGCACAGCTGCACAACATGTTTTAGAACAGAGCCACATTTAAAACACAGATCAAACATAGGAAAGTAGTTCTGTGTAGAGAGTCAACAATGTTAGCTTTTCCAGAATGAAATAAAGGTTTAACCTGCCAACTGGCTGCAGTTTATGTGCCAGGAGTTTGTATTACAATGTGATTACCTGGTGTGTTTTCTGGACAATGAATTGTCAATGATTAACACTGTTCAGCTGTAATGGTTATCTACAGTTCAGTCTTGGCACAAGAGCAGATTTGAAATTCTTTCAGGTAATGAGCAGCAGTTTTTCCATTGAAGTCAATCACTTCTCCTTGGTTTCTGGATGGCAGATAATTGCGCAGTGTATTTTGGTCATAGATAAGTAGAACTTTTAAAACTGTAAGGAATGACCTTTCTTGATGCTGAATTGTTTTCTCTTTTCAGGCTGCAGACTTGAGTAAACCCATAGACAAGCGCATTTACAAAGGAACGCAGCCCACATGTCACGACTTTAACCACCTGACAGCCACCGCTGAGAGTGTGTCTCTGCTCGTGGGCTTCTCTGCTGGACAGGTCCAGCTCATTGACCCAATCAAGAAGGAGACCAGCAAGCTCTTCAATGAGGAGGTACTACCACTTCCATAGCAGAAGATCTGCTGTGTGATCCTTGTTCTGACTCTGTCTGTTCTCCCTGCAGAGGCTAATAGACAAGTCCAGGGTGACATGCGTGAAGTGGGTGCCAGGCTCCGAGAGCCTGTTCCTGGTGTCCCATGCCAGTGGAAACATGTACCTGTACAACGTGGAGCACACATGTGGCACCACGGCCCCTCACTACCAGCTCCTGAAGCAGGGGGACAACTACTCTGTGCACACGTGTAAGAGCAAATCCACTCGCAACCCCCTCCTCAAGTGGACTGTGGGGGAGGGGGCTCTCAACGAGTTCGCCTTCTCTCCGGACGGGAAGTTCCTGGCCTGTGTGAGCCAGGACGGCTTCCTCCGGGTCTTTAACTTTGATGCCGTGGAGCTGCACGGCACCATGAAGAGCTACTTCGGGGGCCTGCTGTGCGTGTGCTGGAGCCCTGATGGGAAATATATCGTGGCGGGTGGAGAGGACGACCTGGTGACGGTGTGGTCGTTCATGGACTGCAGGGTGATCGCTCGGGGGCACGGACATAAGTCCTGGGTGAGTGTGGTGGCCTTTGACCACTACACCACCAGTGTTGAGGAGAGTGAGCCCATGGAGTTCAGCGGCAGTGATGAAGACTTCCAGGATCAGATGATCCACTTAGGCCGGGACCGGGCCAACAGCACGCAGTCGCGCCTGTCCAAACGCAACTCCACAGACAGCCGGCCCGTCAGCGTCACCTACCGCTTCGGCTCAGTGGGACAGGACACGCAGCTGTGCCTCTGGGACCTGACCGAGGACATCCTTTTCCCCCACCTGCCCCTCTCACGGACACGGACTCACACTAATGTGATGAACGCCAGCAGTCCTCCAGGGGGCGCCCCCGTCATCACCACTACCACCACAACCAATGGAAACAACAGTGGAGCCAACACGCCTGCGCTCAACTCTGTGTCCAGCTCACTCCCGCGCTCCAACAGCCTGCCGCACTCCGCTGCTAACACCGCCACGGCTAACAGCACCAACAAGCCCAGTGCGGGCACGGGCGGCATCATGGACAGTGCCATTGCCACCGGGGTCAGTAAGTTTGCTACGCTGTCTCTGCACGACCGCAAGGAGCGCCACGACAAGGACCACAAACGCAACCATAGCATGGGCCACATCAGCAGCAAGAGCAGCGACAAGCTCAACATGCTGACCAAGAGCAAAACGGACCCGGCCAAGACTCTGGGCACGCTGCTATGCCCGCGCATGGAGGACGTGCCTCTGCTGGAGCCCCTCATCTGTAAAAAGATAGCACATGAGAGACTGACCGTACTCATATTTTTAGAGGACTGTTTAGTGACTGCATGTCAGGAGGGATTTATTTGCACATGGGCCAGGCCAGGCAAAGTGGTAAGTTCTTTTTAACACAAGGAGCTGAAAAAGGAGCCAAACACTTTCAGAAACCTAGTGTAACAAAAGTGAAGCTAATTTAGCCAAATATCCAGGCAGTACTTGAGTTTGTGTGGAGGTGGGTTACTGAAGTTCTGGAGTGTATCAGACTGGAGCAGGAAGACACTCCTCACAGGCCTGACCGTGCACACACTTCTTTTATTCTCATGGAGAGGTCCAGGTCCTCTCTGAAGGACATGTAGGAACATTTAGTTATCCCCTCAATATTGATTATATGTTGTTTTGCAATTAGATTGAATTCCAAACCCTTTAATGCAAATGACGTGAGTAATTCCCAAACAGGGCCGAGTACTTCAGGCTCAGGGCAGCGGAAACATTCTGCAGCCTCTCACTCACAACTTCAGACACATGGCACTAACACAAAGTCACAATTACCTCCAATCTGATTGTATAAGAACAGAAGAAGTCTAACAGTTGTACTGTAAGATTAACCTGATGCAAACTGAAGTGGCTGTTTTAATGGTAGCAAAACATCATTTGGTAATATAACTGTACAAGACTGTAGTTGTGAACTGTGTACAGGTTTCAATGGCATAGGGTTCTTTTATTAGTTTGCAGAATTTATTTCAGTCCTATCTCAAATTTTAAAACAAAAATCCTAATCTAATCTTAAAAAATACTAACTTTTCTATCACACCTGGAACATTGTTAAAAGGCAGTTTCTTAACTAAATAATTAAAATAACATGCACTGCAGAAAAAGAAAAAGTAATGACTTTCTTAGAATAGTACTGAATGAGTCTTGTTTAGTTTGTTCATATACTTGTTTCTGGGTATTTTTTGACTAATTGCCAGTGCTGTAAGGCATTTTCTATTTAAAGGCCCACTATGTAACTTATTTGGGGGATAGTACAGTATGGAGATGATATTGTGTCTAAAATGTTTCACTATATGGCAATCTTGTGTTTATTCAATTACAGGATGTTTTTATTGCAAAAAAATCCCTGAAAATCTCACAGATCTGACCAGTAATGTGGTATAGTGATGACACATGCTTGTCTCCATGGAGATGGATCATTACAGGCAAAGCAATAACATCTCCATGGAAACAGGCAGGTGCTGTACCCTCTTGAACAGTTATACCAAATAAGTAGCATTTTATGATACATTTTTAATAGAGACTTAATTCACAATAAACAAATAGTTTATTAAGAATCATGAAAGCTTATTTAATATCCTAACTCCCAACCCTAATCCCTTAAGTCGTTTGTGTGTCTTTGTTAAAAAGACAAAAGAAAGGCTATTTTAAGGAGTTGTCATTATAAAGTGGAATTTATTCTGTAAAATTTGATCAAATCTTCCGACGTGCATGGAAGTAATGGGCTCAGTGCGCGCAGAAGCAGTTGGTTAGCTCAGTGTTAGCGTCAGTGCTTCCCGTCTAATTCTATCTTTATGGGGGTTTGGCTAAGTCGCTCTAAAATGAATAAACTATAAGATCAGTGGATGTCTCAGAAACCTGTCAAAGAGCAAAACAGTGAAAACTAATGGACACTGGTTTATAAAGGGACATGTTTGTGTCTTAAAGGGCCTGGACTTGATTTTGAACCGTGAGACAGGAACATGTTTTTGTTTGAACCATTAGCCCCGCCCACATAGTCCTTACTTTCATTCAGTATTGCACCATGACTCAGAAATAACTGTCTGGAATGGTCTTATGCCGTTGTTTCCATATAGTTCCTCTAACTCTCCTTACAATTAGCACTTTTGAAACTGCACCACGACAGAGAATCAAAGTCTGGGATAGTGTCAAGCAGTTATTTTCCCATGATTCATAGTGGACAATGTGCCTGATTGGCTGAAAAGAGGTGACCCTGGCAAATGCTTCTGCACTAGTTTTTGCCTAACAAAGTGCATTTATAATATGCACCGATTATACATTACAGACCTAATGTTTTTCCATTAAGTTGCTTCTATCAAACAATCTGTAATGTAAAGAGAATTTATCTTAACTAGAGTAAATACAAATCAGGCACAAGGTCTTTAATACCGACGCTGATTCTGCTGTTTCTACATAATATTACATAATACACTTAAAAATAAAACCAATTGAAATAACCAACAGAAATCTTCACATTAAACTTCACAATCAGTCTTTACTTACAAAAGTGTATTTTTAATTTTTCTGTTATAGTTTACGTTTTAACCAATCCACTGCTGCTGTGCATAGAGCCCATTCTGCTTAAAAATGCGCAGAAACATATCAAATTGATCAAAATACCTTGAAACAAAGTCTAAAATGAACAAATAAAATAGAAATCTAAACTAGTCAAAAGTTCTCTAATCATCATAATATTTTAACTTGTGTAGGTTATTTAATTTTGTAAATGTTTTCCTCCTCTTGCTGCTGTTAGCTTCACTCGTGCCTTGTCGTTAGCACTAGCTTTGCTGCTCTATTACCTCCAGTTTTCTGCTTTGGCTCCTGTCAGTGCCTCTTCGTGCCGAAAATACTTTTGTACCTTTAGCTCAACTATGGCAGCACAGGCAGAAATGACTGAATTTTGTACACTTAATATTTTTTATTAATATTAAAGAATGTATCCCACGAGACTTTGCCAACAGAAAGCCACAAACACCATACTTTTATATAGCTATTTTAAAATCTTAGTTTCCATTAGGGCTGTAATCCTTTTATTATTTAGTCGATTAATCGGTCGATGGTGTCTTGGTTGACCAACATTTTCATCAGTCAACTAATAATTTAAATTAAAGACAAAAACGGCAAAACAAGAAGATATGGAGTGAGTTAGCTGTCAATTTTGGAAGCTAACGTATAAACACTAGTACTTTTCTGTATAAATAGTTGTTTTTGCATGAACTCCTGTTTAAATGTGATCTTTTGAGTGTAATTTGGGTCTCATACATGGAATTCCTTTTAGTTCATCACGCACCCTTTTAGTCGTCTTTACTCGACCAAGTATTTCTTTAGTCGACTACAGCCCTAATTTCCATTACGTTAAAACATGTCGTAGCATGTTTTAACCGAGGCTTTGTGTGTGATTGTGTGTGATTGCTGTTTTTTTTCTGTCCAAACCCCAAAGCTTGAAACTTAACTAAAACACTAAAAGAGGGGTAAAGCTAAAGGTACAAAAGGGGCACTGACGGCTCCAAACCGCAGCGAGGCTAACGGGCTAACTCTTCTACTTGCTTGTTATTTGTTGCTTGACCTTTCTTTTTTCTTTCTTTCTTTTCAAACACATTCATTTCTGTTGCTCCAGTGTGTGACTCTCTTTCCCAACGCCAATCTCCTTTGTTTTTTCCTTTTTTTTCCAGGGTTTATTGTCATCCCAAAACCAGGCCAGCTCTCCCAGTGGAACAGTAGTATAGCCACAACCAATAATTGTGCTGCTAACGACAAAGCCGGCGACCCCTCGAGTCCGATGCTGCTCGCTCGCCACCGTCGGCAGTGCAAGTTTTTCTGTTGACCCTTCTCCTTTTCCTCTGCCTCCTCCCTTTATTTTCTTTCTTAAGTTTTGTCCTCACGTTTGTTTCTCACACGCTCCGACCTAGAGGAAGCAACGCGACTGTGGCCGGTTGTCCTCTGGAGTTTTAACACTTTTTAAAAATTTTAACAACTTAAGACCTACCCGACTGTTTATGGAATTGTGGCTTATCAGACGCAAACTGTGACTTGTTGAGATTATGATAAAGAGAGTTGGTGATTCTCGAAACGATCAGTGCAGTCAGTGTCGTCGTCGTAGGTACCACACGGCAAAGGCGAAATTGGTTTTTGTTTTGTTATTTTTTTCTTCTGCTGACCTCTGCCAAAAAAACTGCCCCATCACGAAATGGTGGACTCTTGTCATTTATTCTCCCTGACGAGAAAAAACAATCAAACAAATGAGTGAAACAAGGCAGTGATCAAGATTCAAATCAAGCCAAATTCTTCCAAGTCCCATTATCAACTCTTTTCAAATTGAACAACTATAGAGGTTATGCAGATGACATCACAACGTTCGGAAATTTAGCAGTGAGTGGCAAAATAATAGCTCGAAACACGTCTAAAACACTGCTGCAGTCCAATATAAAATGTCAGTCTACAACTGTGCTCAGTATTTGCTTTGTACCTGACTGGTGAATGGTAGAAAAGCAGATAAAGAACATGACCGCTGCAGCTCACATTCAGCACTAATGCAGACTTTCTGTTTAGGAAAATACTATAGACGTGGGGCAGTGTCCTTCATCTCCCCTTGCCGTTAGCAAAATGGCTAGCTAAAATTAAAATGATCAGAAGACCAAAAGAACCTCGTTGGACTATTAAGCTTTGCACAATTGGAGCAACAGCATGTAACGCCATGTAAAGTTCATTTGGGCAAAACAAGTTGTGCTGCCCATAATGGGTTTTAAATAAGCTCCTTCTGCCCTTTGAGTTTCCCTGTGGGGGCAAATAAAGTGATTTGATTGATTGGTAATCGTGCCACTCTTTTGAGGAGCATTTTTGGAATGAAAGCATGTCCGTGCATAACCTCTAATGCTGTGGTCGTCTCTGAGCCCAGTGTGGTACCTACAGCGCCTCCCAGTGACTCTGCTGAGGACCCATGTCTGGCTGCCCACAGTCTCCCTCTCCTCCTTTGCACTGACTTCCTCGTGCTTTCTAACTGCTCTAACGGAACAAAGAGGGCGAGGACCGCCGCGTTGCACCCGGCTCCATCCTCCGTTCTTGAATTCTGAATCTCGGAAAGCTGGATGCTGCAATGCTAGTCTTTTTAAAAGATGTTTGCACTTAAATGAGTTTATTAGAGAAAAGGCTTTACATATTTGGGTGTGTCAGAACTCAGACTGCTAATAACAGTAGGCAAAGATTAAAACCTTTATCTATTGAGCATTTATTTTAATATGATTTCAGATTCAAATCTGCTCTGTATCATAATGTGTATAATGTAATTAATTGATTTGATGGGGGCCTAAGCAAACTACCATTACTCCAGTGGAAGTTTTGTCATTGATAGTTATATTTCTAAAGCCTAAAGTATACATATTAATAATATTAAAATCTTGAATACACTGCTTGTCTCTTGTTTCTGTTTGCAGAACACATGATTGTTTAACTGTACGTTTGCAGATGTTTGACTGGTTTACGGTAATCTCTGGGATTACTGGATGTAGTGATTGGCGGGTCGATACCAACTATCAATATACATCAAAAAGTATCAATACTTGTGCAAAAATATGAATACTTTTTCTCCAAAAATGCAGTTTTTAATTCAGTTTAGTTTGAAATACATAATATATAATATAGGCAAGGTAAATTCTTTACAATAAAGGAGTTTCAAACTTTTAATGCGTTTTAATAAAAAGGTATTAGGTAGATATTGCCACACTTGCCATTCTATAACTTGGTATTGATCAAATAAACAAATCCCTGGTATCGTCCGTCACTACTGGGCCTGTCCACATGAAACAAAAACTTGCACAAAGTTCAAAGTTTTTTCTGTTTTGGCAGCACATACAACAAATATTTTTACATAATAGCCTCGGAAAGTGGTGCCATTCTTCAGACAGGGTTGTTGTCTGTTGAAAGGACTTTGAGATGTAAGATTAATACGACAAGTTTGTGCAGCCAATCTCAAACTAATAATGAGAAGGTTCAGTGTTTGTGGATCATAAGTTTGGAGATTTATTTAAAAACATTAAATCTCTCTCAGAGTTTTTGTAACTCTCGCCCATATCTCACCAAGTGAGATTATGACAATCACATTCTAGAACATCGACGTTTCAGTCTTATTTATGACCGATCTCAGTGACGTCACATTCTTTGTGTTTGACTCACTGAGTGGCAAATAAACCACTCAAAACGAGAGAAACAGCTAAGGACACACTGTTAGCCAGATTTTCCTCTACATTTCAGTCGTGTAAAGTCTGTAAACATCCCACTGCACTGGAGCGCGGCCAAAATCAACTTTATAATTTATACATATTTGAATAACTGCGACTTTGAATGAGTCCAGTCGTAACTGCAACTGAGACTACGAGCCTGAAGCAGCTGCGACTCTTCAACTAGAGATGACTGAGAGTGACTGTGCACTTTGCTGCTGTTTATGTGCCACCCACACTAGAATGTGACATCATAGGAGCCTGGTCTATAGACCCTTTAAAAGGCTCTGTCATTACTGGAGACGATGCATGTTTTCAATGATTAACTGACATTATGCTGATGGTTTGAGTCTTTATAATAAAACATAGGCAATGATTTTGAATTTCCCAAAAAATAAGTACTATCTTCTACCCACTAAACCAGGGCTGTTCAGTGTAATTTTCCTGAGGGACAGATTTTCCGGAGGGCCATAGCCTTCCCGGTGCACGCACAAAGCGCCAGCGCAAGATCTATTTCAGTAATGATGAAAAAACTTCAGCTCTATTACATTTTTGTGGAAAAATAAAACACACTAGTAACATTGTTTTACAAAATTGCCAATCACATACCATTAAACCAGCTAAACGAGTCCTAAATAATTGCTCCAGGTTATAAAGTGTCTGAATTTGAAAAAAAGAACAGGCTTGTATTTGAGTTTCACAATGAAAAACTACTGTGTGCTCAACGTTTCTTAAAAAGTAGTATTTGTCCAGTAGAACCTAAACATTTGGATTTTGCCCCCATAAAAAACTGTCTTTCCGTGTCCTATGCAGTAAAATACAACAGTAAATGTGTTTAAAGCTGCTCTGAAATCACTCACATGGATCTGACTTCTGTTACTTTGACAAAACCACCTGGATTTTTTATATTTTGGGATTTTCTGATGTTAATCCCAGTTCACAGTGTTCCACTTCACACACTTTACAAGGTCTATAGTTTAACATTAAATATTCCAAAAGAAAAATTGTATTGGCTTTTCACAACTCAAGCCTAGTGAAATTGCATACAGAATTAAAATCAGGCTTATCCTTATGTTGGAAATAATGAATGAAACCACGGTACTGTAATTACTGTAATGAAGTAGTTTTGGTTAATTGTGCTTTTATCAGTAGTTATTCTGAGGGTAAATCTCAAACCATTTAACTGTACATTTCCACCACTTGTGAATATAAACCCTACCATTGCTCTGAACAAACCACAAAGACGACGTCACAGTGAGTGAGTTTAATGAGTTAAAGTCTGCAGTCACAGCTCAGACCACAAGAGGCGCTACATTCACAACATTCATTTGCTTCGGGACTTTTTAGATGCTCCCAATCTCTGTGTGTTGGACACTATATACAGGGTACACTTTCCTTTACATAGGCTCGAATTATTAATGCGCCGTTTTCAGGAAGACAGTTTCTCATGAGTGCCATTTTTTTCTCAGAGCTTATTCACAGTATTAAGACAGAATGTACATCAACAGAAGCAAACTGTTGAACTCCTTCATAAACATTACGGTTCCACATCCCCGCTTGATGACAGGTGGTAGGCTCTCCACCGGAAAAGTTACATAGTGCACCTTTAAGTTTGTGTCAGGTTTCAGGTCTCATTTCTGTTCCTTCAATAGAGGTTACGCAGATGACATCACCGCATTCGGAAGTCAGCAGCGAGAGTGTCAGTGTGAAAAATGGGAAAAAGCTGCTACAGTCTGATGGCAAATATTCAAGTCTACAACTCTGCTAAATATTTAGTTTGTATCCGACACATAAAAAAGAAACTCGGGCAAAAGTAGAAGCAGAAAAGCAGATAAACAACAGGAACACTGCACTCTGCGCTCACATTTATCACTGATACAGACTGGGATCATTATTTTTCTCTCCTTAAATAATTTGATGCATAAGCCCGAGTGTTGAGGAAGTTAATTTTTCTGTTTAGTTGAAGTGTCCTTTATCTCTCCCTGCTGTATGCAAACAAACTATCTTAAGCTCTGCACAGTCGCAGCAACAACAACTGAGAAACTACTTTCAGTTTCCACTTTGCCATATATAAAGTTATGAGGCAAAAAAAAAAAAAAAGCATAGAAACACATTTGATCAGTTGCACTGCTCATTATTCTGCCACTTAGTCGAAATATTGAGAGGCTTTTTCGAATGTAAATGATGTCAGAGCATATAACGTCTATTCAGCTTCCTGTTATTGATAACATTTTAAGGACTTTTCACCCTTCAAAAGATATGATATTCATTCATTCTGAAACCTATGAGTAGGTTGTGTTCACGTTCTTAGAACACGGCTATTCAACTTTATTTTGCCAAGGGCCACATTTTTCAGATGGTTTTGTTACCAGGACTAAACCAGGACTAAAACAGGACTAAACCATAACTAAACTCAGTATCAACCAGGTCTAAAACAAGACTAAACAAGGTCTAAAACCAGGATTAAAACAGGACTAAACCACAACTAAACCAGGTATCAGCCAGGTCTAAACCAGGACTAAAACCAGGTCTAAACCAGGACTAAACCAGGATTAAACAAGGTCTAAACCAGGACAAAAACCAGGTCTAAACGAGGTCAAAACCAGGACTAAAACTAGGACTGAACCAGGTCTAAACTAGGACAAAACTGTGTCTAAACAAGGTCAAAACCAGGACTAAACCAGGTCTAAACCAGAACTAAACCAGGACAAAACTAGGTCTAAACGAGGTCCAAACCAGGACTAAAACCAGGTCTAAACCAGGTCTAAATCAGAACTAAACCAGGACAAAACTAGGTCTAAACGAGGTCAAACCAGGACTAAAACCAGGTCTAAACCATAACTAAACCAGGACAAAATCAAGACGAAAACAGGTCTAACACCAGGTCTAAACCAGGTCTATATCATGACCAAACCAGGACTAAACCAGGACTAAACAGGGTCTATATCACGACTTAACCAGGTCTAAATCAATAACAAGAGATAAAATATTTTCAATCATTTTTGGAGATGGGTTGAGGGCCAGATCCCTTGGAGGGCCTGATTTGACCCCCGGCCTTAAGTTGAATAGCCCTGTTCTTGAATTTGACGGTTTCCTAATAAACCTGAGAAATCCGACCCGTCTCAGCTCCATTTTAAACTATTGGCATTCAAGAATGTTTTGATGTCACGTGAACACAACCTATTCTTAAAAGAACACCATGTAACTTTCAAATAAAAAATAAAGTGATAACATGTGTCTAGGAGATTCAACTTTAAATTATAATATGAACAAACAATTTTAGTAGAAAAGGACAGTCTGGGTTAGATTTTGATGATTTTCGTTGGTAAAAAGTTCCATCGGGTAGTGCCTTCATGTCCGTGCTTCTCAGTATCACTTAACAGAGGTGGGCGGGGTCATAAAACCTCTACTTCTGCACAAAAAGTCAATCTCATTTGAATATTAGCACCAAGTAAAGGTCAATCTGAGCAGTGGTGGAAGAAATACTCAGTTGTGTTACTCAAGTAAAAGTATCACATTAAAAAATCGACTTAAGTAAACGTTTGGAAGTACCCGTTTAAAAATGTAATGTAATGTAAGAGTAAAAAGTAAGTCATTTTACTCCGATTTTGAGAACTATTAAAACGTTAAATGTAGTGATTTTAATAAGAATTGGGCTGATCTCTGGTCAACAGTAACAATTCAAATCCATTTCCAGTACATTTTTTTCTAGTGAAATTGAAGTATATATTTTTGTTTGTTCACGGCTTGAACAAACAAAAATATGAACTCAAAACCTTTCACAGCAGAATGTCACCATGAATGTGCCATATGAAAAGTACTTTCTACTTTTCAGTTAAAAAATGTAGTAGAAGAGTAGAAAATGCAGTGAAGTGAAAGTTAAAAAAAATCCACTTAACATTTCATAACATACAGATACCTAAAACGTTTACTTAAGTACTTTTACTTTTTCACTTTGTTACTTTCCACCACTGAATCTGAGCTCCACATTCAAAATAAAACGAGAAAAATGGAAGTGCCAGAAACATCCATGGACCATTGTCCTGGTGTAGTTTCAGGTCCTTGTGTCTGAGGGCCCCGGAGGTCCCAGCTCCAGGTGCGATCCTCAGTAGGCTCCACGTTTCCGCTCCACAGGGGGCATGTAGTACGTCTTGTAAGCTGCTCGATGTGACTCGTCCCTGGGCTGTGGACACAAGAATGAACCCTGAGGTCAGAATAAACATGCATTCTGTTATGGTGCACGCAGAACAACTTCAAGTGTCATGACTGAGCATTTACCCAAGAAAAGGACTGCAAGAGACAGTCACTTAAAGCTCCGATACGTTACAGTAAAAAAACAACAACACTAAAATAAAAGCATCTTTTTTTGTACTGAAAAACCTGTGTTCTCACTGTGAGTGGGCTAGCACAAACCTGACTCGTACTTGTCCAGGAGGAGGCTCCTCCACCTTGTTTCCATTAACATATTGTTCCTTTGGCTATTCACCTTATTCGGCCCCGCCCACTTTTGCCTCTTTTTGCCACAGATCTGCACTCATGTACTGAACGTACTTCCGGTTTGACGAGAATGCACACGTGTCCTGTCAAGAAGTCGCTGCACCTATTCACTGGGGCCTGAAAATGGCTTTTTAGTCCATGTAGAACTTATTGTCTGTTGAGCTCTCCTGCTCCATGTCAACTACAATGGAAAAAAGATTGCGGCGCATACAGCAACTTCTGGAATAAGGTGAATAACATTCCAGTATGGCATAAAACTATCTATCTATCTCCAGTGAGAATGTTCTGAAGTATGGTTTTAACTTTTACTGACAACAACTGCAAGACTGATTTGTTCTTTATTACAAAAACACTGGACATGATAGACTAGTTGCCAGTTTCAAAGCCGGAATCCATTGTGTTTAAACCTGTGCGTCCTCTCTGATCTGAACGGTCACTACTAAAGGCCAGCTCCTGCACCAATCATGAGTCAGTGCTGGTTTAACTCTGGGGATTCTGGAGGAGAAGGAGCCGAATATGAGACATGACCTGAACACAAACTGAGAAGGACAAACACTTGAATGTGTCTTTATCTGCAGGTTAAGACTCTGGACAAAAGTGGATTGTAGGTACTTTTTAAAACAGCACAGGATATAATAAGGAAGAAAGAAAGAACGGATAAATACTGTTCTTTAAACTGTAACAAGATCAATGGTAAATATTCTCAGTTCTACTTTTCAATGACACTCAAAGAATTTCACACCAAAACGCCATTCACAAGACCATAGTTACGCTGACACCAGAGTACACTAGAGTGAGCTGAACTCTATTACCCAAAGACACAGCAGTAGGCAGTGCCTCTAGCAGGTACCAAAGTCAGTAAGCCCCACTCCCAACACAGAATAATCAGAAGAGCAACACTGCTAGGCTCTTATTTGCAGTAGGACACCTGTTTCCACAAGTGTTAACTAAGTTGACTCTAGTGTTTGTATTTAAAATGAAACTTTAAGATGAGGTTTATTGCCAACACCTTCCCCTCAAATCAATGTGTTATTGATCAGAAAATGTCCTCCAGATTTGGTGACAGGTTAGGGTATACATTCCTTTGTATTACAGATTTGACTAAACATTTGCCCATTTCCCAAAGTTTAACAATTTTGGTGAAGTTTCTTATTATACTTCCTGGTTGGAAATGAGCAGCAAATGTGTAAACAATGATGTAAATCCACATAAACTACATAATAGTTGTGATACCTTATAACACCTTTATGTTCTTGTTTATACTCTCAGAAAAGTGTGTCAGTTGTGTGTAAATTATTAGGGATTCAGTTTTAGAACTCAGCACTGCTTCCTGTTAATTTCAACTTTTATGATCAATTTGACCTCCATAAACGTCCATGTGTTTTGACTTATGTAAACCTATGTTAATTATTTACCACAGGTGCCCTCCCACCAAACGAAGTCATAATTAGAAAAACATAAGAACCTGTCATATGCACTTTAAAATGTATCTTCTAAAGCAGTGGATCCCAACCTTTTTTGTCTCACGTACCCCCTAAAATTTGTTTTACGCTCAGAGTACCCCTTAACTTGAGTTTCGGACAAATAAATGGGTTTACAAGTCAGATATAGTAAATTATTACTATTATATTTTTTATTTTAATGATATGTATGATTCACGATACTCCAGACGATGCTAAATTTACAACTAATGACACTTTTTTTATTCAGATAAAAGCATAGGTCATCTTCATTTAAAACCTGAAACCATTCCAAGTACCCCCTGGTAATTGCTCACGTACCCCTTAGGGTCCCCGTGCCCCTGGTTGGGAAACACTGCTCTAAAGTTATTTTATTTACAACTCACATACATTACTGAATAAGCAGCCGTACTGATCATATTATCAGTAAAAGTAGTCATTTTAAACAATGTGCTACTGACACTAACACAGTGTATCAAACCATAAAACACAGGCTGGTCTCCACGGGTCAGTGTGTGGTTACTTATAGTTGACTCTGCGTGCAGTATAGTTAACTCAGTTGTGACTTGCCTTGGCCAGGCGTGGGTGGCACTTCTTGGAGGCGATGGCTGGAAGCGTGCCGCGGTGGCTGACAGTGAAGGCGGGCATGGTGGACCCCGGGAAGGAGATCTGCGGCACCACCAGGCTGAGTTTAGGCAGCTCTGTGGAGTAGTGAGGGAGGTTCCGTCTGAGGAGCGGCTCTGCTACGTGCTTCAGGTTGTGCTGATGGAGGACAGACAGGCTGGTTAACATTCGCTGATGGATGGTATTTCGAAATTGTTTTCAGCGACAAAATATTTTCATAGACAAAAACAAAATAGTCATTATTGAGGACAAATTGTGCCAGGTGCCAGTGAGCAGCTGTGACTCTAGTGAACACAAGTACAGCTACAGAAGTAGATTATAGCGCTTAAGTGTCATGTCTTTAATTAAAAGGTACAGAATCTTTAAATAAAATAAGAGAGTTGTGAAAATAGCTTTTAAACTCATTGCGGTGAATGTTTAGGATACTCAGAATGCGTTAGGGAAGTGGGCAATACATGTGACTGCTTTTTCATGTTTTAAGACACTAAAAATCAGTTAGAGAGCTTTTAATAACATTGACTGAAAGCTGTCACTGCTGTTAGCTTGTGAGTGTAATGTTTTTTGAAAATAACTTGTTTAACAGCCCACTGTGTCAGTTCTTTATAGTCAGACTGTATTAAAACAAAGTCAGATTTAAGTCTGAACTTGAGTCACAGCTTCAGAAAGAGCAGTAGCTCCAGTTAGCTTCACACTCCCAGCTAATGCTGACATCAGCTGAAACGTATCAATACAGAATGTCCATTCAAACCATTTAATCAGTGAATTTTGTGTGAGTAGAATTATGCTGCTCAAAAATAATTAAGATTTAATTCCAAACATAACAAAATCTACAGTTTATTTACAGGTTAATTAACAGCAACAACAACCTGGAGCTCTTCAGAGACAGAGACAACAGCACAGCATTGTGTGCTCTGCTGAGAAGGTGATCATCTCTCCAGGACCTGTACGTCTCAAGGACCTGTGTGCCTCCAGGACCTGTGCGTCTCAAGGACCTGTGTGCCTCCAGGACCTGTGCGTCTCAAGGACCTGTGTGCCTCCAGGACCTGTGCGTCTCAAGGACCTGTGCGTCTCCAGGACTCGGAGCAGGTCGATCACAGCTGACCTTCTCACCTGGACATGGACTATTTGAGCCACTCCCCTCAGGCAGGAGGCTACTCCCGCCACAAGAACAGTTTCTAACCCTCTGCCGTTGGACTCATGTCAATTTTCAGTATATAGTCTGAGTCTATTTTATTTTATTATTAACTGAATGCATGCCTTCTTTTGTATATTTTTTCAACTATTTTATTAACTGTTATATGTTGCAAAGCAAGTACCTCGTTTGTGAATTGTGTTCACTGACAATGGCAATACACCTGATTCTGATTCTAAGTTTTAAATATGTGTCTAACTCCCTTTGAACACAGCACAGATTGACTTGGGATGGGATGTGTGTTTTTGGGATGAGGTCATGAGGTAGAGTGCCCTTGTGTGGTCTTACACTGAGAGGCGTCTGCCTGCTGTGGTGTCCCCGCAGGGCCCGGCCCAGTCTGGTGGGACGCCACAGGTGCTCCAGAGAGGTCTGCACCCCGCTGCTGTCCAGGCCATCCACATTCCCCACCCGCTGAAGACTCTCGGCTCTTCTCTCTGACAGTCTGAAGAGACACAAGTCAAAGACACAGTGTATTAAGCACAAACCAGGCTCTCCTCTGACAGCCTGACAAGAGCAACAATTAACAGACACAGTTAATTCAAACCACAACACATTTATTTAATTTTTTTTTTTTCTATAAATGGTTGAGTGGCACATTGTATTTGTCATATTTAAACACATCTTTGTCACTTTTAGTCGCGTCTTTGGTGCATTGAATTGCGTTTGTTGTTTGTAGGCGCAATTTTGTCACTTTTGAATGAATTTTTATCGCTTTTGGTCATGCTTTTGCAGTTTTTATTCAAATCAAAGCAAGACATTTTGTTGTTTGTGGAAGAAATTATTGCACTTCAAAAATTGCATCTGTAATTGCATCGATTTTGTTCAGTTGTGCAGCTCTGGCCTATAAGAGGTAAAGTCATCTTCTCAGAGGCTTCAGAGGCTAAACAACAGGAGAAAAAGTGTGTTTAAGGGAGAAACAGTGACTCACAATACAACCATTTCACAAAAATAGCAGATTGTCACTGGGATGAGCTCACCATTTGATTTATATCACCGTATCTCCCAGCCCTAGTGGCACACTGATCTGAGCATTTATTAGGATTTCTAACCACGCCAAAACCAAATGTATAGGTTAAATGTGCAACTTTTGTAGTAGATAGCAAGGTACTGGATGACAGGGATGACAGGGACAGACATGACTATCAAAATGGGGGAAAAAAAAATAAATAAAAAAAAAATATATATATATATATATATACTATATTTATGTACTATACTATACTATATAGACAGTGGGACAGAGTGGACAGATACATAGGAGGCATATAAATGACTGACATTTTGATTTTCAGGTTTACTCTTTGGGCTACTCCATTTCCTTATTTATTTTGTTCACTTTCTGGTCTTTTTTTTATACTCACCATGGGGAGTGACACCATACTGTCAGTAACAAGCAGCACAGTATGTGCACTGAGATAATAGTTAAAAATATTGAGTATTTTTTAATTAAGTAAGAAATTTGTGCGGGGCATCAGTGTTTTCATCAGAACTAGATCCCCACATCATAGCAGACTGTGGGGAGTACACTTTGACCACGAGTGAAAGAGCACCATAAATGAAACCATGACGTTAAATGCTCAAAACGAGGATTTGATTTTCCTATTTTTCATGTAGTTTTAGTAAACAGCTTCAAATGACCCATCACTATGTGTAGGTATTATTACTTTGCTTTGAATGTGCCACTTTATTGCATTAAACATGTTCAAATCATGTTAGTTTTACTGAAAACAACTGTACAGATGATTTATTTTAACAAGGAACAAAATGGATTCATTTTGTAACGTGATTCAAGCAAGTTTTGAAAGTAGGACCACATTTTGCGTACTGATACTCAATATACAAATAATAATAACATAATATAGTTGTGCGTGTGTTGGTACCTGATCTCCCTAAAGTACATGTGCCTGAGGGCGGTGTCGGCGCTGATGCGTTCGTCGGGGTCGTAGGCTAACATCTGGTACAGCAGGGACAGGGCGGGGGCGGGGCAGTTTGGGATGAGCCGCGACAGTCCCGTGCCTTTCTTCTGAGGGAAGTTAAAATGCATCGCTCTGGACCTGCAAGACACCACACCAGTCAAGCACATTCACCTCACAACAATGCATTCCACTCACACTCCGGCTGATTATATCCCACATGTCCTGTACTTCTGATCACTCCCTCTGAGCTCTGAGTGCTCACTCATGAGTGTGATGCTGTCTGGGCGGCGCTATTATGTGCCTAGAGGTGGGCAATCTATTGAAATTTAGATAATATTGTGAATGTTGTTTTGAAAATCTGCAAAATCTGAATATCAAGTATAGCCTTTATGGTAAACAATGTTCAAAAAAAGCTGATTTAAAAAAAGTTATGTTGTAAACTTTCACATAAGACTATGAGATGAATTCTGCACTTTTGCAATTCATTTGACAGACAGTTAACCTTTATCTGATAATTAAACCTCTGTTGTATCATTATCGGGATACTCCCAAATATTTTGAGCCAATCTTTTTTGTCAGTAATGCCCACCCCTAAAATGTACTTCAAAAACCAAAATGGTGATTTATTCTTAATGTTTTGCAATTGTTGTTTGTTGTTGATACATGCGGCTGTGGAGTCACAACTGAAAAGCCCTCAGGGATGAATACAATCTTTTGTTTGTAAATTACACTTGTATGACTTAATTTCAAACAGCTTAAAAAATACTTGCCATGTTCTTAGAAAGTCCTGAGGTCTCATTTATAAAGCGTGCACACGTATGAAAATGTTACATACGTGACTTTCCCTGTTAAGTTTGTGATCTATAAAAGACCACTTCAGTTGAAAATATGCATCCCAGTTCCAAAACTCTGAACTTTGCATATCTGGGCTTTGAGATATGAGAGAAGTCCATCCGAGCTCAAAGAGGATCATGTATGAGGGAGTTTGTGTTTTGTCTGTACGTACGCTTCAGTCAGAATTCTATGTTAAGTTAAAATAAAACAAAAACAACTGTCCTTTCTCATTTGAGAGAAAAGTGCACCTACTGCTTGAACTTGTGCAGGACGCTCTGGTCCGGGGTTCCCAGCACGTCGTGGATCTTGGCAACTTGGTCCAACTCATTGGTCCCAGGAAACAGAGGATTCAAGCTGAAGCACACAACGCAAAGAAAGAACAACAAGATACGAATAATTTTTGACGGCAATTATGATGCCAGAAGTTCAGACATTCTCCTGAAAAGAATTAGTGCAGCAACAGTGTTTTCTCTTCTCTGGACAGACCCAGAGATCTCCCTAAAGCACATTCTAAAGGTATTTATGGTCAGACTGTGTTAAAACAAAACTCAGATTAAAGTCTAACTTGAGTCACAGAGCTTCAGAGAGCAGTGCCTCCAGTTAACTTCACATCCCCGGATGTCAATGACATCATTTAAAGGTGTCAATTGCCCATCAAGTTAGTAAACTGAGTTTGGCCCCTCAAGAGCAGACCGTGCAAACTCCAAATCACATTGTGAAACCTGAACCTCTGCGCTGTCCTGTTTGAGAAGGATAATCCCTAGCTCAGGTTTGAACTGTACTGTCCTCAGCCACTCACGCTTCCTCTGCCTTTCCATTCAAATGTGGCTTTGACTTTCAACAGCCTCTCTACTAAATATATTAAAAATAAGGGACAAGTCTCTTAAAGGCCTCACTGGCAGATGACAAATGGTTAAGTCAAATGGAAGTTGAGAATTCTTAAAATCTGTGCTTACTACCTGGAAACTAATCAACAAATACATTTTAAACTGGCTGGCTTATGATCAAAATTTTGCACCTACCACTAAACAAAGATAAGATTATTTTTTTTACCAGTTTTAAAAAAGAAAATCAAATTAAAAGCTTTGATGCATTGAAGGAATCATTTGACTTTTACAGGTACTTACAAATATGAAGTTATTATAACCAAGAAAGGAAACAAAAACACTGACCATTATATTAATCTTCTGATTGAAAATTTTATGAATTTTTATTTTTATGATATTTCAGTACTTTCATGTCCATATAAATCTGGTTGTCCAAATAAATCTTGGCAACCACTGTGCTAAATAAACTAAAATAAAGAGAAGGTTGTTTTGTTTGACAGATGAAGAATGAGAAAATATATGTACATCACAATAGAGGACCAAAATCACATGTTTGGAAAGACTTCGGTTGGAAAAATGTTCTTTATAACTCCATGTCAAAGTGCTCACTATTCACAGGGAAACTGCTGGAGAAACTCCAGGTGGCCCATCATTACCATGTGTTTTCGGACTGCATTGGAGTGAGATTAGCAAAGCTCCCCAGACTGCCTTTGACAGTGCCATCCCATTCACTTTCAGAACTTTGAATTTCAGCCTCGAAACTCCTGCCATGGACATAATGAATGGATCTCTCTGGAGAATACTCTTGGTGGTTAGGAAGAGGTCCCTCACAAAGAGATGGATGACACAATCTGCACCTACAATTAAGGACTGGACTAAGGTTATACGCAACATAAAATAAAATAAAATCACAACTTCATTTGAAAATTGACAAATGAAAGACTTTGGACAAATGGAGGTTATGCAGGTGACATCAGAAGATTCAGAATATATAATCATAATAATAATAATAATAATAATAATAATAATAATAATGATAATATACATATTTGAAAACTCTACCGTGGCGTTGTGCAGGTGAACATACTGTACCTCATGATCTCAAAGAAGACACAGCCGGCGCTCCAGATGTCCATCTTCAGGCTGTAGTATCCGTCTGTGAGGAGGCACTCTGGAGCCCGGTACCAGCGCGTGGAGATGTACTCTGTGTGAGGCGGGGCCGAGTACACGCTGCGACACGAGCCAAAGTCACCCAGCTTCAGCACGTTTTGCTGCAGCAGGACACACAGGCAGGGTTAGGGTCACAGCAGAAACACTATTATTTATTCTCTGTAGAATTCAAATACAGAGAAAAGTCCAATCGTTTTTCATCCATATTTCTTAAGCCATTTCATTTAAAGATGCACTGCGTAACTTTTCAGGTGGGAGACACATGCTCATGGAGGACACTGAGAGCCATGTTAGAGGAGATAAAATCCTTTAAATAAATATATAAACTAATCCTTCATTAGAAACATTATGAAAAGATAATTGAATACATTTACTTCCAAATGCTTAATTAAACCAATTTTAAAAGGTAAAACAAACAACAGACACTTTCATCAAAAGAGTTCTTAAAGGATGAAACTTTAGTACGGTGCTCTCTGATTGGTTAAGCCGCTCAAACCAATCAGAGACCTCCTTACAGGTTCACTTGCATTATTGTCTTGACAGTAGCAGGACGATCAGACGGGTCTGGCCTGTACCTTGGCCCACATGTTAGATAAGTTTAATGCCACACTGTGGAAAAGCAAACATCTCCACCAGACAAGTTACACAGAGCACTTTAATAACTTTCACAGCACACACAATGTGCTGGTGTAAATAAACCTAACAAATATTAAATTCAATATTTGTATAAACTCATGAGTAAAAATGGAAATAAAAAGCAAAAAATATGTCTGTACAAATTATTTTATATCTGACGGTTATAAAGACGTTTATTGGCCACAACATCAAGCCAAACTGAGTATCAGTACAGGTCAAATCACTGTCATGATTCATCTGATTCGTTGTTTCATAGCAGATGTAAATGAAGTTGACAAACGAACGCACAGCACCACAAACGGCAGGCCTAAAGTTATAATTGTGCTTGTAATAATATTAAGAATGTCTGACTTTGATGAGGATGTTCTCAGGCTTCACGTCTCGATGGAAGATTCCACAACTGCACAGAAGAGAGAGAGAGAGGATTGAAAAGCACTCTGGGATGTGAGCAGTGTGTGTACGTGGTGTGTACGTGGTGAGTACGTGGTGTGTACGTGGCGTGTCCGTGGCGTGTCCGTGGCGTGTATGTGGCGTGTCCGTGGCGTGTGTACGTGGCGTGTACGTGGCGTGTACGTGGTGAGTACGTGGCGTGTACGTGGCGTGTCCGTGGCGTGTCCGTGGCGTGTACGTGGCGTGTACGTGGCGTGTACGTGGCGTGTACGTGGCGTGTCCGTGGTGAGTACGTGGCGTGTCCGTGTCCTTGGCGTGTCCGTGGTGTGTACGTGGCGTGTGTACGTGGTGTGTACGTGGTGTGTACGTGGTGAGTACGTGGTGAGTACGTGGTGTGTACGTGGTGTGTACGTGGTGAGTACTTGGTGTGTACGTGGTGTGTGTACGTGGTGTGTACGTGGTGTGTACGTGGTGTGTACGTGGCGTGTCCGTGGCGTGTCCGTGGCGTGTATGTGGCGTGTCCGTGGTGTGTACATGGCGTGTGTACGTGGCGTGTACGTGGCGTGTACGTGGTGTGTACGTGGCGTGTCCGTGGCGTGTATGTGGCGTGTCCGTGGTGTGTACGTGGTGTGTACATGGCGTGTGTACGTGGCGTGTACGTGGCGTGTACGTGGTGTGTACGTGGCGTGTACGTGGCGTGTCCGTGGCGTGTATGTGGCGTGTCCGTGGTGTGTACGTGGTGTGTACATGGCGTGTGTACGTGGCGTGTACGTGGCGTGTACGTGGTGAGTACGTGGTGTGTCCGTGGCGTGTCCGTGGCGTGTCCGTGGTGTGTACGTGGTGTGTACATGGCGTGTGTACGTGGTGTGTACGTGGCGTGTACGTGGTGTGTACGTGGCGTGTACGTGGCGTGTCCGTGGTGAGTACGTGGCGTGTACGTGGTGTGTGTACGTGGTGTGTACGTGGTGTGTACGTGGTGTGTACCTGTGCATGTGCTCCAGGGACTTGCACAGCTGGTACATGTAGTGCTTCACCGTGTGCTCCGGCAGAGGACTTTTTCTACCTGCAAAAAAAGAAAATCACTCACATTTCACAAAACGTATGCATTTGTTTTCTAGAGCTCATAGTAGGGCTGCAATCCTTTAGTCCAGGCATGTCCAAACTCAGGCCCGGGGGCCAAATGTCCCAGAGAAATCTATGGATGAAGTGGATTAAATTAAGTAATAAAACATTTTAGGAGCAGATTGTACAAGTTTGTTGTTTCCACATGAAAGCCGATTTGTTGAGAGAGCAAACTGACTGAAAAAAACGGCTCCACTTTCAGCAGCAAAAAACATCAGCCTCTTCAACCTGTCCATCTCCTTCCCAAGTCTTAAGGCTGTGCGGGAGATATTTTCTTTTAAAAATCAGGCATTCTCTTTCTTTCCTCAACACCTCTAAGCATTACATTCAACAAACTCTTCACTTGCTTGTGTCCGTTTTAGTCTCTCTAATTCAGGCGTGTCCAAACTCAGGCCCGGGGGCCAAATGCGGCCCTCAGACCAATTTTTCTTGGCCCTTACACTTCCTGGTGAACTGGCCCACATTGTCCTGATGAGTACTATTTACAGCACATTTCAGATTTTCTACAATTCTAACCTAAATAACTAACATTTTGGTGCAGCACAGACCTGATATTAAGGCAGTGAGACTGAATGCAGACGTGGTGGTGCTTAAAACATCAGATAAATGCAGCTTTTTTTAACGTTTCGCGATTGATTTGTGGCCCTCCGCTTGGTCTATATTTCAATATGTGGCCCTCGATGGAAAAAGTTTGGACACCCCTGCTTTAGTCGTTCAGTCGATTCATTGGCCGATGGTGTCTTAGTCGACTAGACAAGACTTTTACTAATCGACTAATCATTTTCTGTAGATTAGGGCTACAGTCTATAAAAATTGATAATTGACTAATTGTTAACTGAACTATACAGACTCTGAAGCACATGTCAGAAAACCTTTTATAACAAAGACCGTGACATTAATACACCATAATGTCAAAAATGTATGGATTATTGTTGATATTAATGAATGATACTCAGTTGATAAATAATCTCTGTCTAGAAGTCTTCAGTCAGCGTATTTCAACCTTTATTTGGCTGATAATGTATTTTAAAAGTCTTAATAAACTATAGATATAATCGCTCGACTGGTTGACTAATCAAAAAAATAATCACGGACTAGTCGACTACTAAAATAATCCTTAGTAACAGCCCTAATTTTGATGAAAATGATTTCTAAGGCTAAAACAGCAAAAAGGAGAAGATATGGCATGAGCTGGCTGAAGATTTTGCAATCTAACATGAATACACTGTTTCCTTGTACTTTCCAGTACAATTAGTTTGTTTTTGCATGAACTCCGGGCAGTTGATGTCTTTTGTGTGCACTTTGGGTCAGACACAGCCTTTTTTGCTTTGTTGTATGTTTCCTCACCTCCTTTTCGTCGACTAATCGGTCGCCAGGGCAAGAATTTCTTTAGTCGACTACAGCCCTTGCTCATAGTATTCATATTTACAAAGTCCTGCAGTATTCATCCATGGAAAAGGCACCGAACTGCTCACCCCATGGTCTGAGGGGTCCAGTGTGTTCCCTATATTTAAAATGCCTTGTTCATTTAAGTTTAGCGCTAGTGAGTAACCTCCAGCAGAGCGTGGAGCCGCCCCACGTACCCTGGATGTACTCGTAGATGTTCATCTCCATCAGCTCACAGATCAGAGACACCGTTCCACTTTCTTTGTCACTGCACAAAAGAAATACAAATCACACATTACAGAGCGGAAGGTCCGACAGAGCTTGGGAATGATGTAATTAAAATATTAGTATTAATTAAGTCAAGGGTCTGCAAACATTAGCTGCAAAAGAGACATATTGGCCCAAAGCAAACCCAATGGCAGTCAGAAAGAGCTGTAAGTATTATTTATGTACCACATATAGACCACAGGACAAAGTTATTGATAAAATAACTTTTAATTAAAGAAGTGGGTTAGAACTGTTTAAAACCAGTTGCTATTCTGGTGTACCACTAGCGGGACACTAGATTTTAGAGTAAATCAGACACCAGAGGCCAAAACTACAGAGTCTCAGCTTCACAAAGAGTCCAGACAATAGTTTGTGGGGTTCAGAACAGCTTTAGTTTGAAATGAGGCTCTTTTTAGTCCAACGTTTTAGGGAAAACAGGTCTGAGCAGCATATGGTTAACGCTATCAATTCATTGTAAAGTAAATGTAGCGTTTTGTATTGATAAGCTTTGTAGATTTATTTCTAAGTGTATAAGTGAGGGGTGTTCGGGGGATTCTTGGCATTCTAGTGCATTTGATTTGTAATATTTTTAACGCCGCAACATACAGATCACAAATAAAACGCACAGACTCCAGCTCCATGGAAAAAGACTTTAAATATTGGACACTGTTTTATTCAGAGGCTCAGCTCCAGAGTTTTTATGGTAAATAAAGAAAATACCCTTCGGTCTGCTATGTAAAGTACCAAATTAAAGTGCCTCTGACAGGTTGGACGACTCATTTAACTAAAATGCAGTTAAGATAAATAGATTTCAAATTCTGCAAAAATCTTTACAAAATGTACCCCAGTTTAGCTATTTAATTAGGTTTTTTAATTTTACTTCCTGTTTGTAAATGATGATTAAAAATGACCAAGAAACCATCTTGTACACTGGGCTAAAACTCCTCTAATGCCACATATTTTTGTGTGAACACCTTCATATTAAGTCAATGTTTAAAGGGTAAAAAATAAGTTTCTTTTGTGTAAATTATGCATAACCTTTGTCTCTAGTGTGATGTCATCAGATTGTTTACTTTCTGTAATTTCCAACACATTTTTCCTCTTTTCTCCACAAACAGTGGCCTGGAGTATACCATTGAATCCAAATATTAGTGCTCACTAGATGAGTTCGTGGAGCTGGATGATGTTGGCGTGTGGGCTCAGCCTCTTCATGGCCTGGACCTCCCGCAGGTTGTTGGCTTGTTCCACACTGAGCATTTCACAGCATCAGGAGCAAAGGAAACACAGGAGAGACTGATCACAAAGTTCATCTTGTCAACACATCCAAGAGATTTAACAAAAAGACTGAAATAGGTCCATGAACTTACAAACGAATGAAAGAATCTCATGCATTTCAGAACATGTTTGTACAGATCTTACCTACAGGTTCAGCAGTTTTTATGCAGAATAAAACAGGATATTTAGTTGTAGAGCTGGGCGATATGGCAACAAATTATTATCACGATTTTCTTGGGGCCAATGATTTAGATCTGATCACAATTCGTGTTCACTTTGTATTTTTCTATTGATTATAATAGAGCTGCATGATTTAGGAAGAATATCTAATTGTGCTTTTTCTGACCAGTGTGAATGTGATTCGATCTGCGATTTAATGTTCAAATTCACATTTTAAACACAATGTTGTTGCCTTTAGTCACGGTATCATCACTTTCAGTTGTGTGTGTCATATTTAAATATGTCTTTGTGGATTTTAGTCACGATTTGGGTCATTGAGTCGCGGTGTTGTCGCCTTTGTTCTTGTTTGTACGAATCCAAACTACAGTGTTAGCAGTTTTTATTCAAATCAAAGCATGGCATTTTGTTGTTTGTGGAAGAAATTATTTCACTTCAAAAACTGTAGCCTTTGTGATTCACTAATTGCATCCGTTAAAATTGTGATTCTGTGTGGATTTGGTTTAATTGTGCAGCTCTGGTCTTTAAGAGGTAAATAAAGTCATCTGCTCAGAGGCTTCAGAGGCTAAACAACAGGAGAAAAAGTGTGTTTGAACAGACAGCTGCATTAAAGACACAAACAGTGACTCATGATACCACCATTTCACAAAAACAGCAGATTGTCACAGGGACCAGCTCATGATTTGATCTTTATTACCATTACGCCCAGGGCTATTTTGTTGTTTGTGGAGGAAACTATTGCACAATTTCAATGAACACAATTAGCAAATCGCAAAGGCTGCAATTTGCTAATTGCATTCAATGAAATCGTGATTTGATTTTGAGTACACATGGATTTCATTTGCTTGCACATTTCAGATTCACAGCACACAGTTGAATTACTTTTTTACAGCTTTTGGGATGTGACTCACATTCAGACAGGAGTCACAATTCTTCAATTAGTTTTATTTCTTTCCTTCCTGCTGCTGTCAGACTTTACAATGAACACTGTTAGCCCTGAACATGTGTCATTCACCCGCTATAATCATGTGCAATACTGTAACATGTGTCAGTCACCTGTTATAATCATGTGCAATACTGTAACATGTGTCATTCACCTGTGATAATCATGTGCAATACTGTAACATGTGTCATTCACCTGCTATAATCATGTGCAATACTGTAACATGTGTCATTCACCTGTGATAATCATGTGCAATACTGTAACATGTGTCATTCACCTGCTATAATCATGTGCAATACTGTAACATGTGTCATTCACCTGTTATAATCATGTGCAATACTGTAACATGTGTCATTCACCTGTTATAATCATATGCAATACTGTAACATGTGTCATTCACCTGTGATAATCATGTGCAATACTGTAACATGTGTCATTCACCTGTGATAATCATGTGCAATACTGTAACATGTGTCATTCACCTGTTATAATCATGTGCAATACTGTAACATGTGTCATTCACCTGTGATAATCATGTGCAATACTGTAACATGTGTCATTCACCTGTGATAATCATGTGCAATACTGTAACATGTGTCATTCACCCGTTATAATCATGTGCAATACTGTAACATGTGTCATTCACCTGTGATAATCATGTGCAATACTGTGACATTTGTCATTCACCTGTTATAATCATGTGCAATACTGTAACATGTGTCATTCACCTGTTATAATCATGTGCAATACTGTAACATGTGTCATTCACCTGTGATAATCATGTGCAATACTGTAACATGTGTCATTCACCCGTTATAATCATGTGCAATACTGTAACATGTGTCATTCACCTGTGATAATCATGTGCAATACTGTAACATGTGTCATTCACCTGTGATAATCATGTGCAATACTGTAACATGTGTCATTCACCCGTTATAATCATGTGCAATACTGTAACATGTGTCATTCACCTGTGATAATCATGTGCAATACTGTAACATGTGTCATTCACCTGTGATAATCATGTGCAATACTGTAACATGTGTCATTCACCCGCTATAATCATGTGCAATACTGTAACATGTGTCAGTCACCTGTTATAATCATGTGCAATACTGTAACATGTGTCATTCACCCGTTATAATCATGTGCAATACTGTAACATGTGTCATTCACCTGTGATAATCATGTGCAATACTGTGACATTTGTCATTCACCTGTTATAATCATGTGCAATACTGTAACATGTGTCATTCACCTGTTATAATCATGTGCAATACTGTAACATGTGTCATTCACCTGTGATAATCATGTGCAATACTGTAACATGTGTCATTCACCCGTTATAATCATGTGCAATACTGTAACATGTGTCATTCACCTGTGATAATCATGTGCAATACTGTAACATGTGTCATTCACCTGTGATAATCATGTGCAATACTGTAACATGTGTCATTCACCCGTTATAATCATGTGCAATACTGTAACATGTGTCATTCACCTGTGATAATCATGTGCAATACTGTAACATGTGTCATTCACCTGTGATAATCATGTGCAATACTGTAACATGTGTCATTCACCCGCTATAATCATGTGCAATACTGTAACATGTGTCAGTCACCTGTGATAATCATGTGCAATACTGTAACATGTGTCAGTCACCTGTTATAATCATGTGCAATATAATTTAACACACTATTAATACACTTTTACCTCACCATAGTCACTCACTGTATATAACAAGACACTTAAGCCACTTTAGTTGCCATTTTACTGTAAATAAGAGTGTGCACTTTATACCTTATACTTTATACTTTATATTGTATTTTTATTACCATGTTTATTTATCCTATTTTTATTGCATGCGCCTATTTCTTTCATTCCTGTCCTAAATTGTGTGTTGCAACAGTGGAATTTCCCCATTGTGGGACAAATAAAGGATCGCTTATCTTATCTTATGGTATTTTTTACATTAAACAGTTACAGTACAACCTAAAACAAAATCTTATATCTTTTGAATCGGAAAACGTCTTCAAAATCTTGACAGCGCAGGGAGGTGAATGTGAGGAGAGGGTGAGAGAAATGTGACAAAATCATTTCAGCTTCCCCCCTCTCAATTAAACATTACAGGCCTATAGAATGTTGTGTCATCTGAACCGTTTCCTGAGGGAGGTAGTGATTTGCATGATCCCTGTGTGCTGCGACACCTCCCCTCTGCACACGCACACAGACACACAGACACACACACACACACACACAGACACACACACACACACACACACACACACACACAACACGACGCACACAGACACACACCACAGGTCAGAGCCGGGGCGCTGACACCCAAGCGTACAGTCGGGCCCGGGCTCAGGTGACATCCTCGCACCGAAATGAGCCCCGCTAATTGTCGGAGCAGAATCCATACCTGCTAATGGACTGCTTCATGGTTTTGCAGGCGTAGAACTTTCCATCTTTGAGGCTCTGGGTTTTCACCACCTCTGAAAATGTGCCCTCGCCAATTTTCTTGATTATTTTGTAGCCTGGGAAAACAACAACAACAATGGTGGGTGAATGAAACCGTATCCTTCATCTGTAATTACTGCCAGGTACATGCAATCAGCTGATGACAGAAAATAAAGTGTGATAATGATGTTGACAGTCACAACTTTTCTATCACGGCAAATGTTTTAAGTTTTGCATAGTATTGTTTAGACATTTTTTGTTATTTCGATTATATTTAATAGGGGTACACGATGTGAAATTAATCATCATTAGTTTACTAAAAGTTGTATTTTGACAGTTTGAGTGAATCCTGTATTGTCCTGCAACTGGCTCCAGTGTTCAGAAAATTCCCGTTTTCACCTATCCCCTATCCCCGCCCACATCCCTGTACTTTGTGTGAACGACAAATCTGTAAATGACAATCTGCTGCTTCTTACAGTGAAATTTATTCCCATCAGCTCGGGGTGCAGGATATGAACCCTAAGACATTGCGACTGTGTTCATTCCAGTCCAGTCCAGTCCGGTCCAGTCCGGCTGTTCTTCCTCTACAGGGAGTAATGTGCCTCTAATGACGTACGCAGAGATAACAAGAGCTGAGCTGGCCGGGACTGACGGGTACTGGGGAGAAATGCTAGTTCCACCAAAAGACGGGATTTATCAGGTCTGCAGTTCTGAACAGGAAGTCAGACCTGTTTCTATTACTAAGCCGTTTTAAACCAATATATCAGGTTACAGTGAAAACAATGTGGAAAAATCTACCTATGTCATAGTTCAAAACTAAGAACCCGAAAAAAGCATAATATGTCACTTTCAAGCAATTAATAACACAATGATAATTACAAATGTGTGTTTTGGGCCTGTTCCTAAATGGAATTATTTGTCTTAAGCAATGTCTCATTATTTCAAATGTTTCTGTCATAAAAAAATACACTGAATGTCAACCTGGCAAGTTCTCACACTTATTTAACTAACATCTACAGGTCATTTCATTTCAGTTTGTCCAGCCTGTGGCTCTGCACTAGCACGAACTAGCAATTGGCATAAAAGGTTTAAAAATGTCACTTCAGTTATTGTCTTTCCTATTACCAAACTGACCACTTTAAGAGTACCATCCCAAGTCTGAGATGGGCTTATTTCAAATATCAAAAGAAAAATCAAAATCCTACTTACTTTATATTTAAATTTTAAATTAAAGTAATAGATTTTTTAAGAATGACCCTTTTAATAAGTGTTCAAGATGAATGAAAGTTAGATTTCAAAAGTGCGCTCCTCAAGGTTAGAGCGAGCCCCAGCGCCTGCCCCGCTCTGCCCCGCTCTGCCCGCACAGCGCAGCCCGAGCCCGGCTCTCACTCACAGTGCATCCCGCTGACCCTCCGCTGCGGCCGCATGTCTGTCGCTCATCCGCCAAAGCCGTGTCCGGAGCACGGAGCCATTCTCGGCGTTTCCCACTTCATTCCGCTGCGGCCTCTTTCTTTAAACACAGCGTGAGCGCTGGAGCAGTCACTGGAGTTAGCTTAGCCCTTTAGCATGCCCAGCCAGTGAGGTATGAATGACGCTAGAGGAACAGCCGTAGTAACAGACGTCCAGTGCCATCAGCCATGTTCTGACTGTAAACTCACGCAAACGAATATGGAGCATGTCCTTTATCATAAAGACCTTTGTTTGCTTTTCCACTTCCCTAGGTTTCATGGAAAAGAACAATGCTGTAAAAGGTGACTGATGAATAAACCCCTTGTATAACATTTATTAAAAATATATATATATAATTTATTGTAGAATTATTCATTAATTATAATTGTCATATTATTATTAGCTGTTTTATATACTGTGTCCTCTATATCTTCTGTTATCTTCATTTTTGTATTTTCATTTTTAAATGTAGTTGTCGTTGTCACAAATGTTATAAACATCATCAATTTGATAGTAAAAATAAATAAATAAATAAATAAATAATAATAACATAAAAATACATATTTTTTATTTAATGTGCTTTGTTGATTTGACTTTTTTCTTGTCCATGTTCAACCATGGATCTATATCAGAATGTTCATATTATGTTGCCATGGTTCAGTCAAACAAATGTGAATACACTTCACAAATACACAAAATTTTCCAAATTTTGCTCATAAAAATATGTATATTTGTTTGACCAATGATGTATCAGGGAGGGTGATGAATATTCATCTTATTTTCATCATTCAGTGAACTGAAAACAACCCTGACAGACACAGCTGGAGTTATTTCTAGCCCTGTTTTTACATGAGTTTATATTACTCTGCTCTTCCTGCAGTCACAAGATGGCCGCCACAATTGCCGCGGCAACATTATTCACAATCCCTTTAGCTTTATTCATACCACATTAATGCCCTGTTAGCTGCCCGTCGCCTTGGTAACGGAGCACGCTTCGCCCTGCGCTCTGACCTGCGGAGCAACCCGAAACTGCAGCCAACTCCTTTCACTGATCAGCCGCTAAAAACAACTCTGTCTGACCGGGGAAAACAGCATACGCGCCCGGCACGCTTGTCTAACTGTCGGCGACGGTGAAAAATTCGCCACACGGGCCTTGGAACAACACGACGGAGGGTTTTTGTGTGTCTCCGTTACCTTCCTTCCAGAGGTGGTTGCTCAGTCCGGGGTTGTTCTTCTCACCCGGCGGCCCCTTGCTGTTACTGTCATCGGGCAAACCTTCCACGCTCTCCCCGCTGTTCGAGTCGCTGTTCCGGGCTGTTTTACACGCATTTCGCAGAGCTGCACGGTTTTTAATGTCAATAAGCCACTTAGAGTAGTGCATCATAAGTGCACTGAGGCTGTCGCAAAACACAACATAAGCGCCCTACTGTATTAAATAGTCCATCCTTCTTGACATTTCTTTAAAAATCCAGGTGAAATACTCGAATCAATCAAAGCATCTGTCCATTCACCTCCAGGAGAAAAAAAAGGCGTGGAGCTGGAGTTTGTTTGGCCCGTGCCGGTTTCCGTAGAGAAACACTTTGAAGCGCATGCGTGGCACACTGGTGTTATGCTGGTTGCTTCTTTTCAAACAAATGTGCTCCAAATGTGATCAGAGGCGCTTATAGCCAACTTTTTCTTTAATAATTGTGAAACTTAAAAAAAATAAGGATGAAAAGCAGGTTCAACACGGTGGATATCAGGGCTGTTATTGCCGAAATAAATGCAAAGTAGGTGGCAGTTGCACTTTGAGCCTGGATGCTAATTTAGCTTCATACATTTTTGCACATAACTCATGAAGTACATGTTTATCCATTTCCCCCACAGTTACATTGGCATGAGAGTGTACAACGTGTATGACATCGACAACAAGACGTATCTTATCCGACTGCAAAAGTAAGGATTCATTTGTAAACCTTGGCAATGGCAGCTGTTCATACTACAGCTGGATATAACTAAGTAGTTAATGGTCTTTTTTCTTGATAACCTTTAAATCACTAAGAGAGAGTCAATCTTACACGGAATGATTTGGAAAATAGGTGTCAGGGAGAAATGTATTGTCTTAGATGTACATATGTGCAGTGTTATACAATAGTGTTCCCAGTTGTCCTTCGCACATCAGTTCTATTTCATCCCTCCTGACCGCCAGAGGCGGTGCCTAAGCACTGAATGATCATCTTTTGCGCATGCGCAGGTCGAGAATCTAATGACAACAAAGTCACCTATGACCTCCCGGTGACCCACGTGAGTCTATATAGTCACGTGACACCGAGAGCTCAGTCCCTTTTCTTCTTCTCGCGCGCAGGTTGTCGAGTTGTATTGCTCATTGAGATTTTCGGATTTTTCCTGTTTCGTTTCGTCTGCTGGCTTGCTTAGCCCCGTGACTTTGGTCGAGGCAGCGAGGGTTTCTCGTCCCTCAGGGGCTGCGTTGGCGCCGGCGGCCTACCGGTTCGACTTTGTTGTCGTCGGTAGACAGTGAGTACGGTGTGACACCTGGACGGCGTTTGGTGCCGCTGTCCTGGCTGTCTTTTGATTTTGTTTTTTGTCACACTTGAGCAGCCGTGTTCGTGCCTGCTCTGTGTCATAGCAGCTGTAGTTTGTGACCGTATTGGTTTTGGGATTTTGGTTGTAGTTTGTCCCCAGTATCCTGAGCGGTTGCGCTGCTTGCCCTTCAGCGCTTTTGTTGGCGCCCTACTGAAGGACCAAAAAAAAAAAAAAAAATTTTTCAGTTTTTGTCGCGCTTGATCCACAAGTGGATGGCGTTTACTGCCTCGGACTGGGTCAGCCGGAGGTTGCTTTGTTAACTGCTGACTTTTTCTTCGCTTTGGGTTGTGGTGTACTGAGGGGCGTTTTCTGCCCTGGCCTCTTTCCACGGAACGTATCCAGTGCGGGGGGGCATTTGTGTTCAAAATGCTCAAGCATTGGTCTGCAGGGCCTGTATGGCCCCGATGCAGCAAGAGGATGGGCACGATTTATGCCCCTCCTGTTTGGGTGTGGAGCATTTGAGGCAAGGCCTTACTGCGGATTCTTGCCCCAACTGTGCCATCATGCCTCATTCGACCCGAGTGGCTCGTCTGTCGGCATTTGACCCTGTTGACTGGGATACTGGGCCTCAGTCGGACCAGCTGATCATGGGCAGTCCTCGGGTATGAAGCGCTCAGCACCTTCGGCCACGTTCGCCGCTCCACGGAAGAAGCAGAACGTCGCTAAAAAGGGAAGCTGTCTGCCCGTGTGGACCACCTCACGTCTGAGCTGGCCCAGATGAAGGCACTGCTACAGCAGGCTCAACCGTTCCAGGGTGAGCATGGTAGTGAACAGGACTTTCTGGTCCGGGATCCTGCTCCTATACAGGAGGAGGATGCCATATCTGTGGCTGCGTCGGATACGCATTTTCGATACGATGCCCTGGACTTGGAGTCGAGGGCCTCGGACACAGGCTCCCAGACCTCCACGGACTGCCCTGGCCGGGACGACGACATGCCCCCTGGTTGTTCGTTCAGCACTGGGCCACTTACGGTTGGACATTCCGAAGTGAATGTGGCTGCTACCAGCTTTTTAAGCGCCAACGGACTGTTCCGCTCCATTGTTGTGCCACCCTCACAGGAGTATGTTAGGGAGCTGCACGCGTGCTGGACTGATACGGCGCTTGTCGCTTGACATCAGATGGGAGGGCCTTGGCATCCATGCAAGATGCTCTCCCAGTTTGGCCTGGGCCATATGCCGCCTGTTGAGCCGGCTATTGCCTCGCTTATCGCTTTCACCTGAGGAGGGCCTTGGGCTTAATCCCAGATGTCCGAACCCGCAATGTCGCCTCAACGGACGAAGTTTTGTGCAGGGCATATGATGCAGGGGCACGAATGGGGAGGAAGGGGAACTCCCTTTCCCACCTCATGTACGGTCCCTCCTCCGCACTGGAGGCATCGGAGGTGGAGCCACCGATACCGGGCTTGCTTGATGCGTCTTTGCACGCCGCCTCTAATGTCAAGGGAGCTCGCCGCATGCTGTCCACTCCTGACCCAGGCGCCGTCGCCAGGTCTGGCTGGCACAGTCTCCCCTTACGGAGCCCTGCAAGAGGACGTTGAGGAGCGCCCGTCGCCCCGGGCGCGGTGCAGCTTGGCGCTGAGGCGTTGGAACGAATACACAAGCCGATCAGACTAGAAGTCGATTGATCGGTCTCCGGGCGCACTCTCAGCGTGGCGGTCCTCCTCGCCTGTCACTCAGGCTAGGGCGCTGCCCGCCACGGGCGCTTCATATTCACAGGCCGGTCCACCCTTTGAACGGGGAGGGTGGCTCGGTTTCAGGGCTCTGGGCTCGCCCTCGCTCTGCTCAGCCCACTCAGCGTCCCTCCAGGCCCCCAGGGGCCGGGGACGCGGAGATGAAGCCGGGCCGCCGACGGGTCGGATACTTCACCCGGAGCAGCTCGACATTGACGGCACACACCCCAGACACCTGGGTATTGTGCACCCTCTCGGGTTACCACCTGCAGTTCCGCCGCCGCCCCTCGCCCCTGGCCTAGTCAAGTGGATCAGATCCGCGACCACCATGGCCCGGGCTCTACTCAGGAGATCGCTACCTTGCTGGACAAGGGGGCGATAGTGCCTGTAGACCCTCGGCGGATCCGGGGGTTTTATTCCAGGTATTTTCTAGTACCAAAGAAGACTGGCGACTTGGCGCCCGGTTCTGACCTTCGAGGTCTCAATGTTTTTTAAAGGTTCTGCCATTCGCATGTTGCGGACCACAGAAATGTTGCAGGCCATATCTCAGGGCGAGTGGTTCACGCCAATAGACCTCAAAGACGCCTACTTTCATGTCCCGATTGCGCCCGCCATCAGCAGTTTCTATGCGCTTTATGCTGGGTCGTCATTACCAGTTCCGTACTGCCGCTCGGGTCTGTCCCTGTCACCGAGGGTGTTCACGAGATGCATCGCGCGCGGCCCTGGCCCTCCAGGCACGCGCGGCTTAAAGATACCGCCGTATTCTGGGCGACTGGCTGGTCTGTGCCTCCACTCACGACCAGGCTGTTCGAGATACCCAGGCCGCCCTCGATCACGCCGGCGGTTGGGTCTATGCGGGTCAATTTGGCCAAGAGCAACTTGGTTCCTTCCCAGGACACCGCTTTTTTGGGGTTGCTCTGAACTCTGTGACCATGACCGCTTGTCCGCAATCCTCGGCGAGTCGGCGACGACATTATGGTCATGCTCGCCAATTCTTCGGATGGGACGGGTACTGCCGCTTGTTCTTTACCTTCGCCTCTTTGGGAAGCTGGACGGCTGCCTCCACGGTGGTGCCGCTGGGGCCGCTTCTCTTCGCCTCTATGCAGATCTGGGTGAACGGTCTGCACTTGAACCCCAGACGTTTCGGCCCACAGGCACCGGGCGAAGCGTGTCGCCTCCCAGTGCCTCGAGTCCCTGTCCTGGGTGGAGGGACAGGTCCTGGATAGAACGAGGCGTGCCATTGGGTTCCCTTCCGCCTCGGAGGAAGTGGTCCACACCGATGCGCCGCCACGGGTGGGGCGCGACGTGGCAGAGGCGCATGGCCCGAGGGACTTGGTCTCCAGCGCTCAGCGGGCAGCACATAAATGTGCTGGAGATGTGGCGGTGCGCCTGGCACTGCAGTACTACATACCGTTTCTCCTGGGCAGACATGTCATGGTTACCTACGACAGCACAACTTTGGTGAATCACATCAACACCTTGGGAGGCACCAGGACACTCAGACTGATGGAGTTGACTCGAGCTTTGGTGTGGGCCGCCCCAATTTATCAGTTTGTGGGCGTCCCACATTCATGTTCCACAGAATGTGGTGGCTGATTGTCTGTCCCGCCAGCGTACACTGCCAGGAGATTGGTGGCTCCACCCGGAGGTAGTGGACGGCATTTGGGGGATGTTCGGCAGGGCAGAAGCTCCACCTCTTTGGCGCCTCGAGAGGCTACTCATTGTCCCCTGTGGTTTCTCTGGCGGATGCCACCTGCCCTCTGGGCCGAGATGCGCTGGCGCCGCGATCAGTGGCGAGGGCTCTGCTGTATGCATTCCCACCGCTCCTCTGATCTTCCCGACTCTATTGCGGGTTCACCAGGAGGGTCACTGCCTTCTCCTGGTGGCTCCGTTCTGGCCAGCCAGGATTTGGTTTCCACTGCTGCTCAGGCTCTGTTGCAGCTCTCCAAGACCCCTGCCCTTCAGGAGGGATCTCCTATCCCAGCTGGGAGGGAGGCTTCTGCACCCCGACCCGGGGCGTCTTCAGCTCTGGGTGTGGCCGCTGAGGGGTCCGACGCGGCCTTCTCGGAGTTTGGTGGGGAGATAGGCCACACCATCGCTAATGCACGGGCACCGTCCACTCGGCGGTTATATGCCAATAGATGGAAGTGTTTTAGTGTCTGGTGTCAACAACGGGGCCTGAACGCGACACACTGCCCTATCTCCTCCATTCTGGAGCTTTACAGGAGCTCTTAAATCATGGGCGGTCTCCGTCGACCCTCAAGGTATATGTGGCTGCAATATCCTGCTGGCGGGATTGTGCCAATGGTGCCTCGGTGGGTAGTGACAGGAATGTCTCGCTCTTCTTGAAGGGGGCGCGACGGCTTAACCCTCCGAGACGGCCGGTAGCTCCATCTTGGGATCTGACTTTGGTGCTGGACGCATTGCAGGTTCCCCCTTTTGAACCTCTAGGACAGGTGGACCTGAAGTGGATTTCATTTAAGACTGCTTTTCCCGGCCATGGCCTCGGGTAAGAGAGTTGGTGAACTGCAGGCTTTGTCTGTCAGCGAGCCCTGCTGCAGGTGGAATGCCGATGGTTCGGGGGTCACTCTTTGGCCGGTTGCCACGTTTCTTCCTAAGGTGTTTTCCTCTTCGGTCTGCACGCAGCCGCTCCAACTGGCACGGTTTGGTGTTGGGGCTAATGACACACTCTGCCCGGTCAGGCTTTGAGGTTTATATACGGGCTACGGCCGCTGTTCGGCAATCCGATCGCCTCTTTGTGTGTTATGCTGGTCCAAGAAAAGGTCGGGCGCTTTCTAAGCAGCGCCTTGCCCATTGGGTGGTTGAGGCCATTAAGCGGTCTTATGTTTCTCAGGGCCGTCAGCCTCCGGATCGTGTGAGGTGCCACTCTACTAGGAGCCTGTCCACCTCTTGGGCGGCCATGAGCGGCGTGTGTTCGGACGCCATCTGTGCAGCGCCTCCTGGACTTCACCGCTCACGCTTGCCCGCTTCTACAGAGTCAATGTGGCGGTCTCAATCCACTGGATGGGATCTTGAGGCAGCACCCTTCCTCGGGCCGCGAGGTAGGGCGGTTTTTGTTTTACTGGTGTATTGGCGTATGGGATCCCTCGACCTTGTTGATATATGTCATCCAGTGCTTAGGCACGCCTCTGGCGGTCAGGAGGGATGAAATAGAACGAAAGTTACGATGTAATCTGCGGTTCTATGAATCCCGGATGTCCGCCAGAGCGCTCAGTCCTCGAATCCGCGGTTGCTCGCGAGAAGAACGGACTGAGCTCTCGGTGTCACGTGACTATATAGACTCACGTGGGTCACCGGGAGGTCATAGGTGACTTTGTTGTCATTAGATTCTCGACCTGCGCATGCGCAAAAGATGATCATTCAGTGCTTAGGCACCGCCTCTGGCGGTCATCCGGGATTCATAGAACCGCAGTTACATACGTAACTTTCGATTTGTCTTTTGAAACTGAAACTGACCATCCTTATTAAAATTAAATATAGCTTTTACTTGATAACAATTTAAATGCTGATTTATTCTATGTCCAATGTTCTTATATAAACATTGGACATGAGGGACAAGTTGTTGTTATAATTTGGTGTTGTGGTTCAAGCTGATTGACCAATCAAGTAGCAGATTGATGCTCACATCAGTCTGTCGTTTGCGTTGCCAGTGTCAAAGCTCAAATTCAGTGTGTTTAAACCTGTGCGTCCTCTCTCTGATCGGAATAGTCACTACCTAAAGCCCAGCTCCTGCACCAGTCATAAATCAGTGCTAGTTTGGCCTCTGCTGCTCAGAGGAGCTGAACATGAGCCATGGCCTGAACACAATCTGAGAAGGACAAACTATCTGCAGGTTAAGGCTCAGGACACAGGCTCAGTGTGATTGTAAAAAGCAAGAAATACATAACTTGAAGTCTTGTCAAGTAGCTAGCTGGTTTAAAATAGGTTATTTTATTATTTAGTCACAAATTTATAGAGATAAGGAAAATATGACACAAATGGTTCCCAATATATCTTTTTTTCATTTGTAATGTAGTTAATCAAATATATTTATAACATATGAACGGGTTTATAACATCTCTAAAGTGCCATGGCAACGGAGTGGTTGGCTGCCCTTGTGGCTACTTGGTTGATACACTGAGAATATTTGAAACGTTTTTATTTTTAGCTCAACAAAGTGCAGCTTGTGTGGTTCAAAAGGATAGAAGTTAAGGACTGTTGAGAGCAGGGACAGTGAATACAGCCAGAACTGATTTCCTTGCAATGGTCAGGCAAGTTCCCTGTTTAAGACCTTTTCAAATTGCTTGGACTGATGTAATCTGTGTTCCAGTTATACTCGGAGGTCTTTGTGTTTATATAATTATCTAATTTCATCTACTGCTTTGCCAAACATAATAATAAATAAAACACATTTCTTTGGTCTTTGGTTTGTCATTCTTGATTCTAGTCAGTGCCATCAGACTTTTATTGTAAGTACTTAAGACCTGGTGAATTTCTATAACTGAGAGTCAGAGGTGTGGACCTGAAAGTTGTGATTTGGACTGGAGTCAGAGTCACTTTTTTGATGAAGAACTATTCCCAAAAATTATATAAATTGCAAACATATGAGGTGTTTTTCAGTAATTTGGTACAATGACTTGAAAGGACTTGAAACGCAAGCTAGAGGACTTGGACTTGAACTTGAACTTGATTTGGGACTTGACTCAGAATCAATGAAACAAATTATCTTCCATAGCTGTCTTATTTCATAAAATATCAAGTGGCAAAATCAAAAATACATGTCACTGTGGCAGCCTGGGCTTTAGCTTGTGATTGAAGTGTGCAGGAGTGTTGAAGGAAATCCAGACTTGCATTTTTGATGGATTGTGATTTATCTAGGTCCACAAGGTTTAAAAGCTCCACAGCGGATTCAGTTCCATGTTTGATCCACAGTATATTAGATCCACAATAATCAGCACAAGTACTCTCACTGTAGGCCTTGAAGCTCAGGTAGCAGATGTTTCACGCCTAGAGCTGCCTCCCCTGTCCATATAATTTAACAATAGACTAAATGGATTTAAATATTGCTGAGCACACCTAAGGAAAATCACAAAAACGGCCTGTACAAAATGTGTCCTGGCTTTTGAATATATTGGTCTTGCCGATAGTGCCACTTGAATATTACGGTACTTTTTTCCCTGTGTTTTTGTTGTTCTTTTTAGGCCTGACTCGAAGGCTGTTCTGCTGATAGAATCTGGAACCCGGATCCACTCCACAGACTTCGAATGGCCTAAGAACATGATGCCGTCAGGGTTTGCTATGAAAGTAAGCGCTTCCGTATTTGTTATTTAAAGACGCACGTTGTAGAGCTGCACAGTTTGGGTAAAATATCGAATTGAGCATTTTTCTGACGGTATTGAATTGCAATTACAGTTCTGATTGACGTTTTAACTTCAAAGCTCACGTTTGAAACACGATTTGCTAATTGCGTCCATTCAGATTTTGATAGCGATAGCGATAGCTCTTGCGGCCCTGTAATCGTTTGGTCCACTTTGTTGTCAGTGCCGAAAACACCTGAAGTCTCGACGGCTGACCCAGGTGAAGCAGCTGGGGATGGACAGGATCGTGGACATCCAGTTTGGCTCCGATGAAGCTGCTTACCATCTCATTATTGAGCTCTATGACAGGGTAAGAGACAGGACTTGACACTAGTGCAGCCAAATGTCTCTGTAATTGGAAAGTATGATGACATACAGCATGTAATGGAGCCTTAAAACAACAAAAAATGACCGAATAATTCACCAAAACTATTTTCATCTGAAGAGAGCAATATATCTCTTCTATGGGCTCTTGATGTTTGAAGTGTCTTCCCTGTGGTTTGTTGCCAGGGTAACATCATCCTGGCGGACTACGAGTACACCATACTGAACCTGCTGCGGTTCCGTACAGCAGAGGTCGAGGACGTGAAGATCGCAGTGAGAGAACGCTACCCTGTGGAGAACGCCCGGCCTCCAGAAGCGCTCATCAGCTTAGAACGGTAACGTCAGCTGCACACAGATTGAAAACAAAACACAACTCGACTTTTAAAAGCTTTAAACCACGTTGTAATTCTTTTCCCTTCTCATTAATGCACTGAAAGTAACATTTAGAATCATTCATGCATGTTTGAGTAATCTTTATTCTACTGTGCACAAGACGCTGTTACTCTGAAAATTCCTGTTTCCACCAAACCCCGACAGACACGCCTCCTGCTCTGGAGTTTTTCATTCTGCAATTTTATTTTCTTAAAGGACACATATTCTGCTAAAGTGACTTTTTCGAACTTCAAAAACAAACCTGAAGTAACATCCAGCTGCATTCACGCTGTTTTGAGGAATGTTTATTAGAAAATCCTTCCCCTCCGGGCGTCAAACACACTTCCTACTGAATTTCCAGGATTTTCAGACATATTTTCAGATCATCTACGTCACTTTCCCGAGAATCTTCCGCTGTTTTTGTGTCCTTAAATCATCGCCAGACTCGTTCTGAGCATTTCTGCCTCTAAACATGAGAACTGCTGCTGTAAATCCACACAATGACGTCTTTTCAGCGCTAACTTCACTAGATTTCATATATAGCACTGGCGCCATCTGCTGGCTGGATGCACTCAGTAAGTGTAATTTCATAGTGACTGATAACAGCTCATAGAATGAATTTTTTTGTTTTAAAACATGAGATGGCAAATTTATGGCACTCAAGAGCATGTTTAAAGGCTAACAGTAATATGAAAAATGCTGAATATTTTTCCTTTAATTGGTGATACACATGGGAAAAAAACTTCTGCTCTCTCTCGTGATCTGCAGCTCTTCATAGTCAGGGCCATAATATTACAATTTAAAATGTTCAAAACATAGAATAATGGTCTATGGTTGTTGTTCTTGGGTTTGACGGGGCCTTTCTGTATGGAGTTTGCATGTTCTCTCTCCGTGCCTGTGTGGCCAGGTTTCCTCCAGGGGCTCTGGTTTCCCCTGACAGTAAAAATATGTACAGAAGTGTTCTGTTGTGAATGACAGTGTGTTGTGAGAGTGAATGTGGGACAATGGATGGACATGAGCCCATAGTTACAATCCTGTGTGTTTACAGCCTGTGTCTCATGGATGATCATTAACACGCACTGTACAGACCAACATCAGATAAACATTTAAAAAAAGGCTTCTTTAAAGGATTTATTTTATATTTTAGGTAGATTTTTATGTATGTTTTTGTGTCTTTTGGCCCAACATGTTGATACAGTTATTTCTATCCTTCATATCTAATGTATTTATTTGTTATTAATACTCCAAAATATGTAATAATAATGCAATATATCAAATATATTACACTTTCAAAATAACTTCACAAGGATAGAGTGCATGGCAAAAAAGCAAAGGAACTAAACAATGAGTATACTATTATTATTATTATTATAATTATTATTGTTATTATTATTATTCTTATATTGCTGACATTTTGCTTATTATCAGAACTATTTTTGAGATTGATTTAGTTGTGTAACTATACATTTAAAAACACTTCAATACTACCATAGATGTACTATATGTACTTGATATGGTATCCAGGCAATATTGACAGAAGTGAACACCTCATAATGGGGAATCCTGATAATAACGATGATGATGGCAGACAATATTATGTCAATCCAACAGAAAAGTGTTAAAACATGTTTTCACACATGTTAGTTGAGGTTTAGTTATTAGACAAATGTGAAATGCCTGTTAAATGAATCACAGAAGCGCAGAAATATCATCTTTATACTACAACTATTACTACTACTTTTTCATTTTTATTTTTAATCAGCTCTTTTTGTTGTATTTTTTTTACTATAAACAATACACCTGATATTCAAACTTTGCATCTCTTCAAAATGACAGTCACAATATTATCTAATTTTTATATATTGCCCACCTAAAATATTTTTAATAAATGCTATAGTAACTTTAATATATGCTACTGTACTTTCTGAATAATAATGTTGTATGAATTTGTCTGTATAAAATTGCTTCATGTTGTTTATAGACTGACTGAAATACTGAGCGAGGCACCAAATGGAGAACAGGTGAAGAGAGTGCTGAACCCTCATCTTCGTAAGTTTAGCAGATGTTTCTAGTGTTAATTATCGGTAAACATTTTTTTGTTTGTGAACGTACTGACTTCCTTCTCCATTTTCAGCCTATGGAGCTACTCTGATGGAACACTGTCTGATTGAAGCTGGACTGACCGGCTCAGCTAAAGTCGACAAGGTGGATGCAGCAGAAGGTTGGGAGAAGATAAAACGTTTGTCTTGTGACTGTTTTAAGCGATGCATTTTCAAACAAGCTCCGATTCTCTTTAGTGGCTCCAACGGTACTCAAAGCTCTGGAGATGGCAGAGGTCTACATGGAGAAAACTGCAAACTTCAATGGCAAAGTAGGAAGTGTGTTTATATATTGGATGGGAGGAGGTCACGTCACACAGAAAACTTGAGATTTGTTTTGTCTTAAAGGGTTTCATCATTCAGAAGACAGAAAAGAAACCAAGTCTGACTCCAGGCAAACCGAGTGAAGAACTGCTCACGTCAGTATTTTGTCATCTAGTACATCTAGTACATCTAGTACATCTAGTACATCTAGTACTTTTTCTATTTGTATTTCTATCCCATGTTCCTTTATTTATTCAGATAGAACCATTTAAAGCTGATCTCTGAAACTTTGCCAAACATAAAGTTATAAATATACTTTGCTCTGTCATGGTTTTATACTTACATTTGACTTCTATTCTAAGTCTATGGGGAAAATGAATAAGAATTTTACTCTCAGAATCCACCAAAAATATTTAATAATTGAAGTAATTGAATTTCCAATAAATCACTTTTTAAATGTTTTTTAAATATATATATATTTTTCTCAAACAAAATCTCCAAACCAAAATAAGTTATGATTTGGAGAATAGTTCAAATTTGAATTTTAGTTGTCCCATGTATATATTGTTCAACATGGTCATTTATGAAAATCTGAATTCAAATTTTTTGTCAGAAAAGACAAAAAAGAGCAGAAGGAGGCTCTGTACATACTATCTACATACTATGCTTTCTTCAGGGTCTTGATATTAAATTATAATAGTAGAAAAGTAGATCACTATTTTACATTTTGTTAATTTTAACATACAATATTGATCTCAAATGGCTTCATAATGAAAACACGTCCATTTTCTGAAGAACTGATAAGCCATCGTGACATTTCACTGAAAAAAAAAGTGGCTATGTGACATTTTAGAACTCTGTGTCACTCAGAGCCTTCATTTTTCAAATAATCACGACCACTCAAATACAGAACACCGGAATAAATTAAAATGAAACTTTGATTAATCTATTGATCTGTAACAAGGTTTAAAGCTCATTAAATTTGATTTAGCATAACATGCCCGCTTTAAGGACAATCATGTCCACTTATCTGCACAAAGAATGATTTTGATTGGTCTCTTTCTGTGCAAATGGCTAAAAAGAGCATAACACACACTGTATTTGGGTATTTATAATTCTACTTCTGTCCTTTTAGATATGATGAGTTCCATCCGTTTCTCTTCGCCCAGCATGCAAAGAGCCCATACCTGGAGTTTGAATCCTTTGACAAGGTTTACATTCACTCAGTTATCAGGTTAAACCTATGCTGCACATGATGATGATAATATGAGCTGTTTGTATCAGGCAGTGGACGAGTTCTTCTCTAAGATGGAGAGCCAGAGGATCGACATGAAGGCCCTGCAGCAGGAGAAGCAGGCTCTGAAGAAACTGGAGAACGTCAAGAAGGACCACGAGCAGAGGCTGGAGGCGCTGCACCAGGCTCAGGTCAGGACAACGGAGAACTGTGGAACATTTGCACTATTGTTGACATAGTAAGAACCACTTTTTTCCTCTAATATTGATCAGAGCCATAAACTGCATGTCCCATTTCAATTTTCTTAGCTACGTCACAATTTTGTACATTAATTATTCACTTGTAAGGGCGCAGTCACACTTGCTGGGTTCACTTTAACTCTTAACTCTGGAGCATTTGTCACTGTTCATGGTTCACTTGGACAAGTATGAACAAACAGCATACACTTAAGCTGTGTGCAACTGTATCACCAGGGTGTGATACAAACTCCTGCTTTGGTGTGCGTTAAGTGTGGACTATAAGTGTGAACACGCTCTCAGTTACACTCAGTTCAGTTCAATAGTAAACAGTAAAGGCTCTTTAACATCAGTTGTAGAAGTCATAACTGCTGGCGGATGGGGAAGTGATGGCCTGGAGGCTGTGCAAATAATCAAATTTAAATTATTAAATTATTACAGTTATTAATTACAAAAAATGTAATTGAAAATACAACAATAAATTACCTTCTGTTCAGAATGATATGTGCATTTGTTCTGCAAAAGAGAAAAACCTCTTCTCTAGTCTACAGGCTTTTAAACTATTCATTCATTTTAGCAATGCCCAAAATCTCAACAACAGGGGCTTTTCAAATACTTGATTTTACAGCAGAAGATTTGGTCAGGATTGTGGCACCTGTGGTTCACTCATCGCTGGAGAATCTGAAAAGGGGAATGGGGGAAGGGGACAGCTTTCGGGCTAAAATATTGAATATGTATTTTATATATGTATTTTTGCAATGTTTCACTGTGTGGGGGTATTGTTACTCCTTGGTTACAGAACTTACACAATAACATGTATGGTTGTCAAAAGATTAATACCTAGACAAGAATCAATACTAAAAGCACAAATGGACAAACTGTAGAATAAATAGTTTAAAGGGGCGTTCAAACTTATTATTTGACCATAAATTGAGTCCCTTTTAGTCCTGATGTGGTCTTGGTTTCGATCTGTTCTAGTCCTTGTTAAATCCCAATCTATTCCAGGTTTAGTGTCAGGTTTAGGTCTGGTTTAATCCCAATGTTGATGTGGTGAATGTGCAAGTTTGAACACACCTGCAGAACTAGTGTAATACTGTATGGGGTCTGATCTTATATTTTTAACCCTAGCCCTTATTTTGTGGTGTGCTATGGTAACACTAGTGGCCCGTTGCTTTAGGTTGAGGTGTAAGTTGCCTCGTGTGTTGCAGGAGGTGGACCGTCTGAAGGGGGAGCTGGTGGAGATGAACCTGCCCATGGTGGACCGCGCCCTGCAGGTGGTGCGCAGTGCTCTGGCCAACCAGGTGGACTGGGCCGAGATTGGGGTCATAGTCAAGGATGCACAGGCAGCCGGCGACCCTGTGGCCTGTGCCATCAAGGAGCTCAAACTGCAGACCAACCACATCACCATGCTGCTCAGGTCAGTCCTGCACAGCCCTCCTCACCTGGCAACGAGGTGCACATTTCTCTTTGGGACATTAACAGTGGACCATATCTCTGTAATATGTCAAACTCATTTATTACGTGCTTCTTCATGTACTGAACTACTACTACTACTGTACTATTGAACTACAGCATACATACATCATCATTATACACTGTGTTCATTGTAAACCTCAATATGGATCGAAAAAGAATTGTCATTCTCCAGTTTGAGTCATTTTCCAAATTTGCGTCGTTAGTGTGACTATATTATCACACCAGAATCAGTTGTAGCCTTAGTTCATTTAAGTTAAATAGAGTTTGTTAAGAAAGTTTTATATGGTTTATTTTTTATTTAGACACGTAAATCTCATACCTGACACAGCCATAATAAACATTATATATATTATATTACACTAATATTACACTAAAATCAGGTGACCTCAGTGTTTCTCTGCACTGATCTGTTTGCTGGGGTTAATTAGTTAAATGTTGTGTTTTCACGACCATTGAAGAACATTTGAACTTTGAACTTATGTCTCGCTTAAAGATAAAAGATATGTATAGCATTTTAGATGTAGTTTGTTCACATATGTGTTGCCGTAGTAAGAGACCAATGTTACATTTTGATGCGAATTCGGCACTGACTCAAATTGGGGAATCACATGACACAATAATAGATTCTATTATTGTGTCATGTGATTCCTGTTCAATACTGCAGACCTGATAAGCCCCGCCTCTTCATTATGTGGCAGATTGTCATTTACATGTTTTTATTTGTTGAAAAGTTGCTATGTGACATTTTAGAACTCAGAACATGTGTCACTCAGTCTTCATTTTTCCAATAATCACATCTACATTGGGACATGGGACATGGGACATGGGCGGGGATAGGGGGTAGGTGAAAACTTTCTGAGCCTTAGTTGCAGGACAATACAGGATTAACTCAAACATGCAGGAATCAATCAAAATACAAGTCTGAGTAAAACTAATGCTGAGGAAACACTGTTGTAACATGGTTACGTGGTTTTGTATGCCATGTCTCCTCTCCTGTACCATGTCTCCAGTAAAATTTTCTATAATTAAAAAGTCATCTCATGCAAAATTTACTTTTGTGAAGTTTTAACCAAAACCTCTCTTCAAAAACATATCAGTTGTATTTTTCTTCATTCACACATCGTCTTCGCTGAGCACCAGAAATGATAGAAAGTAAACTGTTGTTTTCAGGAATCCGTACATAAATGAGGAGGATGAAGAGGAGGAGGAGCTTGTGGAGGAGAAAGGGAAGAAAAGCAAAAACAAGAGTCAGAAGAGGCCTCAGAAGAACAAGCCTGTGCTGGTGGATGTGGACATCAGCCTCTCAGCATACGCCAACGCTAAAAAGTAGGATTATGTTTAGTTTGTGTTTATCCAACGTCTACATGAGCCAAACGCTAATGTTTGTTTAGTTTGTAATTTTTTGAGAAAAACTCGACTATGTTTTGTTGTATTGTGTATGGTATTGTATTTTTAGGAGCCAGAATCACAGGTACCTCACAATTTGATACAATACATGACACATAGCTCATGATACTGATAATCACAATGTGGCAATGTAGCATATACATACATACATATTATAACTATATTTTAAAGTGGGGGTGTGTAGCCGTATGTTGCTCTTACTGGCTTCTCGTATTTCACATTATCTCCTGTATGAGCCTGTACCTGCAGACAGAGTCACATCCAAATGTTTGTCCTTCTCAGTTAGTGTTCAGGCCATGGCTCACGTTAAGCTCCTTCACTGGTTAGTGCTAGACATTAGCCTGCCGAGCCTGAGCAGATCTATGTCCACAGAGCGGTAAAGAAGGCACAAGGCATTTTGTCCGCCTCAAGACACCCCTTTGTGTCTGTCTAACTGTAGAAAAGCTTTCAGGGGTAGTCATCTTGAAACTTGAACTTTTTTCTACGATGGATCACTCCTGAACAAATGAGGCACTCTGTGAAGGATTTTTTTTGCCTAGTGTTGCAAATAAATTCCCCCATGTGGACAAATAACGCCATCTACCCACCTACCGACAAAATGTGGCTCCTCCATTGTACACAGCACAGTCAATATAGAATGCAACTGAATCAAATCAAATCAAATCAAATCAATTTATTTTTATAATGCCCAAAATCACAACAACAGTTGCCTCGATGGGCCACAGGTAAAAGCAGTTCAGATAACTGTCCCAGAATGCCCCTGTCCTTTGACCCTCCTTCGCGGCGAGGAAAAACTACAAAAAACCCCATGGGAAAAAGTAGAAACCTCGGGGAGAACCACAGTGAAGGAGAGATCCTACTCCCACGGACGGACAGGCTGCAGATGAACCAGGACTGACATCCACTTGGACTGAACCAGAACCACTCAAGAGGGAGGTGGCTTTAAAGAGTTCCTCCAGGAGGACGAGGAGCAGTCCACCAGTGTAGAGAGATCCTCCAGCAGGAGATGAGGAACAGTTAATCTAAGTAGATGGAGTTCGTCCAGGCAGACGAGGTGTGGCTAATCCAGGGTTGAGGGAGTTCCTCCAGGCGGGTGGCGCATAGATCGTCCAGTGTAGAGATCGATCCTCCAGACAGATGGGGGTGGGGGGGTCGTCACTGGAGCAGCCGCCGCAGTGCCTGAAACAGTCTCCACTCCCCGGGGGAAGTGGAGAGAAAGAGAAACATGTGAACAGCAATGAACAGACTACAGTTGAAGTAATATTAAATATTGTTGATAGGTAAAGTAGGAAGAACCAGAGGATAGTGTTCAAGCTGCCATACTTCCCCCAGCAGAATTGCTCCAAGGGCAGCGTAGCTAAAACTGTAGGTTTTTATTTCTGTTCCTAACTGGCCTGACCATAAGCTATTTCAAAGAGGAACGTTTTGAGCCTGCTCTTAAATGTAGAGACTGTGTCGGCCTCTTTTACATGAACAGGGAGCTGGTTCCATAACATAGGAGCTTGGTAGCTAAATGCTCGACCTCCTACTGTGCTTTTAGAGACTCTGGGGACTAACAATAGTCCAGCATTTTGAGAACGAAGAGCTCTGTTTGGATGGTACGCTACTATTGCATCTTTGAGGTAGGATGGGGCCATATTGTTTAAAGCTTTATAAGTCAGGAGGAGGATTTTAAATTTGATTCTAAACTCAACAGGAAGCCAGTGAAGAGACTCTAACACTGGTGAAATATGATCTCTTTTTCTAGTACCTGTTAATAATCTTGCTGCTGCATTTTGAACCAGTTGAAAGCTTCTTATAGAGCTTTTAGGACACGCTATAAGCAGGCGTTACAATAGTCTAATCTGGATGTGACAAATGCATGGATGAGATTTTTACATCATCTCTGGGCAGGATTTTTCTAATTTTGGCTGATGTTACGCCAAATGAAAGTAGGCTGTTTTACAGGCTTGATTTATATGAGCTTTGAACGAGAGATCTTGGTCAAATAGGACCCCAAGGTTTCTTACAGTAGAGCTGGGGGCTACAGTGATATTGTCCAGAGAAACTATCTGGTCAGATAAAGAGTCTCGCAGGTGCTTAGGGCCCAGCAGAATGACCTCGGTTTTTTCAGGGTTAAGGAGCAGATAATTAAGAGTCATCCAAGTTTTTATGTCTTTCACGCAGGCACTAAGTCTGTCTACTTGATGCGTCTGATCAGGTTTCATTGATAAATACAGCTGAGTGTCATCTGCATAGCAGTGGAAGTTAATGCCATGCTTTCTGATGATCATACCTAAGGGCAGCATATAAAGTGTGAACAGAACTGGACCGAGTACTGAACCCTGCGGCACACCGTAGGTTACTTTAGAACATGGGGAAGATCTCTGGTTTACATTAACAAACTGGTACCTATCAGATAGATAGGATTTAAACCAGCTTAGGCGGTTCCACTGACACCTACATCACATTCTAACCTCTGCAGTAGAATGTTGTGGTCGATGGTGTCAAACGCTGCGCTGAGGTCCAACAGAACCAGAATTGAGACCTGTCCATCATCAGCAGCTAATAACAGATCATTTGTGACTTTAACTAGTGCAGTTTCAGTGCTGTGGTGCGCACAGAACCCTGACTGAAAAACTTCAAATAAATTATTGTCCTGCAGGTGGCGACAAAGCTGTTTAATCACAATTCTTTCAAGGATTTTAGAGACAAAGGGCAGATTAGAAATAGGTCTATAGTTTGCCAGTATGTCGGGTCTAGATTAGGCTTTTTCAAAAGTGGTTTAATCACTGCATATTTGAAGGACTGAGGGACATAACCGCTTTCTAGTGAAGTATTTATTATATTAAGAATGGGATTTATAATTAGGGGGAGAATTTCTTTGAGGAGTCTACTTGGGATTGGGTCTAAAATACAAGTTGATGTTTTGGAGGACATAATGACTGAAGTTATCTCTGCCTGATCAACAGCAGTGAACCTATCTAGTATTACTGAAGGATTTGTATGGGACACTAGCTTTGCAGTCTGGGCTTGCTCAGTACTGATAGTGGGAGTCATTTCATTTAGTTTATCTCTAATAGTTGTGATTTTGCTGCTAAAGAATAGAAGAAAGTCATTGCAGCTTAGAGTAACTGGTATTGAGGGTTCTACTGCGCTGTGACAGTTTGTCAGCCTGGCTACAGTGCTGAAGAGAAATCTAGAGTTATTTTTATTTACTTCTATTAAATTTGAATAATATCTGGTTTGAGCCTTACGCAGAGCCTGCTTATAAGACAGAAGGCAAGTTTTCCATTCTTTCAGGGATTCTTCTGTGTGGGAGCGGCGTAAGCATCTCTCTAGTTTTCTTACCCTTTGTTTGTGAGAACGTAGTTCTTCATTGTACCAGGGGGAGGCTCGTTTTGGCCTGATTACTTTCTGTTTAAGTGGAGCTGCAACATCAAGAGCAGCTTTTAGAGAGTTGACCATTGAGTCAACAGAGTTATCAATAGCACTGGGACTGGCGCTGTTAACGACAGGATCACATGACGTAATATTAAATATTGGTTCTATTATTTCTCTGAACTTTAAAATAGATTTTTCAGATATTGTCCTTTTCATTATAGTTTTAGTGTGAATGTGAAGGTATTCTCAGGATTCAGAATACAGTACTCCAAATAAGTATTGTTTCTACACGTATGTGACAGTGGGACAACCCTGAACCATAGTAACAACATTGTTATTTGTGTCAGGTACTATGACTTTAAAAGGACCGCCCAAAAGAAAGAGCAGAAAACCATAGAGGCAGCAGGCAAGGTCAGTATTTCACGCACACACCTGTACACATGATTTGAAGGATTTATTCTGGCTCTATTTTTAATTATAGGCCATGAAATCTGCAGAGAAGAAAACCCACCAGACGTTAAAAGAAGTTCAGACTGTGACCACGATTCAGAAGGCGCGGAAGGTGTACTGGTGAGATCAGATGTCAAGTTTTATTACCTTTTTAGTTAAATTTTAAGTACATGGAAAATAGAATAAGATTTCTCCTTTAAACCTCCACTCCACTCACTGTCTCACTCTTCTGGCAGGTTTGAGAAGTTCCTGTGGTTCATCAGCTCTGAAAACTACCTAGTGATCGCAGGACGAGACCAGCAGCAGAACGAGATGATCGTCAAGCGCTACCTCAGGGCCGGTCAGTCATGTTTCTCAGATTTGTGATCAACTATAACATGCCTCATTCTGTCCTCATATTACATGTACAAATGTAAACCACTCCAGTTAAACAGTATAAACACCTAGGACCAAAGGGTGTAGTGTAAGGGCTATGCTGTCTAATACAAAATCACTATATTCATATGTTTAAAAAAACAGCAACTTTAATTTAACCAGGAAGTCTCATTGACATTCAGAATCACTTTTACAAGACAGACCTGGCCAACAACTCTCAAGAAAACATTTTCAAAAACAAGACACATCACACAGCAACATCAAGTAACACTCTAAAGAAGACTGTGAGGGAGCAGTTGAATCCGTCAGATAAACACCTTTTATGCATTTCTTGAACTTATTATGTATATATTATTTAATTTACGTAACAGTAATGGAAAGAAAACATGCAATATATATTTTAAACATACTTTATGAAATCTACAGCAACATTTTAAAATTGATTTCTGTAAATGAAAACAAAAATCGTACTCTTCCCCTGCTGCACCTCACCTTAAAGGAGAACTAAATACTTCAGCGACAGAGCGCCCCCTGCAGGGGGGTACTTCTTTATTGTCATAAGGAAGCACAGTCACATACAAAAACATTTCCTGTTTCCAAATATAAAAAAGAGAGCCAAGGAGAGTTGTCTTCGGTTCGCTGTCAGGAAATGTTGCGAAGCGGTTTTCTGCACAGAGACAGCAGGGGGCGACGACGGGGGCTTCAAACGCCTCGAAAATACACTTGCAGCCACCACACGGACTTACAAAGACGTTTAATAAGGTAAAAATGTGACTTTGTTCTGCTTTAATCTTATTTTCTCAGGTGACATTTACGTCCACGCTGACCTCCATGGAGCCACCAGCTGTGTCATCAAGAATCCCACAGGTCAGAGACTTTTCATCTCTGTCATTGTTACACATTACCAGGCTTAAAGTAAAACAGCCTTGTCGTTGTTGTTCAGGAGAGCCCATCCCTCCACGCACGCTTACCGAGGCAGGCACCATGTCTGTGTGCTACAGCGCTGCCTGGGACGCCAAGATCATCACCAGCGCCTGGTGGGTCCACCATCACCAGGTACATACTCATGTTTAAATGATACAAGTTCTGTCTTAGAGCTGGGACTCGAGTCTTTATGAATCAGTTTAGAGGTGGGACATACTGTTTAGCGACAACATTTACAATTGTTGCTTTGTAGTGTATTTTAGTTCAATGGTCACTTTGTGGAATTGGTTAGCTAAGAAAATGAAAAAATGTTTAAATCTTTTACAGTTTCAATCTCTTTTCACACTGCACAACTAGAAGTGGTATTTAAATGTGTCCAAGTAGTTTCTAGTTCTCACAAACCCTTTGACACATTGTTAATATCCACAAGCATTCATTTTCAGGCACGGGCTTGGCTATAAAACTAAAAAAACTTTTTTCTGACGGCAAATTAAAAATCCTGCAATCGCAGCCAATCAAAGGGCTACATTCAGCTTATACTTAAATACAGTATATTCTTTTATGTGATACTTTTACTTCTTTTACTTTTACTTGAGTACTTCTTCCACCACTGCAAATTGATAAGACGAGACAAGAACCCTGACTCCTCTGAGCATCGAGGACCCACTGATTGCACCAGGTTTCTTCTATTATTTGATGTATACACTTCTATCTTTTCCAAGGTCTCCAAGACGGCTCCTACAGGAGAGTATCTGACCACTGGAAGCTTCATGATCAGGGGTTTGTCAAAAATCTGTTTGCTCTTATTATGTCTACACACAATGACTTTAAATTAATCCGTTATTACTTTTTTAGGAAAGAAAAACTTCCTCCCTCCATCTTATCTCATCATGGGCTTTGCTTTCCTCTTCAAGGTAAAGCGTGAATGTGACTTTGGAGATGGCTTTATTTACGTCGACAGTCATTTGGGGACCATTAGCAAACAAGCTAGCTAAGCTCTGCACACAGTCCCAGCAAGAACAGAAAAACTACATTTAGTTTACATTTTGTCGTATAAAGGTAATTTGTGCAAAACAAAAGCTTCGTGGACAAAAATAAGGCCAAAAAAGGCAAAGAAACATTTGATCAGTTTATCAGCCGCTCATGACTCTGGGGAGCTTTTTTCAAATAAAAGGATGTCTGTGCATAAGCTCTAATACAGAGCTATTCAACGTTATTTTCTAATCAAGGGCCAGATTTTTTGGATGGTTTTGTCCTCAGGGCTGGAAACGTGCCCAACGCTTTTGAAATACAAAAACATGTAACAACATCTGCATCTCAACCAGGTCTAAACCAGGTCTCAACCAGGTCTAAACCAGATCTAAACCCTAAACCAGGTCTAAACCAGGTCTAAACCTTAAACCAGGTCTAAACCAGGACTTAACCAGGACTAAACCAGGACTAAACCCTTAACAAGATTGAATATTTTCAAAAATTTTTGAAGATTGGTTGAGGGTCGGATCATATCCCTTGGAGAGCCTGATTTGGCCCCTGGGCCTTAAGTTTAATAGCCATATTCTATTATATATATATTTATAGGTTATATTTATAGGCTTGAAGTGAACGTGAAAATGATAGTAAATACCTATAGTGCTTCTTGTGACAATTCTAAATGATCCCCCATCACTTTCGGCTTGTTTTTGTTCCCTTCTCTATCCACTTGTATTAGTGTGTTACATATGAACCTCTACTGACATCGTTTGTCTGCAGGTGGACGATGAGAGCGTGTCCCGGCACAGAGGAGAGCGTAAAGTGAAGACGCTGGAGGAGGATCTGGAGGAGGTCTCATCCAGGACTGACGAGCTTCTGGAGGAGCAAGATGAGGAGCTGGACGGTAGTGTAATCTTGTCTTTATCTTGTCATGTTTATATTTATTGTAAAATGGGAAGCCATTATATTAATTTTTGATAAAAAGTGCAAAATTGTGGTCGATCAGATTACATGTTTTGCCATTTCACCCAACTCTTTTTCAACTTTTTTCGCTCTGTGTCGTAGGTGGGGACAGCAGCAATGAAGAACAGGAGGAGGATAAAGAGGTGGAACACAAGGAGACCGAGGTTAAGACTGAACCAGAGAACAACTCGAAAGGAGAACATGCAGAAGTCAGCCAGGAGGAGGACGGAGAAGAGGACAGAGAGGAAGAAGACGAGGAGACGGGGACAGAGGAAACAAAGATGGAAGAAGAGGAGATCAGCTTTCCCGACACAACCATCTCCCTAACACATCTACAACCCAACAGGTAAATACTTATTACAGCGACATAAACACATTAGACTCCAGATTAAGCGTTTGATTTTTAGTTTAGTCCAGATTTTGGCACCAGCAGGAGGCTGGTCCATATTTAGTCCTGACTCTGGCACCAGCAGGAGGCCGGTCCATGTTTAGTCCTGACTCTGGCACCAGCAGGAGGCCGGTCCATGTTTAGTCCTGACTCTGGCACCAGCAGGAGGCTGGTCCATATTTAGTCCTGACTCTGGCACCAGCAGGAGGCCGGTCCATGTTTAGTCCTGACTCTGGCACCAGCAGGAGGCCGGTCCATGTTTAGTCCTGACTCTGGCACCAGCAGGAGGCCGGTCCATGTTTAGTCCTGACTCTGGCACCAGCAGGAGGCCGGTCCATGTTTAGTCCTGACTCTGGCACCAGCAGGAGGCCGGTCCATGTTTAGTCCTGACTCTGGCACCAGCAGGAGGCCGGTCCATGTTTAGTCCTGACTCTGGCACCAGCAGGAGGCCGGTCCATGTTTAGTCCTGACTCTGGCACCAGCAGGAGGCCGGTCCATGTTTAGTCCTGACTCTGGCACCAGCAGGAGGCCGGTCCATGTTTAGTCCTGACTCTGGCACCAGCAGGAGGCCGGTCCATGTTTAGTCCTGACTCTGGCACCAGCAGGAGGCCGGTCCATGTTTAGTCCTGACTCTGGCACCAGCAGGAGGCCGGTCCATGTTTAGTCCTGACTCTGGCACCAGCAGGAGGCCGGTCCATGTTTGGTCCTGACTCTGGCACCAGCAGGAGGCCGGTCCATGTTTAGTCCTGGCTCTGGCACCAGCAGGAGGCCGGTCCATGTTTAGTCCTGGCTCTGGCACCAGCAGGAGACCTGAGCACAGACTAATGTGCTCGTACTTCCTGGTTCTTGTCAGGACCCGAGCAGCAGCGTTCTGGATGTACTGCAGCTGTTTTACAGCTCGTTTGGAGAGGCCAGTGAGCAGCCGTTACAGTCGTCTAACCTACTGGAGACAAATAAATGGATACGTCTCTTCAAGTTGATTTTGGTCATGTTTTTTTAGATGGTAAAAAGCTGTTGAGCCACACCAAATCAATAACATCAAGTCTGGTGACTGCTGACACTGTTTGGGTTTAGCTGGACAAAGTTGTTCTGCATCCACTCTCTGATCTGTTGGATGCAGTGACAGAGTGAATCTTCAGGTCCATATTTATCTGCTGTCAGTGAGACAGTATAGATATATATAAATTGTATTTTTACTTTTCACTATTTTAAATTGTGTTTTAAACGCCTAATATTGTCTTGTTTTTGTAGAAATGTGCCAAATCCCAGCTTTAAGACTGAAGTGGTGTCTAAGGTAAGAGTACATGGATTGGATGAATACTTTTACATTGTAAATGAATGTAATTAAATATCTTGCTTGACAATTGTTGATCCTTAGGTTGAAAGTGACTCACAAGGAAGAAAACACATGACGGCTAAACAGAGGAGGTCAGATCTCTTTTAGAACTTATTGCTTTGCCTAGAACGTTTCACAGTATGGCATTATCTTATTTATCAAATGACTTGAATAACACACATTATCAGTCCCTCTCTCCACAGATCTGGGATCTTATTTATAAAGTGTTTATAAGTACAAAAATATAAATACAACTTTCCAGATTAAGTTCGTGCTCTATAAAAATACATGGAAAAGAGTGGTCTGGTCCACAAACAACTACTTAAATGAGTGTGTTTGAGGAAGTTTGTGTTTGGTCCATATGTACAACTTTAATTTAAACACTTCAAAATTTACAGTTCATTCATTTACAGTTTTATAGAGGCCTTCTGTCCTGTCCCTCGGGCCCCTCTCGGGGTCATAGGCTGGGTTCACATTACATTATAACAAATAAGAGCCTTTAGTTGAAAATTGTGGTGAAGTTAAGAATTACATGCTGTAACTTTTAACTCTCAAAACTTCAACACCTTTTCTGTTAGTGAGTGGAGTTACTGAGTCAGTTGCAAACTTTTCACTGTATTATTTGATTCTTCAGAGAAGAAAAGAAGAAAAAGCAGAAGGACGGGGATGAGGCTGAAGTGAAAGAGAAGAGCGAGGCTGGAGAGAGGAGTGTGGAGCAGAAGGACAGAGGAGGAGGCCCTTCACAGCAGCCGCTCAAGAGGGGACAGAAGGTATGAAACAGACATGAGCAGTGAACATGAAAAAACACTTACTTTAGGTGATGTTCCTCTTTTATGTCTTCTTTCAAAATACAGTACTTGCTCTGTGATTTTTGCTTAGTGTGGTGTCATTTTACACTAACCCTTTTACTCACAAGAACGATATAAAACTACTTCAGACTATTAAAGGAAGGGATTTTCTATTTCATATTTCACAAACATGACCCATCTGTGTCCCCGGATATGAAGGAAGTGTGTTCAAATCAAATACAGCTCACAAATGTAAAGCTGATCAGTGGTGGTAGAAGCACTGACTTTATTACTCAATTAAAAATACAGAAAGAAAATCAAGTGAAAGTATCGCATATGAAAATGTACTTAAAGGCACAGTATGGAACTTTCTGGAGGTGGAAAGTCACCTGCAGAATTCCATGAAACAGAGTTAAAACCACACTTTCTTTCTTACATTTTTAGTGCAATAAAACCATCCAGTCTATTTTATTGTTGAAAAAGTTATACACTGTGCCTCAAAAATAACAAAAAGTACATGTTTAAAATGTACACAGATTACACAGATATACAGTGTGCAGCACGTCATATTAGGGGTGTGGTCTGGTGGGGGGGAAAACTTTCTGTTGGTTCAACTGGAAACAAAACTTCTAATTCACTTCATGGCGAATTATGTCCTTTTTAAGCACAACTAATTCAAATAGTCACAACTGGGTCTTGATGGAGGTTGTTGACCTGCATTGCCTCATAAAAGTAAACCGATTGTTTTGTAGATGTTAGAATACTGCAGGCGGCGCTAGCATCGCAGTAGCATGTAGCCCACAGCTGCCGTTAACATTCTTGGATAACTGCACAAACATGTGTTGTTGGACCAATTTATTCTTTTCCATGTTTTCATTTCTGTATTTGGCACAATAAAACTAAACGCGGCGTTTGCGCCTGTTATTTAACAGCAGGAGAAAGAGCAGCGCCAACATTAAAATGTCCCTTGGATGCCGACTGTGTATATTACAGCAAGTGGCTCAATATTAAAAAAAAGTCTAAACATTTTCATGTTTCAAGTTTTTGTTTGATCAAATCATCACGTAAGTGCTAAAAATAAACCCCTCCTAAAAACATATTTGAGTGAAAAATACAGAGACATTCTCTCTAATGTAGTGACGTAGAAGTAAAAGAATCCACTGTAAATGTTGACCTTTACTTGTACTTGTTACTTTCCACCACTGATGCTGATTTATTCTTTGGGTTGATGTTTTCATTTGGTGTTTCGGTTCTCAGTTATCCAATCAGAGAGCACAGTTTGGTTTACTAACCCCTACAATACTATAGTACTAAAACTATAGTAAACTGTCAACTTTTTTCCATAGTGCCACAATATTTGAATGAAGAAGACACACTTTGTAAGTTTTCCACTTCTTGAACAAACTTCATGCCACAGATACTTGTTTGAAATGGTAAACCGTAGTTTTCTGCTCAGCTGCGTCTGCCTCCGTAAGTTTAGTCATGCATTTAACTGAGCATTATTTTGGAGGTGATCCCAGCTCTGTCTTCCTAACGTGGATACTAGTTCAACAAAATACATTTGTTTCATCAAGCCTGGTCGTTGAATGACTGTCTCAGTGGTAAACTTGTGTGCTCCTGTAGAACAAGCTGAAGAAAATCAAAGAGAAGTACAAGGACCAGGACGAGGAGGACCGCGAGCTCAGGATGCAGCTGCTGGGGGTGAGCGACATCTACCACACAGAGACCGTGTCGTCCTTTATGTCTGTTCAGGAGCTTTCAATTAGATCTGTGAAAATAACAACATTTGAAGTGTGGTATAGTGCTGAAGAAAATACAGGCAACAAACAATAACACACAAACTAATGTATGCCTCTGACACTATTCCAAATGTACAATATAATTAAAAACACACTGTAATAAGAAGTTATTTATTCAACTGTCTACTGATAAAATCTTATTGTAGTATAAAAAAATATGAAATATCAAAAAGTCTTCTACAATTACAAAGAAAAAGTATATGAGTAATGTTTAGTTTAATTGAACGATAAGTCAACAAGACTACTAGGCAAAAAGAGTCATGAGTCTTGAATTAAGTAGGTTTTATCTTGGTTTGGGTTCATTTTGGTGAATTGCAAACAATATTTGCTAATGAAATAAGTCATATTCAATTGGAAATAAGAAAAAATAGCTTTTATTTAAAATAAAAGTCTACTGAAATAAGGAAAAAGTCTTAATTCTTGGAAATTTAAAAGGACAAACATTCTACATTATTTGTACTGTCATTGTCCTGTAAACATGCTCCTGTAACTTTGCTTTTGCATCTCACGTTAGAACATGAAGTAATGTAACCCTTTTTGGTGTTAGCACGCCATCTATTGACAGCAGAGGGAATTACCATGGGGAAATAAACAAAAGATACTGTAAGCATGTGTAATGAACGTGATTTGAGGCCGAAATGCTAGGATGATATATGGACCTGCTGCTCTCTACTTTTGACTTTACAAATCTGAAACATTTGAAACAGAGTGTTTTTGTGAGGCTCAGAGCCAAAAGAACTCCTATACAGAATTCATCAAACAAGTGTGAATAGAAAAAGTCTGTTTTATTATGTGTCCTTTAGATTGTCGTTTGCATCCTTTCTTTTCCTTTACAGTTTCATGACAGCTTAAATTGTTTGTTTGTCCAGTTTTTGGTAAATCAACTACAAACATCTTGCATAATCAAGTAATGAGATTGTAATTGTTGTAATCAATTAGGATTACAATAGCATTTGAGGCAGGTGGAAAAAGGACTTAAAAACAAGTAAAAGTATTGATACAAGAGCAAAAAAAATAACAAAAGAATAAAAGTAGCACATAGCACATCAAATAAAGTAAAAGTTTTGTAGTACCAGTTTAAAAAGTAAAAGTATTTCACACATTTGAGGACTGTCAAAGCATTAAATGTGTTGATTTTGATTTTTAAAAACTTTTAAAAACTTCAGGCACTTCAAATTGATTTCCTAATTTTTGTAGTAAATGTTTCGGCAGGGTGTCACCATTAAATTACCCCTCAAACCATGACGTACATTCTACTTTTCTATTTAGTTCAGAAATGCAGTAGAGAGCACAGATCCCTGCTCTCAAATGTAGTGAAGTAAAAAAAAGTAGTAAGTAAAAAGAAAAAAAGAAAATATATGTGAACACCTGTATTTTGTTGAATTCATGTTTAAAGAGTCAGAAAAATGTGTTTCTTGGTTGAAAATTGTCCCTAGTGTGTCTCCCTAGTGTGATGTCATCATGTTTTGGAACTCTGCTCTACTTCCTGTAAATTTCAACATATTTTTCCAACTTTTCTTCACAAACTGACACTTGATTGGTGTAAAACTATCAAATATGTTTACAACAGGTTGTATTCTACCAAATAAAGTCAAAACTAGAAATCATACTTCCTGTTTATATGCACTTAAGTATAGATACCTTCCTTACTTTTGTATTTTGTCACATTAGACTCATTGATACCAGCTTTCATCTGATGTCCGGCTTGTGACTTTCCCTCCACAGTCTGCCGGGAGCAAGGAGGACAAGGACAAGGGGAAGAAAGGGAAGAAGAAGGACGAGCCGGTGAAGAGAGGGGCTCCCAGGCCGCCCCAGAAGCAGCCGCCCCAGAAGCAGCAGCCGCCTAAAGCCAGAGCCATGGACGGGACGGTGGCGACTGAGCCCGGGGAGCAGGGGGACGAGGGGGAGAGAGAGGAGAAACAGGAGAGAGTGGAGCAGGACGACAAGGTGAGACAGACTTGACTCTCTCTATGCACATATTATTATTGTTCTCAAAAGTGGTGGGCCAACAACCTTTTTCATGCAGTTGAAAGATCTCTGTCAGGGAATTTGAATATATTTCTTGCATGTTTTTTGTTAATCATGTCTTTTTTGGGGGAAACAGTGGACAGCTATCTCCATGCATTTGCTGAATTTGCCTGTAAAGGTGACAAGATAAAAACTGTGAATTTTGTGAAAACATGCAAGAATCTGGAGTGGTGACAACATCCATCATCCATCCATTATTTCTTCATGTTTTCAGTGCTAAAACAGAGTAAAGGATCGTGGTTGGTGCATTTCCTTCTGCAGAAATGTATTTAGACCTACGGTGTAATAATAGATTACATTTAGACTTTTGTTATTGGAATGTGACGACATACTCTATGCTTATTTGTCCTGTTGGTTTTCTTGTCTAATGTAAGCTCTTTTTTCAGGAGGATGATGTGGATCAGGATAATCCTGGAGCAGAGGTAATTTCATTGAAGCAGGGGGCGGGGCCAGACACTTTTGTAGGAGAGGCTAACGGCGCTCACATAACATCTTAGTTTATAACAAGGGGGCCCAAACCCTTTTGGCTTGTATTCAGCAAAGCCTTATTCAGCCCTACTGTGCTAGCACCCTCGCCTCACTGCAAGACGTTTGTGGGTTTGACTCCTGGCCTGGACTGGGCCTTTCTGTGCACAGTTTGCATGTTCCCCCTCGAGTCTGAGTAGGTTTCCTCCCGTTTCCCCATCAACTCAAATCATGCATCCAAGATCAAATCCTCCAGCTAAGATCCTGACCAAGACTAGCACAGAGACCTGGAGATAGGTCTGCACTGTGACGATACTGTTCCTGACAGGGTTAACCCAGCAGCAATGAAGGATGGGTCAAATGCAGAGGACAAATTTCCCTAAGAGGACAATAAAGTGTACCTTAACCTAATCTACTTAGATTTAGATTCTAATTCATTACAGTGTTTACAGGGTTTTTATCATTGATTAAACCTAAGGCTATAGAATCACAATATATGTCTACAGTAACAGCCTAATAACACTTTTATTCAAATGTTCAATTGTTGACTGTTTTTTAACATATTACTTGAACTATGGTGCTGTCTTTGCTGTCTTTCCGTATGTGTTTGAGTCTGTATAGTTCAGATAACAATTAGGATTATTTTTTTTATAGTTGACGAGTCACAATTAGTTGAATAATCGCTGCAGCTCTATTTATCAGCGTCTCATGTAGCTTTTCTAATTCATATATGTCATGAGTGACTAGGGCATTCTACGGGGGCTGGTGACCCTCTGGCCCGCCTGGTGCCGCCCCTGCATTAGTCTTCTGAAATCCAAAAGAAAAAAAAGCTTAAAAGAAGGAGCTTAGGCACTCAAGGGATTTAGAAAAATATTAAAAGCCATTATTAAATCATGACAAAAGTTGAAGTCTCCTTTTGGCCTTCTGCTCTTCTGAAATCCGCTCTGCTGTTGTGTACGTTTGTGTGTTCTGTGGTTTGCAGGAGGCAGAGAGCCTGCTGAGCTCCCTGACGGGCCAGCCCCACTCTGAGGACGTGCTCCTGTTTGCTGTGCCTGTGTGTGCGCCCTACACAGCCCTCACCAACTACAAGTATGTGGGCCTACAGACATGATTCTGTTACTGAAATCACCTATTTATTATAAAGTAAACGGTTTCCAATGGGTAGCACACTAGCTCTAAAACAATAAAACCAGCAAATACATTCAAATTAATAAAAGACACAGGTAAAACCCTGGATTGCACAATTTATTTATTCTAATTTATGTCATGATTCCGTCTTGTCTCGTTCCCTCTGACCTAATATCGTGCTGTCCTAGTTGTAGCCGTATACTAACTGTTGTTGTGATTTTGGGTGCTACAAAAATAAATCGAATTGAATTGTAAAGGTGACTAACAGCTTCTAAAGTGAGAAACATGTTGTTGTTCCTGCAGGCACAAAGTGAAGCTGACGCCAGGGACACAGAAGAAAGGCAAAGGTGAGTGAGGACCAAGGCGCGCATACGATCAGTTCAGATTAGCAATATTTCATCTTTAAACTAACTGCCACTTAAAGGGTGGTTTGCTGGTGGAGGTGTTTAAAACATTCTATTCTCCTGGTTATGGAATAAAACTGAACAATCTCCTGTAGACAAGCAGCAAACCAAGTGGGTAATAAAAACTTATATCCTACTGTGAAACCTCCCAGATAAAGCAAAAACTATTTGATAAGAAAATCAGACGACGGACAAAACCTACATAGTGCACCTTTTACAGTCACTGTAGCAATATTCAAATTTCACAGACTAATATTCAAGGAAGATTTCTGTACATAATCAAGTAAATATTTGATTGTAAAAGTATGTAATGTGCAGTGGCGGCTCTACTTTGAAACAGAGACCCTCAATGACCCCCACTATTGCAATAACTTTTCAAATCAAGAAATGTTCATGTTTACTTTAGATTTTACGAGGTTGCCTTGGGTTGATTTAATCTGTATGTATTACAGTATTATTAATATTAGTATTATTAATAAAATAATGAATAATTATTTTAACTAACTATATTTTATGTTTTAATTATATTTATGGTCCAAGATACTCCAAAAGAGACTAATTGTACAACTAAACACACTTGTGTTTAGTTTAGTACCAGTGTTACCCCCTGATAACTGCTCACGTACCCCTATTGGTCCCCTTACCCCTGGTTGGGAAACACTGCTCTAAAACACCACAGGCTTCACTAATTTAGTTCTGGACGTCTGAACTCATGTTTAGTTCTCTTTTATCCTGAGATTATGAGGTAAGTACGCGGTTCACGTCCACAGTAAAACGCTTTGATTGCGCCGCATCTTCTTGCAGCGGTACCTTTATAAGAAACACTGGAGAACTGCCTGTGAGCAGTAAAGTCCAGTTAGTAAGGTCCTGGATCTTTAAGTTTTTAGCCTTCTTGGTTGAGGCAGGTTTAACAAGCAGCAGCTGACACATAAGCGCTTGTCATCTCCACTGTGGGTCGGCCCGGTGGGACAGGACCATACTGTGGGTCGGGACAGCTGGGACAGGACCATACTGTGGGTCGGCCCGGTGACGAGCTGGGACAGGACCATACTGTGGGTCGACCCGGTGGGACAGGACTATACTGTGGGTCGACCCGGTGGGACAGGACTATACTGTGGGTCGGCCCGGTGGGACAGGACTATACTGTGGGTCGGCCCGGTGACGAGCTGGGACAGGACCATACTGTGGGTCAGCCCGGTGACGAGCTGGGACAGGACCATACTGTGGGTCGGGACAGCTGGGACAGGACCATACTGTGGGTCGGGACAGCTGGGACAGGACCATACTGTGGGTCGGCCCGGTGACGAGCTGGGACAGGACCATACTGTGGGTCGGCCCGGTGACGAGCTGGGACAGGACCATACTGTGGGTCGGCCCGGTGACGAGCTGGGACAGGACCATACTGTGGGTCGGGACAGCTGGGACAGGACCATACTGTGGGTCGGGACAGCTGGGACAGGACCATACTGTGGGTCGGGACAGCTGGGACAGGACCATACTGACGAGCTGGGACAGGACCATACTGTGGGTCGGCCCGGTGACGAGCTGGGACAGGACCATACTGTGGGTCGGTCCGGTGACGAGCTGGGACCGGACCATACTGTGGGTCGGCCCGGTGGGACCGGACCATACTGTGGGTCGGCCCGGTGGGACCGGACCATACTGTGGGTCGGGACAGCTGGGAAAGGACCATACTGTGGGTCGGGACAGCTGGGACAAGACCGTACTGTGGGTTGGGACAGCTGGGACAGGACCATACTGTGGGTCGGGACAGCTTGGACAGGACCATACTGTGGGTCGGGACAGCTGGGACAAGACCGTACTGTGGGTCAGGACAGCTGGGACAGGACCATACTGTGGGTCGGGACAGCTGGGACAGGACCATACTGTGGGTCGGGACAGCTGGGACAGGACCATACTGTGGGTCGGGACAGCTGGGACAGGACCATACTGTGGGTCGGGACAGCTGGGACAGGACCATACTGTGGGTCGGCCCGGTGACGAGCTGGGACAGGACCATACTGTGGGTCGGCCCGGTGACGAGCTGGGACAGGACCATACTGTGGGTCGGCCCGGTGACGAGCTGGGACAGGACCATACTGTGGGTCGGAACAGGACCATACTGTGGGTCGGGACAGCTGGGACAGGACCATACTGTGGGTCGGGACAGCTGGGACAGGACCATACTGTGGGTCGGCCCGGTGACGAGCTGGGACAGGACCATACTGTGGGTCGGGACAGCTGGGACAGGACCATACTGTGGGTCGGCCCGGTGACGAGCTGGGACAGGACCATACTGTGGGTCGGCCCGGTGACGAGCTGGGACAGGACCATACTGTGGGTCGGCCCGGTGACGAGCTGGGACAGGACCATACTGTGGGTCAGGCCAGCTGGGACAGGACCATACTGTGGGTCGGGACAGCTGGGACAGGACCATACTGTGGGTCGGGACAGCTGGGACAGGACCATACTGTGGGTCGGCCCGGTGACGAGCTGGGACAGGACCATACTGTGGGTCGGGACAGCTGGGACAGGACCTTACTGTGGGTCGGCCCGGTGACGAGCTGGGACAGGACCATACTGTGGGTCGGGACAGCTGGGACAGGACCATACTGTGGGTCGGGACAGCTGGGACAGGACCATACTGACGAGCTGGGACAGGACCATACTGTGGATCGGGACAGCTGGGACAGGACCATACTGTGGGTCAGGACAGCTGGGACAGGACCATACTGTGGGTCGGGACAGCTAGGACAGGACCATACTGGGGGCCGGGACAGCTGGGACAGGACCATACTGATGAGCTGGGACCGGCCCGGTGATGGGGATTGTCCACAAGAGTTTGGAGTCACAGTGTAGACGACAGACTGAAGGACAGACTGAAGTTAGAGCTGGGCAATATGGTATAATTATTATCGCGACTTTCTTGGGGCCAGATCACGAGTTCGATTTTATCACGATTCGTGTTCATTTTGTATTTTTCTATTGCTCATAATAGAGCTGCACCATTTAGGAAAAACATCTCATTGCGACCAGTGCGTTATGATTAGATTTACACATTTTGATAATAGGATTCTGTTCAAATGCATAGTTTAAACACTATTTTGTCGCTTTTAGTTGCATTGTTGTCTCGTTCAGTTGTCTTTGTCATATTTAAATGCGTCTTTGTCACTTTTCGTCGCATCTTTGTCATTTTCATTAGCGTTATTGTGCTTTTAGTCGCGTCTTGGTGCAATAATTTAATTAAAATCAAAGCAAGATATTTTGTTTTTTGTGGAAGAAATTATTGCACTTCCAAAATTGCAGCTTTTGTGATTTGCTAATTGCATCCATACAATTGTGATTTTTTTGTGAGTCTATTTTGTTTATTTACCTCTTAAAGGCTAGAGCTGCACAATTAAAGTGATCTGCTCAGAGGCTTCAGAGGCTAAACAACAGGAGAATGTGTTTGAACAGACAGCTGCATTAAAGACACAAACCGTGAACCACGACACGACAATTTCACAAAAATAGCAGGTTGTCACAGGGACGAGCTCACCATTCTGTTTTTATCCCCGTACCGCCCAGCCCTAGCTGAAGTGTGACTCCAGAACACGAATGAACACCTGACCATCTCCGCCCTGCACCACTTCAGTCCGTTTTATAATTCAAAAGACACCAGTTATTTACTAATATGTACATTGTCCATTACATTCAATCATATAATCATAAAATATACAAATGAAATGTGCATCTAAGTTACAGATGATGTTTGTTCTCCCCTGCAGCTGCTCGGACTGCAGTTTTGAACTTCATGAAGTCCAGAGAGGCGTCGGCCAGAGAAAAGGACCTCTTCCGCAGTGTCAAGGTGAACCTCAAGTCTAGTTTAACATTACTGTGAACATACATTTATTCCAGAAGCTAAATGTTCTCGTTGCTCCAGGACGCTGATCTATCACGAAACATGCCTGGGAAAGTCAAAGTGTCTGCACCAAACCTCCTCGCTGCCAAGAAGAAATGAGAAAAAGAATCTATGTACATTATTTTAAAACAAAGATTATGATTGACTTTTTGTTCATAATAAATACAAATACATTTCTGAAGCCAGACCGGGTACAGTGTATTTTTTATTCACAATACAAAAGTAGTCATTGTGCAAACCAAGCAAATCAAAACAAGGATCTCAGTGCATTTGGAGCTCAAAGTTAACAGTAAAATAGTGTTCTAGTGGAGTCGCCATTAAGCATTTAAGACACACAGAAAACACAAGTTCAAACAAAAACACACTTTCAAATGTATAAATAATGGTACATATTTACATTAAGAAAAAGATTTTTGATTGAGAGGATAAGAGCACATTTCTTGCAATTTGTGATCGATTACAGTTTTGTACTGTTGCTTTTAATGTTACTAAAAAGCTCACTAAGCGGATTCAGGTTTAAGAATACAGTATGACTTTGTTTGCATCAACCTACCAAAAACTGATAAGCAAAAATAACTCAATAAAACCCACACAATGTATTCTCTGATACAAGTATTGATTGCCAGTAAAGACAAATAAAACATGTGATGATGTCATTTAAGGGCACATAAATCAAAAGCAGTTAGTTTAATAAAATAAACATTCTGTGTTAATACATTTGAACCTATTAGGCAAGTCACTTTTCACCCAAATTACTAACATTTTTATTTACTTTTTTAGCCCCATTTCGACTGAGATCATGAGGCTGAACTCAGCAATTCACAAAAGACCTTTAGTAATTCCAAGTTTGTGGTCGAGAGACGTGAAACTACTTCATGGGTTGTACTTCTCTTTTCTGCAGTTATTCCACTTCTTTACAAAACCTCTACACCGCGTTCTCTCTATGTAATGTACTGGCTTTGGATAATGTTATTTTTATTATTATGCACTGGTCTTTTCAGTCTTGACGTGAGTGCTGTGTCGATAAACAGGAAACATCTAATGCTAACATGTGCTAGCTCTGCTTTATGAAGCATATTAGCTAGCGGCAGCGGAAATACGGCACTTTATCTCAAGATCAAGTCCGCGTTTGATGAGAAATGATTCTTTTCGGTTTCCGTCTGCTTTTTTGAAGTCTTGTTTTGGCCTGAGTCTGTGTTCTCTCTGATCCAATCATCTCACTCGAAGCCAAATGAGAGCCGGACCGCTTTGGAAGCTAGTATTTCTCACGGCCCACTTTAGATTCACTTAAGACAGAGACCATGGACCATCCAAAGTGAACCAGTCGAAACATGGATTTTGAGGTTAATCTAAACGTGTCGATAAAGTGTAAATAAGTTCACGTCTTAAGAAAATTGTGAATTAACCCAAGTGTCAGCAAAGTAGAAAATAAAAATACTCAGTTATGGTATAAAGATTACTTTTCCATTTAAACATAAATAGAAATACCCCTTGTTAGCGGTTAATATTTCACTCTTCTCTCAGATATTCAGAACTAATATTGATTTTAATGTAGTCAGAATAAATGCAGTTCTACAATAATTGTTCAGTTTAGCATTTGCCCAAAACATGAAAGGCTCTCGCTAGCCGACGTAGCCACTTTCAGGGTGCGTTCACACATACTTGCTCCACATCCAAGACTCAACCAGGACAAGAGTTAACGCAGCCTTCTCCGAGCTGATGAGTTTGTAAAAATGGAGAGCTTTTGTCTTGATACAAAGGCTCTGAGACAAACACATTACAGACTCCATTGCTTTGACAGAACAGACATTCTGATCAATACAGGCAACGACACCTCTTCTCCACAAAACAAAGACACTTTTACCTTCTACAGCACTGCTCTCTGTAATCACTTGTGCCATACACACACAGATTGAACAGACTAGCTGGTCCTGACAGACTGGACCACGGTGTGTGTGGCCCTCAGGAGCCCAGCGTGTTGAGCAGGCTCATCCTCTGCTTGAGGCTGTGCAGCAGGTGCTTGGGCAGACAGTCCCAGGAGCCGGCCAGGCGCTCACGGTGCTGCACGATGGACTCCATACAGAACCTGCACAACAACAGGTCGCATTTGGGCCAAATCAAAGCATTTTGATATTTTGAAAAGGGTTTATGTGGATAGACTGGGGCTTTAATACCACCACTTCTGGTCAGGTTTAATACTGGATTATTTATCCCTTACCTAAACCTAAAGTATAACCAACTGAACCATAGAGGAATTGTAAATGAATAGTGAATGAATGTGGTGCCACTTACAGACGGGAGCTCTCTTTCTCAGTGGATGCCAGTGTCTAATTTGTCTTTAGGACAGCGACGATTAATAAATAAAAAGGGTAATATTTCGATAATCATAATCATCATGTGGACTATACAGACTCTAAAAACACATAAATGACCTTTTCAAGACTCTGGCATTTTTATCATTATTTAACTATACAAAACAATTTCAGATTTTTCTTCAATAATGCAATAAAGCCTGAAGTCTGCATATTCACCCTTTTATTTTGTTGATAATGTGTGTCTTCCTAACCACTAGCCACTTGGTCTTAACATGTATCTGCTTCTTCTTGATTTTCCAAACTACAAAAGAACTCAAATGTATTGCAAATAAAACACTTGAGTATTCTGTGTTCTGCCTCTCACCTGAGCAGTGACTTGGGCTGAACGCTGAAGATCAGGAGTTCATTGCTGTGAGCCTGTGGAGCGCACAGACACACACGTTAGCACATGTACAGGGGCTTTAAACAGGACTCTGGTGATGGACTCACAGCTCTCTGATGTGACAGCAGGTTGTTGGCACATCCTCCAAACACAAAGACTTCTCCATCAGGCCCAGGACACGCCGTGTGCCACAGCCTGAAACATGCACCACACATCAGTCCACAGCTGCACACACACGCACGCACGCCCTCTTATTACCAAGTCATGCTAATGTCATGCAAGTGATGTTCTCAATTTAAGTGTGTCTAAGTCCAGCTAAATTAAAATCATATGCAGATATATTTATGGAGGCAAGTCAGTTATGGATTAACTAATGAACATAGAATGATTATGTAATATACAGTGATTGTTGATATGCATCTAGTCAGGAGTCATGGCACTGATTACACAGCAACAGCTGTCTTTGGTCTAGATTAGAATTTATTAAACCCATGTTGAAAGTTGTGTAAGAAAAATGTGTTTTAGACAAACAATACAGTGATATTTGCAGATGTCAGGACATTTTTACCTGCTTTAAGTTATTGTTTTGTTCTATTTACTTTACGTTTGTTATATTTACTTTATATTTTTTATTTTTCATAAAAAGCCTAAAAAGGGGATGCAGGAAATACAACTTGTATAACCACACGTGAATACAAATGTTTTTTGCCAGAGCCGCTCGGTGGCTGAGTGGATAGCACATCTGTTAGGCTCATGTGCCGGTCGTCAAGAGTCATGACTTTGATATTGACGCTGACAGTTTGCAGAATGTCCTTCCCCCTCTCATCCCATTTCACACTGTGTACAAATAAGCGTCTGATTTACAAGTGAAGCACTGGCGTATTCTCCTCAGTCACACTTTTACCCTTGATTAATTGGTCTACAACCCTAAGCAGAAGCAGGTTGCCGTAGGTTACCTGGGCTGCTCAGTGTGGCTGTGCTTGAACGGCTTCCACTGGTTCTTGCTCACACAGTACAACCAGGCGTCACCTACAAACACACACACGTTAGACAAAGCACACTTTGACCTGATTTACTGCTGATTCTGAATGGAGACTGACTGAGAGTGTCGCGCTCTGTCGTGAAGCCTCCGAACAGGAAGATGTGGTCCTGGGACACGGGGGTGAAGGAGTGCCAGGAGCGCCCCACGGGCCCCTGCTGAGGGACACTCCTGAGGGACACACAGCCATTACACAACAACTGTCACAAGCACACTATTAACAAGGACTTATTACATTTATTTGTCAAAACATGCAACTAAAAGAATACATACTAATAAATAATAATAACTAAAAAGTTATGTTGTAAACATTCAAATAAGTGTGTAAGGTGATACACTCCTGACATAGTTTATCTCACATGAATGCTCACAAACAAACAAAAACAAAAAGACGTTTCATTTGCACAGACCAAACAGGGCTTATGTAAAATGTGTGTCTCTTACATTTCATGCCACTCCCATGTGTCCAGGTCCAGGTAGTACAGGTCATTCAGCCTATAATTCTGTGGGACAAATTAAAAATGAGTAAAAACATGCTCAGAACATCAAACTGAATTTTGATCATCATACTTTATATCGTCCTCCAAAAACATATCCTCTGTTCCCCAGTGTGGCACAGGCGTGGGCGGCTCGGGGGGACGGACTGTTGCCCTGGAGACACAGAGTCGGGAGTCTGAGCACACACATGTTCCAGCACTAATATTTCACATGTGACTCAGCAAACATGTTGTACACTCAGCCAAAGCTCTGCTGATGTCACAGAAATTGCGACATGGCAAATACAAATATATGAAAACTCTTTTACTTTACTTCAGTCATTTTGTACTTTTCTTCAAAAACAGCTGATTGATTGGTTAAAAAAAAATATATATTTTATATTTACATTAGGTATAAACCCACCAAACAAAGTCAAAACCATCGACCAAATTAAAGCTTTCAAACCTGGCAAACATCCTAGTCATGTGTTAATGTACACATTTTTAAAATCCTTGCTGAAAACAATCTTTTTAGCAAATTTCAGTCTGGCTTTAGAATTGGGTGACCAGATTTTCATAATTTATAAACCGGGACACACTCGGGTTGGAGTGGAGAGTTACAGTGGAGTTGAAAAAAAGAGCAGATAATTAAGTATATTATTATACACTTGGTCCATTCACCGCTCATTCACGACAGTCAACAGTGTAATCAGAGAAACTTCTATTTACACTGCTCTGATTTTTTGCGTTCTAGTCATTTAAGCACATTTCTCTATTTTGGCAATTTATTCCTCTCTTTATTGTTGGCCGGTATGAAGTTGGTCAAAAATAGGGACAACTGGGACGTGACTTGTGTAAAATTGGGACAAAAAATGGATTTGGACACATCTTCTGGGACATGGGACACAAGGCTCAAACTGGGACTGTCCCGGGTAAATAGGCATGTCTGGTCGGCCGTAGCATGTCATAGACTTTGCAAACCAAAGTTAGCGCATGTTAGCATCAGCGGGTTCTCGTTTATCAACGCACAACACTCGCGTCAAGACCCAAAATAATATATTTCCAGTGCATAATGCATCTAACATCATCCAGACCATAATGGACAGAGAACATTTGTGAAAAAGTGAAATTAATGCAGAAGAAGCTGACAATAAACCGAACGTTTAGTTTACTCTAGTTTTAGTCACGTCTCAGAGCAACACAAACATGTCTTTTTGTGAACTGCCGAGATCGGCCTTATGATTACAATATATTGTTATTTAAGAAAACATTTAACTACATGACCTCAGCTGCTCATGTAGCAGACCTCTGTAATCCAGGAGCTGTGCATGGAACACAGACCATTTACAGAGACAATCTGAGATGCTCCAAAGTGAACCGGTGTGAGGGGAAAAGTGGCTGCTGTGGTGATGCTCTCACACATACTGTATGTGATTGTGTGTATACACACGTGTGGTAGTGTGTACTGACTGTGGTGATGCTCTCACACATACTGTATGTGACTGTGTGTATACACACATACACACATGTGATAGTGTGTACTGACTGTGGTGATGCTCTCACACATACACACATGTGATAGTGTGTACTGACTGTAGTGATGCTCTCACACATACACACATGTGATAGTGTGTACTGACTGTGGTGATGCTCTCACACATACACACATGTGATAGTGTGTACTGACTGTAGTGATGCTCTCACACATACACACGTGTGATAGTGTGTACTGACTGTGGTGATGGGCTGGCTCCAGCTCAGACTCTCCAGGTCTAACACGTGCACGTGGTTGTTCCAGCCTCGTCCTGGATTGTCCCACTGCAGGAGAGACATCACAACAGCACAAACTAATCAGGAAACATTTAAAGATTTGTTTTGGTATAAGTGGTAATTAATTGTGGGTAATATATTTTACCACGAGTGAAGAAGATTCGTCATATTCAAAAGTTCCTCTGTGTTCATGAGCAGCGTAGCCGTAACCGCCGAAGTATATGATCCTGTGGAGACAGGGCCTGTTAGACATTTATGCACCTCTCGATGATCTCGGTAGAGTTCAGACTGACTTGTTCCTGTAGACCCAGCACCCCAGCTTGTCCTTGGCCGAGGGTGGGCTCCCCTTCAGCTCCCTCATCTCCTCCCAGGCGAGGGTGGGACTGCGCAGGGGCAGGCGGTACATCTGCACCAGAGCCACACGTTACAGCAGAAGAGAGAGGAACAACATCTGGGACCTCATTTATACAGCTATTAAACATTTATAAAACTTGTGCTAGGGGCAGGACGTTGCTTATCCCTGCACCAGCTGGCATGCACTGACTAAAGTCTGGAGACACAGAGAAAAGCCCAAACTAAAGATTAAAAAGGATTGTGAAGTGAGAAAGTTCATGATGTGAAATAAGACAATTACAAAATCCAACCCTTTTTAAAAGCTGTAGGTGGTTTTGTTTTCCATTGCACTGTATGGGCGACATGCTTTCTGGACTGTAGAGGATTGTCTGGCTTGAGTCAGTAATAGACCCCTGCACTACTGCATCTACATGCCCGCAGAGGACATGAACACCTGAACACGCCTAGGGCACGAGTGATGACCTGGATGCCCGATCACGCTGCATTTGAGAAAGCCATGTGACTCACCCTGTTGGTGTTGCCTCTGGCGTGGTGGCCCCCGAACAGGTAAAGCACTCCGTCCACACACACTCCACAGCTGCCCGACATGGAGGTGTGCAGGTTCCCCCCCGCCAAGTACTTGGACCTGAGGCACAAGGAGAGAAGCGCTGTGAGGTTGACGACACGCCGCTAACCACATGCAGCTAACCACACGCTAACAGGTGAGCCCAGCGAACGAGCAGAGAGTGCACTCGGGTGGCACTTGTTTCTGCCTGTGGTTCTCCTTGAGAGGATTCTTGTTGACAAGTTGACAAGGATAGATGTTGCTACACTGCTGCTGCTTATCAACAAGATTGTTTATTCATAATATTAAAGCAAATGTTTTAAAGTAATTTATATGTAGACTTAAAGAGGGTCATCTGCAGCTGTAGACCTATTCACCTTAAAATGGTAAATGGTCACATTTATATAGCGCTTTTCTACCTTTTAAGGCACTCAAAGCGCTTTTTGACAATTTCATTTGCACAAATTATTAGTTTGATGACCTGACCCTCAGACCAGACAAAGCTCATGGGACCCCCTGAGATCTCAGGAGCCCCCCATGTTGGGAACCACTGCTGCAGGGGATTATGTAAAGCCCAGGGAACTATTTATTTATGGACCTTTATTTAACCAAGAGAGTCCCACTGAGATTTAGAATCTGTTTTTCAGAGGAGTCCTGGCCCCAGAGGGAGGTGCCTACTGTACATGTTTTTAGTGGTGGAGGAAACTGGAGCACCCAGAGGAAACCTACGCACACACGGGAAGAACATGCAGAATCCACAAAGAAAGGCCCCACGCCGCCTGGGAGTCGAACCCAGAACCTTCTAGCTGTGAAGCGAGAGTGCTAACCTCTGCCACACCAGATTGTAAACAATTCACAGAAAAGATTCAAGATGCAAAGATGCAAATGCACTTTGGATTGATAATGCCTTGCTTTGCTAAAATCACGGAATTTTAGACTTTTGAACTGAATTTAAAGTCAGTCTGAGGGCTTAAAAGTCTATGCATTGAATAAATAATTTTCAACACAAAAAAACACAATGAAAAAAACAAATTTGCAGCAGTCGAAATATGATGGAACAAATAATCTTCCATAGATTCACTCTAAATTAGTGATTATAGTAAAGTAAAAAATGTTGAATCCAGTCGGTATAGAGCAATGGTTCTAATAAACATCACCTTGAAGCAGTGTTTAATTGCTTCTATAAAATAATGATCCAGTTAGACGGGGAGAACCACTGGACACTCACAAACTATAATGTGGAAGTAGAAGGGTCCTGAGAGTTTATACTGCTGCACAGTTTAAGAGCTTTTACCATTCTCCGGTCTCCATGCTGTACATCCAGATCTCATTCCTGGGCAGGTACAGGTCAAAATAGCCATGGTTTTGGGCATTCTACACAGAAACAAAATACATCAACACATAAATGACAAGTGGATCAAATCAGAGCATCACTCAGAACGGTCATTGGTAATTAGGCCTGCACAATTCATTGCAATCACAATTTAAATGAACAAAATTAGCAAATCACAAAGACTGGAGTTTCTGAAGAGCAATAACTTCCTCCACAAACTACAAAATGTCCTGTTTTCATAAAAACTCCTAAAGCGACAAAAACGTGACTAAAAGCAACACAAATGTGACTAAGAGCGACAAAAACTTGACTAAAAATGATAAAAATGCTTTTTTTGGGTCAATTCTCCTGGATGCTTTTAACTTTAATCAGAATTCCTTTATAAAACATAACATTAAAGTGCAATAATTTGCTTCACAAACAAAATATCCTGTTTTATTCATTAAAAAACCGTAAAGGGACAAAAATGTGACTAAAAGCAATGTGTCTAAGAACAACAAAAGCCATTATTAAACATGAATTACAAATCAAATCGCAATCACAAAACTGGTCAGAAAAATCACAAGTCAGTATTTTTCTCAAATCGTGCAGCTCTAATGGCAATATGTGTTTTACTAAAGCAACTGCAATCCTTTGTCAGTGTTTTCCAATTAACGTCTTAAAAATAGGGCAGTGCAATTGCCAAATTTGAATTGCATCAAGATCCAATTGTTTCATATTGTCAATGATCAGTTTGAGTGTTTTAGAGGACTATACAAAGGTCCCGCCCACTTCAAAGTCAGTCCTGGTTCCAGAATTTCCCATTCATTTTTGCCAGTTACTTGAGAACTTACTGAACAGGATTCTAAATAAAGCTCCAGGTATGTTTTTGATGAGGGAACAATGTCAGAACATGGTTAAAAGCTGAATTTAGCCTAATATGTGTGTTTGTGCGGTCATAGGGTGTAACACCATGACCTGCACAGCCCGGAGTGTCCACACTCACCTTGTACCCGCCCCACACATACATCGCACTGCGGTCCACCACAGCCACATGTCCGCTCCTCTCTGCTGGAGTGTCCAGCTCAAAGGACTCGGACGCTTCAGTGTCCAGCGGCTGCTCGTCCTCCACCTCCTCCACATCATCATCCTCCTCCTCCTCTTCCTCGTCGTCCTGCTGCTCTTCCTCTGGAGGGTTTGCTGCCGGCCGGGCATCTATGATGGCCAGGAACTGTTCCATCCGGTCCTCGTCCCACCGCTCATCTATGGCTCCTTCTGCCAGGGCTGCAAGAGCATCGCAATCATTAAAAATCTGAATGCACACAATAGGCAAGTCCCAAAGGCTGCGTTCAGAAATATCATGTCCCTCCTCACAACAATAAAATCATTTCCTCAAGGCTGACAAGACTAAGTCAATGTTGCTATCAAACTTTAAGAAGGTGCCTCAAACTATTCCAGTAGTGTCCACTCTTAGGGTTTCCCCACTGCAGGAACCTTTTCTTAGTTCCTGGTACTTTTTAATTTTTTAGATCCAGTCCCTATTTGATGCACGTTTGCACAGAGCAGTTAGATCCACTTCCAGCCATGGTCGCTGTGTGAACGTGCGCAATGGGGAACTGGGTGGTGGACTAAATAAGGACTGGGAGATTATAGGGACTTAGTTATTGGTACTGTGTGAAAACGTCTATAAGGGGCTTCTTGAAAGACCTTGATTGATGACTGCCTCACTTTTAAATCACATGTCATTTAAATGTTCAAATGTATTCATAAATGTGATGGCCTTGTCTGGCCACAAGGAGGCAGGACATTGCTTATATTTACAAGGTGATGCTTGGCTTACTGCCTTACATTTGTGTACACTTGAAAGTGTTGACTTCTCCTCCTTACAATTAAATGATCCACTGCTGCTCTCTGTTCCTTTAACCCGCACAGAGCTGGGGAAGAAGGCCTTGGGCCACTCTGTTCCTTTGGGCTTGGAACCAGTAGAAAGACTGGAAATTGAGCGAGGTCTTATCCTTAAATGCATTTAAAACCAAGCCAAAAGTGTGCAATTGTTTTTCATAGCCTGCGCTTCAACATGTTATTTTAGAAGAGTAACTAAAAGAATAAATCAACTCTCATCTATGGCTCCTTCTGCTATGGCTGCAAGATTAATTGCAATCAAATTAAAATTGAACGGACGCAATTAGCACATTTTGATATCAAACTGTATCCTATTATTAAAACAGAAGTTATAAATATAAATTGAATACTTGTTAAAAAAACAACAACAAAAAAACACAATTTGATATTTTTCCCAAATGGTACAGCCCTACCTCTTGCCACAGCACGCCGCCGCTCGTCCTCCACGTTGTTCTCCTGTAGCTCTTCCCCAGGGGGGTTTGCATCTGGCGGGGCGTTTACCAAGGCTCTGTCCTCCTCCAGCTCCTCGTCCCACTCCTCCTCCATGGCTCCTCCTGCCACAGCAAATGAACAGTGAAGAGTAATGATCTGAGCACGCAGACTTACACCACTGAGGGGATTATTAGCTCATTGGTTTAGGTGTACTGGCCCGGCGGAAACTGTCCTCACAAAGTAGGCTAATAAAGTTACTAGGGCTACACAATCAAATCAAGATAACAGAATTATCAAGTAACACAGTCTGATGTTATTTAGGTAACTGAATGTTATCTACACAAAAAACTGAATTTAAATCAAATGTCTGATGGAAAGAGCAATTATGTTTTTTTGTTTGATCAAAAAAGTATAGCTGGGCTGTTTAATAGTTCTCACAATTACCAAGCAGAGTACAATGTATATAATAGAATGTTTTTTCATTGAATGTAGCTCAGGATTGTGACATCACACATCATAGAAATTTTCAATTAATGTTAAACCAATGAAGATTTTTAGATCTAGAGCTATAGGTTAAGCATGGACATTCTTACTTTTTTTTTTTTTTTTATGAAAAATTCTCCTCAACATTCAGAAAGAGCAGAATTATGGACAGAACTGATAAAATATATTTCTTTGCTTTTTGTCAGTGTAACTATTGTTTTGGCCAGATTAACTTTTTAAGATCAAGTTTCTTGTTGCGATTGTGCAGAGCTTAGCAAGCTTTTTGCTAATGGTACAGGGAAAAGGACAAGGACAATTCAACTCAACACAATAATTAATTTCTTCGTCAACACTCAGAAACATTTAAGGAGAGAAGGATACCAAGTTCAACTGTGTGTGATCCTAAAGTCTATGTCAGTGATAAATGTGAGTGGTGCTGCAGTGTTCGTGTTGCTGCTCTGCTTTCTCTTTTTTTAGATGTCAGCTACAAAGTAAATATTTAGCAGAGTTGTAGACGTTTAATCTATATGTTATTAGATTGTAGCAGCGTTTTCACATTTTAGTTGTGTTTTTGAACATCAAAAAACCGCTGTTACCATGGAAATCGACCATGTTTGCTGGTGGTGTAAACTTACAACAGAAAAACATTAGCCAAAACAATGTAAATCCATGGAAGAACCTGATGAACCGCTGGATCACTTCTGGTCACTATCACTAAATGCATGTATCAATATATAGGGTTAGAACACTTTTGAATGAATCTTGTGACGTCATCTGAAACCCAACAACAATTCCCATTAACGCCAATCCCCATAGAAATGGTCGAACTTTTCCAACGTTCCCTCCCAACGAGAAAACTGCTGTTAACAAAGGATTCACGATGCAAACGTTTATACATGACACAATTTTAGTTAGTAAAATGCTCTGATCACGGAAAAACGAGTACAATGAAATGGAAGTGAATGGTGAGTGGGCAGAGTCAGGACTCGTTCCTGGTGGTTAACCTGCTGGTCTGACCTACTTTTCTGCTGCGAGCCCACGTCTCACTATTCAGGTCAACAAGTGAACGTCCTCAGCTTTAGGCTCCGTGTTAGGCCAAATAACTCATTAATCCGGATGTAGGCCGTGCAAAGGCTCAGCTACAAAGCATTTAAAGAGGCCGTTTACGAACGCTAAGCGTTAACGAAAGCTAACAGTCAGAAAACAGTATGGATCGTGTTATCAGCTGTACAAAGACAACAGCAGCAGCTGCATGTGACAAAAGCAGGAAAATGGCACTTACAAAAAAGCCATCAGAGAAACGATACAAACTAATAAGACGCTAACTTACGTAAAATGTGACCTTAAATGCTCTCAAACGACATTCGTCTCGGTTTGAAGCAGCAGTTGTTATAATAATCGTGTTTCCGGATGTTTCTCTGCAAAATTAGCGACGGTCCACGTTAAATGACGTCACGGCGTCACATCATCAGCAGTGGACTTGAAGCGTAAACGTTTATTTTTTTCAGTATTGTCTTTATCTTTACCTTTTGTTTGTATATGAATGCTACATTTGAATGCATTTTCAATTTTAAAAAGTAAATAAATTGGACCCCTATAAGACCACATATGGACACGCCTGTCAGAAGCAGATGTTGGCAAAATTTAAATGTAAAAAAAAATAAAATAAATAATAATAATAATAAAAGAATATATGAAATAAATAAAGTAATACATGACAGCAAATAAAATAAAAACACTCAAGGAACAAAAAACATGTTATGATATCGCGCACATGTATCGTAAAAAAAATCATCGATGCATTTCCAAATTAAATAATACAATTAAAAACTATCAAAGTATCCAGGATTGTGACTAAAACCCAAGAATAAATCTTTTTTTTCCCACAAAAGCAATAACATCTACATGGAGACAAGGACCTGACCTTCCACAAGAAAAGTTACATAATGCACTTTTAATTGATTTCTTAAAAATAAAATTACAGACTTTTACAGTACAAACAAGTAAAATTTAGGCATTTTACAAAAGTATTTTTTAAAAACACTGAATAGTTTCATACATAGATCTAATACAAAAGAGCTTACAAAACAGACTATGATCACAAATACAAGCAGAAGATGGTTCTTTTAGAGGCCTTGGAGTTTGCTGCAAAAACACACAAACAAACAATAATTTAATAGACGTTATGTGTCCTTTATATAAAAGTGTTACAGAAAAAAACGTCTCCTACCTGTCTTCGATAGTTTTGCTGGATGGGTAGTAAACCTTAAACGTGAAACCACTTCTTGGAAATGAACCCTGAAATACAAAGTATACATTTAACAAGCTTGACAGACAGGACCTATGCTCCCCTGGCTTGTACGATGCAGTGCTTTGGCTGCTCCTGTCTAGGAATGTCACAACATCACATGTTAGTGTTATCAATATTGTGAGAAAAACGCCACAATTTAACGATAATTCACAATTACTAAGACTAAACAATAGTAAAATCTTTAAATATTTTTCATTCCCATAGGAGCGATTGTTTTCTTCTGAGGTTTTGGGCGTGGGCACGTCCACTGGTAGCCAGAAAGTGAGTCTAGCTCACTGTTTATGATCAAAATTTTATAAACAGTTGATTTTGTTTTATATAATATGTATAGTATGTCCTAGTTTGTCTCTGGAACTGTGCCAAAAGAGATACAAAGAAAAAGTGTGTAGATTTAATATGAAATTAATTGCAGTTTTACATAACTCCTCCTGCTCTGTCGACAGAACTCAGGCAATCATTACTGCAAACAAACCTACAACAGGCTAAAATACATGGAACTATGAGGACAAGGCCTGTCTAAACAGGACTAAAATGAAGCAGCCAGACTCGAACATAACCTGCTAGTTGTTGATGTCAACTGGAGCAGAGACCGCCACCATCAGACCAGAGACGGCAGCTTCCTCAGCGACTTTCAAACTTTAATTACGCCCAGTGTCCACTTGTAATATTCTTTTGTGTTTGAAAGTGCTTCATGTGTTTGAATAGTTCAGTCTTAGTCATTGTTGATTGTACAGTCTGACAGCGGCTGATGTGATACTGTGCTGTGTTTATTCCACTGACACTGAAGTGAATTTGAGTGTTAAAAAAATCCTGAAACTTTCTACACTTCTACCCAAGCCCCCCATTGTTTTTGCCCACAACCAAAATTGAGAAAATTAGTCAAAATGAGAATTGAGAAAAAACAAAAGTGATTTGACTGTTTTTAGCTCGGCTGGTAGGCACAGCTCCGTTCACCGGGTTGTGTTTTTGTCTCTCACATGGTGCCGCAGCCGGATGTGACGAAATGGCAACCACTCGTATAGTCATGTTACTATTCCACAAGTTTGTGATCCCTCATTCATCCAGGTGTGCTTCATCGTAGAAAAGGTTTCAGGGGTTGTCATCTTCAAACAGCGTCCGGATGACAACCCCTGAAACCTTTTCTACGATCAGCTTTACAACACTGAACTTTCTGACAAAATAAAGGTAATGTGACTAAAACATCCAGATAAACAAGTTCTTTAGAATTAGATGCATACTTAGAAAGTATTGAAGTGCCTATGTTGTATTGTATGACATGAAGAAATCTACTTTTACTGAGTAACAAAACAGACTTGTTCCTCCCCTGGACAGACACAGTGAACATGTGTAGACTCACCGGGTTGACACAGAGGCAGTCGGTGTTGGTGATGCTGAATGGGTCGTACTTGTCTGCGAACACGATGACGTCTGGGACGGGATAGACGCGCAGAGAGTAGTCGTACGCCCAGAACACAGGACTCACGTACAGAGGCAGAGGAGCCAGGTGCGCCTGGGACAGGATGCTCTTCACAAACTGAGGAAGAGCAGCACATGTAAACACTACAGCTGTGCTTCTCAAATGTTTCACACCAAGGATCCCCTGAGATGATGTTTGGTTATCCAGTACTACCAGATCTAACCCAGCACTTTATTAAAGCTAAGTTATGGCTAAAGCAGGTGTAAAATGACACTAACCCAGGTCTAAAATGGGACTAAATCAGGTCTAAAGTGGGACTAAACCAGGTCTAAAACCGGGTCTAAAATGAGACCAATCCAGGTCTAAAAATGGGACTGAACCAGGTCTAAATAAATGGATAAGTAATGGTTCTAAATAGGGCTGCACGATATTGGAAATTATTGCGATATGGCTATTAACATCTGAAATATCGATATTTTTGCGAGATTTAAATACACTTTTTGACTAAGGCTGAATCTAACAATTATATTATTCAACTAGTCAGCGATTTCCTTTGTAGATTGAGACTTAGAATAAACTAACATTTTAAACCAAATAAATGGTGAAATATTGTGCATGACGGCTTCTAGATAGAGAATATTTATGAATAAAGTGTTGTTTGTTGCGATATTGTTATTACGTCAGCCAATATTGCAATATCGATACGTTTGCGATATATTGTGCAGCCCTAGATCTAATAATGATTATCCCAAAGGAGGACAAAAACATCAATAGATTTGTCTCTAAAACACCCCAGTGTATACAGAGGTGCGGGTGTGGAAGTGTGTGGGACTTGCGTGGTTGGGGATGTCCAAGTTGTTGTTGGGAAGCCGCACACAGTTCCGACACATCTTGTTGACCATGTCCTCCCTCATGATTACGATCTCCTGGCTGCAGTACTGAATCCTACACACGATACAGGGCCAGTAAGCACAAACGTGACCAAAAAAAACATCATGCACGTGGCACTAGGGTTTAGTCGCCCAAGGGTTTATTATTCTGTTGGGATGATGATGATTTATGTGGACCACAGCAGAAAGGAGTTAAAGTTAGTTTGTAACAGCATTAACAGTGACACGCGCTCTGACCTGCAGGGGTTGGTCGTGAAGACAGAAAATGGTACTCTTTGTCGAAACTCCTCCGTGATGTGATCAGCCAGAGGAGGCCTACAGGGAAACAACATTGAATAAGACATCTACAACACTCAAACATGGAATAATGTAGTTCTATTAAGAGTTAATTTAGACATAAACCTCTGACATCCAAGAGATAAGGGTGCTGACCATTTAAGATGAGACATTAAGGAAAAAAATCTTAAATTTCAAGATATTAATGTGAAACTTCTGTAATTTACTCACATAAATGTAAGAAAATCATCATCGTGTCATGTTTTCATGTAGAAATAAGGCATTTTATGTATAAAAATGGCCAAAATACACATATTTGGGATAAATAATCCTGAAAAATGGACAGAACCAGGTTTAAATTTCTTGGTTCATTTTGCACACATATTAGTTACAAAAAACTTTACAGATGGGATTTTAGATTTCTTATTTAGTTTTTGAGTAAACTAGATTGGACTGAAAATTGTTCAAAAAATTTCACCACATTTTTTTTTTTACTTTAATAAATCACTCATAATTTAGAATTAGATATCAAAAAATCCTTCAGTGCGTTTCGTCAAATCTTGTCGAGACAAAGATAGTACAGTTTGGTGTGGGTAGGATCTAATTTAAGTGGTGATCCTTCTTCCCTACAGAAGAAGAAAGCATTTTAAGAAAACTGCCTTTGAAGTTACAATCTATGAATGAAGTGGATTATAAATGAAGAATAAAACATCTTTAAGAGCAGATTGGACAAGTTTGTCGTTTCCACATGAAAGCAGTTATGTTGAGAGAGCAAACGGACCAAAAACAGTAGTGTCTCGCCTTAATCTAAATTACATTGTCACAATGATCTACAGGTGGTCAGTAACTATTTAAGTATTTTACTTGTGTGGTGTTTTAGTTGAACCAAGAGCTTCAAAAAAAACACATCATGTGCCACGTCCGTACTTGGCAAAATGGAGCTTTTGGGGGTGAGTTTGGGGGTGCGTCTGATTGGTCAAAAGTAAAAACACTCGCATGGCGGCACAAGAAATGAAATGCATTTAACCATTCCAAATGATCGCGCATCTTTGCGATATGCATATCACTATCATAACAATTGCAATAACAATATTTTTTCAATATATTGTGCAGCTCTCATTCGGACAGCACTAACAATGGTGTTAGTGCTGTCCGAATGAATATATGATATAGTGCCCAATAGAGGGGATAGTGCGGACATTCAGACAGCCACAGTTAACATTCAACTGACGCATTTTCCTGACAGTTTAAATAGTCATTCATTGTCCCATCACAGTCTGGCTGCTGGGGACCAGCTGTGGAATCACCTGTACCCATGTCATATGTGCTGCCCATGTTCAACCAGGAAGTAAAGTTAGAAACATTACAAAAACTGTCAAACTGGCAGACAATGTTTTAGTGAAATGTGTTATCTAACCTGTCATATAGACTTTAACCAGTTTCCAACTGTTTTTTGTAAACAAATTAGATAAACTCTGCACAGTCGGGGCAACAATGAAGAAACCACTTTCAGTTGACATTTAACCGTATAAAGTTGATTTGAGCAAAACAAAAGTGCCGTGGAAACTAAAAAACTGATCTCTGTATGATGACTAATGAGAACATGGGTAAAATCTCAAAGGTCAGTTTAGCTCTTATATTACCTTGGTAAGATACTGGCAGGACCAGGGTCATCAGGGCCTGGGACGAACACAAAGCGACTCCTGCAGATTCAAACAGAATACAAGTCTGAGCTGTAATATGTTTAACAAAGCAGTATCCTGTACGTGTATGTGAGCACGTACCCACTGTGAATGCTGGGATGGGAACATATGGCATCAGCAAGAGCCTTTAGGGATTCTGGGAACAAAAAATAGATGATGGCATTGACGATTAATGAAATAAATGTAGGTACAGAAACAGAATGAGTGATACCTTTGAGTGATTTTATTTGTGTCTTTCCATAAGGGGCTGAAGAGAAGTTTCCACAAAAAATGAAACAAGTGGGAGGCATTGTGGCATATCCTGAAAATATAAACAGAATTATGTACAGGGAAAAATGAATTGTGAGTAAAGTCCATGGTTTGAATGCCATACAGTGTCATGCCATTCTGTGGAACACTTTGACCTTCACTGCTATTGTTGTGTTTGTGCCTCACCAGAGAACATGAGGTTGAGCTTCTCCATGACCTCCACACTGTCCAGCCACACGTCGGACACCAGCACAAACATGGCGTCCTCGTTCTCCTCCTCCAGCTGCTTTAACTTGGCAGAGGCCTTCACCGAAATGTTCGAAGGGCCACCGAAGAAGTTGATGTCGCCGTAATATGCCCTGAGCACAAAGAAATGACAGAATGTAGGATTTGAAAATGCAGCAAATAAGTCTTGCGAAGTTCATTTGAAAATGCATCTATGATTAATTTGCACTCTTCATATGGAGTTTGGATTTATCACATCACAAAAAAGTAGAAAGACAGTCCTGTGCATTTTCAGGGCTGTTTTGTGTGGATTAAAAAGTGCTGTACCTGACTTTTACTCTATAAAAACATAAAAACAAACAACAAAACTCCACAACTTTCAGAACTCGGAGCAGAATTTGCTGTCACGATAAAGCTACGTGGGGGAATAGGATGCACCTTAATGTTTAAGATTGCTGCCAAAAATGAGGATTAATGCTAACAACCTTGTGATAAACATTTTATCTTGAATCTAACGTTACGCTGGAAAATAATGGACCAAAAATATAGCAGGACACAGTTTCAGAGTGACATTTTATTTGTAGCAACAAAAAACCCTTAGTGCACTTTAGAAACTGGAGGTTGAAGTTCAAAATTGTCAGTTATTACTCATTTCTAAATGTAACAAACATATAAACAACAAGGCATTAGTCTGCACTGGCTACAAAAGACAGTATTAATTGACAAGGCTTTAAACGAACTCCACAACTGCAAGTCGGTCTCAAACCCATGACTCCATAAAGTCCAAACCTGCTCTCGCGAAGTTTAAAAAAGGTTAATCGTTGGACTCATGTTGAATGTTGAGGCTTTGTGAAAAGCGAGATAAGAAATAATTTATGGATCATCACGTTGTCAGGAGTTTGTCCAACTCATTTTTATTCCTTTATATTCATATTATTCTAGGAACAAATTATTATTATTAACAAGTTATTGGTCACCATAACACATTGGTTGTGGTTCGAACTGTGTTTGAACCATACCTTGAGATGTCACTCTGGAGAAGTGTTTTGAAGCCTTGAACTGTTTGTTTCAAAGGTTTTACTGTTTGCCCATTACTAGCTTTTACCATGTTATTGTTGTATTGTCAAAAAAAGGACTGTGGTTATCTTTAAAAAGGACACATATTATACATTGTACTGCTACTGGCCTTGAGCATGTTTTTGAGGACCTTTGCTTGTATTTCATTTTTAGGGCTTTAAAAAATGGAATACAAAAAGCACACATTACTTCATATCATTCCAGTGTTTCTACTGGCAGTAAACAAACCTAGAATGCAATGTAAGCGTGCGATTGTAATGATTTGATTTGTGATTTTAGGCAGAAAAACGAGTCCGATGATGCTTTATGGACTTAAAAACAGCACAGAAGATCTCGGAGCTCCACCGATCACATAATAAATCAGAAGATTCAGAACTGAGTGTTTTTCTGAGGCTCAGAGAGAGGACTTACAGGATTCATCAAGTGTGAATGAAGCCAATACAAAAAATATGTGTCCTTTAAGGCAATATTGGGTCTGCGTGTAAATGGTGGGACCTATTGGAGATTGGCTTTTTGATTTTGTCTCATCATTTGCTCATCACTTCTACTGGGACAGCTACTTCTGTTTGTTGCATTTGTTCTGAGATGCGCGTGTGTCTGAGCAGCCCTAACCTGGTGGCAGATGAAGGTTCTGTTGGAGGAAAGCCCACACCATTGATGTGGAACACTCCATCTTCATACCAGCCTTCAGGGCAAATGCAAACAAAGGCAGATTCAGAACTGGAACATTTAGGTTGATTTTACACATCAGACTCATCTTCCCTCGTTCATCTTACCTTCAGCCAGAACAAAACAGGACTCTGTGTACAGGCCATTGTGAAACTGGTGAGGAGGAGTCAAGGACCAGCACAGCTTTACACAATGTTTGGGTACACCAGTTTTAACTTTTTCTCCTTTAATTTTACTTGAATATTTTGCCAAACAGTTCTAGGTAAAACAGAGAGGATATTGCTTTGGACATGTCCAGCTGCACCGTTCCACTGGGATCCTCCAGGTAGAATTTACCCTTTCAAATAAACATACGTTAAACAAAACAATAGATATAGTATACATACAGTACATGTACAGAAAACTAAGTACCTCCTTAAGTTGTGTGATCATGCCCAGGACTATGACCTCTCCCAGCTTAGCCGTGCTGCCCAGAAGAGCTTCAATGGTTTTTAACTTGAATGGAAAGAGAAGGGACTTTAAACGGTGTGACAATGTATGCAACATGAAATCTCAATGATGTCATTTGCGATATTTAAAATATCAAATCATAATGATGAATTCTGTCAACAGGATTAATGCATAAAGAAATGAGATTCAAATGTACAGTGCATATCAAAAGTTTTAATATGCTCTTTAATACATTCAGTTTCTGAAATAAGTGACATCCTGAGTGTGTCACATGTCACTGTGCTCACAGCTGACTGCTCCATGTTGTTTTTTCAAACTCTAAACCAGATCTGACCAGAGCAAGTTTGAAGCCAGATCTGACCCTGGTCCAGAGCAGGAGTTGTGTGGAACCTGTTACTTACTAAACCAAACTTAAATTCAGTGACAGAAAACTCTTTTGGCTCAAACTAAACCTGAGCAAAGCCCAAATTCAAACTAAACCAGCTTCAAGCAACAGGCCTTTGATGCAAACAGTGCTCATTTTCTGTTCTCGTTTGGACAGAGCAGACACATCATTTACATAACAGTGCCATACCTGAAACTTATTCTGTCCCTCGTCCACAACAGCTCCGATGGCAGGAGGAGTGAAGAGCTCGTGTCTGTGTGTGCGCTGGACACATCCAGAGGAAATCAGCTCAGGACCATCACAAACACTAATGCACTCTACACGTTTCACTTCACTAATAAAAACATACTTGCTGTAGGATTGTGTAGCGCTCTCTGAAGAGTTCAGCTTTGTCCCGGGCCAGTCCACACAGGCTGGGCGACGGGTGGCTCGTCATCTTCACACTGAAGCATTGCATGCAACACAAAATCAAGTGCAACATTATAGATAGTATATATAGTATAGTATATTAGGATAGTATATTATAGATAGAAGTTTTTGGGGATATTGTGAATAATATCTTACATTAAACAAAACCAAAAAACAATATACATACATTGGCAACTTTAAATCAAGAACATAATTCTTCAAATAAACAATTCTGAAAAGGAGTGGGAATTAGCAAACCCCAGCGCCCTTGTACAGAAGTATAGCCATAATGGTGCTTCTGACATGCTTTATTCAATGTACTGGTAAATCCCTTTGGTCTATCAAGCTTCAGAATACAAAAAGATTTACTGCTTTATTGTTTACGTACACTAGTACACTAATTTACATAATAAATTACTTTATCCCTAAACTATAATCATTTGTTCGTACTATTGTTTAAAATGTTTCATATTTGAACATTGTGTGATATGTTTAGGTAGTTGCTCATCATTTGCCTCAAACAAATAATAGAATGTAATGTTCGATGCTAAATAACAGTAGTCTATTATTATTATTCTTTTTTTGTTAGAAACCATTCTTAACTATTTCATGACAACCCTGCAAAAAAAACTGTTCAATGTTGCAAACACTTGCAGAAGGAGATATAATATGCAAAATGAACTTTTAAGAATGTTTAACCATATTAAGATTGTTTCCCTTCTCATTCTCCCAGTTGGAGTGATTCATGAATGTTTGAGGAAACTTTCTTCTGCAATCAAGACGCCATTGTTTTAACCCAGAAGTCAGCAGACTTGTTTTTTTATGACTTAGTTTTACATCAATTATATTGTAATTTATATTGTCCAAATATAAAATACTGATCCACTTGTGTCACAATGTCTTTTTAGTAGACTTTTGGAGAAAGATACAAATTATTTTAGTTTTCTGGACATATTTTATGATGTAACAAAAAGCATCTTATGCTCTTTATTCTTTAGTTTAATACCCATTTAGCTTTTCAGTTTAGAAAAAGTTAAAAAATCCTTACGGTATAAACTTCTTTCGCTCGACGCTGTAAATATATCTTGGTACATCATATGCTCCAATGATGTTAAAAACATTGTCTCTGTTGAAAAAAAAAAAGTTAAATGTCTTTATTACTATTATGTAGTGATTGGTTGTACACATAAATGAAGAGCCCTTACATGGCTTCATTACACGACTGAGTACAATCCTGAACAGCACTTTCCAGCACAGACAGCTCGATCATACTCGACGACACTGAAATCAAACACAGCATATGCAATATAAATACCACATCATAGTTGACTGAAAAAGGCAAATGGCTCAAAATGGGGTTGTAGTATTGAATACAACTTTGCTGGACTTTGCCTCAAGCCCGCTCCACAATGTGCTGGTCAGCCGTAAGAGCTCGTTCAGCAACAAACTATTACTGCTGCTGCTCAGAGACACAGGAAATCATTCTGCTGTCACCACCAAACTGTGACACAGTGCTGTAAATCCTCTTTGTTACGTCATTGTTGAATATTTAGTTCACTGTAAAACTGTTGTGAGGGTATTATATTTTTATATGTTGATTTAAAATGTACATTTATTCTGTCTATAGTGGGGGTTTATTATTAATGTGCTACTGATATTTAATATTAGTTTGATTTTTTTGAAAACAATTTATTTTGCCAGTTGGCTAAATGTCTGTTAAAAAACATTTTGATTTAATAATGTCGCTGTTATAAAAAGTCTTTTCGTGTCTGCGTGGCCCAAAGGACGAGTATGATCCAAATCCAAATATGAGCGCTGTAATTTTTTTATAGTTATCTAGCCACCATAAGTCGAGTAATAGTTAGAGCCTTACTCCACAGTCAAGCATATATATTTATTTATTCAATGTTTTACCAGGTTGGTCAGCTGAGAACAAATTCTCATTTACAATTGCGACCCGGCAAAGATGTCAGTCCTTTGTCATTAAAAGTATGGGCCAGAGTTCAGACTTTGAAGGAAGAAATGTCGTGTTAAATGGGAATTATCGGCCAGTCCTAGCGCTTACAGTGTGAACAAGACCATTCGTGCCTCTTTTCCTTTGAAGCTACAAGAATATCACCTCTGTCTCTAATCATATGCCACTGAATAGTTTGTGTTTAATAGTTGTAGACTGTACTTACGTGGCTGCTTTTCCACTGCGTCCAGGACCCTTTCAATGACATCGTCCAGTTCTGAAGCGCTCACAGACTCCAGCACCTCCACCAGGTAACGACTGGCCTCACTGCGCAGAGCAATAGAGCCAAGTCAAACAAGAACCATTGAAATGCCTCATAGTAGCTCAAAGTAGCTCAAAGTAGCTCAAAGTAGCTCAAAGTAGCTCAAAGTAGCTCAAAGTAGGGCTAGACGGATGTCAGTTTGGTTCATTGTGATTATTCAAGTTGCGATAGAATTATACAAACTAAAAAATAATAACTGTAACCATTTTGAAAGTAATGTCAGTTCAAATCAATAGACCCCTTAAAATTGCTGTTGTTAAAAATGTTAAAAATTCTAATAAAGTACACTGTAATATATTTTCAGTTATTAGAACTAACTGACATCAGATCAAAGTGCAAATGGATTTTAAGTTTTATGGGGAAAAAAGCAACAATAAAGGGTAACACTTTATAAGAACCACACTTATTCCTGCCTTAGTAAAGCATGAACAAAGACTTAATTCATAGTGAACAAATAGTTTATTAAGAATGATTCATTCATATTATATATTAAGAAATACTTTAATTTCCAACCCTAACCTTAATTAAGTATTTACTGAGCCTAAATCATGCTCGATAAACTACATTTTCATTATGAACATGTAGTTCATGCATTAAAGTGTAGTTATTACATTTGTTATTACAAATTATGAAATTTACGAGGTAGAACTGTTAGTTTGCTTTTCTATTACAAAGGATGGAATAAATACTATTTTCAAGCCTCATATTTGTATTTAAGCTTCACAAAAAGTTAAATTTGCAACAATTTTGAATTTTCAGGGTAGAATTGTCAGTTAGTTTGCTTTATTATTACAGACCGTGGAAAGAACATACTATTACTTAAGCTTAGTTTATTTGTGTTTGACCTTCAATCAAAGTAACAACATTTCTGACAGAATTTGTCCTAAAAATCTGAATTTTGTCTCTATCATTTCCTATAAAATAACACAAATGTAGTAACTAAATGTGTACAAACTAGGCTCTGATATCACACATGTATCGGAGAGGTTTTACTTTGAGAAAACCACCCGGATTTTTCATATTTTGTGAAATTCTGAGGATAATCCCAGTTTCTCCTATGAAATGAATGAATGAAATGTTGCACTCCATTTATGTCTCCATTCAAGAATTAACAATCTATTTGTTTACACACTCTTAACGGATTCTAAATTAATCCAGAAATAAAGAACATTAGCACTACGCCTTAATGGCATTCAAAACTTTATTAATCATGGCGATCGTCTGTGTCTTCACTTTTAACTTAAGACAAAATGCAGACGGACAGATAGAAACAGTCAACTGACACAACAGCTACTAAAACTGCACAAATGAAACTTTACAGCGCTCTTTTTGGGCTCGTAAGACATTATCACACGAGGACAAAGATAGTGCGTTTAAATACGTACGGTCGGAGTATGAGACCACGCATCTTGAACCCTGCGGACACTTTATTCTTGATTTTCCGAGCCACCTCCATGTTCACTGTTGTTTCTGTGCAGCAACAGCAGCAGCTCGAGCTTTCGCGCTAAATGACACATCTTCTTCCGCATCGCGTTCGTCACTTCCGCTACTTGTAAAAACGAGTAAAAACGATTTATTATTATTATTTTAGAAGAAAATGGTACAAAACATTTGTTATCTGTTATTATTAAGTTGTCTGCGTATATATTGTTTTTTTAATCTAAAATATTTTTGACAAAACACGCTTGAATTCACAAAAATGCAAAATAAAAGTAATTTCGTCTTTTCACCTAAAGTAAGAGCAAAAAAGATAAAAAATAAATACAAAAATCAGATATTAAAGGCAGTTACGAAAAGAAAAGCCTTGTCTTGTGCTGTCAGTAGAGCTAGCTAAAAACTTTTCATCGATTTTAATTTATTTTGAAAAGAAGCAAAGCGGAAATAGCTCGTGTTGACGTTCCATTTGTTTACAACACGGGTACAAGCCTTTTCTGGCAATTTTGGCTTATTACACGGTTATGACACTGAATTTGAACATGAAACATTGACGCACGCTTCCATCCTAAACGTAAGTATGCTTTTGTTTTAGCAAGTTACCGTTTACTTACGAAATATGCTACGATGGCTGTGACAAAGACAAAAATGGGTCGAAAATATATCTGCCTACTTTGCAATAAACAAGCACAGAGGGGGCGTGGCCAGTGCTGTCAGCGTCAGTGTGCAGTTTGTTTGTGATCGAAGCTGAAAACGTGAGACTTTTTCAGACAATTAAGTAAAAAATTCGTACACTTTATAGATTTTATGTGTGTTTTTGTAGCAGCTCGCCATGGACCGTGCGTTGGAGAGGCAGTGCTTGGAGCTGGTGGCCCGGGAGAGGAGTGGACACACCGCTGTTCTGCACAACAACCTGCTCTACGTGTGGGGAGGATATATGGTATGGAAGGAGGGCTGGACAATGTTGACAAAAATGCAAATTATTTTCTTCTTTTTAAAAAAAAATTCTTCATTTTCTTCTTGTTCTTTTGTGTATCCCGATCATGGTTTGAAAATCAAGTTCCCCAGCAAGAGACTAAATTCACGGTTCAGTTTACCACTATTTTATTAACACCTTACTTTGTGAATATTTACCAGCAATACAGATTTTTTGTGGCAACTAGTATGGATCCAAATGAAATGTCATCAAAATGTTCAAAATTTCAGAATTTAGTCAATGCAAAAGGGAAGTAGAACGTCATGCACAGAGTCAATTATGCATGAGATCTGAGGGCCCCATCAAATCATTGTTCACACATTAGCCACTAATAAATTAACTAATAAAACAAGTGATTATAATTTGCAGTTAGTGTATTTACTCATTGTAATAATACGATTTGAGATGTTTGTTTTGTTTGGTTTGGTTTGGTCTGGTAGTTATTACAAATAAACTAACTGTATCACAAATATAAGATGGTAGCTATACTGGATGTCTGTAAATTATCCAAATAATCTAATAATCTAAAAGTTATTGTTAGGTGTATACAAAATTATGAATAAAGTACCCACCGAGAAGGGAATTACCTGGGGCCCAGAATTTGGTGTTACGGCCCTGCTCAGGATCGCGTAAAAACCTGTTTCTCCTCCAAACAGCTCCTCAGGACAGAGGTGTGATGCTCAATGCGCTGTGTGAACTTCTGAAATAACAAGTCTGTCTGTCCACAGTCAGTTGGAGATGATGAAGTCTTCCTGCCCAACGATGAGCTCTGGGAGTATGACTTAGAACGAGGCGTATGGTGAGCGTTTTCATCAAAACTACATCAGTTACATGACAAATTAGATTATCTTTCTTCTCTTAACTGTATTCACCTTTCAGTCCACAGAGACCGTTAAAACTACTACTAGGCAGAGGTGGGTAGAGTAGCCAAGTTGCTTTGAAATAATATTACTCAAGTAGAAGTACAAAGTAGTGGTCCAGGAAACAAAATTAAAAAGTATTTGAGGAAACTACTTCTCGACTAACTGTCTGGGCGTAACATATGATTTATAATTTGTAATTGGAAGGACAAAATATTGAATAATGCACACAGTCTGGTATTTTTAAAGGATAAACACTTAAATAGCCAAACTAAATCATATTTGAATGAGCGGTAGAAGAAACACAGATGTTCAAATAATTTCATATTGTCAACATAAAGCTTTTGTCATTTAACGGACTGACTTTTAATCAAGTAGGAGACTGTTACATTATACAACAGGCTATTCAACTACATTTTCCCAAGGGCTAGATTTTTTGGAGGGTCGTGGCCTCTGGCTCAGATATGTGCACAACATGTCACTACTTTTAACCAATTTGGGGACACACAAAATCTCCCTGTTTCAATAATTATAAAATAACTACTGCTATATTAGATTTCTGGAAAACAGGCTTTAAGAAAATTGCCACCCCAGTAGTAAATCAGAAGTAGGACATAACTAAATACTAACAAAATCTGATTAAACAGCGACTAAACTATACAAAGTCAGGTTTAAATTAATACTAACTCAGAATCAAGTCAGTAAAAAAGAAAAAATATTTAGTTTTAATATTTGGACGATAAGCCGTGGCCCTGATCTGGCCCCCGGGCCTTAAATTGAATAGCTCTGATGTACAATATATTACTCAAGTAAGAGACTGTTACACTGTACAGTATATGCTTCAAGTGGGATGAAAAGCATGCCACAGAAAAGTTACTTAAGCAAATGTAACTGAGTACTACCCACCTCTGCTACCAAGTTTGTTCTTCTAGTTTGTATGTTTTAATATATACTTGAATTTAACTTTGTAGACGCCTGATTATACAGTCTTCTGTCACTTGGATGAAGGATCTTAGACGTCACTGGCTGTTCTCTGTTGTTCAGAGGCCAAAGACACAGGACCATGTTGCTCAGTATAGAACCAGCCACTTATGTGTCTAGTTCAACCAGATTCTCCAAACAAATACCTATAGGTGAACAGACTGCAGCAAAAAACTACATAGTAAGAATATATTAGTGTCATTTAAAGTCTTCATAGGATACAGTCATGAGGAAAGAGCGTATATTTGACAGTTGACCTTGTGTTTAGGAAAGTGCTCCACACAGCAGGGGAAGTTCCGCCCTCCATGTCTGGGACGTGTGGCTGCTGCCTTAGTGGAGTCATGTTCATCTTTGGGGGCTGTGATGACAATGGACAGACTAATGAGGTCAGCTCACTCGCTCTTGTATCGTTAGCCTCATAGCATCATGCCTAAGTCGTTTTTCAAGATCCTCAGGAAATTTCCTTGGATGGTTGAATTTCTTTTGTCTCTATTATTGTTGTGATGACTTGTATCAGAGGTGCCAACAAGTCTATATAGTTCAAAACTTACAATCATGTTGTATAACAGAAAAAAAAATGTTATGTTATTGGCCAGGACTAAAACATGTGCAATATAGGCTCCTCCCCTCTGGGGCCAGGCCTCCCCTGAAAAGAAGATTCTAAATCTCAGTAGAACTTTCCTGGTTAAATAAAATAAAATAAATAATTAAAAAACCTTAGGGGGTTTTACACTTGAGTTCTTGTTTCTTATTGGAGACCAAACTTCTTGTACAGCCCAATTGGTAAAATAAATTCTTCACAAAATGATTTATTTGTTATGTTTCTACATATGAACAATTCATTTTAAGATTGTTTTTGTCTGACAACAAAGTTTACATCATTTTAAATCAATGAGAGCACAAACTATTCATGTCAGTTTTATAAATATTGGGAGGCAATACCTCGTGATTTTGTTCTTGGTTGACACAATGATTGTAAAGAAAACATGTATTTCGTTGTGAGCAGGAGATAACATCACCTCCTTGTCTCTAAGCAAAGCAATAACATCTCCATGGAGACAAGTGATGGCTGCTGATTATAAAACACTCACAACAAACAACAGGACATGGTTAATTTACCGTGAAAGTCATAATTCATGACATCCCCGTCATTTGCATTGGTTCCCTAAACATTAACATAGAAATAGAAAGGTCATAATTCAAATAAGAGACTGGATCTATGTGAAGCCCAGAAGGTTGAAGTAAAGCTGATATTTGACACAGTTTTTACCAAGCTGCAAAAATCTTTCTGATTGGCCGAGAATGAAGCCAATGACACCTGAAGATGCAGCAGGGTCTGGAGAGTAGAACAAGACAAAATGACTTAGGCATTCTGCTCCGAGGCCTTCAATATGTGGTTATATGCATGTATACAATACATAACTTTATATTTGTGCTACACACAACATAGTGTGCAAAAAAGAGTATTATAGAGTATTATACATGTATTGTGTCCTTGTAGCTCTACAGCTTGGACCTGACTGATGGGACCTTCACCTGGAAGAAGATTGTCCATGCGTCTGGTGCTCCTCCTTCTCCCAGAGACAAGCTCTCCTGCTGGGTCTATGATGGAAAGTGAGCACCAGACATTCAGATTTAACTTATTATCATCTCATATAACATCATTACAAGAAGGTAGTAAAATACTATGTCACAGAATCGTTTACTTCGGAGGATATGGGCACAAAGTCCTCAGTGACTTGAACAACCCCAGCAGGAACTTTATTGTGGATGAAACCTCCTGGGTATGTGCTTGTCCTCTTCTTATTATTCGTAATACATAATCCTCATAATGGCCATAATCTCTTGTGTTTTTAGGCTGGAGAGCTGTTCTGGGGCTGGAACAATGAAGTGCATATATTTGACCCCAAACTGTTGAGCTGGAGTCAACCACAAACCTTTGTGAGTTAATCATTGATTCAGAAAATCATCATATCTCTTACCACAATAATAATAATAATTCAATAATAATAATAATTAGGGCTGTCAAAATTAACTCGTTAACTCATGCGATTAATCATAGAAAATTGACGAATAAATCACAAATTGACGTGGATTAATCACATGGGTTGAAGATCAAATAAATTATATTTATTTTTAGTACCAGTGTCATTGTCATTAAATGAGGCTTTCACAGACTATGACTGTCTTTCTTTGGTTTGTGCATGAAGCCACGAAGAGCTGGCACAACAGCCTCATTGTTCTATTAATATTATGAGCCTCTCTGAGAGCTCTGCTCCTGTCAGCTCCCTGTGTCTCTGCTCCTGTCAGCTCCCATGTCTCTGCTCCTGTCAGCTCCCTGTGTCTCTGCTCCTGTCAGCTCCCATGTCTCTGCTCCTGTCAGCTCCCTGTGTCTCTGCTCCTGTCAGCTCCCATGTCTCTGCTCCTGTCAGCTCCCTGTGTCTCTGCTCCTGTCAGCTCCCATGTCTCTGCTCCTGTCAGCTCCCTGTGTCTCTGCTCCTGTCAGCTCCCGTGTCTCTGCTCCTGTCAGCTCCCCGTGTCTCTGCTCCTGTCAGCTCCCTGTGTCTCTGCTCCTGTCAGCTCCTGTGTCTCTGCTCCTGTCAGCTCCCTGTGTCTCTGCTCCTGTCAGCTCCTGTGGCTCTGCTCCTGTCAGCTCCTGTGTCTCTTCTCCTGTCAGCTCCCCGTGTCTCTGCTCCTGTCAGCTCCCCGTGTCTCTGCTCCTGTCAGCTCCCTGTGTCTCTGCTCCTGTCCGCTCCCCGTGTCTCTGCTCCTGTCAGCTCCCCGTGTCTCTGCTCCTGTCAGCTCCCTGTGTCTCTGCTCCTGTCAGCTCCCCGTGTCTCTGCTCCTGTCAGCTCCTGTGTCTCTGCTCCTGTCAGCTCCCTGTGTCTCTGCTCCTGTCAGCTCCTGTGTCTCTGCTCCTGTCAGCTCCCTGTGTCTCTTCTCCTGTCAGCTCCCTGTGTCTCTGCTCCTGTCAGCTCCCTGTGTCTCTGCTCCTGTCAGTGTCTCTGCTCCTGTCAGCTCCTGTGTCTCTGCTCCTGTCGGCTCCTGTGTCTCTGCTCCTGTCAGCTCCCTGTGTCTCTTCTCCTGTCAGCTCCCTGTGTCTCTGCTCCTGTCAGCTCCTGTGTCTCTGCTCCTGTCAGCTCCTGTGTCTCTACTCCTGTCAGCTCCCTGTGTCTCTGCTCCTGTCAGCTCCCTGTGTCTCTGCTCCTGTCAGCTCCTGTGTCTCTTCTCCTGTCAGCTCCTGTGTCTCTGCTCCTGTCAGCTCCCTGTGTCTCTGCTCCTGTCAGCTCCTGTGTCTCTGCTCCTGTCAGCTCCCTGTGTCTCTGCTCCTGTCAGCTCCATGTGTCTCTGCTCCTGTCAGCTCCCCATGTCTCTGCTCCTGTCAGCTCCCTGTGTCTCTGCTCCTGTCAGCTCCTGTGTCTCTACTCCTGTCAGTTCCCTGTGTCTCTGCTCCTGTCAGCTCCCTGTGTCTCTGCTCCTGTCAGCTCCCATGTCTCTGCTCCTGTCAGCTCCCCATGTCTCTGCTCCTGTCAGCTCCTGTGTCTCTACTCCTGTCAGCTCCCTGAGTCTCTTCTCCTGTCAGCTCCCATGTCTCTGCTCCTGTCAGCTCCTGTGTCTCTACTCCTGTCAGCTCCTGTGTCTCTGCTCCTGTCAGCTCCTGTGTCTCTTCTCCTGTCAGCTCCTGTGTCTCTGCTCCTGTCAGCTCCGTCTCTCTTCTCCTGTCAGCTCCCATCTCTCTTCTCCTGTCAGCTCCCTGAGTCTCTTCTCCTGTCAGCTCCCATCTCTCTTCTCCTGTCAGCTCCCTGAGTCTCTTCTCCTGTCAGCTCCCATCTCTCTTCTCCTGTCAGCTCCCTGAGTCTCTTCTCCTGTCAGCTCCCATGTCTCTGCTCCTGTCAGCTCCTGTGTCTCTTCTCCTGTCAGCTCCCTGAGTCTCTTCTCCTGTCAGCTCCCATGTCTCTGCTCCTGTCAGCTCCCCATGTCTCTGCTCCTGTCAGCTCCTGTGTCTCTTCTCCTGTCAGCTCCCTGAGTCTTTTCTCCTGTCAGCTCCCATGTCTCTGCTCCTGTCAGCTCCTGTGTCTCTTCTCCTGTCAGCTCCCTGTGTCTCTTCTCCTGTCAGGTCCCTGTGTCTCTTCTCCTGTCAGCTCCCTGTGTCTCTGCTCCTGTCAGCTCCTGTGTCTCTTCTCCTGTCAGCTCCCTGTGTCTCTTCTCCTGTCAGCTCCCTGTGTCTCTGCTCCTGTCAGCTCCCTGTGTCTCTGCTCCTGTCAGCTCCTGTGTCTCTACTCCTGTCAGTTCCCTGTGTCTCTGCTCCTGTCAGCTCCCTGTGTCTCTGCTCCTGTCAGCTCCCATGTCTCTGCTCCTGTCAGCTCCCCATGTCTCTGCTCCTGTCAGCTCCTGTGTCTCTTCTCCTGTCAGCTCCCTGAGTCTTTTCTCCTGTCAGCTCCCTGTGTCTCTGCTCCTGTCAGCTCTCATGTCTCTGCTCCTGTCAGCTCCCCATGTCTCTGCTCCTGTCAGTTCCCTGTGTCTCTTCTCCTGTCAGCTCCACATGTCTCTGCTCCTGTCAGCTCCTGTGTCTTTGGTCCTGTCAGCTTAGCAGACAGGACACTTGTCTGCTGTGGGGCAGCACAGGATTGGTGCTTCATTGCTGTGACTTACAGCCAGGCATCACTGTGTGGGTCACTTTTACCACCGCGGGTCTGCTTCATACATAGACTGCTATCCTCACGGTGCTGACTTTACTTTTGCGCGTATATTCCACATTAAACGCAAATGTTATCAAAGCGTAAAGGAAGCAAATACACACGCAGCATATTCTTCTGATATGCTTTACATCACCAAATGCACGGTCAGTTATCATGACACATATAAAAGTTAGACTTGGAAAGGACGTGGAGAGGAACAGAACAGAAGCGTGCTTGGAGGGACAGAGTGGTGGAGAGGGAAGGAGCGCATAAAAAGGCCAAAGACTCGTTTTAAATCCGAGGCTGCTTCGATCCACCACTGCTCACTATTTAGAGATTAACCCCGTGTTGGCAATATTTGTTTTTCTGTTGCTTAAAATGTGTCTGTCACGTGTAATGTGCGCACATTTCACTGTTCATCCCGCGCCGTCCCTGGTGTTTTAGAATTGTTCAGTTTGAAAAAGTTAGAAGAGAATCAGGATTTCCTGAAGACAAAGGGTAAGAGACGTTGGTGGAAGTGATGCAGAGGTAGAGCTGGGTGTCATCCGTGTTGCAGTGAAAAGTGAATGTCGTGCTTATGGAACATGAAACCAAGAGGGAGAATGTAGATGATGAGTAGGGGCCTCAGGGCTTTGTCCAGCAGAGACAGAAAAGAGGCCAGTTATGCAAAATAAACAGCTTCACTGGACTCTGTTTATGTCAGAACCAGTGCTTCATTTTAAGGAACATGTTGGGATTTGAGTAACTAATGAGTGATGGATTTGACTTCATCAACATTAGTTATGTTGATGAAGTCAACATCATTGATTTCATAACATAATTCTTCTTTTACCTGATGTTTCTGCTCGATGATTAGGGAACATGCCGACCCAAACCCTGTTTTTGTTCCACTACCTTGGACTACCTACATTTGCACGATGTGATGGAAACCTGTTTGTGCTCCACAGGGCCGAGCTCCTGCCCCACGAGCGGCACATGCCAGCGCCTCCATTGGCTCCAAAGGCTACATTTGTGGAGGCAGAGTGATGGTATGAATCTGTGTGTAAAGCAGTTTGACATGCTTATCATAGTTAAGTCTGATATTTGTGTTTTTTAAATATAGGAAACAAGGACGAGTGACATCCACTGTCTGGACCTGGAGTCCTGGACGTGGACTGAGCTGTGAGTGCACTCATCAGACCACGTATCCTCAGGACACTGCAGCTCCTCCAACACTGTATAAGCTACAGGTCTAAAGTCAGTGTAAAAGAGACACGCTGGAACAGTGTGCTGTTGTGTCCTTGGGCTAGACACTTACCATACTGTCCTTTGGATCAATGTTGAGTCACTGTTAAGCTACTGAACAGGACAGATGTATTCACAGCTTTGTTGTCATATACACACAAAATGGTGAAAGGTTCCTCTAAAGCCTGTCTCCTGTCCCCCAGAGCCCCCTCCTCGGCGGCTCCTGTGGGCCGCTCCTGGCACTCGCTCAGCCCTGTGTCAGACGGCGCCTTGTTTCTGTTTGGAGGACTCAGCATGGACTGTAACCCCATGAGTAAGACCTGTGCTCTCTTTTCAGCGCGGTTTAACTTGGACAGTGTGTGTTCTTGTACTCTTTCTGGGCGATACAGTGATCGCAGTGATCGGATTCTTGTGACTATCTGCTAGTCAGTCTTTCTCTGTTTAATGCAGCTCTAGGCTCAAACATAGACACTTTTGCCCACCCACTCTTCTGCTGGACAGTGTCTGTAAGTGTGAGAGTGAAGCACAAGTGGATTTAACCAGTCACAAAATCTCTCACATCATGAGAAGAAATAGAAACAGATGGCTTTTGTTACGTCTTAAGCAAGACAAAATAAAGATACTAAAGGCTGGCACACAAAGGATTTCAGAGTCTTAAACGATTTGTAAACATGAGACAAAAAGTGTAGACCACAGACATGAGGAGAATAGTTTAAGATTTTAAATCCTTACAGAGCCAAACGTGAGCAATCAAAGCTAGTGCACCTAGCAGCAGCTGTTTCCTGTCCAGAGTAAAGTGACTCGCTTTGATACTCTAAAGTATTCAGAACGATCACAGCATCGCACTTCTAGTTTAGTTGCAAGTCACACCTGTGTTATAAATTTACAAAATGTTTAGCACAAAAAGCTGTAAAACGCAGGAAGTAGTGTTGTGTTTACTGACGCCTTTCTGCAGCTGCAGAGATCCTTAAAGCACACCTTTGAGTAAACAGTGACATGTGAGCATCTAATTTGATCTTTTCTCACAGATTATTTTTAAAACTAGATCAATGGCAATGATTTAAGTGTCACGAATTTGTGGATAAAAGGATGAGAACACTACAGTTTTAAACTTTATATCTTTTGGAGAGGTGTGTAATAAAGTAATTATTGTCCTTTTAGCTATTTCCTCAAACCCATCCTGTGCCACTGTCCGTCACTCTTTGTGCCCCTGACACTCTGCTTTTGGTTGTTGTAGTAGTGGTGATGTTTATTACGATATCACAGATATTGCACTGACACCACACCACAAGGAGCACATCGGCTTCAAAATCACTTATGAGGATTCAAAGTCTTCCAAAATGAAGGAGTGAATGTAGAATTTAAGGATTCAATGTAAGGGATCTGTAATATGACTAAATATGTTGCATTCCTTGGTCTTTCCTGCAGGTGACGGCTGGCTGTTTGACACTGAAAGCAGAAAGTGGACAGAAGTGGAACATCCATACAAGAGCAAACCCAGGTGAACATGTTTGATGCTCAGTGTTGACAGGTGACAGTGATTATTAACCTCCATGATGGCTCCTCTCAGGCTGTGGCACACAGCGTGTCCAGGCAGGGACTCAGATGTCATCGTGTTTGGAGGCAGCTGTGACTACATTCTGCTGGTGGACACTGTAAGTCTACTCTCATACTACTCTCATACTACTGTCATACTACTTTAAAGGACACATATAATGCAAAGGTGATTGTTTTTTTGCTTTTAACCAAGTTATTGCATTGTTCCCTCATCAAAAACAAAGCTGCAGTTGTATTAAGCTTCATTCAGGCAATGGAAACGATATTCTATCTGTGAAGTTGCAGTTTTGTAAAGAGAGATGTATTGAATGGACAGGCATTGGGGATATGGGGAATGCAGGAAAAAACTGTAATAGTTAAATTGCTATTAGAATAGCAATAGCAATAGAGTAGGGTAGGGTAGGTGAAAAGTCCTGACAACTCCTCATATGTAGGACAAAGCAGGATTACTCAAACATGCAGGAATCAATCAAAATACAACTAATGATAGGGAACACCATTATAACATGGTTATGAGCCCATAATAGTCTATTTTACATGATAAGTTCCCTTTAACGAAGCAGCTTTACTTACAGTATGTGTTGTCTTTTAGGGTCACTGCAATGATGCCTTAGTTTTCCAAATGCAGCCTTACCCTCTCTCCAGGTAAGACCATTAGATAAGCCACGTTTGCACTGGTTCACATTGGAGTGGTGGACGGTCCAAAAGTGTCTCTTTAAGTGAACCGTACTGGTCTATTCAGGCGAGGGCAGAGGTCTAGCTTCCAAAGTGGTCTGGCTATCATTTTACTCCCAGAACACTTTGGAGTGAGATGACTGGACAAGAGCAAACACAGACCCACTAAACACTGACTTGATCTTGTGATACTGATTGAACTTATATGTTGAATTGACAGACTTAGCAAAACAAAGCTAGCGCATGTTAGCATCAGCTGTTTCCTGTTCATCGATACTTGTGTCAAGACCCAAAATATGATATTTCCGGGGTTTATCCTAAGCCAATTAATTACATAGAGAGGTTAAAACGTGGTATAGAGGCTTTGCAGAGAAGGGAAATAAATACAGAAAAAGAAAGTAGTTCCTCGTGTACTCACAGGTCACAGACTTGCAAGGTGGAATTACTTGCAAGTCTCTGCAACATTTATTCATTCATTCATTTTCTATCGCTTATTCATGTTCCCAGGGTAGTGGGTGACTGGAGCCTATCCCAGTAACTTTGGGCCTTAGGCGGGGTACACCCAGGACAGTGGCCAACTCGTCGCAGGGCGCAGTTTTTGTGATTTTCATATTAAGAAAATATTACTTACGTTTGGATGGCGTCAGTTGCTTATGTAGTAGAGCTCTGGACCTAGAGCACTTTAAAGTGAACTGATCTTGGGACAAGGGCAAATTGAAAAGTGGCGTTCCTTTCTGGGCTGCTTTGTGTTTATGGAGTGTCTTCCTTGTGGTCCCTGCAGGATTTGTGAGGACTACATCGCTAAGACAGTGCAGGGCTGTGACTCCCTGCGGACCCAGGTGCCTCTGCTCCCAGACAAACTGCAGAGCGCGGTGCACACCCGGATGTGCTTCTACAGGCCGTCCAAGAAACACCACTGACTGCAGAGGTCTTACAAGTCAAGATATTTAAAGGGGACATTCTGATTTTCACTGTCTGGGCGTCTCCTGCTCTCAGGCTAATTAGTAGAACCATTATTATATAATGTTTGTGTCGTGTGGCTAATTCATTTATATTAGATTAGGTCTATTGTCTAAAGGTGTACTCCGTAGCTTCCGGTGGAGGATTTGCCTCCAGCTTGTCTCCATGGAGATGTTATTACTTTGCTACTTTGTTATACTTTATAGCAATAAACTTTGCTGTCTCCATGGACACAAGCTGGTGGCACCACCAGGCCATGTTACAGGTCAGGGGCCTCTTTTGTAAAATTGTACATGAAATTCTGATTAAAAGAATACACAGCCAAACACAAATGTGTTCAAATTTGCTCAGTTAAAGACCCAGTATGTAGCTTTTTAACCAAAAAAATAGACTTAAACTAAGCATGTTTTTTTCTTTTTTTTCCATTTTGGATGTTTTACTTTGCACTGAACATCTTAGAAACACCTGTGTCCTTACAGCTTATCTATCTGCATGGAGAATGTTCTAAAGTATAGTTTCTGTTTCCATAGAAACATGCAAATGACTTTACACCTCCAGAAAGTTACATACTGTTACTTTAAGTGAGAATCTCTTCTCTCTCAGTGCAGCTCACCTTCCTCTTCTTCTCTGACAGCCCCCAAAGGGTGGGTTTACAGTTTCAGGTCCGGGCTGCACATTTCCACGTACAGTGTACGTACGTACACCTTTTAATAGATCACAGACCAAAAGTGGAAACATTATTTTTTGTGCACAAACTTTATTAATGAGACCCTGATCCGCTCACAGGCACAGGAGCTATAGAAACGGTGAATTAAATGTTAGAAAGACAATAATGCCATACTGTGGAACATTCCAGTCAAAGCAACAACATCTCCATGGAGACAAGCAGGTGGCAGACCCTCCACCAGGACAGGTCATAATGCACCTTTAAGAGACTGTTTGTATTTAGATTATCCTGGGAAAAGTCTAACATGTCCCTTTTAAAGACATCTGTAAGTACGGGCTCTGCTCTTGCCATGCCTCGTGTGATATTTGTCCTTTTATTATGCTGTGTGAATATTTATTTGAGTTTTATAATATGTGTGATTTCTGTAAATAATTATAAATCTTGATAGTGCTAACTTGCATTTGTTTACATTATTTTGGGGAATATTCTTGCTTGCTTTCATTGTAGAGAGTATTATAACTATCCACAAAGAAATGTCATCAAGGGCCGAGGTGGAAGGGTCCTTTTCATAACACTGTGCACTGAAAAATCCCCATCACTAACATTTTTTCTCTTTCCAAAATGATTAATAAAAAAAACAAAAGAATGTAAATACATTTGGTGTAGATCCTCCTTTGTCCAAGAGCAGTTCATAGTTGTATTGAAACGGTTAAAGCAGTAGCATTTTTACTCTGAGCTCTGATTGGTCCTGTTCAGAGGGAGGAGTTAGTCTGACAGTTTAACTCTCACAGCTCAGGACGGGTTTATTGAGGTCTGGCCATCTCCGCCTCAGAGCTGTGACTAAGTGGCCTTTCTTTTCTGGCTTGTTTCAGAACATGTTTGTACAAATCAAACTACAGTGTTAGCAGTTTTTACTCAAATCAAACCCAGACATTTTGTTGTTTGTGGAGGAAATTATTGCACTTCAAATGTTGTAGCCTTTGTGATTTGCTAATAGCATCCATTAAAATTGCGATTTTGTGTGGATTTGGTTGAATTGTGCAGCCCTGGCCTTTAAGAGGTAAATAAAGTCATCTGCTCAGAGGCTTCAGAGGCTAAACAACAGGAGAAAAAGTGTGTTTGAACAGACAGCTGCATTAAAGACACAAACAGTGCATCACGATACAACGATTTCACAAAAATAGCAGATTGTCACAGGGACAAGCTCATGATTAGATTTTTATCACCACATCGCCCAGACCTAGGACAAAGGATGTAATGCTTCTCTTAATCTTCATTCGAGACATAGTCTGGACGTAGGAGACAGTATTCAGTCCACAAAAGAAGGACTGTGTCCACCACAATCTTCTTAGAGATTCAACGTGTATTTGTTGTTCAGAACTGAAATGCTTTCCATTCATTTCCACATTTAGAAGCAATGGTCAAACCAAAGACAAAAAGAATCTATTTTGGGCCATCAAATTACTATTTTGTTGCTTCAAAATGAAACTCTTTCCCACAAATCAGCAATTTGTCCCAATTGTAGGACGATTTGAAAAATGTGTGGGTATAAATACCATTTTGTGAAAAACAAACTAGTGTTTAGGGTCACACATTTCCAGAGGTGGTAGAGTAGCTGAAAATTGAAGTAAGAGTAACTTTACTTTAAAACAATATTACTCAAGTAAAAGTACAAAGTAGCGGTCCAAGAAATGACTCCAGTAAGAGTAAAAACTAGGGAAAACCTCTTCTCAAGTAAAAGTAAATGTAAAAGTCATAATATCTGATGTTCTCTGTTTAAGATGAGACACTGCAGGTGAAAAGGAAAATAACTTAAATTTAAAGATAGCAATTTGAAACGTCCCCTGTGGTTTACTCACAGAAATGGAAGAGGTTTTTCAGCATGTCATGTTTTCATGTACAAATAAGGCATTTTATGAAAAAAAAAAAACCCAGCCAAAAACACACATATTTGGAACATTTAAATCTGAAAAATGGACAGAACCAGGTTTAATTTTTTTCTTCATTTTGTAACATATTAGTTAAAAAAAAAATACAGAGGGGATTTTGGATTTCTTATTTAATTTTTAAGTAGTTTTAAGAAGTCCAATCTAGTAACTGAAACTTGTCCTAAAAAATTTAATTTTGCCTAATTTTGTTGACTTCAAACTGTAATAAATCACTTTTAGAATTAGATATAAAAAAAATCCTTGTGTGTTGTTTTGTCACAATCTTGTTGAGTCCAGATTGTACAGTTTGATGTGGGATCTACTTTAAGGCTGATCTTTATGTCTCGAGGGAGAAAAATGCATTTTAAGAAACGGCCTTTGAAGTTTCAATGTCCCAGAGAAATCTATGGATGAAGTGGATTCAGTGGAAGAATAAAACATCTTCAGGAGCAGATTGGACATGTTTGTTGTTTCCACATGAAAGCCGATATGTGAGAGAGAAAACCGACCAATAAACAATAAATAAATAAAAAAAAAGTGCTTTGCCTGGAGCGTCTCGCCTTAATGAATATGTTACTTAAATTGGTAAGAAAATAACAATAGAATAATCATAATAATAGATGATAAATAACACAAAAATGGCATTGTCCAGGGATAGAACCTAAAAATGAGACAAACTAAATCATATCTGAAGGAGCGGTGCAAAAACCACAAATGTTCAACTTCAAATCCTTTCATGCTGTCAACGCAAAGCTTCTGTCACTTGTAGTTTTACTCACAGTGTGAAGAAGAAAACCAAACAGCTGTAAAATATATTATTCACGAAGGAGTAAATGTACGGTGTCCAAAAACTACTCCGAGAATCACCATTTCTTCTTCTGTCCTTTGGTGGACCAGCAGGTGGCAGCACAGAGCCGCAGTGTCCACAGCTGCTCACACTGTCAGATGTAGTGTGCATTCCTCTCTCAGGCGGCGGTCCAGGTCCAGGTCCAAGTCCGGATCCAGGTCCAGAAGAGCTGCGGTCGCCCGTCCCACAAACATGCAGAGCCCACAGCGCCGCATAACTCAGGGCTGACGCGGAAGAAAAAAAGAGAACGTTCTGTGGAAAATGTTTAAGAATGTTACAGTTCAGCCTGTCGTTTGGTCGATGGTGTTTAGATGGGGGTCAGGCTGGGGGGGTAAAGGGTACTGGTATCCCGGGGCCCAGGGCAGGGAGGGGCCCTCAAAAAGCATGTTTTTCTCATTTACACTTTTCTACTTTCTTGTAATAAAATGCATTGTGGCTGATTTAAGTCATTGGGAGACTAAATACAATTATGCATGACATCTGAGGGCCCCATCGAATCATTGCTCACATATTAGCCACGTTTTTAACAAATAAAACTGGTAAATTTTCTCTTTGTAATGATACGATTTGAGATGTTTGTTAATTTGATCTGGTAGGTACTGTATCATTATATAAGACGCTAGCTCCAAAATTAAATTCAATCTAAAAGTTATTATTAGGTGTGTGCAGAAACCAAAGGGTGTCTAGCACTAGTAAATGATAAAATGACAATAATAACAAAATTTAGCGGGATAAATAAATCATGTACAAAATTATGTATTAGGGGCCCACCAACCTGTACCTTGGGCCCAGGATTTGGTGCTACTTGGGAAAGACAGCTGAGGATTTGGGAGTTTAATCTACCTTTTCACTTAAAGGGGCTGTACCTGATTTTTACATAAATAATAATAGATTTTTTTTGTAGGCAATAAAGTCAAATCTGTGTTGCTCCAGCACAGATATATTGTAAAAGCATCTATTCGGGTGAAATTGAGACCAAACCTTTTACTGCATCTGTTTATAAAGCGTTTTATCCAACGAGAGAAGCAGGAAGTGCTCCGTTAGCATGCTAATGTGTGTTAGCTTCGCAGACTGGTGAAAAGTGCTAATAAACTCATCGCGTTGAATTTTTATGATGCTGGGACTGCATTAGGAAAGTGAGAGATACATGTGACTGATAAAAAGACTTTAACATCACAACAATAAAAATCAGGTACAGGGCCTTTAAATAATACACTGTTTTCTACGTTTCTGTATAAATTGTTTTTGAAAGAATTCCCGTGCGGCTGTGGGTCACATCAAGTTTCGAGCGTTTACCAGTTTCACGTCATTTCCCCTTCAGTTCTGTTATTTAATCCACTACAGCTGTGTAGTGCTGGCGATGTTCTCTAATCCTGAACATGTCTGAAGTTGTGTTCAGTTTGGTTTCTATATGTTTGAACTCAATACTCGCACCCCTCTTGACTGGTGTAACTACAGTGTTGCTCCTCGGTGTGCCGAGCAGATGGACTTCTGAATGTTTGGCATTTTCCCGATGGCTTTCCCAGATCGATGGTGTGTAGAGCCGGAGTGCACGGAGCAGGGGTCAGCTGAACTCCCTCTCAATCCGCTCCATCAGCTCCTCCTCCGAGCCGTTGTAGTGGACAGGTATGGCCAGCAGGGGGCGCCCGGAGCTCGTCCTGAGCAGAGGAAAGAGAAACTAACATTGGTTATGCTGTTCACTTCGGCTATTCACTGATTAATATTAACAAAGTGGTTAAGTTAAACATGCGCCTTATAATCTCATCTCTTCTGTTATCTCTTCTAATTGTATGTTTTAGTCAAACATGTATTATAACGGCAAGAGTTTTTAAATATATTGTAAATGGTGCTGAAGTGGAGTTTTAAGTAACACATGAACAAATAGGGGTGAAGTTTCCTGTTAATCACATAAGTTTATTTAATGCTTTGTTCTGTGGATTTGCAGATGCAGAGCCATCATCAATAATGATGGAGACTAAATCTGACAGTGAAGAACACGAGCAGGTGTTGGAACTCTTTAAATTCTTATTTGGTTGTGGAAGACCTGTGACAATTTAATGCAGAAGTGGTGGATCGGTCATGTAGATGGATGAGTGTAGTCATGCATGTAATCTGTCTTTCAAGTTTTTATCTTTTTCAATATTGTTTTTTTGTATTGTGATTATACTGTTTAACTTTGTGGTTTGTCATCCAAGTTTGTGGAGCCAAAACAAATAAAGACATGGTTAACCATTTGCCAATCAGAATGTTGTGGATCAGAGGAGATTTACTGTTAATGAAACCAGCCCAGCCATGAGCAGTTCTGACGACGTCACCTGTATTTGAATGAGTCATTTCTTCAAACAATCTTCACCACATAGTGCTATCAGTATTTCTATAAAGTGTCAATCTTTCATTAAGTTTGAATGTTTTCTGATTGTTTTAAACATATTGTACCCTCTTCATTAGGTTAGTAAACAGTAACGTTGTAAGTGACGGTGTATGTGCACGTGTTCCTCTGGACCTGTGGCCCCTGGGTAAGGTCTGCAGCCTGTCACTGTTTTTTTTCCAAATTTTTTTCTTCTTTAACCGATAGTTGGAGCCGTACGCGGTCAATAATTGTTTTTTGTTGTTGTTATTTTTACAGTACAAGTCATAATTATCCCACAATGCACTGGGAGACTAATCACAGAGACAGGTTTTTGAACTTGATGAAAGCTCCTATAAACACTTTTTTTCAGTGTTAAATAATTTAACAGTGTTAAATAATTTATTAGTTAAATTATTTAATAGTTCAATGTATTTAACAGAGTTAAATAAAGAGTCACGGTGTAAAGTTGCTAACGTCAGCAGTTTACCTCAGCTCGAACAGATAAAACATCCATAGTTTTCCATTTGAGGCAAAAAGCTGAATAATCCAGTGTGTTTTCCACTGGAGCTAATCTGGTCATGTGACTTCAGTGATCATAACAGAGACTTTAACTCCACCAGGGTCACTGATACTTTCACCCGGGTCCAGTTTGAAGAACCACCGAGTGAGAAAGAGACAAAATGTGAAGGAAAGACGCAAACTCCCAGTTCATTTTAAATTAAATTTATCTGAAACTATTTATTAAATCACGCTCATCACTAACATGGGGAGGCTGCACTGTTCTCTGTGAACGAGGGGCTTATAGTAGTCTGGCCAGCCATTCCCACTATCTTTCAATTTCTTTCAATTTTGAAATAAAGTGTGCTTGGGCATGATCGCTAAACCCCCTACTTCCTCTATTTTGCGGCAACCGAGCCAATCAGAGCCGTGAGAGGAGAATGTCACATCCTGTGCCGCGATCACGAGCAATAACAAGCAAGATGGCGTCCACGACAGAGAAAATGTCGGGGGCTTCTCAGTTTTAAAAGACCAGGACGTGTCCTTAAACCACAGCCAGAGGAGGCTCTACAGCTACAGACATTTTGGACTGACACAGCTCTCTGCTGCCACACACACATAAACCGTCCTCGTCACGTCGTCACGTCCACTGTTCGTCTGATTGACGCATGTTTGTCCCGCCCCCGGAAGTCATATTATGTGGCGGCGTCTCCAGACTAATGATAGAACTGAATAATACATGGAGATGAGAATGGAGGCCCGGGGTAAACAGAGTAAACTACAAAGTTTGGTGTCAGAGGCTCGGTCCTGACTGGACCTGGCATGTCCTCACTCACCTGTGTGTGACAGGAGGGAGGTCAGACTCTGCAGGGGAGGGCAGAGAGGAGCGGCCTGTGGGAGGGCATCTGAGCAGAGAGGACTGAGAGGAGGAGGGCCGCTGAGGAGACCAGAGGAAAGAAGAGTTAAACACAGAGAGTCACTCCCTACTCAAATGGGGGATGGAATTCCTGGATTCCTGCTCTGGTACTGTCAGTTCTGTTGTTGTATCCTTAGGCGTATGTGTGTGTGAGTGTGTGTGGGTGTGTGTGTGTGTGTGTGTGTGTGTGTGTGTGTGTGTGTGTGTGTGTGTGTGTGTGTGTGTGTGTGTGTGTGTGTGTGTGTGTGTGTGAATAGTTAGTGGTGTGAGGGGCCGATGGAAGCCTCTCTTCAGTCTGCCCCAGGGCAGCTGTGGCTGCAGAAGTGACTTTCCATCACAGTGTGGAGTGAATGAATAATAAGTCTGTACATTACAGTGTAAGGCACTCTGGTTATTATTATGGTGATGTCTTTCTGTAGTTTTAGGTCAGAGAGAAGAGAGGCCCACAGTCTGGATCCTTTAAAGAGAAACTGGACTGTCCAAAAGATCTTTTAACCTGTGGTCCTGCAGTGACACTGACAGAAGCTCCACACCAGAGAACATGCAGGACTTTTAAAAAGAAGAACCATTCACAAAAAGCATATACACCGTAAAAATAAGAGACGTTTTCAGCAATTTGATTCAATGATCTGAAAAGACCTTGAAACTCCAAGTACAGGACTTGAACTGTAGTCTTGAACTCGACGGCAAAGACTCAGGTCTGCTTGAGACTGTGAAAAGAAGAACTTGGTCTCTCCTCTTCTTGCACATAACTATGTGCAAACACGCAGCTTTGGTGATATGTGTTGGTGACTTTTAGAACAAGCTTAGCAACCTCCAAACCGGATGAAAAGCGTGGCATGAAGAGGTGCCACTGTGTGAAGGCCTTAATCTAATGAGACTGAGCTGCTCAAACCTACGGCGCTCACAGAGGGATAAATCAATCAACTGAGACTAAGAGTGAAAACAAACACACAAATCATACCATGTGTCGATCCCCTGCGTGCTCTCGTGCTCTGTCGCTCACGTGCCGCTGTCCTGCGCGTGGCTCTGTTGACGCGCGTCGCCGCTGATCCTCCGCGTCGCCGCTGAAACGACTGAACGCTTTCCCCGCGGGGCTCGTCCTCGTGCTCCTCGTCTCCAGCCGCGCGCTCTCGTCATCTCCGGGCGCGCAGCGTTCGCTCTGTGCCCCGGGACTGTCCTGCTGCGGTGGCGCGCGGTGACGCACGACCCGCAGGAGACCGTGGATGGTGAGCGCGCGGTGTTTGGAGGAGGAGGACACGCTTTCGTCGTTTACCGTCTTAACGCATTCGGGAGACACTTTTTTGCTTCTACTCCAGCTGCTCCCCATGATAAGTACGCATATTTACAGACAAAATTACACAAAACTCTGGACAAATAAACGTGAATGTGCCAGCTTTGTGTCCATTGGCCAAGAGCGTAAAAGTGCGCTCCATCCAGAACGGCCCACTGCAACTTTGGGTAAACTTGGGTAAACTTGAGCAGGATGAAGCGGAGGGGCGGTTACGTAACAGTCTGACTCCGCCCACTTTCAGAAAGAAGTGTTTTCTTTTTTCTTTCTTTTTTCAATTTTGTCATTTAAAAACCGACCAGAGAGCCAAAGACGAAAAGAATATTAAATAAAGCCAAACATCCGACAAAAGGAAGAGTAAAATCCATCAAATGCATTCAATTTATACATTTTCTGCATCATTTTCATGCAACTGCTGCTCCATTTGAGTCATAAAACTTCCTCTTTTGGCACACGGCATGGTGTAGACCAGTTAACGATTATTAGTAAATTAGCTGGTGATAATTTCAATAATCAGTTAGTTGCGATTAATCGATTAACTTGTTGCAGCCCTACTTGTGCGTACAGTTTGGGTCAGATACAGTTCCAATCATAGACATTCTGAAAAGTTTGATAGTACCACGCTCGTTTTTTAGTCAACTATGAACGGCAGAAAGGTTTTTGTATTTCTTCGGTCGACTACAGCTCTAATAATAATAATTAGTAACATTTTCGTCTGTATTAATTGATTGAATCAAAAGTGGAAATAGAAAGTTGAACGCATATCTGAACTTTCTCTGCCATACTGTGGAAACAAGCTGAAGACTCCTCCTCCGAGTCAGGTTTGTGGAGACGCAAGCCCCACTCACTGTAAGGACACAGATTTTTTTTTACATTTCTATTGTAAAAAAACCCAAACATCTACAATGAAAAAAGTACGCTGTTTTAGTATATTTTTTTTGGCTAAAACGTTATGTACAGGAGCCACAAATTGAAGAAATACTAACTACAAACATACTACAAAGTAACACAAGTATCACATTAATAAATCTAATCTAAGTAGTTCACACAGATTTTGAGAACTTTAAGCGCTCAAATCTGATCTTGATAAAGAATTGTCTGGATTTTTGATCATCAGGAGCAATTTTCCTGCAGAACTGTAAAACTGCAGGCAAGATGTCTCCATAAACGCTCAAAATAAACCCCTTGGCAATTTACGGACGTTTAAAACCATCAGAAAATACACTTTAGAGAAAACAAAGACCTGCTCTTTCCTCTTGTCCTCAAACAAACCTTGGCTTTTCTCAGACGTTGCACAAGCAGCGGTCGTTAGTGTGATTTAGGGCTCCACTGGGCCCCGTATGTGTTCTGCTAATAGGTTTAATGAAGCCACCCGGGGGACAGACTGGCCCCTGCAGAGAGCCGGGGCAGGGGGACATTCCTCCAGCAGCACTTAGCCTTCCATGGGATCCTGTCTCCACACCATCGAGCACATGTACAGGGGCGTCGGGCTGGGGGGGCTAAAGGTACTGGCTGCCCCGGGGCCCAGGGCAGAGAGGGGCCCTCAAAAGCATGTGCTGTTTTTTTCTCAGTTATATTATTCCACGCTTGAGTCTATTTTTGTTGTAATAAAATGCATTGTGGTTGAGAAAAAGAGGAATATCATGGCTCACATATTATCCAAGCTGTTATCAAATAAAACTAGTGATTATAATTTGCAGCTAATGTATTTTCTTAATAATACATTTTGAGATGTTTGTGAAATGGGTCAGGTACAAAACATTTCTGCATCATAATAAAAGCAATTAGCTATGGGATGTTTATATGTTTATTGTTAAAGGGCCTCTGACAGGTTGGACTTCACATTTAACTAAAATGCAGTTAAGATAAATATATTACAAATGTTACCCCATATTGTTTTAGGTTTTTTATTTTACTTCCTGGTTGTAAATGATGACATCACACTAGGAAATTACCAAGAAACCACTCAGTGCACTGGGCCTCTAATCTCACAGATTTCTTCATTTGACAAAGAAAATTACACATAAACACCTTTAATTTGTTGAATAAATGTTTAAAAGTAAAAAAAAAAAAAGTAATTTATTTTCTCTAGTGTGATGACTTTTTTTTTTCAACTTTTCTCCACAAATAGCGGCCTGATTGGTGTAAAAATAATTTACATTTAATTTACTAGAGGTGATATTACACTGAATAAAGTCAAAATTAGAAAATCATAAATACCTGTGTGCTTTAAGTGAAAACCATAGGGTGTATATTCTACCAAAAATAACAATAATAACCGAATTGGTTGGGATAAATAAATCATACACTATTTATGTATTGGGGGCCCACAAAGAAGGTTTTTGCCTGGGGCCCAGAATTTGGTGCTCCCCCCCTCCATGTACAACCTCTACGGGCCCCACGGCCAGACACGGTCTGACTGGCCCTGGGCCCCGAGGGTTTTGGTTGGAACAGCACTGTTAAGATTATTCGGTTAATCGATAATTGTGATTATTCAGGTCACAACAAGAACAAAATCATTTGGACAATTTCTGAAGCAAAATTAAGCCAAAAATGCACCAAAAAAGTACTTACATTTTTTTTTCACACCAACTTAATTTTGTCAGTGAGAAAGTGACTTCACTTCACAGAATCTCACATTTTTATGAAAGTGATTTCATAAAAATGGTCACAAACTTGTGAAAGATGGGAATGAAAGACCATTTCTGAAGAAGATTGTATTGCTATTTGCTTAATGGCGCTGTACTTGTACCTGTTTTTAATTGAAAAACTGAATGACTTTATTTTAAAGTCTTTCCATGAGTCACATGTATCGCTCACTTTCCTAATGCAGTCCCAGCATCATAAATATTCACCTCCGTGAGTTTAGAAGCACCAAACAACAAACATTAGCATGCTAACAGCACACTTCCTGCTTCTCGTAAAATAAAACACTAAAACAATAAAGTACTGTGGTCTCATTTTCACTGGAAAAGAGGCTTTTACAACATATCTATGCTGGGTCAAGTTCTGTTTTTTACATTTCCAAACAGTAAACATCAGGTACAGCGCCAAAAGTGCTCCACACACCTTTACAGCTGTGGTACCTGACTTTTTGGTTGGGGATTTTAGATTTTTTGTCATGTTTGTAAAACCAGCTATTTGAAAAAAAAGAACTGTCTTCCGCATCCTGTCTGTATGAAGTATTTTATGTCTTGTAAATCCAGAATAAGAGCTGAAAGCAGCGCTCTGATTGGCTGTGCTTGGGGCGGTCGCAAGAGTTTCACTTCACTGATGAACACTGTGTCAAGGGCACGAGGACGACACATTTAAAGACATAACCCTTGCTGTGAGAACATGATACTCCAGCTATAATAGTGAAATGCAGCATTATGTAACACACTGGCTTTAATGTAATGATAATGTTAGATTCATTATGCACTGGAAATGTCATATTTGGGGAGCTTTATCACAAGATCAAGTCAGTGTTTGGTGAGAAATGACTAGTTTCTGTCTGCTTTTTGCCGACTGGTCTGTGTCCTCTCTTGTCCAATCATCTCGCACAAGTGTTTCGGTGCCAAAAAGCGAGCCAGACCGATTGGAGCTAGACCTCACTCACAATCTGCTCCAAAGTGAACCAGTGGAAACGTGGCTGTAGTGTGTGTAGTCTGGGCTCTACAGCACAAAATACAACTCAGACTGGAAGCTCTGGACTTGGTTTTCAAACTATGCAAGAGGAAGTTTAAATTGTGTATGACAGGTTTTTATAATTTTCTAGTTTTTACTTTATTTGGTTATATATTATATTTGATAGTTTTACACCAATCAAGTGTCAGTTTGGGAAGAAAAGTTGAAAAATATGTTGAAATTTACAGGAAGTAGAGCAGAGTTCCATAAAAATGATGACATCACACTGAGAAGACACACTAGGGACAATTTACAACCAACAAACATGTTTTTCTGATCCTTTAAACCTTAATTCAACAAAATACAGGTTTCCCATATATTTTTAGTGGTCAAATAATAATTTCTGTGACATTAGAGGAGTAACAGTTACAGAATTTCCAAGTGATTTCATGATTTACAACCAGGAAGTAAATATTTAAGTTGAAACAATAGCCAAACTGGGACAAAAATGGTTCATTCTTTAGCAGAGTCTTAAATATAATGATTTTAACTGTGTTTTAGTAAAATTAGTGGTTCAACCTGTCATTTGTCTTTGTTTCCAAGATGGAAAACCAGTCTTAGCTCTCATAAACATAGTATTTGCATTATTTTAGTGGTCGACTAGTCAGCAATTGTTTTTTTTTAATTAATCATAGTAGTCAAACAATGATTTCTATTGCAAGTTGAGATTTTTAACGCCACACTTTTAATCAAATAGAGGTTGAAGTATGGTGACTGAAGGTTTCTAGGTGTAGAATGTGTATTAATGAAGTGTACTATGTATGAAAATCATCCATCCCTTGTCTTCTGCTCATGAACAGCCAAAGTGAATGTGCTCAAGAGAAGGTTAGCACTGACAGAACTGTGACAGAACCTTCTCCACTTTTCTCTGTTGTAAGTTTTCTCGTGTCCTCAGAAGGACCAGCCCCAGCCGAGAGAGGAGGGGGAGGGGCCTGAGGAGGGGAACGGCCAGGAGCACACACACACACACACACACACACACACACACACACACACACACACACACACACACACACACACACACACACACACACACACACACACACACACACACACACACTCACACTCACACACACACACACACACACACACACACACACACACACACACACACACACACACACACATACGTGTTTTTGCTACATCGTGGGGACCTATTTTTGGCGATGTCTAGAACCTGCCCTGTGAGGACCTCATTTCAAACATTAATTAAAGGCATGTTTTAACTCATAAAAATATGATTTCAAGTCAGATATTTTTGTGGGACCATGGTCTCTCTGAAATCACTGCAATTATCAAAATTTCAAAATATTTTTTTTGTCTGATTTTTCTTACCTCATGGGGACTTCATACCATAAACCACCAGCAGGTGTCACTATTACAAATTTCTATGTTATTTCTATGTAGAACCTGTACAAGGTAAGCATTGGAGTTCAATATTTATAATTAATTTAGTTTTAAGATAAATATGTATCTTCTTTATACATTTGTGCCAATTATTGATAATTAAATTTGTGCACTCACTTTTAACTCCTTACTGTACTTTACTGTAATTACATAGTGATTAATAATCTGTCCATATCAGGCTATACAATACATTTTTAATTACAGAGTTAAATTAAATTAAATTTAATTACTGTATTCTGGGCAACAAGTGCAAAATATTTTCTGCCTATTCATGAAATAATGTAAAATTCACTGTATCACAATTGTATGAAATGGATAAATGAATATTGTTCAGCTCCAAAACAAATCGTTTACAGATTTTAACATAACTCTACTGTATAACAAATATGTTTCACATTATCAAGGGCAGAATGGAAACAAGCAGTGATTACCCAATTAAATACATTATAAAAGCTCATCATTAACAATGAGCAAAATCAACCAATCTCTTGCTACCTGAAGACACCGTGTCTTTAACTACACTCTGCTCTTCCTAAATTGCCACAAACATTTTAGTGTGAATCCATCTTCATTGTCTGACAGAAAGCAGCGGTAAATGTATGGACTGTAAGTCTTATCTGCACATGTGCTGTAAAGGAAAAGCAAACTCAAAGCATCATTATCCTCTGGTTGGAAAGGGCGTTGTGTTTGGAAAAGTTTGAGTCAGAAAAAAAAAATCGGGGGATATGATATATGAACATTCCAGATGCCATTCTGTGGGAAATACAGGTTTTTCTTTATAAAGGCTTCAATCTACATCTGAGGCTGAGAGGCTGAGTGTTGTTGTAATGACTCCTAACATTTGTGTTGTTGACTGAGTCGACCGTGCACCAAAAGCAGTAACATAAATCTGACCTTAACTGTTCACACAATGATATATGTATGACAGTTGCACAGTGAAAATGCACGCTGTGTAGACAATTCAATTATACTTTTTTTAAAAGAGCTATTCATAATTAGTTACACCAGACTTCTACGATTTTGTATTCATTAAAAGTCAAATAGTACAAGTAAAATATTTTAAAATCTGTGGCTCATTTGAAGTTATAATGTGGCTGCACAATATTTAAGTCTGAAATAATTAATATAGTTCAAAATCCTAACAGACCTGCTTTTGTCTGAACTTAGACTATGCAGGATATGAGTAAAAATTATATCTTTGCAACTATTTAGTGTTGACTTTTATGAAAACATACTATCTTTCTAGGCATTGCAGCTAATTGCTAATGTCAGACACTAGCTAGCATTAGCTAACCCTCGTGTGAAGCACCAGCATTTATAATCCTCTCATTTCATGCTAACAGTATGTAAGTGAACTGTACAGTACACAGTATAGTATTATTATGTCAGGAGTCTAATCAAATACATCTACTCACCATTTCTGTCCCGTTAGCCTCGCAGTGCTGCAGCTCGTGCTTATTATTAGCTTAGGGTTATTAGCTTTAGCTGCACTTTTAGGTCAGTCTGTGGGGGAGGGGCATGGTCGGGGTGGGGACCTGTGTGTAACAGCTCAGGTACAACCACAGGGGTACAACTGAGACCCGGAGGAACATGAAAGGTCACTCAGCTCAAATGGAATCGTACAAAGTTAAAATATGTGAATTGTGCCTTGAGTCTTAGAAACTTAAATTACTTTGCAACTTGATTTTGATGAGCTCAGTTTTTAAATTGTATTTTTGTACTTATTGCACTGCTTTGTATTTATGTTATATTACTTGATATCATCTTAGAGCATGATATTCATTGCCTTGATACTTTTGTCTGTAGAGTTAGTACTGTCTTGAATTAGGAAAATTAATATATATATATATATATATATATATATATATATATATATATATATATATATATATATATATATATATATATATATATATATATATATATATATAGTGGTTGACATGTAAAGAACACAAGAAACTAGAGAATTACAAAAATGCCAAGGGCTCAGAGAAGAGCCCGAGAAGGTCCTGAAAGGTGAGAGGCCGTTGTGGGGCCCGTGGTGATGGGAGCACTCAGGGGCAGTGACCCCCAAACTGGAGGAACATCAGACATCTGGAGTCAGAAAGGTGCAGAGCTGTTGTAAAGATACTGTGTGCTGAACCTAAAGCTCCCTGGCCCCGAAGCTCAGAGAACCACCAAACCCAAAATGGTTTGGTTTCTGGCTGAAAAACACTGTGGGTGGGGAGGGGCATAGTCGGGTGGGGACCTGTGTGTAACAGCTCAGGTACAACGTGGGTACAACCACAGGGGTACAACCACAGGTACAACCACAGGGGTACAACCAACCAAATGGAATTTGAGGTTAAAATATGTGAATTGTGCCTTGAGTCTTAAAACTTAAATTACTTTGCAACTTGATTTGAGCTCAGTTTTAAATTGTATTTTTGTACTTATTGCCTGCTTTGTGTTTATGTTATATTATTTGATATCATCTTAGAGCATGACATTGATTGCCTTGATGCGTTCGTCTGCAGAGTTCGTACTGTCTTGAATTAGGAAAAAAACACGGGTGGTCTCTCTCTACCAGAGCCCAGGGAGCTTGAGGGTTCGGCGCAGTATCTTTGCTGTTCCTAGCACTGCTACGTCAACCACAACGGCCTCCTCTGCTCTTTATCCACCACACGATGTCTGGTTGGTTTGACATTACCATTCTGTCAGTCTGTATCTGGAAGTCCCACAGGATCATTCTCTACCACCTTTGGAGGTGTTTCCCACTTTGACCTTGGGGTTTCCAGTCCATACTCCGCACAGATGTTTCTGTACACTATACCAGCCACTTGGTTGTGGCGTTCCATGTAGCTTTCCCTGCAGCATCTTACACCCTGCAGGTCTGTGCTGGACTGTCTCCAGGAGCTACATCGAGTTGGGTCTTGTCTGGTGTGGTAGATCTGGGCCTCTATCGCTCTGGTGCTCCAGGACCTGTTCCTGCTCCAGGATGAGCCTCTGTCCTTCAGTCGGCTCTAGGCACTGGATTTCTTGATATCAGCCACTTCAGTTATGTTCCGGTGGTACATCCCATGTAGGGCTTGTCCTCCCATGATGGTCCCTCCTCCTGCACCTCCTCCTCTGTTCATTGCCTGAGACATTCACTGAGCACATCATCATCTGGGGCCTTATCCTTGATGTACTTGTGGATCTTGGATGTTTCATCTGGACAGTGGCTCTCACGCTCACTAGTCCACGGCCTCCTTCCTTACGGCTAGTGTACAGTCTCAGGAGCTGGATTTGGGATGGAACCCTCCATGCATGGTCAGGAGCTTTCGTGTCTTAACGTCTGTGGTCTGTATCTCTTCCTTTGGCCTGCAGGGTCTGATCACTGCAGGGTCTGATCACTGCAGGGTCTGATCACTGCAGGGTCTGATCACTGCAGGGCGTAGCTGTTTATCGCCTGGGACTTGTTCTTGCCGTTGAGCTTCTTAGGACGTGCGTTACTTACTGGAGGTATTTGGCTGTTGCCGCTTTCCTCGTTGCCTCTTCAAGGTTGTCATCTGCTTGTGGTATTCCAAGGTATTTGTCCCATCCTCAATGTCTGCTATTGTTCCTTCCTGGGAGTGAGACCTTCTGTGATACATCAATAGCTCAGAGAACCACCCGACCAAATCCAAATGGTTTGGTTTCTGGCTGAAAAACACTGTGAGTGGGGGAGGGGCATAGTCGGGGTGGGGACCTGTGTGTAACAGCTCAGGTACAACCACAGGGGTACAACCACAGGTACAACCACAGAGGTACAACTGAGACTGGGAGAAGGAGGAGGACAGGTTACAGTCAGCTCAAATGGAACTGAACAAGGTTAAAATATGTGAATAGAGAAATGAACTCTATTATCAATATTGACAATTTATTAATTTGTATTATTCATTTAAATCTTTTGGCTCAGGCAGACGTTGTTGTTCTCTCTTACTCTTACAGTCACTGCCTGCTCTTGTCAGACTGAAGCATGGGCCAGATTTATTCTGTTTTTAATGATGGATTCAAGGGTTCATATTTTGAAAAATTCACTTTTTCAATGCTTGTGCACTTAATTTTTGCGTTTGAAGGAAAAAAAGCGGAGATGGTGAGTGCTAATTTAATTTAGCTCCCATTGTTGTTGTTTTTTTTTTTTTATAAAGGTTTGCATTTGCTGCTTGTTCCATGTTTCTGTCATTTTCTCCAAAGTTAACAGCTGAGGCCTTGACTAACTTCTTAGAGTCAGTTATTTATATTATCTACTGTTGCCAACTGTCATCTCTTATGCATTTAGCCCAAACACTTATTCTATGAAATGCACTTTGTACAAAGTGGACTCAACTAAGCTGCTACGTTTTGATTTTTGAATGTGTTTTGATATTAGACCTAAGTTAATATTATGCCTTATACCTTTGTTTAATAGAAGGTCATTCATTCATTTAATTTGTTTGCACAGCTTTATACCAAAGTATTATGGAAGTTAACAATTGATTTTCCATGTTTAACTTATTATAATTTACAATACTGACTGATACTTGAGAAAGGATGAGGTTATTTAACAAGGCCTTGTGTCACACAGACTGGTTTCCTTGGTTCTGTTTTGCACAGACCAGACGTTTATGGTGAGCTAAGGCCTCTTGTCTGAGGAGAAAGCTCTGCTCTAAGTCTGGAGATCCTCCACCTCCTGCTTTGTCTGGCTGGTCAGGAGGCTCTTGTGGCCGACCCTCACTTCTTTGTAGGCCCCGCCCTCAATCACTCATGGCTCCTCCTCCTCACTCTCTCTCAGGTTATTGTTTGTCTCTTGTCACACTTCACTTTACAATACAGTATATGAACCATAAACCAGAATCATCATTGTTGATACAGCTATAGTATTAAAGATCATTTTACCCAATTTATCTGCAACATATTGACTCCACAAGGAAAGTGACAAACAATATAAAACAGGAAATAACAGCCACAGACAGAAAGACACAGACGCAGTAGAAACCAATCACTGAAGTAAAACTAAGAAGAAATCTCAGAAACAAAACAAGTGCAGATCATGACAAACTGAACGTAACAAACATGTACATTTTGATTCAACAAGCGATTAATTTTGGGCAAAAATACCACTAAACTCACAGTTAATATGATGGATTAAACAGATAACACTATTTCTTGCTCGTTCTGACTTGTTATGGTTTCAGTTGGATGTTAGACCTACCTAGACTCAGACACAGACTTTAACATGTGATGAGTTCATGAAGGAAAAGGTCAGTAGGATCTTGGTGGAGTTTGGTGATGGCAGAGCCGAGCAGACAGAGAAGTGTGTAGTGTAATGAAGAAAGAGCAGAATGAAGAATTATATTATTATAATACAATATTACAACTACCTCCACTCGATATCGATATTTGGAAGTAACACAATCATTGTTTTTGTATTTGATCCATGAATACGCATTTGTGATTGTTTTTCTGAATTTTTATTTTATGTATTGACCATTCATAGAAATTATATATATATATATATATATATATATATATATATATATATATATATATATATATATATATATATATATATATATATATATACTATATATATATATATAATTATAATATATATATATTTTTAATCATGTTTGTGTCTTTTACAACTTTTTTCATAATTTGTGGTATTTAAACCAAAAGCAAACCTCTAGTCTTCTGCCCCTCTCTCCTGGTCTGACACTGACACACTGAAGTTTCTCTGTAGCAGCAGTATTTAATGTACTTGCAAGTATCTGAACTCAAATATCATACACCAAACAAAAATGCTTTAGCTTACTACTATTCTAAAATTAAAGTATTCCATAATTCATGGGTTGAAAGAATATGTCAATAAATGTGATAATGCATTTAATATAGGCATCTTTAATTTGATTAACTATAAATCTTTTAAGCTAATAATTAACAGATATAAATTAAGGGCTGTCATTTTTATAATTTTTATTATTATTATCATAATTATTATTTAATATTATCATTATTACAGCTTTATTCAATAAATCTAATGTATCTTTGGTTAAAAAAAGCACCAAGTTTAAATGTATTCCTATGATGCAGTACTTCTTTTGACCTGTAGGGGCCGATAGTGAGCGGACACACACAACCAGAACACCTACCTGGTGGGGACTGCAGTACCAGTGGGCGACCACCAGGGGCGCAGGGAGATACACAGACACAGATTTTTTCGGGTGAATGTGCCCCAAGAGGACTTTGAAGAAAAAGCCACCAGACATGTTTAAATACTGTTTACTACTGTGTAGTGGCCATTTGCCCGTAGGGACCTCATTTTGGTCCACACAGTGAATCGGGTCCCAATAAGTCTGTGTGCAGTCAGGTCAAAGTCCCCACGTGTTAGCAAAAACAATAACACACACACACACACACACACACACACACACACACACCCAAACACACACACACACACACACACACACACACACACACACACACACACCCAAACGCACACACACTCACACACACACGCAGATACATAGACACACACACGCACACACACACACACGCAGATACATACACACACACACACACACGCAGATACATACACACACACACACGCACACACACACACACACACGCAGATACATACACACACGCACACACACACGCAGATACACACACGTGCACGCACACACACACTCACACACACGCGCGCACACACGCACACACACACACAGGCACACACACACAGGCACACACGCACATACATACATACACAAACACACGCATACATACACACACAGGCACATACATACACAGGCACACACACACACACACATACATACACAGGCACACACATACATACACAAACACACGCATACATACACACACACACAGGCACACGCACACACACACACAGGCACACACACACACAGGCACACACACACGCACATACATACACAGGCACACACATACATACACAAACACACGCATACAGACACACACACAGGCACACACACACGCACACACACACACACACACAGGCACACACACACATACATACACAGGCACACACATACATACACAAACACACGTATACATACACACACACATATACACACATATACACACACACACACACAGGCACACACACACGCACACACAGGCACACACGCACATACATACACAGGCACACACATACATACACAAACACACGTATACATACACACACACATATACACACACACACACACACATACATACACACACACGTGCACGCACACACACAGAGACGACAGTAGATGGTGACATTAGATGTCATTTTGACGTTAAAACATAAAAGAATCCATTGACCAAATCTATAAAACTTCAAACTTTAAGAGACATATTCTGCAAAATCCACTTTAATGAACTTTAAAGGACACATTTTCTGCTACAGTGACTTTTTGGAGCTTTAAACCATGTTCTAGTAATGTTCTTCATCAAAAACATAAATGACGTAGCATTCAGTTGCATTCATGCTGTTTTAAGAAATGTTGATTAGAAAATCCTCCCTCTGAGCGTCAAACACACTTCCTGCTGACCTTCCAGAGTTTTCTGACGTATTTTCAAATCATCTACGACACTCATCCAAGAATCTTCTGCTGTTTTTAGTCCTTTAGTCAAATCATTGCCAGACTCGTTCTGACCATGTCTGCCTCTAAACACGATAACTGCTGCTGTACAAAATCCCTCAGTCTCTCAGTTTCCCCTTTAGTCCCACCCATTGCCCTGCCTTAGGCCCGCCTCTGGGCAGCACCTTGCTCCGCCCCTAAAGTATAATTGCCTTGCCCATTCACCTGTTCATCCCTTTTGTCCTGTGCTGAGCTGAGGCTGCCTGCGATTGTGGAGATTTCCCTCGTCCAAATGGAATAGTGCGTGGATTACAGTGAGTGTTATTTGTGTAATCATATTTGTTATTCCTCTGCCTTAATTCTCTTCATTTAATCCTGTTAAATTTGGTGTAATTGTTAGTTTACCACTGTCATCCATCACTAATGCATTTGTCCTTGTCTTCTATAGAATAAAGCACTACTCCATACTCCTTGCTCCACAACCACCAATCCCTCATCAATAAATGTTTAAACTGGAACTGGTTGCAGTCATTCATTACGTTGAAGATATTACCTGGAATCAGATTATATTAAGGATACGACAGTCAATATTTTTCAGCTGCTGTAAATCCACACAGTGACGTCTTCTCAGCAGTAACTTCACTAGATTGTATAAAGCGCCAGTGCCATCTGCTGGCTGGATGGACACAGTAAGTGTCATTTCATAGTGACTGATAACACAGGCAACAAACTGAATAAGAAACATTTTTTGTTTGTTTTAAAACATGAGATGGCAAATTTAAGGCACTTTAGAGCATGTTTAAAGGCTAACAGCAAAAGGAAAAATGATGAATGCTTTTCCTATAAAGCCAAAAATAAGAAAACTAAATAGAAATTTGTAATCAGCAAAAATGATCACTGTGCAGCTGGCTTAACTGAATATGGTGAAAAGATAAACAAATACATGAATAATTAAATCAAGCAAAACAAATAAATAAAATGTATACATTTAAGCAATAAATAAATATCAACAGAAGATTTTTTTTTGTTACCATTGTTGGGCCTCTCTGTGAGAAAGTTGCCGAGAAAAAGCTCGGTCAGTACGTATAGTGCACAGGCCTATATGTCCCAGATGGTGACAGGGGGTTACCATGACAACGGTCTGTGCAGCCGGTGGACTCAAGTGCAGTAAAACCATCCAGGAAACACATCCCTCTTATCCCTCACACAGGACCTGGGAATTCAACCCTCCACCAGGCCCCGCTCCTGACCTCTGCTCCCTGTGTGTGAGTGTGTGTGTATACATATGTGTGTGTTTGTGTATACATATGTGTGAGTGTGTGTGTATACATATGTGTGTGTTTGTGTATACATATGTGTGTGTTTGTGTATACATATGTGTGTGTTTGTGTATACATATGTATACATATGTGTGTGTTTGTGTATACATATGTGTGTGTTTGTGTATACATATGTGTGTGTTTGTGTATACATGTGTGTGTGTTTGTGTATACATGTGTGTGTGTTTGTGTATACATGTGTGTGTGTTTGTGTATACATGTGTTTGTGTATACATATGTGTGTGTTTGTGTATACATATGTGTGTGTTTGTGTATACATGTGTGTGTGTTTGTGTATACATATGTGTGTGTTTGTGTATACATATGTGTGTGTTTGTGTATACATATGTGTGTGTTTGTGTATACATAATTTATTTTTTGTGTATACAGTGTGTGTTAATGTGTATACATGTGTGTGTGTTTGTGTATACATGCTGTAAACACACCAGATGTGTAGCCTTGGGCTAATTTCCATCTGTGTGTGTTTGTTCATTCACACACGGACACACAAGGACAGACAACCATTCCCTCTCACAGTCATACACTAGGGACAATTTAGAGTTCTCAATTAACCTACACAGTCATGTCTTTGTGACATGTGGGAGAGTTTGTGTATACAGAGAGAGTGTTTGTGTATACATATGTGTGTGTTTGTGTATACCCATATGTGTGTTTGTGTATACATGTGTGTGTTTGTGTATACATGTGTGTGTGTTTGGGAGGCATATGCTAGTGTGTTTGTGTATACATGTGTGTGTGTTTGTGTATACATATGTGTGTGTTTGTGTATACATATGTGTGTGTTTGTGTATACATATGTGTGTGTTTGTGTATACATGTGTGTGTGTTTGTGTATACATGTGTGTGTGTTTGTGTATACATATGTGTGTGTTTGTGTATACATATGTGTGTGTTTGTGTATACATGTGTGTGTTTGTGTATACATGTGTGTGTGTTTGTGTATACATATGTGTGTGTTTGTGTATACATATGTGTGTGTTTGTGTATACATGTGTGTGTGTTTGTGTATACATATGTGTGTGTTTGTGTGTGTATACATATGTGTGTGTGTATACATATGTGTGTGTGTGTATACGTGTGTGTATACTTATGTGTGTGTGTGTGTACATATGTGTGTGTTTGTGTGTGTGTATATATATGTGTGTGTTTTTGTGTGTGTGTGTGTATACATATGTGTGTGTTTGTGTGTGTGTGTTTGTGTATACATGTGTGTGTGTGTGTGTGTGTGTGTGTATACATATGTGTGTGTTTGTGTGTGTATACATATATGTGTGTGTGTGTGTATACGTGTGTATACATATGTGTGTGTTTGTGTGTGTGTGTGTGTGTGAGAGTGTGTGTGTGTATACATGTGTGTGTGTGTGAGAGTGTGTGTGTATACATATGTGTGTGTTTGTGTGTGTGTGACAGGGTGTGATGTTTGTGTGTTTGTGTGTGTGTGACAGGGTGTGATGTTTGTGTGTTTGTGTGTGTGTGTGTGTGTGTGAGTGTGTGTGTATACATATGTGTGTGTATGTGTGTGTGTTTGTGTGTGTGTGTGAGAGTGTGTGTGTATACATATGTGTGTGTTTGTGTGTGTGTACATGTGTGTGTGTGTGTGAGAGTGTGTGTGTATACATATGCGTGTGTTTGTGTGTGTGTGTGTGTGTGTGTGTGTGTGTGTGTGTGTGTATACATATGTGTGTGTTTGTATGTGTGTGTTACATATTAATACTTTTGCACAGCTGTTCTAACATGTGAACACTAGAGGGAGCCACTGCATAAGAAAAGCTTTTTGAATTCTGATCAAACCCAATAAACGCTCCAGTCTCTGAGGGAAATGAAGGTCTTTTCACATGAATTGAGTTGTAACTTTCAAGATCCAGCATTTTCAATTTAATTGAATATATAAAAACAAAATAGAGTTAGTTAGAGTTAGGATTATAAATGTTTTAATTACAAGAATAATGTGTGGGAAAAACAGCTAAGATGATCTGTCCTTATAGATATGTATCCTTAATGGTGTTTTATAATCATGTATTATCATTGTTTTAATCAAATGGTAAATACATGGTAAAACCTTTGGGACACACAAGATCTGCAAAAAAAAAAAGAAAAAAAAGAACCGATGCAGATTCCCCGAGAGTTGTTGTAAACCTTCATTTAACTCACTGAGTTGCTCTATTTGTGAAGATATTACTGCATTTTGTTTAACAGAAAAGTCAGTCTGCACATGAACTCAATCAGACGCCGTTTTGTTGTCTTTGCTTTGCTTTAAACACAGAACGGCATTGTCTGTAAGTAATAATCTAATGTTCTTGACTTGATGTGTAATATTTTGAGGGTTTTTGACATGTTAATGATGATTGTGGACTTTGATTCTGTGTTACATTTCCATGTATCTCATTTAAAGTAAAGAACCACATGGAGTGCTTCTTGGTGGCAGAATGGGAGTGTTTAGCTAACTGTATAGCTCAGGTATTGTCTAAAACAACTAGCATGCTAACGGCGCACAATAAAACACTTTATAATTAGACGCGGACACAACACAACGGTGTGACAGAGCGGATTTTACAATATATCTGTCCTGGGACAACACGGATTTTACTTTATTCCATGAAAAAAATGTTTACAATCAACGACAGACGCAAAGGACCCGGAAGTGAGAAAATATGCCGTGTGTGACGTCATCACTTAAGGCAAGACACATGAACAGGAAAAAATGTTAAATTTAAAGATAGTTTTTCATCGTGTCATGTTTTCGTGTATAAATAGGGCATTTTATGTGTAAAAATGGCCAAAAATACACATATTTGGAACATTTAAATCTGAAAAAATTGACAGAACCAGGTTTAAATTTCTTGGTTCATTTTGTACGCATAGTAGTTAAAAACAATTTACAGAGGGGATTTTGGATTTCTTGTTTAGTTTTTAAGTAAACTAGATTGGACTGAAAATTGTCAAATTCAAATTTCGCCTAATTTTCTTTTTTCTTTTTTTTTCTTTCTTTTTTTACATAAAACTTCAATAAATCAGTTTCAGAATTAGATATTAAAAAAATGTACGTTTCATCAAAATCTTGAGTGCAGATTGTACAGTTTGTGTAGGATCTACTTTAAGGCTGATCTTTATGTCTCGAGGGAGAAAAATGCATTTGAAGAAAACGGCCTTTGACGTTACAATGTCCCAGAGAAATCTATGGATGAAGTGGATTAAGTGAAGAAATAAAACATCTTTAGGAGCAGACTGGAGTTTGTTGTTTCCACATGAAAGTCGATATGCTGAGAAAGCAAACTGTCCAAAAAACAAAAAAAGAGTTTTGCCTGCCGTGTCTCGCCTTTCCAGTCCCATTTCCACACTGAACTATGGAGCGACGTGTTCGGTCCATGGCAAGGGAAGTCGCCCCCTTTCCCTCCGTCGTTTGGCTTTACCCCTCCCCTCCTTCTTGAACATATCTCTGAACAGTCAAAGAGGCACAGGGCCTGACCTCTCCAGCCCCTCCTCCTGTGGTCACTGCAGCTCTGGGCTCAGGTAATCAACCATTATCTCCTCTCCATCTTCATCACCTCGAGCTGAGCCTGAGCAGACAGCGGCTGAATCAATGTCTGCTAGCATCTTTATTTACCTCTGCCTTAGCTGGCTTTTCTCTCGGAGGTTTTCGCTGTTCCAAAGGTTTAATTACACTGGAGTTAAAACAGCAGTAGAATTTGGGAAAAACAAGTCATCGGTTCGGAACTGGAAAAACACAGCAAAGATTAGATTCGTTTATTTGCCATTTGCAGCTAAAACACACTGGAGAAACTTGTGCAACAAACTCTGCGTGCACGTCAAATTAGGGCTGCAACAAATTATTTGATTTATCGCAACTAATTGATTATAGAAGCGGTTGTCAACTAAATAAATAATTGGGTAATCATCAACTGGTCTGTAAGGACTCCAAAACATTCGCTGAAAGGAGAGGTTTTGTTACTCAGACACAGCAGGAATCACACACAAAAATCACAGGAAACATATAAATAGTGTGTTTTTGATTAAAATCCTTGTTCATCCATTAAGTATGGATGACCAGAATGTTATCAATCACCTTCACTTCGGCTTTGACTAAAATTCTTTTGCGTTCTAAACAACTAACCGATTAATCAAAGGAATAATTGCTAGACTAATCAATGACCAAAATAATCGCTAGTTGCAGCCGTACATCAAATGATCGAAAACAATGACTCAAGTAAACAAGGACACTACACGTTACAGACAGGGGTGTTCATAGTTAACGTGACTAAACGCTGAAGTGAGTGAAGAGCTCCTGCCCGGTTTAACTGGACTGTTTTATTTTCTGCCTTGTTTACTATGTTGTAATACACAATTGCACCACCAGATGGCGCCCGAGAGAGCACCTCATGCGAATGTAACGCATCTGAGCGAAAACAAGTGCGCTGCAATTTCAAAATAGTGGATTAATCCCATAAAGACAGAGCAAACCTGAGACACTAAAGTATTTATGAACTAATATTAATATTGCATGGTTTATTTAACTTGGACTTCACGTTGGGGAGAAAACAGTTTTTTGCTTCAGATGGAAAACTATCGATCTTTTACCTGCACAAGCTCAGTTAAGCGGCTAATGTTAATGACTTTACAACGTGACACTTAAAGGAAAAATATTCAGCATTGTTCATGTTGTTATTAGCCTTTAAACATGCTCTTGAGTACCTTACATTTGCAATTTTTTTTAAACAAAAACAAGTTTTTTTTATCAGTCACTATGAAATGACACTTGCTGAGTGCATCCAGCCAGCAGATGGCGCCTGCGCAATATATATAATCTAGTAAAGTTAGCGCTGAAAAGACGTGATTGTGCAGATTTGCTGCAGCAGTTATCGTGTTTAGAGGCAGAAATGCTCAGAATGAGTCTGGCAATGAAAAAAAAACAACGGCTTCCTGAAAAATTCAACAGACATGGAAGGAGAGTTGTAGAAAGTCACACTTGATGAGGAGGGGCCTGTATTTAACTTTGCCTTGGGCCCCCAATTTTCTAAGTTCACCACTGTTAACAGGGTAGGGCTGAAATGAATGAATCGCAACTAATCGATTATTGAGATAATCGTCAAACTGAACTGAAAAAAGGCTAAAAAGGTGCTATTTTTATGAGGTGAAAGTGCTGCTCGGAAACAAGCCCAAAAACCCGCTGCCCGTGACTCTCAAGATTTGCGAGCCCAAAGTCACTGTAAAGAAGTTGACTTGGCAGCTACGTCAAAAGTCTGTTTTGTTTGTAAGTCTACTACACCAGGACAGGGCTGGGCGAGACGGTGATAAAAATGGAATCGTGAGCTGGTCCCTGTGGACAATCTGCTGTTTTTGTGAAGTGGTGGTATCATGAGTCACTGTTTGTCTCTTTGAGGCAGCTCTGTTCAAACACACTTTTGTCCTGTTTAGCCTCCTTTCGTTTAAGTGTGCAGCCTTGGCCTGCTGCTCACTTAAACGAAATCACAATTTTAATGGATACAATTAGCAAATCACAAAGGCAGCAATGTTTGAAGTGCAATCATTTCTTCCACAAACAACAAAATGTCTTGCTTTGATCTAATAAAAACTGCTCACACTGTAGTTTGGATTTGTACAAACATGTCCTGAAACAAGCGACAAAAGTGTAACCAAAAGCAATAAAAATGCGTTCAAAAGCGACAAAAATGCGCCTCCTAATATCAAACTCAACTCAATGCATCAAAGTGCGACTAAAAGTGACAAAAACATGGCTAAAAACAACAAAAACATGTCTAAACATGTCAACACAGACACGACTAAAAGTGACAAAGAAGCGTTTAAACATGACAAACGACTGAACGTGACCAACTGCCACTAAAAGGGACAACATTGTGTTTAAAATGTGAATTTGAACACAATCCTATAAATCGCAAATCTAATCCAGAAAAATCACAATTAGGTATTTTTCCTAAATGTTCCTAAATTTAGCAAAAATCCTATATTCATGGACACTTCATGTTCTAAGGCAGTGGTTCCCAAAGTGGGGGTCGGGACCCCTCGGGGGGTCGCGAGGGGTGAGCTGGGGGTCGCGAGATGATTTCAAGATCTCATTTTCATTAATATGACATTGTATTTGCTCTATTTTTTTAAATTTAAAACAGTATTTTTTAGTAAAATAGGGTCTAATAAGACAATAAACTATTCAAATAACCAATATTAAACCTGATTAACAGGCTTTGACACTTAAAATTATTGCTACTGTCATTTTCATTTCGCTTTGGGGGTCCCGAGTCAATTGCGTGGCTAATTTGGGGGTCCTGGGCAGAAAAGTTTGGGAACCCCTGTTCTAAGGAACTAATCGATTCATCTCCAGACTGACTGAACACCAAAACAATCGTCAGTTGCAGCCCTTTAACAGGGAGCATGTAATCTTGTGAGAGTTTGTCCCATTCTTATCACGGCTTCAATACCAACTATTTCTTTACAAAAGTGTGCCGACTGGAGACTGTTACATTTAAATGGTCAAGTATCCTCATGTACCAGAGTATCATTTCTGACTAAAAAGGTACACATAAAAACTGAATCGAAATGTGTTCAATAAAATAAGACAAAAAGTGTAATACGTCTCATTCCAAAGAAAACCACTGACCACATAAACTCTGGCCAAACTCTTTCTGGACATATTTCTTTCCCTTTTCTTTTTTCTTAGAACACAAACATCCTGGGATCATCCAACGCACTTTACAATTCTCTTTTTTCTTCTGACAACTTGTACGATCTAAAAAGCCAGGAAACACGTTTGAGATGGAGCTAAAGGAACATGGAGAGTATAGAACACATTGATGCATTATTTGAAAGTGAACTCTGGACATCCATGTACAAACTCCTCTGAAATGAAAGTATAAAAGCTGCTGAAGTGCTGATGAACCAGCTCACAGCAGCAGGTGCCGTGTGAGTGGATAAGCGTGTCGCCCTGTGACACTGACGAGGTCCAACATGAACAGTGCATACAGTGTGGACCTGGAATGTCACTTTGGAGTAAACTATAGGTGTGAGTAAGATCAAATATGATGTATTATTGAAGCTTTTGCCTTGGTCTTTCTGCGTGTATGTTTTAAGAATCCACAGTTTGTTCAAGAAGGCCTTGACACTGTGGACCATAGACATAAATAAGTGACGCGGCGTTCATGCTCATGTTATCAACCACTTAACAACACAGCTGGTCCGACTCTGTCTCATGTATTTAGAGTTAGCATTAGCCCACAAAACATGCAAGCTCTGAATAATTCACAGATTGTCAGCTGATACCAACCCATCGACCACATTTAGGTGACATCAAAGCCTCGTTAAAAGTCATTGTTGAGTGTGTAAACCATTTGGTGTTTTAATGTAGATGATTATTAGCATGTAAAACTCTATTTTGTGTTTATGTGTCTATTTATGTGTTAAAAAATGTTTGAAAATGCACAAATCGACTTTTTTCGTGCGCATGATTATGCAGGGATTGCTTATTATACTGCATTTTATCCATAAAAATGCAAAATTCGCCTCTGTGTTCTATTGATTTGCGTCATCACATTGACTGGACGTAGCAGCTGTAGAGAGACAGCAGACAGCTATGAACGTCTGCTCTGTGGACCACAGTCCTCTTCAGGGGCTCAACATCAGATTCTGAGCCCCAAGTATAAACCTTCTCGGTGGGCCCCTTTTACATCATTTTGTATATGATTTCTTCATCTCAGCAAATTTGTTTTTTATTGTCATTTTTCATTAACGATTGCTAGAAGAGACACCTTTTGGTTTCTACATACACCTAACATAACTCTAACTCAGGCATGTCCAAACTAAGGCCCGGGGGCCAAAAGCGGCCCGCAGACCAATTTTTCTTGGCCCTCAAGCTTCCTGGTGAATTGGCCCACATTGTCCTAAGACATACTTTTTACAGCAAATTTCAGATTTTCTACTATTCTAACCTAAATAACTAACATTTTGGAGTGAGACAGACCTGATATTAAAGCACTGAGACTGAATTTAGATGTGGTGGCGCTTTAAAAATCAGATTAATGCAACTTTTTGAACGTTTCACGATTTATTTGTGGCCCTCCCCTTGGTCTACATTTCAGTATGTGGCCCTCGGTGGAAAAAGTTTGGACACCCCTGGTTTAACTGATGTACATGTCCATGCATTATATTATGATGCAGTACTGTTTGTATTTGCAATGACTCTCAGACCAATTCCATAAACATCTTGAAATGTGTTATTATTGTTAGAAAATACACAAATTGCAAATTGTAATCATTAAGTTTTATTTTGAAAGGGTTGATGGTGCCCTCAGATGCCTTTGTAATTGTATTTAGTCTGTGAAGAACTTTACTCAACCACATTGCATTTTATAACATTCAAAATGGATTAAAGTGTAGAAAAAACAGAAAAAAACCATCACATGCTTTTCAGGACTCTTCCCTGGGCCCCGGGGAAACAGTGTCCTTTACCACCCCAGTGCGACACCCCTGGTCCTCTTATCCAGTCGGACATGTAGATGTTTGGTGTGGAGTTTGCATGTTCTCTCCGCGTCTGTGTCGGGTTCCTCCGGGTCAGGCTCCTCCCTCTGGGTCGGACATGGGTCTCAGTGGGACTGTCCTGCTTAAGGTCAGTAATCATAAAAACAGCCAACTGAACTGCAGCGCACCAGTGTCTTTTTAGACGAGTACAACTTCACCTGGTCAAGGAATTTAAATATTTAGACTTGACACTGGACTCGACCTCGACGCACATAAATATCTCACAAAGACAATGTTATAATGTGCAAACCTTTAGACATGTGAGACCTTTCATGACAGAAAAGTTATTTTTAACCATCTGCACAAGACTGAAACTAATTGATCTATTTTTTAAAGCCATAATGATTTTTTTTTCTTTTTTAACACAATTTAACCATTGCACAGTTTGAATTTTCCTCATTTAAAAAAAGGATGTTTTACACCAGCTCTTTGTCCCCTGAAGAAGACCTGCTGCTTTTGTCTGCTCGAGCCCAGTGCTTCTCAAACTTTTTCAGTCACGACCCCCAAAATAACAATGGTTCACATTCGCGACCCCCAAACACAAAAAATAGGCGATACATTAGCCTTATATCTAATGTTTGATTTTATTTTGAGAATATAGACCTAGAAAATGACTTTAATAGGCCGACAAATGAGAATCTACATTCACCACTGCATTAGAAGGGTGTCAAGCCTTGTTTAACACTATTGTATCAATATTTCTCCATCATCTGGGGACCCTCAGAAATTATTTTGCGACCCCCATTGGGGTGCCAACCCCCAGTTTGAGAACCCCTGCTCTAGAGCACCAGTACCAGTGGATCATTATGTTCTGGACATTTTAAATCGCAAAACTGTGATCTAAACAACTTAATAAGAAAATGTCTTCTTACTTCCAGGTGGAGAGTCACGGTGCTGTTTTCTGGTGTTTTTTCTTTTATTTTAAATGTTCCAAATGGCTCTGTGACAATGTGACAGAGCTGAGTCCTATTTACCATCACCATTTAAGAAAAGAAAATTGAGTCTTGTCCAACGAAGAAGAAAGCCAGGGCTCAAAGAGACTGTTCCACAGACGCTCCACATTCACACACTCTGCTCTGTTAATGGGACTCCTTACAGTCTCCCCCTTCTCCTCCCTCTCTCCTTCTCCCCCTCTCCCCCCTGTCCCTTCTTCTCCCTCTCTCCTTCTCCCTTCTCCTCCAGCTCCTTCTCCCCCTTCTCCTCCCTCTCTCCTTCTCCCCTCTCCTCCAGCTCCTTCTCCCCCTCTTCCCCCGTCCCTTCTCCTCTCTCTCCTTCTCCCCTCTCCTCCAGCTCCTTCTCCCCCTCTTCCCCCGTCCCTTCTCCTCTCTCTCCTTCTCCCCTCTCCTCCAGCTCCTTCTCCCCCTCTCCCCCTGTCCCTTCTCCTCCCTCTCTCCTTCTCCCCTCTCCTCCAGCTCCTTCTACCCCTCTCCCCCTGTCCCTTCTCCCCTCTCCTCCAGCTCCTTCTCCCCCTCTCCCCCCTGTCCCTTCTCCTCCCTCTCTCCTTCTCCCCTCTCCTCCAGCTCCTTCTCCCCCTCTCCCCCTGTCTCTCTCCTCCTCCCTCTCTCCTTCTCCCCTCTCCTCCAGCTCCTTCTCCCCCTCTCCCCCTCTCCCCCTGTCCCTTCTCCTCCCTCTCTCCTTCTCCCCTCTCCTCCAGCTCCTTCTCCCCTCTCCCCCCGTCCCTTCTCCTCCCTCTCTCCTTCTCCCCTCTCCTTCAGCTCCTTCTCCCCCTCTCCCCCCTGTCCCTTCTCCTCCCTCTCTCCTTCTCCCCTCTCCTCCAGCTCCTTCTCCCCCTCTCCCCCCGTCCCTTCTCCTCCCTCTCTCCTTCTCCCCTCTCCTCCAGCTCCTTCTCCCCCTCTCCCCCCTGTCCCTTCTCCTCTCTCTCTCCTTCTCCCCTCTCCTCCAGCTCCTTCTCCCCCTCTCCCCCTGTCCCTTCTCCTCCCTCTCTCCTTCTCCCCTCTCCTCCAGCTCCTTCTCCCCCTCTCACCTGTCCCTTCTCCTCCCTCTCTCCTTCTCCCCTCTCCTCCAGCTCCTTCTCCCCCTCTCCCCCTGTCCCTTCTCCTCTCTCTCTCCTTCTCCCCTCTCCTCCAGCTCCTTCTCCCCCTCTCCCCCTGTCCCTTCTCCTCCCTCTCTCCTTCTCCCCTCTCCTCCAGCTCCTTCTCCCCCTCCCCCCTGTCTCTTCTCCTCCCTCTCTCCTTCTCCCTCTCCTTCAGCACCTTCTTCCCCACTCCCCCCTGTCCCTTCTCCTCCCTCTCTCCTTCTCCCCTCTCCCCGCGCTCCTTCTCCACCTCTCCCCCCTGTCCCTTCTCCTCCCTCTCTCCTTCTCCCCTCTCCTCCAGCTCCTTCTCCCCCTCTCCCCCTGTCCCTTCTCCTCCCTCTCTCCTTCTCCCCTCTCCTCCAGCTCCTTCTCCCCCTCTCCCCCTGTCCCTTCTCCTCCCTCTCTCCTTCTCCCCTCTCCTCCAGCTCCTTCTCCCCCTCTCCCCCTGTCCCTTCTCCTCCCTCTCTCCTTCTCCCCTCTCCTCCAGCTCCTTCTCCTCTCTCTCTCCCTCTCCCTTCTCCTCCCTCTCTCCTTCTCCCCTCTCCTCCAGCTCCTTCTACCCCTCTCCCCCTGTCCCTTCTCCTCCCTCTCTCCTTCTCCCCTCTCCTCCAGCTCCTTCTACCCCTCTCCCCCTGTCCCTTCTCCTCCCTCTCTCCTTCTCCCCTCTCCTCCAGCTCCTTCTCCCCCTCTCCTCCTGCTCCCTCTCCCTCTTTCTCCCCCTGTCTCGTTGCTTTTCTTGGTTAAATCAACAGTTGCTGTTGCAAACTTAACCGGATTTGAAATGAGACCTTAAACTGTGGATGAGGGAAAACCAAGTCAGTGAGCACTTTAACTGTTCTGTCTTCTCTTTTTGTAATGTTCTGTATTTCTGTATTTTTGGATTCAGAAAATCCTCCCCCTCCGAGCGTCAAACACACTTCCTGTGAACTCCTTCTATTCAGGACTTATTTTCTTCATCTGTCACTGATCAGAGAGACCGTTTTATGTCCTTAAATCATCACTAAACTCGTTCTGAGCATTTCTGCCTCTAAACACAATAACTGCTGCAACAAATCTGCATCATAACTTCTTTTCAGCGTTAACTTCACTAGAGTGTATATAGAACTGACGCCATCTGCTAGCTGGATGCACTCAGTAAGTGTCATTTCATAGTGACTGATAACTCAGGTCAAAGAATGAAGAGGAAAATTGTTTTAAAACATAAGATGGCAAATTGAAGGCACTTGAGCATGTTTGAAGACTAACCGCAATAGGAAAAATGCAGAATATTTTTCCTTTAACTTCCCCATTGAGTCTCCAGTGTCATCCTCTCACACACAGTCTGTCACCTCCTCACTTCCTCCTCCCAAAATTCAAATGAGTTTCAAGTAAATCTGTCTTGGTTTTAAATAAATAATGTAGTGGTATGACATGTATAAATATTGAATGTGAAAATTTGAAGTCTCCTTTTTTGTGAAATTCAGAAGCGCAATTTCTCTCCAGAAGTGTGTGAGTGTGTCACTGCAGACTGTGACAGGTGCAGACTGTTAGAACGCCAAGAACCAGCAGGGAATGTCTCTTTAAACTTAAATACTATTCAAGTGTTAGTAATAGTAATTAGTTAGTAATTAGTCATTTCAAGCTAAGAAGATCAAATGGATTCAATTAATACATTTAAGTAAAGTAGAATCAAGAATGTCACAAGTGTGATTATTGTTATACTTTTGTAAAAAGGAGCTGGGGGTAATTAAGCAGTTTGTTCTTCTAACTCCTAATCAGAATTATTAGAAGGACTATTATCTTGAGAGTTGGAAAAAAATAGCTTTATATTTGTTGTTATTGGAAAACAAAACAAAAATATTGAAATTCATTTTTGTCAATATTGCCATCTCCTACTTCCCAGACAGTTCTATTATTTAATGATAGTTGTAATCATTTTGAAACATTTATATAACCATTTGCAGTCGTTGAATCAGATTATGGCACGTGTGGATCTACTTTTTCAGCTGCAAGCTACTTTTCACTTCAGCAAAGCCCAAAGATCATAGTTTGTTGTATCACTAGCTTTAATGACCTGTTAATAGCAGTGTATTCAACATGATGTTATATAAAACTGGGAGGGAAAAAAAAGTTGCCAACCATATAATAAGCTGATTATTTTGAAAATGAAAGTCACAAAACTCCACCCCCACCTCTTCAGCCCAGTCTCCAGATAAACAACATAATGAACACGTACACATTTGACATCTTTGGAAATGATGCTGGAAGAGTACGTCAAATAGAAAATGAACATATTTCATGTTTTGCAAATGATGTTGCATAAGAATGTCAATCAAAAATGTACATGCTACAGTTTATCAATAATAAACCCTCACCCCAACACAGACTCTAACCCTAAATAACAAAATGTCACATGTGCACGTTCTCTCAGACGCACAAATTGAATGTGTTTTGATAACAAAAGTGTACAAGAGCTACGCAAATGCAAAAACAACAATTATGTATGCATTTTTCTGGAGAATGCGTGGCCTCTGAGATCGATCGTGATTGTCATAATATGCACTCCTGCTCTAAGATATGAAATATCACTCAACTTTTAAGAAACTATTGCCCTGTTTCCACCAGCCCTGGTCCCCAGGCCCGATTCACTCAGGTTGTTTCTGTTAATGGCGGCCCTCACAGGGGTCCACTGTGAGGAGCTGGCATCACCCCGACGTTACTAATGATTTCTTCATAAATCGTACTTGAATCACACTTTACACTTTTTAATCATGCAGCCACGACGATGTGGATAAACTCAGAGTAAACAAGACACTGCTTCTGGTTTTTCGTCCACTTTTTCTGCATTTATTTCACTTCTCTACAAAGCCTCTGCACCATGTTTTAACATCTCCTGATGAAGTACGTTGGGTTTAGATAGAGTTGGCCGCAGTATGCACTGCTAGCTTTGTTTGGCGAAGTCTGTCGGCTCAACAAATAAAGTTATTGTCGCTGGAAATTTAACTTCAAGATCAAGTCAGCGTTGGGTGAGGAATCATTGTTTTGTCTTTACATCTGCTTTTTGCCATTTCATTCTCACCTGAGTCTGCGTTCTCTTCTGTTCTCTCTCGTCCAATCATCTTAATGACAAAGTGCTCCACAGCCGAAAGTGAGCCTGCACCCTCTGGTACCTCTTGTACCTCTCACGGCCCCCTTAGGACCCCTCAAATGGGCTGGCACGGTTCAGTTTGGTGCAGTGGAAAACGTCCCTTATGGGCCCCTGAGAAGCATGCTGCACCGGGCCCCGAGCCCCCCACACAGCCTGACTCGGCCCTGTATTCAGCTCACAGAGATCCAGATGACACAGACATGCATGACTGAAGGTTTGGAACAGAGGGGTCCGATGCTGGTGACAGTGGATTAGCCTGCGTTAGCTTGGAGCGTGTCAGATTTATGAACCAACCCCCAGAACAAACCCCATCTCCTCTGCACATTTAGTGAAGACGTGCGCACTTCACTGACACTCTCCAGAGCTCGTAAACACGGCTCTTCTGCATGTGTGCTTAGCATGTGCTGAAAAGTACTGCTGATCAGGGGAAAGTACGGGTGCTGGGGAGGGACACGTGTGAAGGTTTGACATATCAGCGCTTCTTGGTTTCTTATAAAGGCAAGTCATCAGAACATGAAATCTGATCTCAGCAGAACAATCAAGAACACGGTCAGCAACATCCATCTCAGAACAGGCTGTTTGTGGAAAACATTTGTCCCATTGTGATTTAAGAGGTCACATTTTACAGACAGCTACTGAGCTTGCTAACATTATATGTTTCCTCATGAAAGGCTAACTTCAGCGACTCTTACCTGGTCTGAATGTTCTTTTAAAGAGTTTAGATGGTGCAGATTGCGTCCTGACTCTTAAAGCTACAATACCAGGACATCTGATTCACCTTCTATAATCCGAAATGTCCCTGGAGATGTTTGTGAGAATTATACATAAATTATACTTGCTTAATTACTAATACACTAAACTATTAAACTATTGTAAACCGTTTACTGACTAAAACTGATAGTGACTGAGTTAAAATGATATGATCTTGATAAAACAGTGAAAACTTGTTCTATGTGAAGCTGTTGTACAGAGGCTTATTCATTCATTTCAATGAAAAGGGAAATTCCAAAATCAGTGGTTTGATGTTAGTTTGTGATTTTATTTTTCTACAATCAACATTCTGAAGCAGCTGGTTATGCAAACAGTGTTTGTGAAAAAAGAATGGACCAAGAAATAAAATATTTTTCTCCTGCGGCTGTCAGACTGATGAACTGGTTTTAAATGTACAGGCTGTTACAGAGCAATGTTGGCACTTTATCTCAGATTTTTTGTGTTCAGAGTAAAATTCACTTTGTACTGATACGCTGCTGTCTATAAATTCTGTTTGGAGCTTAACCTTAAGCTGAAAATGTCCCTCTGGTGGTACTTTGGACTTTTTCTTTCTTTATTTCGTTTTGTCCATCTGATAAAAGGAAACTATAAAGGTGCTACAAATGTTAGACATAAACAGAAGGCCGTAGCCCACTTATTTACAGTCAAAGACCTATTCTGGGATGAACCAGGGTCAGTTTGTTCTCCAAAACTACAAATAGAAAAAAATACCCAACAATTAAAAAAAAAGACTTTTGTATGGATTCTGCCTGGACTTTTTTTTTTTTTTTTTTTACTTTGTTACAACTTCTTAAAATACATTGTTATTCAAATTAGCTTCAGCTTTGAAAGAGGAATTATTAAAACCCAACAAATGCCTAAACTAGTGTCAATCAGACCCTGCCTCCAGACACCAGGTTCACTCATCCATGTATTTAACCAAGAAAATTTAGGCGGACTTTAAATGTTGGTTTTCCTCTGAGCAGAGCTTGTTTCCAAGTGTAATTAGAGTAAATCAGACACAAAACCACAAAGTCTCAGCTTCACAAAGAGTCCAGACCATAGTTTGTGCTCCAAAGGTTCAAGAACAGCTTCAGTTTGAAATGAGGCTCATTTTAGTCACATGTTTTAGGAAACTAGGCCTTCGGTGAAAAGTGTTAAATGCAACAAAATGTTGTTCTGTGTACACTTGTTAAATCTGAATGACAATAAAACCGGTCCATATCTATGTCTAAACAACCTTAATGAAGATTGTAATTCATTACGACAGGATCTTTAAATCATTTCCCAGATCGAAAATCAATGCAGATATACATTTGTAGCTTAATTGTTGAGGCTTGTTTCACTTCGGTTTAGTTGCAGAAATCCACTTCTCCCGTCAATCTGGAGCTTTGTAGATCCGGTAAATGCTCTGTCTTTATTCTGCCCTCCATCATCTGGACATCCAGGTGCAATAATAATCCACAATCAACGAAATTTAAGTCAGATTAATCAATGCTTTTGTGGACTTTGGTGGTGCTGGACTTTGGAATCTGCAGGAGCTCAATGGGCCTGACTACTGGTTTCAAAATCTCTGGTTCTGAGTGCTATCTCATTAACTCATTAACAAATCCAATAATACATAAATTACTTTAAATTGCAATTTTACCAACATTAACAACCTTCTCCCCCAACATTTCCGCGGTTAAACGTACTATTGGTGCAAGAATACAACCCCATCAAAGTAGCAGCTGTGTTGTGAGGTTCTAGGATAGCAATTAAAAAGCGCCCGTATAAATGGTCACAAAACTCAACGGTAAAAGGGCTGATTGCATTGTCAAAATTGCAGTAAAAGCCTCATGTTCCGTCTTCTCTTATTCCGACTGTGTGACCGGAATTGGGATAAGGCGCCCGAGAGCACGGGTTACACATTCACATCACACTCTCAATGTAAACCAGGGATAGGATGATGGCAGCTCTTCATGTGTGTGTCACTGCTCCACAGAATGCACACAGCTAGCATCACGCTAAACATATGGTAAAGGAGGGAGTGTGTTTGTGCTCAGCATTCTGAACAACCACAAGATTTTGTTGCCACAGACACAGAAAAATGCAAAGTTAGAGACGTTAAAGACACATATTCTGCATTCTTTGTTTTGTTGTTGGCCTCTGCTTTTGAGTATCTTTGCTTTGTTTGAACTTAAAGTAATGTCTCTACTGAAAGCACACATTGGTGTTAGTGATCCATCTCGTGGCAGCATTAACATAAGCTAGCTTAAACAAGTCTGGTGGTGATATATGGACTTAGAGCTCTAACTTTGATGTCACAAACTCTGGGAACTTTAAAACAGGGTTTTTTGGTTCAGAGAAGGAGCAGAGAAGATGAGCTTGTAAACAGGATTCATGAAACAAGTGGGATTTCAGTAAATACAACTCCAGTTATGTTTTTAATGAGAGAACAATGTTAGAATGGTTAGAAATGTTAGAAAATCCTCCCCCTCCGAGCGCCACACACTTCTGCAAACTCCTTCTATCCGGGACGTATTTTCAGATCGTCTACGTCATTTATCCGAGAGTCTTCCACTGCTTTTAGTCCTTAAATCATCGCTAAACTCATTCTGGCCATTTCTGCCTCTAAACATGACAACTGCTGAAGCAAATCCGCATCAGAACGTCTTTACAGCGCGAACTTCACTAGAGTGTATATGTAGTCCAGGCACCATCTGCTGGCTGGATGCCCTCAGTAAGTGTCATTTCATAGTAAGACCGGTCACAGTATGAATAAGAAACTTTTTGTTTTTGTTTCGTTAAACATGAGATGGCAAATTTAAGGTACTCAAGAGCATGTTTAAAGGCTAGCAACAATATGCAAAATATGTGTCCTTTAATGCATGACGTTTCAAACAGTGTGTCTGGAGGTAGTACCAGTGCTTTGAAACAGTGTCCAGTTTGAGTCAATACTATTATTCCTTATCTGCACTCTTTATTTAAAGGGATTTTTGTATGATATTATTTTTTGTATTGTAATTAGTCCCTAAATATGCTCTTGAGTATCTTAAGTTTGGCATCTCACATTTTAGAACTCCCCAAAAAATGTTTTATTAAAACAAAATGTACATCTGTACTGGTTCTATTTGCTCTGGCAATTACTGAGTGCCATCTACTGGCTGCATTGCACTTACACAAGCTAAACATGTTATTACTCGAGCCTTACTGAAGTGCACGAGTTAAACAAGCAGCTACAGTTATTGTGTTTAGAGGTAGAAATGTCAGAGGGCGTCTGGTGATAATTTAAGGACTTTCTTAGATCAGTGATGTCTATGATCCGAAAAAATGTCATAGATCGAGGGACTTCAGCGTGGAGCCTTTTTGGCGCTCGCAAGGAGAGGATTTTCTAACTAGCATTCCTCGAGCATGAATGCAGCTGAATGCAACTCCAGGTCTGTTTTTGATGACATTGTTAGAACATGGTTAATATGTTCCCTTAAAGTACATTTTATAATGTTTGTTTATGTTTTTATCTGTTTGTATTGTTTGAATGTATTTTCTTGTTATGTAAAGCACTTTGAATTACTTGTGTACAAATTATGCTCTTCAAATATACTTGCATTTCCTTGACATAACAGATGTCAAGCGAAAAAAATCGGATCCAAATAAACAAAACAAAAAAAACAATCACCATGACCAAATGTACAGAAGCACACGCAGTGACATGGACAGTGTTCTACATTATCTACTCAAACACTTTTGTAACTCAAACATGACCAGACGTACAACATATGAGGAGAGCCTTCCTGACTGAATCCACCCTCCTCACCTTATCTTCCTCATAAATATTCCGGTTAAAATCATAATTACTGAAAATTGCCTTCCACTTAATCCTGTGAATAGATAAGTAGAAGTTTTCATAAGTCAGATATGTTGGTGTTGGTGTGTGAGCTCTTCCGTGGCTAACAGGGAGGATGCTGCGCCTGTTACCCAGAACCGGAGCACACGAGGCTGGGCTGAGACAGTTCCTCTGATGGAGCCCGCGGTGCAGCTTTGACCTGCCAACTGTGAGAGCCCAAATGAGCTTAGAACCAGCGTGAAACACAGAGCCACTGAGGAGGAGGCTACTCTACCAGGGCCCGAGTCAGGCCTAGGAGAGAAGTCACTCTTAAGAGTCTCAAAGCAAGATCGTCATGCACAAAGATTCAGAAAGCTTTAAAAACACAAGCCCCTGACCATTCATATATTACCACCATTTACATTTAAAAGAAACAACAAAACTGTTTATTCATGTCCATTCATTTCAAGTATTAATACTTTTCATTGGATTTTCTTTTACGATCTGGAAAAAAATACATATGCGTATATATAATTGTTAATGTATGTTTTGATTAGCTCTTTCCAGTAAGCACAGGGTACCAGGGACCTCTGGATCCACATTGCACTCAATCAATGCTTGTTTTCATTGAGCTTACGACAGCACAACAGTGCACTGATCTGAGCAGAAACACAGTCATTTGAGACAGAAGGTAAGTCAACCTTTTTCTTTTGACAGTTGTAGAGTTTTGAATTGGATACAAATCAAATAGCCGGTTGGGGATGGAATAGAGCTAGAAATCTGGGCATAACGTACATTTTTATAGTTTATACATTTATAGATTTAAAGTCTATGAGATAAAATTCCATTTTTAAAAGTCTTGTTTTATGGTGGTGAACCCTTGAAACACGATAATGCCAATCTTACACAAAGTTGTTTCAATCCAGTGAAAATGTCTTTTTCTTTTCTTTTCTTTTTTACGATGTATTTTATGTTTTTATGCAGTGGTTTAGAAGAATTTTCTCTGAGACTGCAATATGTTGTTTGATTTGAGCATAAGAAATGAAAATATAATTTGACGCATTCTTCCAAACACACGGCAGAAAATGAAACTTCAAACGCCTCATTCCATTTCTTTCACACTGATTATGTTTGCTTAAATGTCCTGTGATTTTTGTTTTGTTACAGAATAACAGATGCTGAATGTTGTAGCTAACAGGTAATGAAATTTCCCTGTGAGAGCCAGAGAAGAGAAACCCAACAATGAAGAATTGGATAGGGCTGCCTGGGCGCAGAGGGAGAGCAAGGTTACAGAAAAACAGTGGAGCAGTGCAGTGTTCTCATAGAAAATCAATGTGAACGCACTCGTTACTGTCCTGGACCGCTGTGGACCAGACAGCACGCATTCTTCAACATGAGGAGGACTCAGAGGGAGACGAGTAAACTGTGTACGAGGCATGAGGCTGCAGCACGGAAGTCTGTCAAACACACCACATAATGCCCAGCTGACCCACCTACAGAAACACCGTAGTGGGAGATTCTTTTTAATATGACAAATTAGAAACATTCTAATATCATGAAGAGATTTAGCACTGTTTCCTGATTACAAGCGTACAGTTCTTCTGAGCTTCATTCACTCTCATTCAATGAGCATGTTCCTATGTTGAATTTTTGATCACTGACAATGGCAATAAACTGTTTCTGATTCTGATCTTGTTTACAAGGTCGTCTTCTCTGCTCTTTCTCTGAGCCTCACAAAAACAGACAATTTAACATTTCCATGGATTGTGACGTCAGATTTAGAAATCCGAAAGGTCTACTGCACTATTTTTATATCCATAAATTATCACCAGACTAGTTCTTAGCATTTCTGCCTCAAATCACGATCAATACAACTACATGTTTACTTTAGCCAGTCAGGACAAGCCAGCTTTTGCTAAAGCTTGGGTAGCTTGGACATTATTTGTAAATGAGTGAGTTTTGTGTCTTGAGTTTTGTGAGTTGTGTGTGTGTGTGTGTGTGTGTATATATATATTAATTTGTGCTCTCATTTACAGTTTTTGGCTCATTTTCCATTTCTTGTGACCCCAGTGTGACCTCCATTAGTGCCACACTTGTTCAGATTAGGGCCTGGTCATGAGCCAAGCCTGTGAATCCAGTGTGAGGAGGAATACTCAGAGAACATGTTCTCCTTTCTCCACCCAGAGCTGGTTCTGTGCATACAGACGAGGAGTGAGTCATTAACCCACTCCCAAAATATACTGTCCTGGCACAGACTCTCACTCTGAACCAGGGCCAGAGCAACAAATAGATCTGTATAATACGCAGCAGAGGGGAATCAAAATTAAGAAAACTGCAATACTGTAAATGGTGGAGGGTATTTTAAGCAACTTTGATGAACTTCCATGAATATATATATATATATATATATATATATATATATATATATATATATATATATATATATATATATACATACATATACATACATACATACATATATCCTAGAGAGGCTTGACTATAAGAGCAACCATGGGAGCCATGAGAGACAATACTCACCATGGACCATCACAGTGGTCTAAGGCAGAAAGACTGGACAGCCCCACAGCGGCCTTCGTTTGCTCTTTATCCACCACACGATGTCTGGTTGGGTTTCCAGTCCATACTCCACAGATATTTCTGCATGAGCCACTTGTTTGTAGCGTTCCATGTACGCTTTCCCTGCAGCGTCTTACTCCCTGCAGCAGACTGTCTCTGGAGTTACCCCGTGGGTCTTAACATCTGTGGTCTGTATCTCTCCCTTTGGCCACCACATTATGCCCGCAGGGTCTGATCACTGGCAGGGCGTAGCTGTTTATAGCCTGGGACTTGTTCTTGCCATTGAGCTGGCTTCTTAGGACTTGCCTTACTCGCTGGAGGTATTTGGCTGTTGCCGCTTTCCTCGTTGCCCCTTCGAGGTTGCCATTTGCCTGTGGTAATTGTACCCATCCTCAATGTCTGCTATTGTTCCTTCTGGGAGTGAGACCTCTTCTGTGGACTACCTTCCCTCTTCCCTCCCACTTCTCCAGCCCGAACGACATCCCAATATCAGTGGCAAGGCAAGGCAAGGCAAGTTTATTTGTAGAGCACAATTCGTACACAGGGCAATTCAAAGTGCTTTACATAAACAGGAAAAGTTGCATTAAAATCACAAAACACAAAAAGACACACAGAATCATTTTAAAATCATTTAAAATCATTTTAAAATAAAGCGCTTTAAAAGAGAAGAGTGCAGATAGATCTTTCAGTCGTATGCACGTCTAAAGAGAACTGTTTTTAGCCTGGATTTAAACATTGTCAGAGTGGAGGCCTGTCTCACATCTTCAGGGAGACTGTTCCAGTGCTGTAGATCCTGGTGATGTGGATCAGTCAATGTCTCGCTCACTCTTAACATACAGCTTGATGTCATCCATGTAGAGGAGGTGACTGATGGTGGCCCCATTCCTGAGCCGGTATCCATAGCCAGTCTTGTTGATCTGGTTGAGGGGGTTGCAGAACAGCAGTGGGGACAGTGCATCTCCTTGGTATATGCCACATCTGATAGACACCAGTGCAAGTGGCCTATATATATATATATATATGCCTATATATATATATATATATATATATATATATATATGCCTATATATATATATATATATATATATATATATATATATATATATATATATATATATATATATATATATATATGCGTATGTTCCTAGCGCAGTGCTAGGAACAGCTAAGAGGACCCGAGCTCAGCAGCAGGCATAAAGCAGAGAAAACATTGAAGGTTGTTATAAGAAGAACTTGTATATGAAGTGTCCTACACATTATTAAAACTGGAAGGATAGTGGAGAACCATCGTCTTCAAAGAACTATGGTGGGACAGGCAGGTGATGCACCCATCATGCCTATTAGGCACTGTACAAGCCTGTGGGGGGCAATGATATGATCCGGGGCAGTTGCGGTTGGTCAGGCCTAGGTTCAGCAACATCAACTGAACCTGAACATCCTGAAGCACCAGGTTACTTCATCAATGGATTTCTTCTTCACTGATTCTAAGATGACAATGTCAGGATCCATGGCCCACATTGTGACAGAGTGGTCCAGGATTCATGGCCCACATTGTGACAGAGTGGTCCTGGATTCATGGGCCACATTGTGACAGAGTGGTCCAGGATTCATGGCCCACATTGTGACAGAGTGGTCCAGGATTCATGGCCCACATTGTGACAGAGTGGTCCAGGATTCATGGCCCACATTCTGACAGAGTGGTCCAAGATTCATGGCCCACATTGTGACAGAGTGGTTCAGGATCCATGGCCCACATTGTGACAGAGTGGTCCTGGATTCATGGGCCACATTGTGACAGAGTGGTTCAGGATTCATGGCCCACATTGTGACAGAGTGGTCCAGGATTCATGGCCCACATTGTGACAGAGCATGAGACATAATTTTCACACATGGATTGTCCTCCACAGAGTCCAGATCTGAACTCCTTTGAGAAGCTCAGGAATGTGCTGGAGAAGGCTCTGGCAGTGGTCAAACTCTCCACCGTCCTCAATACAAGATCTTGGTGAAATGCATGAATGCAACACTGGATGGAAATGAATGCTCTGACATGGCTGAAGCTTATTGAGATAATGGCACAACAAATGTATTCTGTTATCAAAAGGCGCTACAATGTAATAATAGAGCATGTGACCTTTTTCACATGATGATGATGCTTTTTATTTGTAGAGTGCTTTTCCACCTAATAGACACTCAAAGCGCTTAACAATGCTCCATTCACATGTTCCAGGAGCTGGAGCAGGCCTAGAAGGTGAAGATGAAAGTGGTGCCTGTGGCTACAGCAGATCCCTGGAAAAACATCAGACATCTAAGTCCAGAAATGTGCAGTGCTAGGAACAGCCAACAGTTCCCCTCTCCCTGAGCTCAGAATTGGATGAGACCACCCAGTGGAGGGTGAGAACGGAATTTATATATATATATATATATATATATATATATATATATATATATATATATATATATATATATATATATATATATATATATATATATATATATACCCCTTCTGTAGCAGTCATCACCATCTGAGATGAATCTGGTGAGGTTGGTGTTCTCCGTCAGCTTAATCAGTTTATTAAAGAGAAGAGCAGAGGAGAAAGTGCACAGCCTTAGATGGTCTAACTGTCAGAGACATACTTCCCCAGCCGCATGCATTGCTTCGGAATCCAGAATGAATGAAGCAGACTTACGCAGGGAGTACCTGCTCGGTTTCCTTGTCAGTAGCGGATGTATCTGTACGGGTGGTTGTTAAACAGCTCCTTAAGGGTGTAATAGCACAGGCGTAAGGTGCAACATTTAACAATGAATACAATAGTAGAAAAAATAGAAAAGAATGCATGCATAACATTAAGAATTACAGTTGGCTGTAACAGCAGAGTTATCTGCATCCACAAGCTCCTTCTAGTGGTTTGTGAAGCCTTCTGACAATTATTCACATTTTAGTGCTTCTTTGGGTTTGTCCAAGTTTGAACAACTGTTTTTCAGCAATTGTATAATGTTTTATATTTTTAGACCCAGTACATCAGATGGTAATATAAGAACCGAAATCTTACAGAGGTTTAACTTATTATTTATTGCTATTAGTTATTGCTTTGATTGATTTAGATGAGAATCAAAAACTAATACTGATTTTAACAACTCTTTCTTTGCTTTCCAGTTAAAACATAGGCCACTAATCAGATTTGTCAGAAATATATTGCCAGTACAGACAGCGTTACTATATCGTAACGTGTTTATTTAAGTTTCCTTCTTTTTAATTCAAAAGTCTGACATGGCAGTCGCTGTAACACATGTAGCTGACAATAATACACCACACTTAGCACATGTTGCACAATCATCTTATCCATTCTTCATCGTTTCACTTTTATGTTCGACTTGATCCCATTTATTCCCTCTGCTCTTCCGAGGAGCCATTACAGTTCGCCCGCCGCTTAATGGACATCATCCCCGCCGCTAATAACGCGCTCTGAAGGTCAGGCCGCCCCGCGCATCCCCAAACAAAAGAGCACACATTACCTCCGCAAGTGCCACCAACAATATGTCAAACTAAATTAAATTCCTTCCAGCCATCCCTCTCTCGCTGCCTTTAGCGGTCAGCGCAGTCCGACCGTCCACGCCGGCTCCGTATCTGTGGGCCACGCTGTATTATCATATAAATGAGATAGGCCGTGCTAATTGGGGGTTGAAATGAAACTGGGGCTGTGCGATGGAGATGGAGTCTACATGGATGAAGTGGTCATGGTTAAGTGAGCAGTGATTGACTGACTCCAGTGGGTGTGTGTGGTGGGGATGGCACGAGGCTGGGGAAGTGTTCTGGATTAAAGCACTGTTCACATTATAAAGGGGCTGGAGACCTCTGGCTTTAATGTGCAGTAGCCTTTCTGGGTCAGAGTGCGACGGCCCGTGTGGGGTCAGAGGTTGGCCTGCAGACTGGTGATTGGATCACTGCTACTGATACTCCCATACAACCTTTATGGCTGATATACTACAGCGTTTACTACTGCTGCGACAATATGATAACTTTCAAGGGTCATAAAGAAATACATCATTCACTACTGCTATTTCTACAATTACTGCCACTATTATCACCTACAACTGCTACTGCTTCTACGATACCGTTACTGCTCCTTGAACTTTCATTACTGCTGTTACCTTTTCACTTGTTCTCTCACCACGGGGTTGTTATTTGCACATCAGTTTACCCACATGTTATTATTGATCCTGTACTGTCCAGCAACTTAAGTTCAAGTTCTCACAAATGTCCTCATCCCCGCCCAAATCCCTGTCCTTAGTTTGAAAACTATTTGAAAAATTAAGACTCTGTGTGACACATGTTGACAATCTGATGCTTCATACGGGGAAATGGCACTATGAAGAGGCGGGGCTTATCAGTTTTGCTGTTTTTAGCAACTATTTATACTTTCTATAATAATTCAATACTACCAGAAAAGAGCATATGTCTCCTTTAACATAGCGCCAGTCCATTCACAGTTTTGAACAGTTCAGTGGGTCACATTCACAGGGCAGTCAGCTCTGGACAAACACTACCTGGACATGGCAGCAGTAGTCGGCTGTTCCTCACTTTGTCTAAATGAGGACACAATTCTAAGTTTCCTATTGCGCCAGGGACACATGCCACGCTGTCAAGGGAAGAACCCTACGACCACCGACAGCACCATTGGAGGGAGGCATCCTCACCCGACTGTCCTGTAAAGCACCTGGAAGGACATGAGGCAAAGGAGGAACACAGCACCCACAGGACTTTAACCTACAGAACGTGATGTGAGTGGGGTCTTCAGCTGGCGGGAGAACTCTGCACATGTAAAGTAACAACACACAGATTAAAGGGCACATATTCTGCTGCAGTGACTTTTTTGAGCTTTAAACCATGTTCTAACAATGTTCCATCATCAAAGACACACCTAAAGTAGCATCCAGCTGCATTAATGCTGAAAGGTTTTTTAGAAAATCCTCTCCCTCTGAGCGTCAAACACACTTCCTGCTGAACTTCCTGTATTTTCGTACATATTTTCAGATCTTCTGCGTCACTTATCCGAGAATGGTTTGCTGTCTTAAGTCCTTAAATCATCGCTAAACTCGTTCTGAGCATTTCTGCCTCTAAACATGATGCTGCAGCAAATCCATATCATAACACGTTTTCAGCGCTAACTTCACTAGATTGTACATAGCAATGGCGCCATCTTCTGGCTGGATGCACTCAGTAAGTGTCATTTCCTACTGGCCCATAACACCTGTCAGAATGAATAAGAATAAGGTTTTTTTTTTAAAACATGAGATGCAAATTTAAGGTACTCAAGAGCATGTTTAAAGGCTAAAAATACAGAATATTTTTCCTTTAAACTGAAAGAAACGTTTGTATTTTTACCACACAGCATATAAACTTGAAAGACAGCCTTGTCCCAGAATTGAACCTGAGACGCTGAACACTGAACGCTTCATTGCCGCTTGTGAGGAGCTGGGGAGAAAAGTCGAGATTCTCCTGGGAAGTCATGGCACTTTTAATGAACCACGCAGTCCTAAAGTGCACCTCAATGTATGAGCAGCGGGACAGACAACATCTCCCCATCTGAATCGGAGGATTTAAAAACAGCTCTGTCATAATGGAATGTCCGCGTGAAGCCGGAAATGAGATGTAGATAACTGTGACTAATTACATGTGCGTCGTGACTGGTCTGTGTGTGTGTGTGTGTGTGTGTTACTGAAGATTAATATTCATAATCCATCATAAACATTGGTATACAGTTTCTGCTGAGAAAAATCAAGATTATAGTAGATAGTGATTGTTGATACGGTTTCATGTCAACATTCCGTTGCTATGGCAACGCATGCTGTGATGTCACAAAGCGGTATGTGCTTTAAAGAGTTGACTCACCTACATTCTCACTCATTCTCAACTGGAAACCAGAGTGAACGCACACGTCAAGCAGCTGCTCGCGCATATATCACAACGTAACTGTACCGTTTGTTTAAACTACGTGAACAGATTTAGCACAATATTGTATTTTGCACTTTTCAGAAATGGGTAATCTCATTTCAAATCTTCCTGACCCGGACCTAAACGCCCAGCTGAATGAAGATCAGGCTCAAGATGAAAACCATAGCGACACAGAAATGGAAATGACAATGGACGAAAAAGTTTTTGCCTCAGTCAACAATCTGTATGAAGAATATGCCTGCCTCCCAGATGTGGATGAAATGGCTATTCTTCTGGACACTCTCAGCAGGGAACGCTCGTCCTGTGATCTAAACTTGGATGATCCAGCGGTGGCCCTGGTTAGTGAGGAGAAAATTGAAAGGGTCATGTTTTTGTTAGCTAACAGGAAAACATGTGTTGATGAAGAGGAAGAACAGGAAGAAAACCAGGAGCTCAAAGCTGAGGCTAAAGAACTTCAATTGGGTTCACAGCCTCAAATGATCAGTATGGAGCAGCATTTGAGAACAGTTTCAGATTTAGAGAAAACCTCGAAGCAAGAAAAGGCTCAAATTCAAGAGTTGGAATCAGAAAATGATAATCTAAGATCCAAAATCCTAAACCTCGAAGACAATGTTCAATTACAGTTGGAAAAACTGCGATTAAGAGAGGAGGAACTTGAATTTATAAATGTTAAGACAAACCCAAAGCAGAGTTACATGGAGGCTCAAATCAGAGAGCTAGAAGAACTAGTTGTAAATCTTAAAACAAGCTCACAGCAAGAAAAGATGTTATTGGAGAGTCAAATCAGAGAAACGGCAAAGCAAAAGGACAAGCAACAATCTAAAATCAAAGAGCTTGAAGAACAAATTACAAATCTGCAGTCTAGAGAGCAGAAACATTTAAAAACGATTTCAGATTTAGAGGAAATCTCACAGGCTCGCTCGAACGAAAATGCAGAGAACGCAGCGAAAATCACAGAGCTTGAAGCAGTCCAGCAGGATAGAGAGAACACGATTGTGAATTTACAGAAAGAGATGTTTCGCGTTCAGACTCATTCACAAAATAAGGACATACTAATTAAGGAGAAAACAAGCATAATCACAGAAATGGAACAACAACTTGCATACCTGCAGCGCAGAGAGCTTGAGCTTTTCACAAAAGTTTCTCGCTTGGAGCCTCAAATTCACATTCTGGAAGCAGAAAATTTGAATCTAAGGACTAAAGTACAAGATTATGATGAATCACTTTTCTGTAAGCAACGTACAATGGACCTTGAGCAAAAATTTGAACTCATAGAGCTTCAGTCTAGAGAGCAGAAATATTTAAAAACAATATCAGACTTAAAGACAAACTCTCAGAAGGAAATAAGTGGTTTAAAGGCTCAAATCCAAGAAATGGAAAAGGCAAGAGTGCCACTGGAATCTTCTGTAAATGATATAATAGAAGTAAAAGGAGATAAGGGCAAAAACACAGATGAGAAATGGAAAAACGGCCTCTTAATAGGAGGCGCTTGTGCGGTGGCGGCTGCAGCTCTGTGGAGGTACGGTCCAGGTGTGGGGGGAATGGCGAGCTCTTTAAACCCGTCTCGTCTGATTGGGAATTTATTTTAAACTTTCATTGCGTCCCTGATGTGGGAGGAGAGTATACACTGATGATATTCTCTTCTCCCACATGACGAGGTGTTAAAACTGGTCCCATGTACAGATACTTCACTTGAAACAGACACTTTGAATCCCTTACATTTAAATTGAAACTAGTGCCATGGGTTTGACTGAAAGACAAGAGAAACTAGGTTTGAATTGTTTTCATTCTAAATCGTTGAATGCAGCTGCATTCATTGAGGACGGAGTAAAAGCAATTCACATTTGTGTCAAGGTCTTGTTCTAAACAAGTTTTAATTCAGTTTGCACAATCTAGTAAAAAAGAACAAAAACCCTAATGTGGAATTTGAAGTTTCATTTACTTATTTAAAAAATAAGCCTAAACAAACTAGAGATTTCACATGGGGTTCTTAAATTTATTAAAGGGTGCAAACACAATAACAGCTATTGTAAGTAAAGGGTTCACATCTAGACGATGCTGTAAAACAAGTCATGCAAATTATATTATATATAATTATATAATTATATAGCGCTTTTCCACCTTCGAGGCACTCAAAGCGCTTTACATCAGGGAACCATTCACCCATTCACTCACACATTCACCCTCCCCGTGTGTGATTCACCTGCTCACTGATACTTCTCAACACACTGCTGTGACTCCTGGTGCTGGTGGCTTTAGTTCTATCAGACAGAGCGTGTATTGAGGTGGAAATGACTGAATGTTAAATTGTGATATAGATGACATTTATCTAAATAAGTGACCTGGGTCAAATGGGCTCCGGCGGCGGAACAAACACAAGATACGACTAAGTTAAAGTTAAAGTTAACCTTAGCAATTTAGAATGAGTGAAACCCCAATGTCTGCCATTACAGTCCACCCCTTGTCACAGATAAAAGCATTTTACTGTTACACACAAAAATCTGTAATCAATTTAATAATTAATGTAACATATCTTTATTCATTCATGTGTCAAACAATCAATTCAATCAACTTGTAGTCAGAACTTAAAAACACCTAAACTGTAAAGATGCCTTCGAATAAACATGTCAAAAACAACCCGAGCCTCATGGTCCAGTTCTGTCCAAGTCCAGGTCTAATTCACTAGACAAGTCCCAGTTAACTGTCAGGCCCATGGCCTCTGCCCCTGCAGAGACAAGAACTGGGATGACACTAGATAATTCACCATTCTAAGAATGCAGGGAATAAGACAGGAAAGATAGATTTAAGATAAAGAAGAATGCAATATTTATCAACAACTCTTTCCAGGATGAGAGAAACCAATTGAGAGTGAACAGCGACTAGCCCTTCGCCCCTCACCCTCCATCAGGTCTCGTCATTTAGTGAGATTAGCTATGCCCTGTGCTATCGCCCCCTTCTTTATCATTAGCAGGTCTGTAGGTACAACAGGTGCTCCCCAAGGTCTGACAGACCCCCCCATTGGCTAGTGGTGATCTGATCTAACACCACGATTTTGAAGAGCCACAGAGTGTAAGGCATGTAACTCCTCCCTCGTAGAGGCTAAAACAGAGAGAGTGTTATTGACAAAAGATGAGAACCTTTAACTGAGAGTTTAAACCCTTAACATTAACTTGCCTATCCCCCATGCTGGGGAATAGGGCCAGCATGACCTTTTGATCTGAAGTCCAGAGCCTGTGGTCGTCTGGCACAACAGATCCCCAAATCGGATCATGTGGAGCCAATTCGCGTTTAGGTCTGTGATCAGAGTGTGGGGGTGGAGATATGATGTATGAATGCTCCGAGGAGACCACGGCCGCACATCGTCCAGCCCAACCCACCGGAAGACATCCACACATCTGATATCCACACAGAAAAACACAGAACAATAAATGTCAGCAACAAATAAAAAATTTAGAACCGGGCTTGATGTGAACCGGCCCAAATCAAGGTTCATGACTGGCATTGTCAGGAACTTTAAACCAGGGTCCAATGTGTGGCAAGATTCTATGCTGCTGCTGTAGCTGTGGGCAAACATGTACAGATGACGATCAGATCAATTGTGACTCTTTGCATATTGATACCAGTAATTTAAAGAGTGGACAGTCGAGTGGTTGTAAGACTTAGTTAATGCTTCTAACCAGGCCGTCTCGTCAGAAGTCAGACTACGGGTGCTTCGTTTCACGCCATTTTTATTTGAGTAAATGAAACCAGGCATCAAACTTAACCATATTATCAAAATTGTCAGCGATAAGGCACACGAAACATACAACAAAATCTGGAGATTCATTTTCTTCACCATAAGCTCACCCCGGTCCTCCTGCAGTGAGTTGCTTTCTCTCTGACGTCTCTCCTACCCCCTTCCAGGGGAAGAGCAGATGTGGTTCCAGCGGTGGGAGCTGTCTCCCCACACGCTCCGTGCGGCTCAGGAAGTTGTTTTGTTTCGTGAGCGTTGGGTCCATTGCCACAGTGTGAAGCATGGATCCATGTGCCCCACTTTCCCACAGCGATGTCCGGTGTCAACCAGCGTTGCCTCCAATGTTTAAAACCAGGTCTAGCTCCAGCTCTGCAGCTTCAGCCGTGTTTTGACCTGTACAGAAACAAAAGCAAAGTGCACTCCCCCCTTTTTTTCCTGTGAGTGCCGCTAGTTAAATTTGCCCTCCCTTTCCCAAAAGGAGAAAATAATATAAAACAAAGGAATGAACAGAAAGGTGGACCTGATGGGCCGGCCAAAAAGAACAAACAGATGATGTGACACCGGGCCAACCCTGTACAGGGCCGTAGGAGCCAGTGCCAACACCACTACCAACCTAAGGACAAACCCATCCCCAGCTAAACCTGAGCAAAAGAAAAGCGAAAACGTGACTACCGTCCCACCAGGTCCAACAAAAGCTAAGTTGGCCTGAGTGTGGCTGGGCAGAGCCATAAGTGCACCAGCTACAGGCGACTTAATTAAAGGCTCAGAGCAGACAAACTAAACACAAAACTTAAGTCATATCAATTGACCAAATATGGAAAAAATGCGTTAAAAGACCTTCTCTTTTCTATTTTTCTTTTTTCTATTTCTATTTTTTTAAACAATATTTTATTTTAAATATTAATTTCCACACTCATACCATAGTATTATAATTTGATTTATATATATATTATATATATTATTTCAATAGGCCTTTTCTGAATCAAATTCAAATCAAAGATCACATATGAATGTCTTTAATATCTTTAATGAAAATATATATTCTAAAATTTTGTCTAGTTATATCATAGCTTTTTTTTGAAAAAAACAACAACAAAAAAACATACATTTTCATCTTCTGCCAGGATACCTGTGGAGGAATAATTTCATGCATTACAATCAACCAGCTTTGACTAGTTTATCTTCTTGGTCCATAGTTGTTTCTGGTAAATAGGAAACATCACAAATAACACACAGATTGTTACACCAGCCCCTGTTTCAGGCTCAGGTCCTCCGAGCATCAAAATGCCACCTGTGCTGTATCCGTTATCATTACCAACCTGAGAAGAAAAATAATCAAACATTAGACACACATTTAAAGTATTAGATGTACTTTATAATTGTTTGTTGCACTGTACACACAGATCCACTCTATTAGGATCGATGTGCTCCTTTGGGTCATCTGCTGAAACCTGTAAATTTGAGATTAAAATAACCTTTGTCTTAGTTATGCCAAAAGAAATCTATAAAAATTTCAGAAAACGCGTAAGTCCTTAAACAAAGCAAAGTAGAAGGTGGTTAATTCATTCAGACACATTCATACAAACAGACATTAGTGAAGCTTCTTTAGTCCAAGAGTTTTACTCGTCAAGTCCAAAAATGTCACCATGTTCATAGTTTGAGTTGTGCACAACCTTTAAAATGACGTCATATATAAAAACACATTTTTGTGACTGTGTGGGTACAGGAAGTGTCCTGTCTGTGATCACATTCCCCAGAACATAGACCATGTTTCAAAATCTAAATTGTTAGTTCTCTCTTGTTGCAACAAGTGTAATAAATCCTTTAGACTTGATGACTGTTCATCAAACCTACCCTCAATCTGTAATAATCTTAGGAGCTCTCCATAATTAAGTTTACACCAATTGAGTTTTCCTTGTATGTCATCATTTTGATATTGTTTTTTGTTATAGACATGATGTTGAGTTAATTGGTTCATTTTTCCCTATTTGTATGTCCCCCAGTTATTATTTTCAAATTCAACACCATCAATGTCCACATCTATAACTGACCTGTGTATGTTTTTTACGTCACCTGGTTTTGGGTGACACTCCTTGCAGTTTTCATTTATGTCCTTTGCGTAAGCCGAACCGTTCGCGAGGTCCTCCCGCTGCTCCTTGACCTCCTCATCCCCTCCGTCTGCCCCACCCTCGGTCCCGCCCTTGGCCCCGCCCTCTGAGCTGCTGTGACCTGGAGCTTCTCGATTCACATTTGATCTCTGTCGCCGTGTGGCACCTCAGTTTTCTCTGCAAAAGTCTCAGAAGGAACACAAAAATCACCATCATGCGCTAAAGCACAACCCGCACAGAAAACACTTGTGATCTGCAATCTTAGTTTGAAATAAATAAATATATGAAATGACACCGAGGGCCTGGTAAACAATGCCATTTTAATGTTATATTTTTGCAAACAAAGTTTTGAAAGAGGGTGTTCCTGCCTCTTTTACAAGTTATGGATTGACTTTTAACAAACAAAGTAAAGGCATTCATTAATTTGGGATGTCTTCTTTTAAAACTGTGTCTTCATCTTTGTTTCTTATTCAGCATTTGGCAGATTTCAATTTCAATTTATTTATTTTTAATTGAGCTATTTAATCATCTAAAATGTTGAACTTGCTTATGTGAAACATATTGCAAGAGTTTGCATTAATTTTGTAAAATAGTTCAACTTAAAACGACTCTAGAACATGTAATAAATTTAAATACTATTTAGGTAAACCAGCTCCATGGCTGGTCGTACTTAAGATTAAGCTTTAAATAATCAGTACTTCCCGTTGTGGCCTCAGCCGGGTCCAGTCGTCGGTCAGAGAGCGGAGGGAGAGCAGGCGGTGAAAAGGAACTATTGCTATGTCTCTTTGTTCAATACTTTAAATACTCCAATGTCAGTATTGTGTTTGAATCTGCTGTGATGACCTCTCTCACAGCTGCCACCTTTATCTCTGTTTTGTCTGTGGCCTGTGAGGAGTCAAGTTTTTTCTAGTTCACAGGCTCATGACTAAAACTGGCCAGGACCTCAGAGTCCTGTGAAGGAAAAAAAAGAAAACAGTATCAACCTAATTCTTGCAATCAAAATGTTATGTTAGACAATTTGGAACCTCCAAGATGTGAATTTGGGGAGGTTTTAACTCTTTAGAAAACATCAAATCCATTAAAATTCCAATAAAACCACCGTTTGATACAGGAAAAAAAGATTAGCTCATTTCAACCAAAAATCCAAAAACAGGAGCAAAACCGAAGACAGATTAGATCCTATTAAAGTCCTGCAGGGTTTCCGCCTAAACCTCTTGTCAAAACAAAATATGCACAAAAAAATCTTGGGCATAAAAGAAACATACTCAAACAATCCAAACAATATTCAGTTGCAAAACAAAGCTCTATATTTCTCTATTAATATAGCTATTTATTTCGTCTTAGATGTTGCTCCATATTTATTATTTCACTCAGTCTAAACAGTAAGCAGGTTTGAACTGTGTTTATACGGAGACCAAAAACTTTTACGATAAGACGATCAGACATATCAAAATGCATCGTGTGCTATTCTTAAAGTGAATCAGTGCAAAGCATTTCTTCGTTGCGAGAGCATGTGCTGTGTATGTGCTGCTGATGACGTGACTAATTTTCAGGAAAAGCATTCTCCATTTAAAGCTTTTAAAGTTCTAAATGCCGTGTGATGTTACCTCTCCTTTTTGTCTCTGCTGCGCGGCCGGGCTCTGCTCCACCACTGCTGCTGTCAGAGGGTCACGCTGAAGGCCCAGACTCTACTCAGTGTCCTCTTCACTGCCTTTCAGATGTTTATCTTCTCCCACGTCCATGCCCTGCAGGAGCACCTCCACGGTTAGGTCCATATTGTGAGAAATTTCGCGAAGTACGAATCAAAACTCCATAGTTTCAGATCCATAGTGGTTTTGTTTTGGCCGATTCTCCTTTGCCAGCTTTGTTTTCTTTGGGTCCTGATAGTGGCTTTGTAAACAATGTCTCTCAGACGTGAGTTTCCCAGTTTCTTTTGCAAAAGGAACATCAGCCATTGTCTTTGAACGTAATCTTCTTTGAGGTGGCACCCATCCACCCGTGTTAGCTTTATTGTCCAATATGCAACGATTTGTTTGGGCGATGTCATTGAGATAATGGCAGTCCGTCTCATTCGTGCCCAGCTTAGTGCAGCTTGTAGCACAGGAGGGCATCCAGGTCGTTGGTGGAGGAATGGTGTGGCAGTGGTGTGGGTCTTATTGAGCTTGATCTTCTCCAGAGTCCGGTCCACAGAGTCTGGTCCACAAGGCTGAACAGAGCGTGTTGACCCTCTTGCAGTGGTTTGGAGCCCGGCGCTCACAGCAGTCAGAGGGAGGTTGTAACAGAAAGAAAAACAAAGATAATGAGTGACGTGTGAGTGCAAATGTGTGCAGGGTAATTCTTTACTGTTGCTTAATTTCTATTGCTTCAATAAAAAAAAAAAAAAGATGTCTGCACACTCAGTCACACATTTTATTATTATTATTATCTCTTTTTCAGGTCTCCTTCTTTAACGTTATCAATGTTTACGTTATATGTCTTTTTACTTTAATTTGCTTTAATTTTTCTTAGAAATTAGTGCTCAGTGATCCTTCTTCAGGAAAGCCATATTTCTTGGACCACACAGTTAATAATTGGATACATTCCTTGCTGTGTTTGTCTGTCATGGCTTGAATTAGAGGGCTAGAGCCTCCTCCTCCACCACTGACTGGTTTGATCCCATTTTATCTCCCAGATAAAACAGTAGTGCGCACCTTTCACCGCTTTACGCACGTCTGCGTAGCGTGTATCTTTTAAGACGTTTTCCCACCACGTCCCGAGGACTTACCAAGAGTTCTCTTCACTTTTCCTAAGCTGGGGTCCTTTAAATTCCCAGGTTAATGTGTCACTTAATAACAATATTAGTTTATTCAATTTAGTAAATTAGGTACTCTGAGGTATTTTTAGCCCGCTTTAGCTACAAACTTTTTTAAAGGTTCTCCGAAGAGATCTATGCTCGCTTGCCTTCCCTTTAAAGGCCAAAGGTCTTGCAATAGATTATGCTCTTAACCCAACCTCTCGTTTTCTTTTAGATGTGACACAAACTTAAACAGAGCTCACTCTTAAATCAAGATTTTTTGCTCAGTTAAGTGGAAAAGTGAGCCAGACTCCCTTTCAGCGTCTGGACTTCCGGACAGCTTGACTCCCAAGGCCTACCTGTCCCAGTCTGGTGCGAGGCAGGATCTCTACCCCTTCAGATATTTAAACAAATATATTTAGCAGAGCTATATCAAGTAATCGGCAGTCAAACAGAAGGAAGGCTCTAGCATTATTCAGTAATTATTAGGAAATCATGAATTACCTGTGCTTTGAAGTGTCATGAATTTCCCCCCTTTTATTAGATTGTGACAGGTTTTTAGGAGACTAAACGCCTATACAACTAATAAAAACTTAAAGATGCAGACTCACTCACCACAACAAAGTAGGATGTTTGGTTCGGAACCTTGCGCCGGTGGTCCTCGTCCCCGTGAGACAGCCCTCCGTCTCAGAAAGCAGATGAGGTTAGAGGCTGAAGATCCAGGTGGCCAGACTCACGCCAGGAGAGAACCCAGACCGGGCGAAGGCCGCTGTTCGTTGACGCCAACTGTTACGGGAGAATTAATGTTGTGGATTTCTAAAACAAGTTAAACAATAAAAATGCAGAGAGAATGAGTCTGATCAAAGAGTTGATTTATTCACTGGTACAAAGTGAATATCGTCTGTCCCTAACAGAGTAATCTCTCCCTGCACGACGCATACAACACATTCAGAGTATAAGCGCTTTATACTCAGAGATAACACATCATGAAGATACAATATACAATTATCACATAATAGTCAAAACATAAACACATTACACCAAGACAAGGAGGAAGATTAAATTGTGATATAGATGACATTTATCTAAATAAGTGACCTGGGTCAAATGGGCTCCGGCGGCGGAACAAACACAAGATATGACTATGTTAAAGTTTAAAGGTCCCATAACATGCAAAATCGACTTTTCAGAGGTTTTAACCTTCCTACAGTGCTATTTGGGCATATATGTTGTGCCCAAAGTGGTTTTTTGATTGATTCCCGCATGTTTTCACTAGAGAACTGTCTTTTCCGTCCCCCTCGGCTGAGCAGCAGATGGGGGCTCCTCACTAAGATGACGCAGAATAAAAACAGCTAATGCTAATGCTACACAGTAATTACACGATGGATACGACAGATCGAAGAGTTAGCTTGTTATTTACCAAACGGCAACGTCCGTCGTTGAGGCCCTGGAGCACGTCAAACTCCAGGTCAGATCCAGGACGTAGGACTCAGCACGACGCACCGTCAGGACGGATAAAATGTTTATTCAGTGTTTGTGTATCGCTGTTTACCGGAGCACACGGCGCATGCGCACCATCTCCGCTCTAGGCTTCGGCACGAGTTGGGCGGGGGAGGCAGCCTGCTCTCTGTTCGGGGGGGTCAGATCTCAGAGTGAGCCGTTTCCTTTTGCAGGAGGGGGGCCAGTCCAAGAAATGGGTGTTTTTTGGAAACTGTTATGTTATGGATATTGCACAACGCAAACATTTTATCAACAAAGCCCTTAGAATAGACTGTGTGAAGGGCAAAATAGCAGAATATGGGACCTTTAAGTTAACCATAGCTATTTAGAATGAGTGAAACCCCAATGTCTGCCATTACAGTGTCAGAAGTGGGATTCCAGGCGGACCGTTGGACCAGCGGCAGACGGTGACTGATCATCCAGGACACTGCCTCTTACCCTCACTCAACTGAGGACGGGAGGATCGACTGCTTCTGGACTCCAGCCGTCACCTCGGAATCCTCATCGAAGGCCCACTACAACACTGATACGGGAATTTTGACCATCATAAAAGTCTACATTTATTCAAATAACTGAGATTGTTTTGAAAACAGAGAATTTTTTGTGTGTGTGTGTGTGTGTGTGTGTGTGTGTGTGTGTGTGTGTGTGTGTTTAAAACACCTGGGGAAGAAGGATCTGGTGACGACTTATGAATGTCGGGCTCAAACAGGGTTTGACCATTCAGTCACTATTTACACTGACTCGCAGTATGCTTTTAGCTCTTTTTGGAAACACAGAAAATTCCTTAAATCTGATGGTAAACCTATTTAACATCACAAAAAGTTTCTGCTTTGTTGGAGACTATTCTTCTCCCCTCACACACCGCTGTATGTAACTTTGCAGCTCATTATCTTCCGTAAGCAAACGGAGCAGGTAAAACCACTGCTGAGCTCCCCCCTCCCTTCTCCCTCTCTCTGCTCCCTGACTCTACCTCCTCCCCTCCCGCTTCTCTCACAGACTTCTGCTCTCTCTCCACTCCAGAGGAGAGTGCATTCTGGTCCCGTTGTGAAGCAACTTTCTCAGAGAGTTTGGTATGACCCTGATAGTAAGCCCTGCCTACCAAAACGCCTCTTTCATTGCTCAAATTGACTCATGGGTCAGACCATGTGTCAAAAGGAGGGATGTGCAAAAGGCTTCTCAACATTCGCTCCTGAATTCTGTAAGAATTGTTTAATTTGTGCTCAAAGAAACCCAGGCAGTCCTAGATCATTGACCCATCAGGCAGCACACCCTCCACCAACAAGGTCATTTCAGCAGGTAATGATGGACATCAGATCAAAATTGGTTAAATGTTGTAAAGAAACAAAACTCAGTTGGCCTAAATGCCTGCCCATTGTTCTGATGTACATGAGGATGAGAGCGCGCACGCGTCATAAACTTTCTCCCTTTGAGATCCTGTTTACAGTGTCCTACCAAAGTTGGAATGGGACCTCCATCACCTTCATTGAGACCAGCCTCTGTGAAGACACATTGGTGAGCTACTGTATATTGGTAACTAACTCTCTCTGATATTAGACGACAGGTCGCATCAACACTACCACAATAAGCAGATCAATTACTTCACACCATCAAACCATCCAACGTCCGTCGCAAGATCTGGCGGCAACAGCACTGGCTGGGACCCTTCCAGGTGCTTCTGACAACCCACACTGCCATCAAGGTCCAGCAACGAGCCACGTGGGTGCATGCATCACACTGCAAGATAGTTCCAACTGTTCCACCAGCAACACCAGGAGACGCGACACAAGGAGGGACACCCACACACACCAACCCTCCCATCGATTCAAACACTGTTAGCCTACACTGTTAGCTGTTCAAAGGGTGACGTGTCCTGGTGTCCGTTCACCCATAGGCCATAGAAGAGCAGAAAATAGGCCATAGAAGAGCCCGCCACCCACGGCAGAAGCAGAAGCAAGCATCGTGGAGCGAGTGCCTTGGCACCCGTCCAGACGTCCAGGGTTGTAAGGTTTTAGAGGTACCACCTGTTGTTTGCTCTATGTGTCAATTATAATTGTGGTTACACTGTTATGGTTTAATTTGCATGATGCTACAGTCAGAATTGGTGACCTAAATATAACCACTTTCAAAAGCACAAACACTCAATTTTTGCTCTCAGTATACTAAGTACGTTGCTGACTCAATCGTTCCAGCTGCTGTGTCTGTACTTACATGCCCATTGCTTCTTCTAATCCTGACATTACTCCTCTACCTATACTTAATGCACACAAGATCCAAGATCATATATTTATTTGTCACGGCTGATTATTTGAACAACACAGTCAAAACTCGCACTGGCTGATCCCTTCCTCCATTGACACCAGCTACTAATTATCCAGTTGTAAAACTACCAATGAGACAGGAGAGACGATTTCTGGTACTGGTCATATCAGACCAGGCACAAGATATATTTTCCACACTATGTCCACAGGTCAAAAGTTATTTCTTTTTTATTTGATTTTATTTATTAACCTTTATTTAACCAGGTAAGAACCCATTGAGATCGAAACCTATTTTTCAAGGGTGACCTGATTTTTGCAGCTTGGTGTTGTATGGAAACACTGAATTATTGTTTCTCAGGCTTTGTTAATTTGATCATAACTATTCTGTGCCAACAAACTAAGTTGAAATGAAGGCTCTGTGTGCTGTTATTTGTGCATTAATAAATCAATCGTGTTTACTTGTATTAACCTCTCTGTTTGATGCAACGCCTCATGGTTAACCTGCATTGGGATAGTTATTGGTGTTGCATACTTCCTCTCTGCTTCCTCTCCTGTTTAGTGATTCCTCCTATCAGGTCTCTGATTTCTCGCATGCTCGCCTCAACATTGATGAAGTACACCGCTCTCTCTGCAGTTAACTCAGATCCTGACAATGTTTACTTTGATCCCTTCCCAACATTATTTCTTGATGAATAAATCTTTGACCTGAAGACTCTGTCATGATAGATGTTTTCTAGGGTGTTATGTTGTGTTTTTTTTTTATTTTTTATGTATATACTTTTACGTAATATATTCTACATTTTGCATTTATTGAAGTTTGCTAATGCTACAATTTACTCACTTAATATGCTATCATTCTTTACAGGTGTTTTTTTGTATTTTATAAACACTTTTGCCTTTGTTGATTAATGATAAATCAAAAGGAGGGATAATGAGGTGGAAATGACTGAATGAGGCTTTGTTCTTTGTGAGAAACTGCTAAAAAGACCTTGACATATTGTTATCATAACTAAGTTTCATTTTATGGCCGGTTCAAACTGGCTCTGTGTCTCTCCTCCTTTGTGAAACCTTCCTTGTGATATGGAGACCCAAGTATAAATACTGTAAACAGCATGATAGACTTATGTCTTCTCCCTCTTTGCTGCAAAGATTCTTTTATAATAAAACACACAAAAGACATTCTGTTTTCCTCAGATTTCTTCATTCATTTACAATTAATTTCCACAACAGTATTTGCGATGCAATGTTGTCTTTCCTCTTCACTTTTTTTTGCGCGTGTACTTTTGGCGTTGTCTTTGCGTGGGGGGAGGAGTCAGGTGATTGACAGGTGAAAGGCGGGAGCAGATCTCCCCTCTTGCTACGTCATCGGCTAGCGTCTCCATAGACTCTTTTTTTATTTTATTTTTTTTATTGTAACACCGTATCAAAATTACAAACGTTTTGGCAATAACATTTTACAAACATTTAAAGTACGTAATATCAAATCAAATCAAATCAAACTTTATTTATAAAGCGCTTTTCATACATAGCATGTAACACAAAGTGCTTTACAGTGCATTAAAAACATTCCCATACATGGCCATTCCCCGCCCAACCGCCTCCCACCAGCCAAGCAACCCACCCACAGTCACATAGACACCCGTACATGCACACACACACACATATGCACACACACACACACACACACACACACACACATACACATCTATGTGCATATGCACACATACACACGTATTTACACACACATACCCTAAGATACAATAGGCTGGGTGCAGATACACCAGTTGAAGAAGCACCATCAGAGGAGCCGTCTGCACCAGGAGCAGAGAGTCGCCTGCAGCCGCAGGACACCGACTCAGGCCCCAGAGGAGAGATGAGGCACACACCAAACCTCCACCAGGGACCCATGAGCCAGGGCCCAGCAGCCACAGACGACCGCCACTCCCAGTACAGAGGGCCCCTCAGAGCCTAAAATTGATAAAAGAATAAATATGGGTAATTAATAAATAGAACTAGAGTAAAACTTGGAAATAAATACATATAAAACAGTAAGCCTAAAATAAGTAAACACAATAAATAGGAAGGATAAATATAACAAATACATAAATTAAATATTAATCAAAAGCTAGACTAAAAAGGTGGGTCTTGAGCCTGCTCTTAAAAACCTGAACGTTCTCTGCGGCCCTGAGGTTCTCCGGCAGGCCGTTCCACAGACGAGGGCCGTAGTACTGAAAAGACGCCTCGCCGTGAGTGTGTGTCCTGACTTTGGGAATGACTAGGAGCCGGCTGCCGGAGGACCGCAGGGGCCGCGAGGATTCATATGGTAAAAGCAGTTCTGAAAGATAAGAAGGCCCAAGACCATTAAGACATTTATAAACCAGTAAAAGAACCTTAAAATCGATCCTGAAACACACGGGGAGCCAATGCAGTGATTTTAAAACCGGTGTAATGTGGTCCCGCCCCCTGGTCTTAGTCAGGACACGTGCTGCTGAGTTTTGTAATAATTGCAAACCTGCAGTACTCTTTTTGGGAAGACCAGAGAGCAGGGCATTACAGTAGTCTATACGACTGGAGATAAAAGCATCAGCGTCTCCGTGTTGGCCCGAGAGAGAATGGGACGGACTCTGGCTATGTTCTTTAAATGATAAAAACCTATTTTTGTGATGTTCTTGATGTGCGGGATAAAAGTCAGCTCAGAGTCAAAGATAACGCCCAGATTTTTCACTTGAGCCGATGGATTAAAAGACTGTGCTTGCAGTTTGGATAAAAGTTTCTCTCTCTGAGCCTCAGGACCAATGACTAAAACCTCAGTTTTGTCCTGGTTAAGCTGGAGAAAGTTTTCTGCCATCCAGGATTTGATGTCTAGAATGCAGTTAAAAAGAGCATCCATTGGCCTGGTGTCATCAGGAGACACGGAGATGTAAAGCTGTGTATCATCAGCATAACTGTGGAAGTTGACTCCATGTCTCCTGATGACACCACCAAGAGGGAGCATGTACAAGTTAAAAAGTACAGGACCTAAAATGGAACCCTGGGGCACACCACATGGGATTTTATGAACCTTGGAGGAGCAGGTATCTAAACTTACCATGAACGTTCTGTCTGTGAGATAAGAAGTAAACCATTTGTGCACAGTACCAGAGAGGCCCACCAGGTGCTTAAGTCTGTTTAAAAGAATAGTGTGGTCTACTGTATCAAAGGCAGCGCTTAGATCCAGTAGAACCAACACTGTCACCTGTTTAAAATCATAATTTAACCTAAAATCATTTAAAATCTTTGTCAAGGCTGTCTCGGTACTGTGGTTTACCCTAAAACCAGACTGACATTCCTCAAAAATGTTGTGTGTGTTTAAGAAATAATTAAGTTGAGTAAAAACAAGTTTTTCAAAAATTTTGCTTAAAAATGGTAAGTTAGATACCGGTCTGTAGTTGTTAAAATCATTAAAATCTAAATTGCTCTTCTTCAGCAGGGGCCTCACCACCGCCGCTTTAAAGGCAGTGGGAAAGAACCTGTCTGAAGAGAGCAATTCATCATGTTTAAAAGCTCCTCCCTAAAAGATCCATAAAATGACTTAAAAAACCTTGTAGGAACTGGATCTAAAAGACATGTGGTGGGTCTCACTGAGGAGAAAACTTTATCAAGACTCTCAGCATTAACCAGGACAAAACTGTCCAGTGTTTCCTCCGGTAAAGACAGACAATCAGATGTGTTAAAAGTAGTTGATTGACTGGATAAAATGGTACATCTGATGGTGTCTATCTTCCCCATGAAGTGGTCTGCAAACGCTTCGCAGAGAGAGTCCGTGGGAGTAAAATAAGAAGTGCTAAAATCAGGGTTTAAAATATTGTCTATGGTTGAGAAAAGGACTTTGGAATTATTTTTATTGTTGGTGATTATTTTGGCAAAATAGTTGTTTCTTGAATTTCTAATTGCATTGTTATATATTCTTTGTTGATTGTTGAAGAGTTGGTGATTTATTGTTGTTTTGTTTTTTCTCCATCTTCTCTCTGCTGCTCTGCACTCTCGTTTTAATTTTTTGATTTTCTCATTTATCCATGGAGGTGTCGGTTTAGTCGCAGTCTTTTTTGTTTTAAGGGGGGCAATGAGATCGAGGGCTGATCGAAGTCGACTGTTAAAATTGTCCGTAATAAAATCACATGGGGCAGGTAAGACTATTTGATTTTTTTCTAAAACCTCAATAAAGTTTGCAGCCACTTCAGGGGTCAGATGGCGCTTCCTCACAGTTCTCACGGAGGTCTCTCGCTGAATAAAACCAGTGATGTTAAAAAACACACAGTAATGGTCAGACACAGCCAAGTCGACAACAGAGGACACACTGGTGGACAGGCCATGGGTGATGACCAGGTCCAGAGTGTGTCCTCTGTTGTGAGTCGGCTGTGTGACGTGCTGAGTAAAATCCATATAATTTAGAATGTTTAAAAAATCATTTGAAGAAGAATCTAAAACATCGATGTGCAGATTAAAATCACCGGCTAAAATTATATGCTCATAAGAATTGTGTAAAATTGATAAAAAGTCTGAAAATTCATTGATAAAAAGACTGCATTTCTTTGGTGGTCTGTAAACGATGACACATAAAATTTGGGGATTGCTAAAAACAATGGAGTGATATTCAAAGCTTGTAAAATTGTTAAATAAAACAGGTTTGGTGGCCAGAGTGTTTGCAGTTATAGAGGCAGTGCCACCTCCCCTTTTACCACTCCTTGTTGAAAAAGCAAAGTTAAAATCAGGTGGAGAGGCCTCAGTGAGAACAACTGGTGCATCTGCACCCAGCCAGGTTTCTGTTAAAAACAAGTTTGTGGTCTAAAATGATATCATTTACAATAAAAGATTTGTTCAGCAGAGAGCGGACATTAAAAAGAGCCATGTTGATTGTGAGTGGGGACTGGGGACTAGGAGGTTGTTGTGGATAGGTTTTCTGAAGATATTTTATGTTATTTTTGTTAACTGTTGATTTATTGAAGGATTTATGGTTTGTCCGTTCTCTGCTGATAATTACTGTAATGAGTTGTGGTTGGTTATATTGTCATGTTGACTGTAGAGTGAGTTCGATGTTGTGGGATAGAAGGCGGGATCCGGAGTGGTTTGGGTGAAGGCGGTCCTTTTTAAAAAGTTCGTGTCTGTTGAAGAATGTAAGAAAGGCACAACAATGAACACACACACACACACACACACACACACACACACACACACACACACACACACACACACACACACACACACACATGCACACACACGCACGCACGCGCGCACGCACATAGAAAGGATAATGTCAATATAGATAGGCCTACGACGTCATTCAATTATGTAACACATCCACAAAATGACTTATTTTTGAATATAGCCTTATGACTTAACATTTGACATGACTTGGGCCAGCTCTTCACACACTTCCTCAGCTCTTCACACACACTTCCTCCAGCTCTTCACACACACTTCCTCAGCTCTTCACACACACTTCCTCCAGCTCTTCACACACACTTCCTCAGCTCTTCACACACACTTCCTCAGCTCTTCACACACACTTCCTCCTGCTCTTCACACACACTTCCTCCAGCTCTTCACACACACTTCCTCAGCTCTTCACACACACTTCCTCAGCTCTTCACACACACTTCCTCAGCTCTTCACACACACTTCCTCAGCTCTTCACACACACTTCCTCCAGCTCTTCACACACATTTCATCAGCTCTTCACACACACTTCCTCAGCTCTTCACACACACTTCCTCCAGCTCTTCCACACACACTTCCTCAGCTCTTCACACACACTTCCTCAGCTCTTCACACACACTTCCTCCAGCTCTTCACACACACTTCCTCAGCTCTTCACACACTCTTCCTCCAGCTCTTCACACACACTTCCTCAGCTCTTCACACACACTTCCTCCAGCTCTTCACACACACTTCCTCAGCTCTTCACACACTCTTCCTCCAGCTCTTCACACACACTTTCTCCAGCTCTTCACACACACTTCCTCAGCTCTTCACACACACTTCCTCAGCTCTTCACACACACTTCCTCAGCTCTTCACACACACTTCCTCAGCTCTTCACACACACTTCCTCCAGCTCTTCACACACACTTTCTCCAGCTCTTCACACACACTTCCTCAGCTCTTCACACACACTTCCTCAGCTCTTCACACACACTTCCTCAGCTCTTCACACACACTTCCTCAGCTCTTCACACACACTTCCTCCAGCTCTTCACACACACTTCCTCCAGCTTCGTCGACATGGAGGGAGTCCAGGTGGGGCCTCTCCTTAATGTGGAGGGATGTCCCCAGAGAGGTCCAAGGACATGCAGGAGTCTTGGGACGCCTAAAGTTTAAGATTGTTAGGCCAGTTTTGAGCACCGTCTGTCTCACAAGGGAAAGACAACCATCCCAGCCTCGTAGAAACAAAGCAGGACTGAACAGAAAGTATACACAGATCGTAGAGAACAAAGTGTTGGACTCAAAAACAGGACTGCCTCCTACATAGAAACAAGCAGCTTGTTACTGTGTCGCTGCTTGTGCTCTTCAGTATTTCAGAGCAGATGCACAGCTTCTTTCTCCAGGCCAGTAAGAGAACACTTGCATTTTCATAGTCAGTCAAGTCAATCAATGACATCTTCACTGATTCTGTGTTATGGAGACGTCAACCCAGATAGAATGAACCTTGAAGCTGCATTGGGAAGAAAAGGCCAATGACTGTTTCATGCAGACATACATACAACTATGTTAGATTTATCAGGGTGGTATTATAATCTATCCTGTAGTTAATGTGGCAACAGTATGTCCTAAATGGCTCTCTACAGATTATTTCCATACACGTAACTCATGATCCATTCAGCGGAAGAAGTTGCCTTTTTTTACTAGAAGTGCATAAACCTACAAAGATTTTATTCTGAAAAAAAGATATGTTTTTTGACGTTGGCCAATATTTTAAGAGGGAGTTGATATGATCTGGAGTGTGAAGGCTGCTGCTGGTAATGCTGGACTGAACAGCTCCAACTGTTACACTGTGCACTTAAGTAAAGTTCAGTCCAGTTTTACTCATGTTTAAATAGAAAAAATCTCTCTATCCAATAAGGTAATGAAGGGAAGCAGCATACTGGTGCTATATCATTATGTCACACTGTACAAGTGGCTCTGCTTATAGCTTATTGCTTTATTATTCTGCATAGCACAACAATCTCCAACTGTAATGGCTCTATTTACTCACATACACATGAAGAAACCAATGAACCGAGCACACATTCAAACGCAATCTTTGGGTTCCGTATAAGCTCCATACGACAAGTTGAACTCTGCATGACCCTGTCACCAAAACAAGAGCTTTATTTTGTCTGTTATAAACTATGCAGAAATAACAATGATATTAAGCTTCAGGCTTCAGGCTCATGGGGTGTGACTGATTGCTGTTGTTTTGGATAATTATTAAATATCTGGGGTTCCCAACTTTTTTTCTCTCATAATATGTACATTTTGTTTTCCTCCCCAGAAAGTGTACTGTGAAAGCAGAACTTTGTGAAAAAACCCCTCAAACCTCTACATGCTGTCTTCATCTAATAATTCCATTAGTTTTATCTTTTCAAACTTGTAAGACAGAGCCCTGTGAGTCAGTGTGAGGCTCAGGGGTGAGAGCTGATTGGCTGAGCAGGGATTATAGCCCTGTTCACTTTTGAGTCTGGAAAAGAAAAAACGGATGCATGTGAAAACCAGTGACGTCCCAAAGGATTTGTGAGAGCGAGTGATGAGTTAGAAAAGATTTTTGAAAATAATCTGCTCCAGCTTGAAGTTAAAAACTACGTTGAGTGTGAATCAGAATCAGCATTCATTAACTAAGAATGTGCTTCTGTGATGGCTCAACATAAAAGAGTTCAAATAGTAAAGAAATACTAAAATATAAAATACAATTTTAAAAAGCCAAAAAGGCATACATGAAATAAGATGTTAGAAGAAGATGATTGAATAATATACAAAGTATGGAAAGAACTACAGCGTAAGAGCAGCAGCAAATAGATCGTGTTGACTTGAAGTGGGTGTAATCCCTCATGTGTCCTGAAGGGGTCCATGGCAAGACGGGTGAAGCGTCTTGCCCAATGACACAACGGCAGTATTAATCTGAGGGTGCAATTGCACCGCCAACCTGCGGGTCAGTGGATTTGACCACTCAACCAAGGATGGTTTTTTTTTGTTATTTTTAATGTCTGGAGCGAGATGTGAACTGCTGACCTTGGGATCAGAAGACAATCTCTCTGAGCTACTGCCGCCCCACGGCAGAAAAAGATGATACAATATGAACAGTGTTTTAGAAATGAAATGTTTCGACTGCCATCCTAAAGTTATTGTACATCTCAAGGGACCTAAAGGAAGACTTATAGCCTCAAACTAATCTTTTTTCCCCCCGATGACCCAGTTTTGTCTCCCTCGCTGCTGATTAGTCTTGTGACATTACCCTATTGTTCTCAGGTAGCCTCTTCCTCACAGATGAAGTTTGTTCCTCCAGGATCCGGGCATCCTGGACCACATCGACAGCAGGGGTAGAAGTACGGCACAGTCATGTGATGGTGTGTGGCCTAAACACTGGGGTTATGCTCTTTTTAATTACTGGTAGTACATAACCTAATAACTAAGGCATGTGTCCTTACCCTATTGTTCGCTAGTCTCTGCTCCCTCACAGCTGATAACATGCCAAGTCTTGTGTCATTACCCTGTTGTTCTCAGGTAGCCTCTCCCTCACAGCTTATTTCCTGCTAAGTCTCAGGTCATTCTACCTTATTTGTTATATTATCATTGCTATCCTCCTTCACAGCAGAACCAAGAGCCTCTTCAGCCTCTCCTCATGATGTCATGTCCAGTTGGAGTCTGACGTCATGTTTATCTGTTTCATACTCCACGTCACTCGTTGAGATTTACTGTTTAAATCTCTAGTTGACTTAAATTTGGCTCTGTTACTGTAAGACTTTAACGACGTGGTCAGCTCAGTTCAGCTGAGCTCCAGAGGTCCAGATGAGCTCTAAAATGTCTCCCCTGCACAGATGTGGGACAGCTGAGGTCCAGGCCATGCCAATCTAATACCACACTTAACTCAAATTACAACACACATCTTTTTTCAGTCCAGTGGTTTTGGACCAGTGCACTCTCTACATTTGACCTAGAAACAGAGAAACTGTCCTCTCTGTCAAAAAGGTTATGGAAATACTGTATCTAATGTCATGTCATAGACTTATGTTGACTAAAGTGCACTTTCATCATCATTTCCCCAGGTTTTCAGAGAAATTTGTTACATTAGTAGTAGAAGGTGGATGTAGAAATCTTGGCATATTTTGATGGCAAACATGTAACACTTTATAAAAAAGGCATAACAATTTATAATTCAAATGTATGGGTACATGGAAAAGTATGTTTGTTGATGATGATACAAAGACAGACTAGAGGTGGCTGAGACTCAGGATGGACACTTAGGCGTCACAGACGTCCTCAGAACCCATGTTTAACTTTTTTAACTTTTGAGGATAATGGCTTTTGCTCCTTTGCTGAGATCACGTTAGTGCGATGCGTCTGTGGTGATTGTCTTGACTTAAAATACAGAGCTACACATATGAGGTCTATCAGTGCGAGATAAAACTGGAACCAAGAGTGAGTCGTGTAGAATGACCAGGCTCATATCCAGACAGCTTTGAGTCCACGCTGCCCCAGAGCACTCACATTTGATTTTTACAAAGTGCCAGTGGAAGCAAAGCATAAAGAGGCAGCCAATCAGAGGCTGTGCTTCCCCTGCCATCCTGTAATATAAATACATTTGTGCGCAGCACAGGGGTTGCTCCTGTGTCCTGCACTGCTTTATGATGGGCCGACCCCGGTAACGACGGGCTGGGCCATGGACCTGTTTTAGATTGGGCCGTTGATGCGTGACATCAGGACTGCGCTGTGTTCCGCTAGTCTGACAATGATTGGCCCAAAAGTGTACCGTCCCACCGGGAAAACTCCCAGTGCTCCAGATGGCCAGTCCAGGCCTGGGCCCAGTTCAAACTGAAGCTGTTCCTGATCCTTTTGGAGGAAAAACAAAGGGCTGGGCTCTTTGTGACGATGACCCTCTGTAGCCTTGGTCTCTGGTGGTGTCTAACAATTCAGTTTTGACAATTCAGTTCAGTTAGAACTGATGCCAATACCACTAAAATGAAATTTAGGGACTTGTTTTTGTGGTTTATTATTTTTAAACTAACTGACTAACCTGATCAGAGTGTTTGATTTGACTGGAAAGTGGGTTATAGATTTCTCTTTATGTTTTACCTGCCCAGGAGCTTTACACTTTATCAGATGATGAAAGAATAAATGAAGAATAAAGCCTGAAGGCCCTGCTGGGCCCTTCACACATTAGGAGGTTTTAATCAGGGCAGATCCACAGAGATGAAAAATCTTTTTCACAAGAGTCCTGGCCCCAGAGCGAAGCCTGTTGTAATTCTCAGAGGAAACCTAAGCAGACAAGGGGAGAACATGCAAACCCCACACAGACAGGAAGTGTGCCAACTCAGAGTCAGACTAATATCAGGTAAGAGTGCTGACCGGCGCTGCACCCCGACTGCTAAAGAGTATTTGAAGAGAGAACTATTCAATTCAGGGTAAAAACTTACCTGAAGGTTTTGCTTTGTGAGGTTGGGTTCTGTAAAAAGAACATAATTTTAAACACATTTTATAGATTAACCTGATAAAATACTTCTCTACCCCTTATTGACAGCAGTGGACATCAGACATAAAATTAAGATCAATGTCAAATCTAGCGTATTGCACACATTTACAGTGTCTTCAGTGCTTTAGTTGAAATGTACAAGAGCTTTCATAATGAGTATATTTTCTCCTGCCGTTAGCTCCTGGAGAGATGCTGATTAAAAATGAATGTAGTACAGACTGCCACGGGCCTCTGTTCAGACAACAACAGTCTGTTTACACACAGCCTGCGCCGCTCACAACCACAGCTTCACAGATAAAGTGGGGCAGGCTAATTGAAAAAGTAACTACATGCTCACAAGAGGCACAAAGGCAGCGCTCCGGAATAAACAAGTGGTAAAAATATATGTTAAAAATAAGTTGATTCGCTCTACAAAGGTTTAAAACTATCTCACAACAATATTGAAACATACTTAAAGTGCAGGGCCTTTAAGAATGTTTCAATATTGTCATGAGATAGTTTTAAATCTTTACAGAAAGAATCAACTTTTTTTAAGTTGAGAATTCAGATGGATACATTTAACATAACTTTGACACAAACACTTTTAATAAGGTGCGGAACAAAAAAAAAAAAAGTCGGTAATGTTAGTGATTATGATTGTATAAATAATTTGGTGCCTGTTTCCTCTTAAAGGACATACATATTGCTATTAGCCTTCAAACATGCTCTTGAGTGCCTTAAATGTGCCAGCTCATGTTTTAAAACAAAAAAAGTTTCTTCTTCATTCTATGACCTGTGTTATCAGTCACTATGAAATGACACTTACTGAGTCCATCCAGACAGCAGATGGCGCCAGTGCTATATATACAATGAATATAGCGCTGAAAAGACATCATTGCGCAGATTTGCTACAGCAGTTTTCGTGTTTAGAGGTAGAAATGCTCAGAACGAGTTTAGCGATGATTTAAGGACTACGGAATATTCTCTAATAAGTGACGTATGAAGTCTGAAAATACGTCCCAAAATCCCAGACGTTCAGCAGGACGTGTGTTTGATGCTCGGAGGGGGAGGATTGATAAACATTCCTCAAAACAGCGTGAATGCAACTGAATGTTTCTTCAGGTGTGTTTTTGATGACGGAACATTGTTAGGACATGGTTTAAAGCTCAGAAAAGTCACTGTAGCAGAATATGTGTCCTATAAGAAACATCAAATGTGTGAATGTTTGGAACTTTTTTGGCTCAAATTCTCCAGCGCTCGTCCAATTCTCATTTCTCCAGATGAATCCACGACCCCGGAATCATATTTATGGGCACTTAAAGCTCCGGTGCCTTAGTGGGGCAGCTCACATCCTTGAAGGCCTCTTAGTTAAATGTGTTTGAGGTTTCTTCAGCGTGTGCCCTTGACTCCGTTACGGGACCACGGTCTCAGGAGTTGATTTACTGGACCCCAAACACACCCCGCGTCACGCCTGAAGGTGAGGACAAAACCAAATATGCACTTATTTTAAGAAAGTAATAGAAAGTGAATTGTAGGCGTTTTCTGGCTCAGTTAGTCCACGAGGATTGTAAGGTGTGCGAGTTGGTTCTGGTCTGCTTTCTAATGGGTTGAGGGATGAGTGGTTGCTGCAGGGCTTAGGTGGGCACAACTTAAAGGACACATATTCTGCTACAGTGACATTTTTAGGCTTTTTTAGCCATGCTCTAATAATGTTCTGTCATCAAAAACACACCTGGAGTTGTATTTAGCTTAACTCACGCAAGTTTGATGAATGTTAGTTAGAAAATCCTCTCCCTCCGACTGTAAAACACACTTCCTGCTGAACTCCCTTTATGTGTGATGTTTTTTCCCCCCAAATTTTTGACATCACTTAAAGTTCTTAAATCATTGCCAGACTCGCTCTGAGCATTTCTTTCTCTAAACTCAATGCCTGTAACTGTGTGATAGCTTAACATACCAACAGCATATCAAACCATTGTGTATAAACACGTGTTATTGCCCCTGCACACTGTAAAGTTAATATGGCTTCTCCCAAGACAGTGATACTGTTCTTTGTAAAAACCTTTTACGTTTAGTTCTAAAACATGAGATGTTAAAGTAAAGATACTCGAGAGCAGGTTTAAGGGTCAGTAACGACACAAATAATGCATATTAAAGGCATTGTAGCTGATTTTTACTGTTTTGAAACATTACTTTTTTTTTGAGTGAAAATTAGGCCACAGCATGTTCTCTTCATCTATTTATGTAGAGCATTTTATTCAATGAGCAGCAGGAAGCAGGAAGTGCACCGTTAGCATTCTAATGTTTGTTAGTTTCACTGTGATGTGCATTAGGTGAGCGATATACAGTACATGCACAATTGAAAAGAGTTTAAAATGAACTAGTTCTGTTTTTCATGTTTTAAAACAGTGAAAATGAGGTACAGCACCTTTAACCAACTGACCGACAAACACTATCCAGGTTTGTAAACCAGAATGACCCGATCTACGGTCACAGAGGTAAGTCAGTGATAAAACAGAAGGCAAGGGTCCACATAATTACATTTACATGGTTATAAATCAGTGTAATCTCTCATTGATCCATCATTGACGAGTTTAGAGACATTAGAAACGTCTTGTTTTAAAAATCAAGACGTTTCGACTGCCGTCTGAAAGTCATTTTCAATCTGCAGAACTGGTCAGAGTTTCTCTGGCTCTATGTCTCTAACAAAACAGAATTTCCTCTTGACGATGAATAAAAGTAATTCTGATACTGATGAAACTCCAATCCATTTTATTTAATAACAGTTTCCAGTGTGCTGCAAAGTGCTGCACAGAAACATAATAATACACGATAAAAAAGGCATACATGTTCAGTTAATTTGACAAAGTCTAAAACAAGATAAAACCAGTAAAATCAAAAGCATAAAACAAATATATAACTTAATCACAGCTTTGGAAGACGCCAGAGTAACTTATGTAGCAGTGTGGTCGGTGTGGTACTTGTTATTGATATTAACTGTCATAAACAACAACAACGGCACCTCCAGGAGTGTCCCAGGGGCACCTGATATAAAGATGGATTAGTATTTGGACCAGATTAACATCTACAGTGGGCTACGCTTCGACCACGACCTGAAGTCAGGCATTACAGCTGGGACTGGAGCGCACGGCTCAGATACACGGCAGAGCTAATCCACTCGGGACAGCCACACACACAGCTCATAACTGCACCGCCACACCTTGAGTCAGGGCTATTAAACTGAAGGCCTGGGGGCCAAATCAGGCCCCCCATGGGATATGATCCAGCCCTCAACCCATCTGCCAAAAATATAGCAAATATTTAATCTCATGTTATTAGTTGAGACCTGGTTGAGACCTGGTTAAGACCTGTTTAGTCCTGGTTTAGATCTGGTTAAAACCTGGTTTAGTTCTGGTTTAGTCCTGGTTTAGTCCAGGTTTAGACCTGGTTTAAGCCTGGTTTAGCCCTGGTTTAAACCTGGTTTAGTCCTGGTTTAGACCGGGTTTAGTCCTGGTTTAGTCTTAGTTTAGACTTGGTTTAGTCCTGGTTTAGACCTGGTTCAGTTCTGCAGATGTTGTTAAAGCCATTCGCATAAACTTTTCTCAAAAGTGTTGGTCAAGTTTCTGGTCCCGAGGACAAAACCATTTGAAAAATCTGGCCCTCAGTAAAATAAAGTTCAATAGCTCTGCCCTAAGCATTTAAACCATGCCTCAATAAAGATACAACTTTCAGACACAACGAGGTATTTTTACTGCCTGGCGACAAAGCGTGACGAGGAACAACTACAGGGACCGGGACTAGGTGAGGTCAGAGGGCAAATGACACAAGTGACGTGCTTAAATTGACCTAACACTGACACTAGCAGCCAATGAAGTACTGCCACACCTAGGTTTGGCTCCATCTACTGGCTGCAAAGGGAATTACAGACATTTCATACACTGCTTTGTTATGCTGCTATGCTAAGATATCACGCAGTTGTAATGATTGTGATTAGAGGCAGAAATGCTCAGCACGAGTCTGAAGAGTCTGATGATTTAAGGACAGGAGAACAGGTCTCAGGCACCACAAGCTGGAGAAGGCTCTCGGACCTCAGAGTGTACGCTGGAGTGTATATTTGTATGAGTTTGAAGATGTACTGTGGGCCAGTCCATTCAAAGCTTTAAAAACAAACAAACAAATCTCAAAATCTATTCTAAAGGATTGCTCTTTGTTATTCATCGTGCCACACCAAATATTTCTAAAAGGCTGGATATTAAATAATGCATAATGACCTTTGAATGTATGATCTTTGTAGCATTCAAAGTAAACTATGAAACTTTACAGCAGATAAAGCATATGTACAGAACATGGTTTATTGATGCCGTCTGACATGGCAGCTCTTCTATAATAGATGCTGCTGAAGGCTTTAAAGACTGACCTGAGACACACACGCACACACACATGCACGCACACACACACAGACACACACACACACACACACACACACACACACACACACACACACACACACACACACACACACACACACACACACACACACACACACACACACACACACACACACGCACGCACACACACACACACACACACACACACAGACACACACACACACACACACACACACACACACACACACACACACACACACACATACACACACGCACACTGTACAGATGCATGTGTGCTGCCTGGTTAAGACTGCAGGGTTTAGTTTGGGCTGCGTTGGAACTTTTTAAGGAAAAATATTATGCATTTTTCATATTTTTGTCTTTAAACATGCTCTTGAGTGCCTTACATTTGCCATCTCATGTTTTGAACGAATGACGTTTCTCTGCAGCCAGTAGATGGCGCCTAGTGCTAAAGACAGTCTAGTTATGTTCACTTTAAGAGACGGCATGAAAAGCGAGGATCAGGCTAGCAGTGATCATATTTATACAGTTTAAATGCTCAAACGAGTCTGGCGATGATTTAAGGAGTTAAAACAGTGGAAGGTTCTCAGATAAGTGATATATGAAAATATAAAAAATGTCATCGATCGAGGGAGTTCAGCAGGAAGTGTTTTTGACGGTCAAAGAGAGAGGATTTTCTCAACATCAACATCCCTCAAAACAGCATGATTGCAGCTGTACGCAACTCCAGATGATGGAACATTGTTAGAACAGCATAAAAAGCTCAAAAAAGTCACTGCAGCAGAATATGTGTCCTTTAAATGTTTGAAAGCAGTAAAAAGGTTCACTTAATGCATATGATAGTGACCATAACCAGGTAAAAACATCTGCATTTTCACAATTAAAAGCAACATTCTTTCATTGAATTCTGACCTGTCCTGCTAAGTTTAAACTATTGATTGTTTTGGCTGTTGGGGTGTCACATGAACACAGCCTCTGTTTGCCTTTGCTGGTGCTGACTGTCAGTGTCCTGCCCTCCAGACGAGTGCAGTGGTCAGGCCCAGGAGCCGGGCACTGTCCAGTCCTGGTCAGCAGTCCTTCAGCCCCAAAAGTGCAGCCCGAGCCAAGATTAATGACCGTATCCCAGGCAGTTTTCCTCTGGTTCCTCATTAGAACGCTTCTGGGTACCTGTCTCAAGCCCCTCACCCACCTCAGCCCCTCACCCACCTCCACCTCGGCCTCTCCACAGCCCCCAGACCCCTCACCCACCTCAGCCTCCCTGCACCCCCACAGAGTCAGTCCTGCTCTGTTTGTGGTCCTGTTCAGCCAAGTGTGGTCCGGACTCAGAGGGCAAGGTAATGAAAGCAAAGTGCAAAGTGAGAAAAAGAATGTTTTTCTCTCCATTTCTTCTAATAACAATACAAAATGTTTACAAGATGTATTTGAATAGACATGCTGAAGGGCAGCTGAAGCAAAAAGGGGAAAAAAATCGTTGAGAGAGAAGTGATGTACGTCCCCCTCTGTTGTGGCGGGTCGGAGTCATATTGTTTCTACGGCAAGTGTTTATTCTTACAGATGTGTGAAAGTTGTTGATCTTTGCCAACTAAGGTCCTGCAGGGCACTCAGCGCAGATATCCAGGCTTTGAATGGCTTTTTGATGACTTTACACGGACGGTCATCTATCTAAAGACTAAAGGCTCAAATTCACACAAAGCTTGTTATGTCACACAAAAAATGTGTGTATCTCTACTTCTGTCCACTCTGGAAGAGTCAGACACTTACACCATGTTTCAGTTGTTGGAAGATTTCTTGGAGTCCATTCTGTTTGACCTGTATGCTACTCACCAAAAGGAGAAAGATTCCTCTAACATGCATGACTTCCTCTGAATACGACTTTTAAAAGCAAAAGCAGGAGAAGTAAATGTCTCAGTTACAAGAAACAAGTTCTCTACCATTTAATACAGTTGTTTATTTTGAAAATAAAATAGTCCAGAATTAAATGGAGGTTTGTTCTTCAAAAATAAATAAATTAATTAATTAATTTACTGTGAGTAAACAGGAAGGAAAAACATATTTATAACACAGTTAAAAACTCTTTAAAGTTTATTTTGCTTAATAGGTCTTCTTTAAAGATTTGCATTAGCCCCGCCCTCATAGTCCTTCCTGTCAATCTTGACCCTACACTGTATACTGTAAGGCTGTTATTTTCTTTTGATTCATAATAAACAATTACTTGATTGGATGAAAAAAGTGACCCTGTCAGTAAATGTTTTAATGGTATGCTCTAGTATTACGGTCCGTGTACCCTTCGTTCCTTTGTTTTTCATTTTGAAATCAAAGACAAAGGAAAATATGATTTGATTTTCTATTTTTTCGTTGTTGTTGCATGAAACAAGAAAAAAAATAAAGTTTGATTTTTCAGTTTTCTATTTGAACATTGGATACAATTCAAAAGAGGGTTTGGAGAGCGGATTCATTAATTAATTTAACTTTCTTCATTCTGTGCAGTGAGTTGGTTTTGGGCTGGACCAGCCGTGGGACAGTGGACACCACAGCAGGTCGTGTGTTCCTGCACTGTGTGACTCCATCTCCAGGGCTCAAAGGCCTGCACCGGGACTGCTTCGGGTCATCGCCGTGGACAGATGAGGAGGTCTGGGGTGTGCCCTTCATGGGTCGTCCGCTGTCGTGGCTGTGCTGCTGCTGCTGAGGAGACCGGCAGAATGTGCTAAACGTGGACTTTGCTCCGTTAATGGATCACAGGGTAAGATGTGCTCACGGACTGTGGCCCATGCTGAGCTCAGCACCTGGTTCTGGACCTGGTTTAGTCTTAGTCCTAGTACTGACCTCATTTTAATCCCTATTTATCTGCTGTCACGAAACAATGCATGATGTAAAGAGCATTTAACTTAAATGGAAATCAGGCAGAGACCCTTTTAGCCGAGCACATTTAAAACTCTGCACCTGAAGCAGGCACCATCAACACAGACATGACTAGAACAGACTGTTAAACCTTTCTCTTTATGGTGTGATAAGAGCCAGGCGATCTATTGACGTTGGTAGCCACCAAAGAGTGTTTATTCTTTTTTGCAAAGCGTTTCAGTCATCATCTGAACACCATCATCCTTAGTTATATATTTATAGCTACTGCTGCCGCTACATTTTTGTGATGTTGATACTTTTTGCAAACTTTATCTAAAGGTCACCTGTAGAACCAGGTTCAATATGTTCAAAACGCAATCCTTTGTAGATTTTACTTTCCATGCAGACTTGATGTTATGTTTTTTGTGTGTACAGCAACATTGTTTGAAGTAAACACTATAAAATGCAATGAGGCCGAGCGAACAACCACACAAGTTCAGTAAGATTTATTTTGTCCTCCTTCAAACAAAGTCCAGCACTCGGCAGACAGATCCAAACATTCTAATCATGCACATTTGAAAAAGCCAGTCAGAGCCTCTTTCTTGACCTGCCTAATCAAATGAGCATTTCAAAGCGGAGGTGCCGAGGGTTGTGGGTAAATTACCATGTGCTGGAATATTCTGGCGCCGCTCTGAGCCGATGGCGCGTTAACAGGAGTGCCCTTTGAGCCCGCTGCTCTTTGATGCCGGCGGAGATTGGAAGTTGTAGTGATTAAAATGTATCAGAACGCGGCGTTTGTGGATGCAGGCGGCAGCGCTGAATCATTGTGTGGAAAGAGCTGTAGTCTGACATGAACCAAGCGCTCTCAATGGGAATCAATAGCAGCCTAATGGCCACTTAACATCCGCCGTGCGCATAATTAACTGTGATGATGTTGTCCTGGTGTCTGCACGACGGGAACGCGGTCGAAACCACGGGGTAGAGGCGCAACTCAGGACCAGAGTGGCTTTAAAGGACACGTGCGGTAACTGTTTGTCAAAGAAAGGAAACAAACGTAAGTGGGTGCAAAGTTAAGGACTCAAATAATCACTTTGATAAACCGTGGAGCTGTGGTTTACGCTGTACAAAACCAATGTTCGATCCAGAGATGCCGTCTACGGGCTTTTATTCCAAGGTAAACTACACTGGTACACATCAGCTTGTTTTGTACATACATTTAGTATCACGTCTGTCCATTAAAAGAAAAATATTCTGCATTTTTCATATCGTTATTGGTCTTTAAACATGCTCTTGAGTACATTAAATTTGCCATCTCATGTTTAAAAAAAAAAGTTTCTTATTCATTCTATGAATGTGTGTTATCACTCACTATGAAATGACAATTACTGAGTGCATCCAGCCAGCAGATGGCGCCATGGCTATATACAATCTAGTGAAGTTAGCGCTGAAAAGACTGTGTGATTGTGTGAATTTACAGCAGCAGTTATCGTGTTTAGAGGCAGACATGGTCAGAACGAGTTTAACGATGATTTAAGGACTAAAAACAGTGGAAGACTCTCTGATAAGTGACGTATGAAGTCTGAAAATACAATGTTGGGAATACAGAGCCTTGTTACTCTTTCCTCTGCTGCGGGGATTGATCAGACACCACTCTCTCGCCTCATTCATTGAAGCTGCAAAGTTTTATTAATTGTTTGTTAGGGGAGGTCAACATGAGCAAGACAAAGAGAGCGATTGGCTAGAAAGAGATGGAAGGAAGACCTATTGTGCTTTTATCTGCTATGGTTAGAATTTATGACCTCTGCCTTCCACCTGCCTCGTCACAACAAAGGAGAGCATGCTGTCGACCAGATTATTAATTCATGCCAAAAGAAGATAAAATTGCAGTGGGCATCTTGTCCACAGGAGAATAACAATTATAAAGATTACTGAAACATGCAGAAACAACTCTAACTACAACTTACAGTGTGGAATAAGAAGGGGAAACAATTACATTTAAAACCTCCTAAAAGTTAATTTTGCACAACAGGTCTCCTTTAAATAACATATACTTCATGGATTATTTGCATTGTTAATGGCCTTTGGACATTCTCAGGTATTGGGTCACATCTCGTTCTACATAAGGAAAATACACACACCTAGCTTGCCCGGCAGGTCAGCACGCAGGTGCAATTAACGTGATTTGAGCCAGAAATGCTCAGAATGACAAAAAAAAAAAAAATCTTTATGTTTGATGGAAATTTTGAGTGTTTTTTGAGGCTCAGAGGGAACAGACTCACTAAACAGGATTCATCAAACAAGCGTGAAAGAAACTAAATACAATTCCAGGTTTGTTTTTGATGAGGGAACAATGATGTATTAATGAGCTCAAAAAAGTCAATTTCACATAATATGTGTCATTAAAGGAGATAAGTTATGCATTTTTCATATTATTAGCCATCTCATGTTTTGGAAAAAAAAAAGTTTATTCTACACTAAGTCAGCACACACTGAGTGTATGCAGCCAGTAGATGGCGCCTAGGGCTTAGTTATGTTATCACTTTAAGAGGCACTATCATCAGGCTAACAGTAGCAGTGATCATGTTTAGAGGCAGAAATGCTCAGAACGAGTCTGTGATGATTTAAGGACTTAAAACAGGAGGATTTTGAGATAAGTGACGTATATAATTGGGATGAACGTCAGCGATCGAGGGAGTTCAGCAGGAAGTGTTTCTGACGGTCGGAGGGAGAGGATTTTCCAATCAGTATTCCTCAAAATGGTGTAACTACAGCTAAATGCTACTCCTGGTATGTTTTCGGTGATGGAACATTGTTAGAACAGGGTTAAAAGCTCACACAGGTCAGACATACCTTTTCAGTCTCCTCACGCTGAGAACCACACACATAAGTTCTCCAGAAGCCTGCAGCCTCGTCTCTGGGCTGTGGGGATCATATTAATGTTATGTTAGAGAGAGCCTTTTACTGTTTGTGCTGCAGACGCTGCATCAGGCCTGGTGAGGCAGACAAACTGAACAAGCCCATACCGGCAACATAAACAAACCTAGCCCCCCACCATGTTCTTTAAACTAACTCTCAGCCCACACTGCTACACATGGGTTATTTACACATTCTACTTGAGAAAGAGCACAATTACTGCAAAATAATATTAGTCAAATCGAAGTAATGGTCCAAGAACCAACTGAAGTTCTTGTTTCTTGTTCTGTCTGGGCATTGCATCTGATTTAAAAGTTGCTGTAATTGTAAGGACAAACCATTAAGGGCAAAGACATTTGCACACTGCAAGTGTCTTGCAGGTGAACAGGAAAAGAAATCTTAAAGTGAGAGATACCAATTTGAAACTTGATTGTACTGTACTTAAATGTAAGAAATACATGTACTCTAGGTTAAGTTTTTAATCATAATTGCATTGTAAAATAGCAAAAATTGCACATGTTTGAGAATCGGAACCTATATATATAAATATTAAAAAATTGTAGGAATCAAAACTTACACTAGCTTAACTTCTTTAGTTCTTTGGGACTTTAAAATCGAATATTCTTCTTTGCAGAGCTTGTTTCCAAGTGTAATCAGAGTAAATCAAACACCAGAGACCAAAACTACCAAGTCTCAGCTTCACAAAGAGTCCAGACAATAGTTTGTGTCAGGGTTCAGACACAGCTTCAGTTCAAAATGGGGCTCATTTTAGTCAGACGTTTCAGGAAAAACAGCTCAGATTCAGATGGGGTTAATGTTTATGTTTCCCTCGGACTATCCCTAAAAGGAACAATTAATTGAACAAAGTCTTTGTGTCAGATTCTGGACACCTTCAGCCGGTAAAACTGTGACCTCCAGCTCTCTTTTTGGTCCATTTGGAATGACGATCCCAGCACCAGGGGCCAGTCCATCACAGAAACACAAGCTGCAGAGTCTCCAGAGCAAACACCAGGCGCTGTGGATGTTCTGTGGAGCGGGTGGTGCTCCTGTGGACATTATTGGCTGACGTCAGTGATCCACATCTAATGGAGTGTGAATGTGTCCACCATAAAACCTGAGCTGAGCGAGCAGTGGAGAGACTCTGGTGACGTTTACACCACAGCTGCTTATTCATTATCTTTATCCTTTAGTGGGATGATAGTAGTATGTATATCTATATGAATGTGTATGTATGTATATATACAGTCATAGCCAAAAGTGTGTGCACTGTTTCTCCCCGAAAAATATTGCAATTACACATGTTTGTTGTACACGTTTGTTTTCCCTTGTGTGCATTGGAATAAAAAAACAAAAAAAAGAGAAAAAAAAAGCCAAAACTAATTAAATTGTACGCAAAACTCAAAAAATGGGCCAGACAAAATGAATAGCACCCTTAACGTAATATTTGGTTGAACACCTTTTGACAAAATAACTGAAATCAATCACTTCCTATACTCATCAATACGCTTCTCACACCTTTTAACTGGAATTTTGGACCAGTCTTCTTTTGCAAAGTGCTCCAGGTCTCATACTGGAGGGACTATTTCTATTTCTTGGTGCTTTTTGATGTACGTTTGGGGTCATTGTCCTGCTGAAGACCCATGATCTCGGACGCAAACCAGCTTTCTGACACTGAACCTGGATCCTTTGGTAATCCTCAGATTTCATGATGCCTTATGATTATAATCTATTACACATGTGGATCATTCTTATATATTTTAGAACGTTTAAATCGTAAAAGTGATCTAAAATCATAGAACTATAATAAAACCTGGAAGATGAATCCAAAATGGCGCCCTGTTTATCCCTATGGAGTGAGCTCATTGGTGCATGACCCCAAAAAAATGTCTTACTTCCGCATTTACTTCCTGATACGGAGGCTGCCATCTTTGCTTTACTTCCTGATACGGAGGCTGCCATCTTTGCTTTAGGGCGCCACGTGACAACAATCCCCCATGATGCTTTGAGTGAAGTGAACGACCACGCAGCTTGCAAGTTTTTGTGTTAGCGTTAGCTTGTGTGATTGTAATTGTATTCTTCATGTTAGACACACGTGAAAGCGTCTGAAATGAAATAAAATACAACTTACAGGTGTCTCTAGTCGAGCCTTTTCCACGAGCTTCTGTTTGTATCGTCCGACGCTCGTTCACGTGACTCGCACATGTTTGTGTGACGTCACTTCATATAAAAACGGTAATTTCGGTGATTTTAGAAACGGTAGAAAAGAACATTTCCTTCTATTTTATTTAAATACCGATAATAATTCAGTCCTGTCTGCAATTATAATGTGCAATTCTAGAAAAAGGCTGGTTCCAAGAGGCTGCAGTACCTCGCACGGCCACAAATCAATCTGGGACCACAGACAGAGGGGGCGTACCTTATCCAGTTCATTTAATACATCCATGTCTAAAATCCTAAAAAGTTAGCCGACTTCCGGTAGTACTGTTTTCTGCTTGACCCTTTACGGTGTCACTCTAGCCCCACCCTCCTCAGGCAGATGATATAAACTCATGCAGTGAGCGGGTCATAATAAATATTCTCTAGACTCTGCCCTCTGTGACAGAAAGAGAAGATAAAGTTTTGTTTCTTTAAAAGTAACCAAACGGAAGCAAACTGCATTAAACCCATTATAATAACCAAACAGGCCTATTTTATTAACAGTATGCTATAGTGTAACGTTATAGATCTGTGGGTTGTATATGTAAAGTTTGGGGCGATCTGTGCAGTGGATTGTGGGAGGTTTCTCTGCTGAAGGAGCCGTGTTGGGAAAGCGTCTCCCTCCCGTGCTCACGGCTTGTTACGGCTGACGATGACGCACGCCGAGGTCAACGATAAGGACCTCACTAGGTTTATTTAACCAATTTGGATGGAGCCGAACACTCAGGAATCAACGAGTCTCTGTTAGACATCAGCAGCTGCTAAGTCAACAATCCAGACGTGATTACGACAAAAAATACACACAGCTCCAAAAGTAAACAGGGACATAAATAGAAGTGCATACACACGTGGTCTTAATGGTGTATAAAGTAATTTACATTGACTTTGAGGGGACTTGAGGGAATGAGCAGGATGCTGTCTTTATTATGAGCGACATATGGTTTGGTATAAATTAGTGCTTGCTGTCAACACGACCCACAAGCTGTTTGGACATATGGGCGAGGTGTATATTTTTATGCATGTGTGGAGGAGAGAAGTGACAAGAATGTAAAAATAGGAAGATATGCATTCTGAAATATTTAACAGAAATAAGAAACTTCCAACAGTTTATAAGAAGATGTTACATGACAAAAATACAGAGCAAACTAAACCTTTAGAGCATGATACAGAGGCTCCAGGACAGAGTCAAATATGCCCCAGTGGTATTGAAGAATATGGGTCGACTGGTTCATTGTGGAGTGGATTTGTCGTACTGGTCTATTTAAGCAGTTCAAAGTGGGCCGTGAGAGGCGTAGCTTCCAAAGCGGTCTGGCTCGCTTTAGCACGAGCTGACTGGACCAGATAGAACACAGACTCAGGGGAAAACAAGACGGCAAAAAGTACAAAGAAACAGACAACAATCACATCTCACCAAATGCTGACTTGCTCTTGTGATAAAGCACTGTATTTTCACTGATGCTAACTTATATTGAGCCCACATGCTTAACAAAACAAGGCTAGCAAAGCATGTTAGCATCAGCTGTTTCCTGTTTATCGGTGCACGGCACTCGCTTTGTCAAGACTCAAAATATGATATTTCTAGTGCATGAGGCATCTAACATTATCCAAAGCCAATGCATTACACAAAGAGAGGTTAAACACAGCGTAGAGGCTTTGCAGAGAAGGAAATAAATGCATAAAGGCATGTCTCACATAGTGCCACAAATTTCAAATGACTAAACATCTTGAATTACTGAGATAGACCGTGTAATTCAGGTAAACTCCATCAGCACCTGGAGGCCGTTATTACCCTGGCTGCTGTGTGCTTGCCTTTGACACTCCTCTGGGGATCTTTTCATATTATTGCCCTCAGGTCGTGTCGCTTGAAGAATTTGTCTATTCAGATCAAAGATCACCAGGTCGTGCTTGTTGGACCCTGAAATTGTTCGTCGTCTGCAGAAGGCTGACTTAACAAGTTACAAACCTCCATAAAGATGTGCATCTTCAGTTTGTGTTGGTCCCTGTTCTCCTGTTTTGAAACCTGGACCCTCTGCTCCACAACCACCCGCTGCCTTGATGCCACTGTGACTTCTCAAACTGGACGAGGGAGTCCCAACCAAACAGGCTCTCTTAGCGAGCGAGTGACCGCCTCCCAGAGCTGGACCCCAGCAATTGAATAAACGCAGGATAAGGCTTATTACCATCCTGTGGAACATTCCAGGCAAAGCCATAAAATCTCCATGGAGTTTGGCATCTCATGTTTTCGAACTAAAAAAAAAAGTTGATCAAAACAACTGATTGCGCCGGCACTTACTGAGTTTAGGCGGCATAACCCTTACACAAGCTGAACATGTTATCATTCAAGCCTTAGCTAAGCGATGATTTAAGGACTTAAACAGCAGAGGAATCTCAGATAAGTGACGCCTAAAATTGGAAAAAAATGTGTTGATTGAAGGAGTTCAGCAGGAAGTGTTTTAGCATATAGCTAAATATAGCATGAATGCAACTCCAGGTATGTTTTTGATAAAGTAAAAGTCACTGTAGCCAAATAATCCTTAGCTCTTAATGTCGTCTGTGCTGCACCAGACTCTTGCAGCTCATCTCAAAGACAAAAAAGACGGAATGTGGAATGATCCTGCTGGAGTCCTTGATTAATCTTATTATATTTTTATTAAAAAAAAAAAAAAAAAAAATTTCCTTGTTAACCCCATCATCTCTTCCACACAAGTGACCAGAAAACCATACACGACAAAGAAAATCAGATAAGTTGATTCCAATAATTACATTCGTTCCAGTTTCGTCCCTGGGTTAATTATAAAACATTTTAAATCAGCATGACAGGAAAAAACAAACACGTCCGCTGCTATTTCATCTTTACTGCTCGGTCCAAATGCGGCGTGTGTAGGTGCTGTGACCCTACATTTTCCTACTCCCTTGGGATCTTTTGCATCAATTCAATTTATTTGTGTAAATGGAGCGATTCATCAGGGAAATCTACGGGTCGCGGCTGTTTATGCCACTTCCTGCGACTTTACGGGATTAGAGCGGACCGGGGATATACAGCACGAGAAGGGACACTGCGAGCATGCTAATGTATTATAGATAAATATAATCATGAAAATAAATGCATATTTGTAAGACAGGATAGTGGGACTGTGCGGGGCCTCTCTGTGTGCAGCTTGAGTTCAGGTCAGAGCTCTTCTTCTGTGTTTGAACGTCACAAAAAATAACACTGGGATCTCTGAGTACTGCTGTGTGGATCTACTCTCTTTCTCCAGTTACGGCCATCTACGTTCTTCTACTACTACAAAAACTCTTACTACTACTACTACTATAACTAATAGTACAAAAAGTGCTACAAAAACTTCTCCTACTTCAAGAAAAACCCCTCCCACAAAAACGACTACTACAAAAACTACTCCTATGACTTCAAAAACAACAACAACAACAACAACAACAACAACAACAACTACTACTACTACTACTACTACTACTACTATAAATAGTACTCTTACTACTACAAATGCTCATACTCAACAAACTATATGTTAATTGTGAATGAAGTCTTTCATGCTTTGTTGAAGTTAATTAAGGTGTAGTTATTATGCAGTGGTACCACTACTCCACTACTCCTACTACTACAAACACTACTTCTACAACAACAAATACTACAACTAGAACCAAAACTACAATAACTACTGCAACCACTATTACTACTACTACTCCTACTACTACTACTACCACTACTACAAACACTACTCCTCCTACTACTGAAAAAAACTACAACAACTACTACTACTACAAAAATTACTCCTGCTATTACAAAAACTACTACTACAAAAACTAAACCTACCACAAAGACTACCACTACAATTACTCCAAAAACTACACCTGCCACAAACACTACTACAACTACTACAAAAACTACTACTACAAAAAACTGTTCTTACTACAACAAAACTACTACTTCTACTATTACTACAAAAACTACTACTACTACTACAAACACTACTGCTACTACTACAAAAACTACTACAAAAAACTGTTCTTACTACAACAAAACTACTACTTCTACTATTACTACAAAAACTACTACTACTACTACAAACACTACTGCTACTACTACAAAAACTACTACAAAAAACTGTGCTTACTACATCAAAACTACTACTTCTACTAGTACTACAAAAACTGCTTCTACTATAAAAACTACAACATAAACTACAACTAGTACTACAAAAACTACCACTATTACCAAAACTACAACAGAAACTACAACTAGTACAACAAAGTAACAACTACTATTACCAAAACTTCAACATAAACTACTACTAGTACTCCAAAAACTACTACTACTTCAAAAACTACAACAGAAACTACTACTAATACTACAAAAACTACTACTACTACCAAAACTACAACAAAAACGACAACTACTACAACAAAAACCTACTCCCACGACAACAACCGCTCCTACCACCATTACTACCAGTACCCTTCCGAGTCCTTGTGTCCTTGCTCCCTCCCTCCTGTCTCCTAACCTCACCCCTCCCCTCCCTCCTTACGGCCCCTCGTCCGGGTGACATTTCCGAGCTTTCACATCTCATCCGAGCGGTAATTAATCACGGACCGAACCACGAGTCGCCCTGGAACAGCGGTGCGACGGGAGGCGTTACCATGGCGACGCCCCTGCTCCATCCTGGACCATCATCTCCGGTGACATGTGTTTGGCAGAAGGACCTCCAAGCGCCGCTCACCTGTCAGGCTCGGCTCCCGCTGGAAGAGAGAGCACCTTCGGAGTTTCCACAGGGCCAGACGCAGCAGTGAGACTGTAACTGCTGACGTACATTTGAAAGATTTCCTGTCATATTCTGACATCAACGCTGCGGGAAATGTTGTGTTTATGTAGAAAATGGGCTAATTATGACGCGGCGGAGAAAGAAGGTCAATGGTAGTGTCTTGCCTAATGACGCAAGGACATGCTTGGACTCAGAAAAAATAATTTAAGAGTGCACACATGAATGATTTCATGCAATAAAGTACAATCTGGTTGGTCCCAGCACAAATATATTGTAAAGGCATCTATTCAGGTGAGAATGAGACCACAACACTTTCTCTGAATCTATTTATAGTGTTTTATTCCATGAGAAACAGGAAGTGCCTCCTTAGCATGCTACGTTAAAAACTACTACCACCACTACTACTACTACTATAACAAAAAGCTACAACTAAAACTACATCAAAACTACTATTACCACTGCTACTGCTATAAAAACTACTACGAGTACTACTACTACTATTACAAAAAACTACTTCTACAAATACAAACACTAACAGGAAGTGCACCGTTAGCATGCTACTGTTTCTTAGCTTTAGACTCATGAAAAGTGCTTATAAAATCGCTGTGAATATTTAGAATGTTTGGAATGCAGTAATCTGTTACAAATAATGTAACTCTGGTTCTGGCTCTGAGTCTGCGGGTTAGACATGACTCGGGCCGGGCCGGAATTTTTGGGCCCGATCTAAAACTCTAGTGAGCTGGTGTTGTGTCTTGTAAGCAGCATTAGCGACCAAACAGGAGAACAGTTTAAAGTGCGTATGATTTCCTAGTTTTGACATTATTTCATGGGATAGTACCTTATGTAAATATAAATGACAGTTTTACACCAATGAAGAACTATTTTTTGAAGAAAAGTAAAAAAAAAATGCAATTAAAAATGTTGAAAATTACAGGAAGTAGAGCAGAGTTACAAAACATGAATTATGCTAGGAAGACAATTTAAACACAAGAAACAGATTTGTCTTACCCTTTAAACAGTAATTCAGCAAGTAAATTTATTTCTGTGACATTAGAGGAGTTTAAGCCCAGTTTAAAACATGGTTGCAAGGTAAAAGTTACAGAATTTCCTTGTGTGATGTCATGATTTACAACCAGGAAGTAAAAATTTAAACCTAAAAAAATGCCAAACTAGGATAAAAATGGTTAATACTTCCACATAATCTGAAATATAATGATCTTGTGTTTTGGTAAAATGAATACTTGAACCTGTCGTAGGCCCTTTAAGATATAAACCCTCACCACAGACGTCTTCACACGGTGCAAAGGAGAGATCAATCCATAATTATTGTTATTGGCCTTTAAACATGCCTTTGTAGATTTACTTTGACATGTCATGTTTTATAAAAAAAAACAAAAACAAAAACGTAACTTCATGTCACTCTGGCATTTCCCATGTTAGGAATTGTCTCCATCTACTGGCATTAGAGGGAATTACATAAGTGAGATAAACAACGGCTAGCTTGCCTCTGATGCTGATGCTATACGGTTTGTAAAGCGCTTTGAGAGCCTGTTATGTGGAAAAGCGCTCTGTAAATAAAAATCATCATCATCATCATCATTGTAAGCACGCAGACGCACTGGTCGAGATTTGACGACAGAAATGGAAAACCTTGGTGTTACTGTGATATATATTTACTTTGTTGCGATACTGATCATTACGGATTACGGATTGGATATCAACAGTGGTGGAAAGTAACGAAGTACAAAAGTAAAAGTACTGTACTTCAGTAAATCTTTTAGGTATCTGTACTTAAGTCGTTTTTACAGTGGATACTTTTTACATTTACTTCATTACATTTGAGACCAAGTATCTGTACTTTTTATTCCACAACATTTGACCGAAAAGTAGAAAGTACGTTTCATTCTGTTTGAGGGTTATCCTTAGCCTGTTGACGGTGACATTCTGGCTGAAGGTTTTGAGTTCAAGCTCAACAAGAAAACAAAAATATACTTAAACTCTCTACAATTCAAATGACTTTGAATAGACCTTTCTTGACCAAAATCAAGCAAAGTTACAAAAATTACAACATTTAATACACAAAACTGGTCTCATAATCTGCACAAAATATTTTTACCTTTTACTCTTGATTTTCAAACTTCAACAAGTTTACTTAAGTAGATTTTTTTATGTGATACTTTTACTTGAGTATTTTTTTTTTTTGCACACATATCTGTACAAAACTGAGTACTTCCTCCACCTCTGGATATCGATACGATACAGGAGCTTCTCTCTGAACACTATCCCTTGTCAATGGGAGAACACAGAAAAGCCCCGACTTGGTATCAAACTACCGTCCCATGAACACATCCAGACACGACTGCCCCCAACGTCACACTTCCATTTCAGAAATAGAAGCAGCCCTTACATCCCACAGCAATCAGACCCTCCCACACCAGAGCACCAGGCTCCGCTCGAGCGACAGCTGGCCCTCCGCACATGTGGCCCCGCCGTGATTTATCGGCCCGGGGATTACGCACGATAGTTAAAGTAAATGAAATCCTTTACTGACAACTGTGGTTCCTGTTCAAATCAGTCAGCGCAGAGCCGGAGTGGAGTGGTGCGTTTAATGGTGCTAGTTATTTTTGATTTGGAGTGGAGTGGATGGTCCGCGTGTGGTTGACGACTTGTCAGAAAGAGCCCAGAGGTGGAGCATGAAAAGCAGCTGAGTCCTCCGTCAGTGAGGAGTGGCCTACTTCTGAGGGAATCATTCGTTAAGGTGAAAATACAGAAAATGGGAGGCTGGTATTGATGTTGGCATGTTCTCCCCATAAACCAAAAAATAGACTGATAAACGGCAACTATTATGCATTCATTGTCCTGTTATTGGCCTTTAAACATGAGCTTCAGTATCTTAACGTTGACTTCTCATGTTTTAGAACGAAAATAAACTGTCTTTATAAATAAACAATATAAGTTTATCACAGCAGGGGGAGATGATACTTAGTTTTGGCTCCACGAGGAAATTTACGTTTTTGACTCAGAAGGATAGAACATTTTCTAACTAAGATTCCTCAAACGAGCATGAATGAAGCTAAATGCAACTCCAGGTATGTGTTTGATGACAGGACAAGGTTAGAACATGGTTAAAAGCTTAAAACAGTCAATTTTGCTTAATAATTGTCCTTTAAAGTGCGCCCGGAAACAGGAATGAGCGGTAGAAAATGAATGAATGAAGCCCCCGCCGTCGCCCCCTGCTGTCTCTGCACTGAAAACCAGCAGCAACATTCCAAGACAAGACAACTCTCCTGAGAATCCCTGGCTCTCTTTTTTATATTTGGCGACTTTAAATGTTTTTGTATGTGATTGTACTTCCTTATTTCAATAAACAAGAAGGACAAAAAAAAAAAAAAAAAGCTTTTGGCGTCATTTTACTAAGAGTGCATTTTCACAAGAGACCTGCAGGGGGAGCTCTGTCGCTGAAGTTACTGAGTTCTGCTGTTAAATGTTGTAAAAGATTACTAAGACCAGAGACTTGCTGGGTTAGAGGGTGCATACTGGAAACATGATTTGAATTAGCATATACTCGTGCATTTACTATTTCAAAAACAAAAGCTTAAGATTAAGCCAACTCAAAGCTTGTGAGAACTGCACATAATCAGGACAAACCCTAAAGCCAAGTCCCAACAAACTGTGACCAGTGACATCGCACCCAAACTCTGTACATTTAAACCCTCTCTGTGGTGAAACTGTTGCAGCACGTCTGTGACAAATAACAAGTCACGAGGGTGTAAATGGGGCAAATAACTTGGAAAACTCCTCAAGGTACTTTGAACCTTTGAAGTACAGTGGAGAGAGAGTGTTTATCTTTGACATGTACTGGAGTCAAAGTAATAAGTATTCAACTAAAATATGACACAAGTAAAGTACAGATACTCAAAAACAGTTTTTAAGTAAAATAATTAAGGAAGGTCACGTTATAGTTTAGTATTTACTGTCAATTGTCCGTCTTATAAGAGCAGATCGACACTCATTAGCTAAAGTAACGAGGGTAGGATGAATAACATTTAGCTTTTGGAAAGGCTAACGACAGCAACTTTTACTAGTGACCTCTAACAAACGTTGATAAAGAGGAGACTGATTTTATTGCTGGTAACATAAAAATCCATACGTTCGGAGTCAAAAGCACATGAATGTAAACAGGTTGGGACTCCAGCTTCTCATTTCAAAAACATGAGAATGTGAGGACCACAGGAGCATTAGAAGAGGTTTTCCTGCTGTGTCTCCAGAGTCCACCTGGAGTGACACCTGGGCTGCAGGACACAGAGGAGGGACAGTGCTGAGGGCTGTTACTCTCCTCAAATAGCTCACCTGTTGTCCCTCCTGACCAAACTGCACTGAAACCTTTGTTTGAGCTTTTCTAATATTATTATTGCATAGAACTGCTCAATGTGCTTGAATTGCCCCTTTGGCACAAATAAAGTGATATTGATTGATTAGGGATGTCAAGATTTACCATCTTTTCAATTAGCCCAAATAATTAAGGCTGCGGTAGGTCTACATCACTGAACCTCTCTGTAGTTGGATGCCTGTTCTCTTGACGGCAGACACAGGACGTCCCAAACACTCGTCTGAGCTCGACTCAAATCTGTGTCTCGCAGCCTGCAGTGACTGCTCTTTGGATGGATGACTGCTGCTCTGGAGGAAGCTCCTGCTGGTTGACGCCGCAGTCTGAAAGCACCAAAAGCCAAAGGCGCTAATGTGAGCCAACATCTTTGAGATAATTATCTATCACAGTTTGTCCAAGTAAAGGTAAAGAGTGTCCAATCCTTAAAATAAAGTGGTCAAGAAAGTGTCTTGAAGCTGACTGTAAAAATCAAATACATTAGGTGTGATATACTTTATCTGAAAATGAAAGTGTAAGGGAAGCATGTAACAGCACGAGGTTTAGCTCTGTGTGTGTGTATCCTTAGTACAAATAAAACAGAACTTCTAAACTTTTACTTAAAGTGCGTATGACAGGTTTTCATCATTTTCTAATTTTGACTTTATTCAGTGTATTAATACCTGTTTTTAGTTTTACATCAATCAAGCAGCCGTTTGTGGAGAAAAGTTGAAAAATCTGTTGAAAATAACAGGAAGTAAACAGACTGATGACATCACACTGGGGAGACAAAGATTATGCATAAGTTACACAAAAGAAACAACTTTTTTTGATCCTTTAAACATTAATTCAACAAAATAAAGGCTTTCACATGTATTTTTATTTGGAAAATTAAAAAGTCTGTAACATTAAATGAGTTTTGGCCCCGTGTACAGGATGGTTGCTATGGTAATTTCCTAGTGTGATGTGTGATTTACAACCAGGAAGTCAAACTAAAAACGAAAAAATTGCTAAACCATGATAAAATTTGTAAAGTACTTTAACAAAATTTGAAATATATTTATCTTAACTGCATTTTTGTCAAATGAGTGGTCCAACCTGTCATAGGCCCTTTAAAGCTGGGGTACCACATAATCTTTTTCCTCCAAAGATTATGTTGTAAAAGCAGCTCTTGTTGCCCAAAATGAGACCACTGCTCTCTGTCTGCATCTAATAATAAAGTGATTTATGTCTCATCAACCAGGAAATAAGAACAGAAAGCAGCGCTCTGATTGGCTGTGCTCGGGCGGTCGCAGGCGTTTCACTTTATATCTAAAAAAGCCTGTTCTAAAGCTGAGCTCGCACCTGAAAATGAAGGATGTTAACAATCTGTGGAAGGGTTTGTGAGAGCGAGGAACCAGTTAGACACGTTTAAATACCTACTTCTGGTTTTGTTTTGTGAAAATGAGGCACCCAGCTTCAAGTACATTTTTTCTGCACTACTTTTACTTTTTTTTTTTTGCTTAAATAACAGTATTGAGTACTTTTTCCACCACGGCCCATACACATACTGCATACATTCATCACCATCACGTTATATTTTTATGAGCCCTCCCTCCACACTCTCCGTGCACTCAGGTAGCCCCTCCCCCTCTCAGCCCGGTCCACATGGGTTAATAGCCAAACCCAATTAGCCGCGACCCTGTCCTCGCAAAGTTCAGCGTCGTCAGCTCCTTGTCACGCGTCACGCTAACCTTTAGCGTGTTGTTCCCGTGTGTTTGTGCTCTTTAGCGCGCCATGCTAATGAAAAGGGAGGCGCTATCAGCGGGCAGCTCTTCATGCTAATTGGCAGTGATGCGCTGCAGGGAGGAGGCTGGGTCCACGACAGGGTAAACACGCTGGCATTTCACCCAGACACTCACACAGAACACTCCTTCATGGTGGACTGTTTTAGCCATCAAATTATGTAAATGTGCTGAATGATTACAGTACATGCACGGTTAAAATGCATGTGACAGGAAGATAAGTGTCGTGAACATGATTATATATGATTTTACTAAACATTTAGCCTTTTTATTCCCAGTTTTATAAAGTTACTTACTGGTTGAACATGAAAATATGACAAAGGTAGAGGTAACTGGTGGCTTTCAGATTCTAGAATGTGATGATGTCGTACTCTAAGATGGGGGGGGGCAACAGCCTGTTTTTAACTTTGATTACACAAAATTTCAACCTGATAATAACAACAAAAATCAACATTTTAATGATATTTATTTTAGATGTCCTCCATTTGTATAGAGCATCTAAAAACAGGATAGAACATCAAAAAACAGCTGTTACCATGGAAATCCGCCATGTTTGCTGTGTGGTGTGCTATTCACCTTATTCTGCCCCGTCCACTTTTTGCCAGATACGCACTTTTGTTGTAAATGCACTTCCGTTTGAACTCTGTTAAAGCTAATGTTAAAGCTAATGATGAACGAGGGAAAAGTCTTGCTGCTAAAATGTTACATAAAGTAGATTGATTTGTGTAAAATGTTTAATGAACACGAGCGGCAACAAGTCAACAACGCAACGATTTCCTGGTCAGTCTGAAAACGGCTTTTTAGTCCATGTAGAACTTATTTTCTGTTGAACTCATCTGCTCCGTGTAAACTAAAACTACGGAAACAAGATAGCGGCGCGTACGGCAACTTCAGGAATAAGGTGAATACTTACATTGAAAAACATTAGCCAAAAGATTGTAAAAAAAAAAAAAAAAAAATGTGAACAATAAACTGCTGGGTCACTTCTGGTAAATGCATTTATCAATATATATTATTAGAATACTTTTGAATTAAAGGGCCTGTACCTAATTTTGAACCATGAGGCAGAGCATGTTTTTGTTTGAACCGTTGAACCCGCCCACATAGTCCTTCCTTTCATTCAGTATTGCACCATGACTCAGACACGACTGTCTGGAATCGTCTGATGCAGTTGTTTCCATACAGTTCCTCTAACTCTCTTTACAATTAGCTTTTAGCACTTTTGAAACTGCACCACGACAGAATCACAGTCTGGGATAGTGTCAAGCAGTTATTTCCCATGATTCATAGTGTACAATGTGCCTGATTGACCAGAATGAGGTGACCCTGGCAAATGCTGAAAAAAAAAAAACGGCACTAGATTTTTCTTAACAAAGTGCATTTATAATACACACGGAATATATATTATAAATATATAAAATGTCTTTCATTAAGTTGCTTCTATCAAACAATGCATGATGCAAAAAGAATTGATCTTAACTAGAGTAAATCAGGTACAGGGCCTTTAACTAGAATGAATAAAAATCAGGTACAGGCCCTTTAACTCTAAGTTTAGTTTTTCAGCATCTTAAAATCTCCATTGCTTTAACAATGGGCTAACTGAAAATTCTGTTGTCACGTTCTGGATGTCACGATCCCAAGCTCAATTAAATATTATTGGCCCATAGAGTGCTGTGATGCCATCTGAAACCCAGCAATTCCACAACTGTTACCTAGCAACCAGACTGTAAACAAGGGCCAGAATCATGTACTAGTTTGTCATGAGCAGACCTCTGTCTTGATCATACCTTGACAGTTTCAGCTGGTGCTGCTGTGACTGGTCAGAGGGCCTCTGGTCCAGTCATGGTGTTTGTCCTTCTCTGTGCCTCTGGCCCTGGCGCTGTCCCAGTCCATGAGATGGTTCCGCCTCTTACAGTGGACCTAGTGGCTCGGGTACCTGATAACACTTTATTTTGTTGAATGATGGTTTAAACTGAAAAATGTGTCAGTTGCTGTAAATCAGGGGTGTCCAAACTTTTTCCATTGAGGGGCACATATTGAAATATAGACCAAGAAGAGGGCCAAAATCAATCGTGAAACGTGCAAAAAAGCTGCATTTATCTGATGTTTCAAGTACCACATCTATATTCAGTCTCAGTGCCTTAATATCAGGTCTGTGCTGCACCAAAATGTTCGTTTTTTAGGTTAGAATTGTAGAAAATCTAAAATTTGCTATAAAAAGAACTTCTCAGGACAATGTGGGTCAATTCACCAGGAAGGCTAAGGGCCAAAAAAAATTGGTCTGAGGGCCGCATTTGGCCCCCGGGCCTTAGTTTGGACATGTCTGCTGTAAATCGTCCCTGTATTTTCAATAGTACGTTGCCTATTGATCACAGGGGGATTACATTTTAGAGTTCAGCACTACTTCCTAACTACTTCCTTTTATTTTTCAAAATTTCTTCCCAAACTGCCACTTCACAAATGTAAAACTATGGAAATGATTTACTATAAGTGCTATCCACCAAACTAAGTCAGAATTAGAAAAATATGAGAACCTGTCATATAGACTTTGAGCTTTCTGGAGATGATTGTTAAAGTGGCAGGTGTTATAAAGTGTTCATGAGTCCAACAGCAAAGAGAAAGAAACTGTTCTTGTGGCGGGAGGTTCTGGTCCGGATGGACCGTAGCCTCCTGCCTGAGGGGAGGGGCTCAAATAGTCCGTGTCCAGGTGAGAAGGGTCAGCTGTGACCGACCTGCTCGTCCCCAAGTCCTGGAGACGTACAGGTCCTGGACAGATGGAAGGCTGCAGCTGATCACCTTCTCAGCAGAGGCACAATGTGCTGTAGTCTGTGTTTGTCCCTGGCTGTGTCTCCAGCACCACACGGTGATGGAGGAGGTGAGGATGGACCACACGGTGATGGAGGAGGTGAGGATGGACCACACGGTGATGGAGGAGGTGAGGATGGACCACACTGTGATGGAGGAGGTGAGGATGGACCACACGGTGATGGAGGAGGTGAGGATGGACCACACTGTGATGGAGGAGGTGAGGATGGACCACACGGTGATGGAGGAGGTGAGAATGGACCACACGGTGATGGAGGAGGTGAGGATGGACCACACGGTGATGGAGGAGGTGAGGATGGACCACACGGTGATGGAGGAGGTGAGAATGGACCACACGGTGATGGAGGAGGTGAGAATGGACCACACGGTGATGGAGGAGGTGAGGATGGACCACACGGTGATGGAGGAGGTGAGGATGGACCACACGGTGATGGAGGAGGTGAGGATGGACCACACGGTGATGGAGGAGGTGAGGATGGACCACACTGTGATGGAGGAGGTGAGGATGGACCACACGGTGATGGAGGAGGTGAGGATGGACCACACGGTGATGGAGGAGGTGAGGATGGACCACACGGTGATGGAGGAGGTGAGGATGGACCACACGGTGATGGAGGAGGTGAGGATGGACCACACGGTGATGGAGGAGGTGAGGATGGACCACACGGTGATGGAGGAGGTGAGGATGGACTCGATGATGGCCGTGTAGAACTGCACCATCATCTGCTGCAGCTTGTCTTTCCTCAGCTGCTGCAGGAAGTACATCCTCTGCTGGGCCTGACTGATGATGGAGCTGATGGTTGGCTCCATAACATCATCAGCTTTTACCATCTAAAGAACATTGACAAAGTAAAAAATATAATATCTAAACCGGACTTGGAGAGACTTATCCATGCATTTGTCTCCAGTAGGTTAGACGACTGTAACGGCCTGTTCACTGGCCTCTCCAAACGAGCTGTAAAACAGCTGCAGTACATCCAGAACCTGCTGCTCGGGTCCGGACTATAACCAGGAAATACCATCACATTAGTCTGTGCTCAGGTCTCTGCACTGCCCCCTGTGGGTCAGAGAATAGACTTTAAAGCAGCTCTGATTGTGTTCAAGTCTCTCCAAAGCACCAAAGTACATCTCTGACATGTTAGTGCCACATGAACCATCTCACACTCTGAGGACCTCAGGGACCGGCCTCCTGCAGGTGCTAGAGTCAGGACTAAACATGGACCAGCCTCCTGCAGGTGTCAGAGTCAGGACTGAACATGGACCGGCCTCCTGCTGGTGCCAGAGTCAGGACTAAACATGGGGTTTGGTATTCCAGTTTTATGGAGCTAAAATCTGGAACAGTCTCCCTGAGGTTGTGAGACAATGCCAGTATTTAAATCTAGGCTTAAAACTCTGCATATGACTGAGGGACTGTTATCTGCATTTTACTGTTTTAAGTACATTTTAATGTATTTATGTGTGTTCTTATTGTGATTTTAATATTAACAAACCAAATAAATGTTGATTGATTGATTGACGTTTGATGCGTTCTATATGTTCTCTGCTTCCAGACCCTCCTACATCTTAACAAAAATGCTTTGCTCCATAGTGCTCCATGGATGGGGATCCTTCTCTCTTCTTTTGATTAATGTGTTGCTGTGTATAATATCAAGGTTTTCTAACTTGGGCCCAAGTAGTAACTTTTCTTCTATGAACTATGTCATGCCAGCTAAAAACAAACAAAACTCTGCTTGTCTTGTCCTCTGTACAGTTTTGAAAGTGACTTATTCCTGGACATAGTCTGTCTACAGTGTTTAATTCATTGCAAAAAAGCTTTAAAAATGTTTAAGTAATTTCATGTGTGCACCGAACGTGTTGATTTGTGGTCGGTTCTCGTGTAGTTTGTCACATGATCACCATTATTTAAGGACACCTGTCCTTCCATGTGTTTAATGCCCTGACGAGGACCCTGTCCACAATAACGGACTTTTAACCCAGTCAGTGTCCCTCAGACTTTGGCCAGGCACGGAAAACAACGACAGAAAAGTCTGTTTGCATAAAACATCTCCTTTCTTCTTGTAATGTTTTTTGGTCAGTTTGCCCTTTCAATGCATCTACTTTCACATGGAAAAAACTAACTGTCCAATCTGCACTTAAAGATGTTGTATTATTTCATTTAAACAACTCTTATCCATAGATTTCTCTGTGACTTTGTAACTTCAAAGACCGTTTTTGTCCCACAGAGACATAAAGATGAGCCTTAAAGCAGCTCCCACAATCTGGACTCAACAAGATTGGACAGATTGTACGCAAGGTTTTGGTCTGATCTAATTCTAAACTCAATTTATTCACAATTTAAACAAAAACAAGGATCAATTTGAATTTTTACACCAGTATTCACAAACATCTAGTTAACTCAAATACTAAATAAAGATGTCCAAAATCCCCACACTACTTTTTTGTATCAAATCTGTCAATAAAAGATATTTTTCAGATTTTAATGTACCAAATATGGGACATTTTGGGCACTTTTCTACACAAATGACTTTCTACTTACATTAATATCAGTAAACTACCAAAGAAGTTTCAAATCAATACCTCTAACTTAAGATTTTTCCTCTTCAGCAGCAGGGCCTGTAAGTTATAACACATAAAATATCAACGCTAACAATCCTTGAACACTGTAGCTTCGTGAAGTGGGATAAAACAACATAAAGAAACATCTCCTTGCGCTCGGACCAAACAGGTGAGGGCAGATTATTACGGGGAGCGCTGGAGCAGAAAGTAGAAACAGATTTTTCCTCCCGCGTGCTCCGCTCGAGGGGGAGACACTGACAGGTCAAGGCTCCGGCGTCGGCAAGAAAACAGGCTTCTGAAAGCTCTGGGATTATTCACATTTAAGGATGCTGCTTACCCCACACAATAACACCAAAGTAAGCAGAAACAGGCGCGGAGGAGTGTGGAGCGGCGCACTTTTGGGCCGCGCTGGTTCAGGATCCCGGCGCGGTCGCGGGGGCTGCTGACCCCCACGTCTTGTGCAGAGCGGGAGGGAAATGTACGGCCCCTCCAGGCGAGTGAACATCAGCAGCTGACCTTCACACGCACTCCATCACCGAGACAATGTGACGGAGGTGTGAGGAGCAGACAGATCAGGAGGACAGCACTTCTGGTTAAGGGGACGTACTGTAGAATGCTAAATCTGTAATAAGATGAGACACTGCAGGTGAATAGGACAAAATCTTAAATTTAAAGATATCAATTTGAAACTTCTGCTGTAGTTTACTCACATAAATGGAAGAAAAAATGTATTACACGTTTTTCATTATGTTATGTTTTAACATTAACATTTTATGTGTAAAAACAGCCAAAATCCAACATATTTGGGACATTTAAATCTGATAAATGGACAGAACCAGGTTTAACATTCTTGGTTCATTTTGTACACATATTAGTTACAAGAAATTTACAGAGGGCATTTTCTTATTTAGTTTTTAAGTAAACTAGATTGGACTGAAAACTGAAAAAATTCAAATTTCACCAAAGTTTTTGACTTAAAACTTCAATAAATCAGTTTTAGAATTATATATCAAAAAATCCTTCTGTATGTTTCGTCAGAATCTTGTTGAGTCCAGATTGTACAGTTTGGTGTGGGAGCTACTTTAAGGCTGATCTTTATGTCTCGAGGGAAGAAAAATGCATTTTAAGTTTCCACATGAAAGCCGATATGTTTAGAAAGCAAACTGACAAAAAAACAAAATGTAAAAAAAAAAGAGAATTGCCTGCCGTGTCTCGCCTTAATAATGAGCTACTATAGTGTTTCCTCGTGACTTGTTTAGTCAGAATTGTATTGTAAAAGACTCCTGCATGTTTGAGTTAATGCTGTATAGTCCTGAAACTGAGAGAAATCCCGTTTTCACCTACCTCCTAGCCCCGCCCACACCCCTGTTCTTACTGTGATTATTTGAAAATTGAAGACTCTGAGTGACACATGTAGAGTAAAAAATATCACGTAGCCACTTTTCAAAAACAAAAACATATAAATGACAATCTGCTGCTTGTCACAAAGAAGAGGCGGGGCTTATCAGTGCTGCAGTTATGAACAGGAAGTCAATGGCCCAGTTTCTATTACAAAACCATTTTAGATCAATATTGTGTTTTACAATGAACTACATGTAAAATGATTTACCTCTCATGTTATACTCTTATATTAAATGGTCGTTGGGGGTCCAAAGTGTCTGAAGTTGAACAGAGTGGAACTTTTGGCGGCCGACACTCAAACAAGTACAACCATACACCGAGAAGACATAACTTAAGAAGACTGAGAATAGCATGGAGGCCTACTAATGGACAACAGCTTACACAATGGACATTTATTGTCACATCCAATGCCCAAAACAATCTAAACTCCACCAGAATCCCCTCAACAGTAGAGCTCGTGCACACCTCCAGAAGCGAAAGCCAATGTTGCTATCGCTTAAAAAAACGCAACAGAAAAATAACATACATCCTCCACACTTTTCGCTGATAAAAACAACAGCAAACAGAAACCTACCGTGATAAAAAAAACAATCCCTGGAACAATAATGACCAATATTCTTCTGCAGATTCAAAGCAATCAGCAAAGACAGACATGATTGTTCTGAAATGACTTAATCAGAATGTTGAAGAAACTGATCACAACCAAATCATGTTTACTGAAGAATTTGAGTTCTGCCGGTGCATAATTATGTCCAAATGAATTTTCAAACATTGTAATGGAGGCCTGACTAGGAATACAGACGCAGGGATAAAGGCTCCGGTTTACTTTGGACTCTGGAAGATTCAAAAACAAACTTCGTCGCAAGGAGTTCATCCAGGTGAGAGATACTGTGCGGCTGTTTGAAGAGGCAGTATGTCACTTTTCTGATGTGTCGCGTCTCCACAGATCTGACCTGTAACGTTACCCGAGTGGCATCACCTTCTGGTCTCTGTAGAGAAACAACATCTCCATGGAGACGAGCAAGTAAACAGATCAGAAAAGTTATCTGCATCAACATGGGTGTACAACTTAATGTATGAAAAAAAAAAATCAAGTTTAAACTGTTACTTTTGAAAACTTTTTGAAAACTGTTGAAAAAGACAAAAGTATGGTGTTAAGATTTGAGAATAGATCCTTATTATGCTTTATGTGGGTTTGTCTGACTGGAGGTTGGTGTAATCCCTCGTTCATCCAGGCGTGCGTCCATCGTAGAAGAAGTTTGAAATGTAATCATCTGGATAATGTTTTAAAGATCAAGAAGTCTTTTCCAGTCTGAAGGGGCCGGCCTGAGACGTCAGACTTTATACCCCTCTGAAGTTGGTGTGAATCAGAATCAGAATCAGAATTACTTTTATTTATCCCCAAGGGGAAATTCTTTTCGTTACATGTGCAACCGACCAGTAGAGACAGAAAGTATTAAAACAATATAAGATATATAGAAAATAAAAATAAAATACAATAGCTCTATATAATGTCTACCCCATTTAACTTAACTTATAAGTGTCTTTATTAATCAACTAAACCCCCGATATGAACAATACTCAACTAAACCCCCGATATGAACAATTTTACAATAAGATTAACTCTACTATCCTTGTCTATTTACATATTCACATGATCATGTACATGAATCGTCCCGTCATCCCGAGTCAAGTTATCATTAGCAGCTCTTTTTACTCCATATTTATGACATTTGACCTCAATTTGCGTCCTTTCTGTCCAACCGAGTTCTGCTGAGACACTTTTTTTTGTTCAGGTTTAACGTTCATTCAGCAAAATGAAGGTGTTATTAGGTATTGTTGTTTGTCAAACATTGAGTCATTTATATAGTATTTGGCCCTTGTTTTCAAAATGGTTGCTAAGTAACAACTGTAGAATTACTTATGTCATATTTGCTGTCCATATCCAACCAGGAAGTGGCATTATAAACATTACAAAAACTGTCAAACAGGACAAATGGACAAAACGTTCAGTCAGATCTTAAATATAATCATGTTCACTATGTTTTAGTGAAATGTGTCATGTAGACTTTAACTTCCAGAATCCTTGGCCTCTGCTCCACTTCAGCACAAACCCTCACGTCCTCTGCAGCTCCACTCCTCCGTTTGGCTCATTTACCCAGGATGCACCAGTGGATACTTGGCCACCTCAGAGTGCTTGAAATGACCCACAATGCATTGTAACATCATCATTTTTTCTGAACTTTATTTAAGTAGTGAAAAATATGTTAAAATACAGAAAAGCACGGCCCAATCATATTACAGTTCACTCAATTATATTTAAAATCAGGACACATGTTGCAAATGAAAGCAAGAAAGCAAAGTCTGTTCTTGAAAAAGCATGTTTTATTCAGTTAAGCCCTGTTAGTTGTAGCTTGTATGTATAAAATTGTGTTTTATGACAGCATTTTCCCGAGAAGAAATGTCCAGCTGAAGTGAACACGCTCCGCATTTGGCCTAAATAATCTTTATCTTTACAAAATCTTTATTTGACACATTTTAACAGGTTAAGACATACCGACATTTCTGGCTTCTTTCAATTTATAAAAGCATTGTTTTTATCATAACTCTGACTTTGATCACGTTTGACCTGGTCACGTGACCCTGCCCAGGTCGTTCCCTCTGAAGCCTGTTCCGAATGCAGGACACTCTGATCCGGAGGGACCCACTCTGGAGGGACCCACTCTGGAGGGACCCACTTCAGAGGGACCCACTCTGGAGGGACCCACTCTGGAGGGACCCACTCTGGAGGGACCCACTCTGGAGGGACCCTCTCTGGAGGGACCCACTCTGGAGGGACCCACTCTGGAGGGACCCACTCTGGAGGGACCCACTTCGGAGGGACCCACTCTGGAGGGGCCCACTCTGGAGGGACCCACTCTGGAGGGACCTACTCCGGAGGGACCCACTCTGGAGGGACCCTCTCTGGAGGGATGCTACGAAGTGGTCTTGGGAGGAAGGATCCTGGTAATTGAGAAAAACCCACTACTTCCAGAAACGTACATACTGTTGCTTTAACTTTATTGTACCCAGTTTTGCAAAGAGGACGTTCAGAAATAATTGATTGATATCTGATTTAAGGACAATGTTGGACATATCTATTTGACCTTTCTGATAACTCAGCCTCATGACAGAAGATTCATCACCTGTTTATCTATTATTTAATGCATTATTCACTTTCCCTTTTCCTAAATGTGCACACACTACACGACTTCTACATGCGGCTGTGGAAGACCGAGAGTCGACATCAGACATCCAGAGCTCACCGCCAAGTTCCAAATCCAAAACCAATCCAGTTACAGTTTTCAGTTTGTACTGGAATTAGTATGAGACAGGCTTCCAATAAACGTGACACCTGTTACTTTCCTGATGTTGGATTCAGCTGCAAAATACTGTCCATGAAGAGAAGATTACAGAAGGAAAGTTGGATGGACCTCAGTGAGCACATTCACATGGCCAGGCAGATAACCCAATAACTAGGTCTGATTTTTGGTGCGTGCTTCATAAAAATCGGATCATCGGAAGCTAAGCAAGGTAACTTTGCAATTAACCCTGGTGTAGCCGTACCGCAGATATGGATCACTTTCAACCGGGCAGATCTCTACGTCTAAATGACAGGTTAGACCACATATTCCACTAAAATGTAGTGTACATGGTTACATTTAAGATTTTACTGAACATTTTGCCCATTCATCCCCAGTTTGATGTTTTTGTAACGTTCATAGTGTTACTTCCTGGTTGAACATGAGCACAAATATGACACCGTTAGCGGTAATTCCAATGTTACCTAGCAACCAGACTGAAAACAAGGGCCAACATCCACATAAATGACACAATAGTTATGATTTGACAATAAATGATGCATGATAACACCTTTGTTTTGTTAAAACTGTCTGAAAAATGTGTCTGTGTATTTTCAGTGTTACGTCGCATATTAATGACATACTGTAGATCGAGGGATTCCGTTTTAGAACTGAGCTCTACTTCCTGTCATTTTAAACATTTATATTTCAAACTTTCTGTAAAACTGTAAAATTGTGACAATTATTTATACATGCTGCCCTCCCACTAAAATAAGTTATAATAAGAAAACTGGGAGAACTTGTGTTGTGGAAATTAATTATAAATGAATGAAGAAATCTGAGGAAAACAGAATGTCTTTTGTGTGTTTTATTATAAAAGAATCTTTGCAGCAAAGAGGGAGAAGACATAAGTCTATCAGTGCAGAGTTACAATCTTCCCCAAAGGGGGGGATGCTGTTTACAGTATTTATACTTGGGTCTCCATATCACAAGGAAGGTTTCACAAAGGAGGATGGACACAGAGCCAGTTTGAACCGGCCAGAAAATGAAACTTAGTTATGATAACAATATGTCAAGGTCTTTTTAGCAGTTTCTCACAAAGCACAAAGAACAAAGCCTCATTCAGTAATTTCCACCTCATTATCCCTCCTTTTGATTTATCATTAATCAACAAAAGTAAAACGCTCATAAAATGTAAAAAGAACAAAAAAACAACAAACAATTAACATCAACATTAGAATTACACAACCTGTAAAACAGTGAAATTGTATAGCATAATAAGTGAGTAAATTTTAACACTAGCAAACTTCAATAAATGCAAACTGAAGAGTATATGTATGAGTAAAATATAAACACCCCATAGTACCTAGAAAACATCAAGAGTTTCACGTCGTTTAAGGTTTAAGAAAATCTATCATAACAGAGTCTTCAGGTCAAAGATTTATTCATCAAGAATCAGTTTTGGGAACGAATCAAAGTAAACATTGTCAGGATCTGAGTCAACTGCAGAGAGAGCGGTGTACTTCATCAATGTTGAGGCGAGCATGCGAGAAATCAGAGACCTGATAGGAGGAATCACAAAACAGGAGAGGAAGCAGAGTAAAGCAACACCAAAAATTATTCTGATGCAGGTTAACCATGCTTGCCAGCCCAGAGAAGTTAACCATGAGGCATTTAAGATAGAATCAGTTGTATCAAACAGAGAGGTTAATACAAGTAAACGCGATTGATTTATTAATGCACAAATAACAGCACACAGAGCCTTCATTTCAACTTAGTTTGTTGGCACAGAATAGTTATGATCAAATTAACAAAGCCTGAGAAACAATAATTCAGTGTTTCCATACAACACCAAGTTGCAAAAATCAGGTCACCCTTGAAAAATAGGTTTCGATCTCAATGGGTTCTTACCTGGTTAAATAAAGGTTAATAAATAAAATCAAATAAAAAAATAAATAACTTTTGACCTGTGGACATAGTGTGGAAAATATAACTTGTGCCTGGTCTGATATGACCTGTACCAGAAATTGCCTCACCTGTCTCATTGGTAGTTTTAAAACTGGATAATTAGTAGCTGGTGTCAATGGAGGAAGGGGTGTGCCAGTGTGAGTTTTGACTGTGTTGTTCAAATAATCAGCCGTGACAAATTAATATATGATCTTGTATCTTGTGTGCATTAACTATAGGTAGAGGAGTAATGTCAGGATTAGAAGAAGCAATTGGCATGTAAGTACAGACACAGCAGCTGGAACGATTGTGTGAGTCAGCAACGTACTTAGTATATTGATAGCAATAATTGAGTGTTTGTGGTTTTGAAAGTGGTTATATTTAGGTCACCAATTCTGACTGTAGCATCATGCAAATTAAACCATAACAGTGTAACCACAATTATAATTGACACATAGAGCAAACAACAGGTGGTACCTCTAAAACCTTACAACCCTGGACGTCTGGACGGGTGCCAAGGCACTCGCTCCACGATGCTTGCTTCTGCTTCTGCCGTGGGTGGCGGGCTCTTCTATGGCCTATTTTCTGCTCTTCTATGGCCTATAGGTGAACGGACACCAGGACACGTCACCCTTTGAACAGCTAACAGTGTAGGCTAACAGTGTTTGAATCGATGGGAGGGTTGGTGTGTGTGGGTGTCCCTCCTTGTGTCGCGTCTCCTGGTGTTGCTGGTGGAACAGTTGGAACTATCTTGCAGTGTGATGCATGCACCCACGTGGCTCGTTGCTGGACCTTGATGGCAGTGTGGGTTGTCAGAAGCACCTGGAAGGGTCCCAGCCAGTGCTGTTGCCGCCAGATCTTGCAACGGAAGTTAGATGGTTTGATGGTGTGGAGTAATTGATCTGCTTATTGTGGTAGTGTTGATGCGACCTGTCGTCTAATATCAGAGAGAGTTAGTTACCAATATACAGTAGCTCACCAATGTGTCTTCACAGAGGTTGGTCTCAATGTGGGGTGATGGAGGTCCCATTCCAACTTTGGTAGGACACTGTAAACAGGATCTCAAAGGGAGAAAGTTTATGACGCGTGCGCGCTCTCATCCTCATGTGCATCAGAACAATGGGCAGGCATTTAGGCCAACTGTTTCTTTACAACATTTAACTAATTTTGATGTCCATCATTACCTGCCGAAATGACCTTGTTGGTGGAGGGTGTGTTGCCTGATGTGTCAATGAACTAGGACTGCCTGGGTTACTTTGAGCACAAATTAAACAATTCTTACAGAATACAGCAGCGGATGTTGAGAAGCCTTTTGCACATCCCTCCTTTCGACACATGGTCTGACCCATAAGTCAATTTGAGCAATGAAAGAGGCGTTTTGGTAGGCAGGGCTTACTATCAGGGTCGTATCAAACTCTCTGAGAAAGTTGCTTCACAACGGGACCAGAATGCACCCTCCTCTGGAGTGGAGAGAGAACAGAGGTCTGTGAGAGAAGCGGGAGGGGAGGAGGTAGAGTCAGGGAGCAGAGAGAGGGAGAAGGGAGGGGGGAGCTCAGCAGTGGTTTTACCTGCTCCGTTTGCTTACGGAAGATAATGAGCTGCAAAGTTACATACAGCGGTGTGTGAGGGGACAAGAATAGTCTCCAACAAAGCAGAAACGTTTTGTGATGTTAAATAGGTTTACCATCAGATTTAAGGAATTTCCTGTGTTTCCAAAAAGAGCTAAAAGCATACTGTGAGTCAGTGTAAATAGTGACTGAATGGTCTTTGGCTAATTTACATGCCTCTGTCAGTGCCATCAGCTCTGCCGCCTGTGCTGAGTACAGAGGAGGTAGAGGAGAGTACCACAGAGTGATCATCAACCACTCCATAGCCATGGGAGTGTCCAGTATCAGGATCTTGAAAGGCAAAGCCATCTACATAGAAAACAAAACCAGGATTAGTTAAAAGGTATGTCAGTCAAGTCATATCTTGGGGTGCAGATTTGTTGAAATGCACACACACACGAGTGCTGACCATCAGGAAGTGTCATTAGAGTAACTGTATTTAGAGTTGTACATTTGTGTACTGACATATGAAGCAGACCCAAGAGGTGGTGTGATATCTGAGCCAGCGCGATGCAGAGAGACGTGACATTTTTTACTCCTGTAATATGGATGCCACAGAATATGGGACGTACAATATGACAGAACTGTACCCAACAGAGTCTCGTGATGCTACAACAGTCAAGAAGTGTAGCCAATAGCCAATTGGCTTTAAAGTGTCACCATGTCTCTGTCAAAACACTGAGGTCACATATTCACCACGCTCGTTCACAAACTGAACACAGGGTTTGGCTGGATCTAGAATGTCCAGAGTGAGTGCAGATTGCAGGGCAATTTTGAGAGATTCACACGCAAAGTCAGCTTCAGGGGTCACTGAAGAACAACCATATCTTTCCCTAAGGTCATGTCCCTAATAGCTTTATCCATTTCTGAGAAATGTGGCACAATATGAGCGAGAGGAAAAATTTTGATTAACCCTACGTCATATTTGCTCTGGACCCGCAGATGTTTTGGAGTTTCTGCCAACAATAGTGAAATGTCAATGGGTGACGTCACAGATGCCAATGTGGACACTTGAGTGGGCTTCTTGTTTTATAATTGTATGATTTATATGGTTTATATAATACCATATAGTCAATATAGACAGAGATAATTGGCAGTGTATTGAAGTCTAAACATTTCCAAAGATGGTGAGTAAAACAAATTCGAAGTGGATTTTGATGGCTGCCAGTCATGAGTGGTAATGCATTTTTGGACCAAGGTCCTGCCAGTTTTCATTCTTAGATTTTGAAATTGAAACATGAGGGAATGAAAACTGAACATGATAGACACCTTGTTGTGTATGAGTGAATTGTGCCATGGCAATACAATTGTCAATGTCAAAATAAATGTCATGAGATGTAAAAAATTATAATAATAATAAAAAATGAAAAAAATTGAGATCTCGATAAAACTGTTTTTCATAATCTGGGCCCGGACCAAAGTGCACATAGGAAGTACAATGCTAATTTGTAACTTTCATCTTGTCAAATTTTGGGTTTAAAAATGGGAGTGCTGCGTCCAGCAAACTCTGACTAAGTATTACAATTTATTTTAATATTTTTATTTAATTTTATGCATGCCTTTTTAACATATATATTTTTGCTACTATTTATTAATTGTTATATGGTGCACCTTATGCCAAAGCAAGTTCCTATGTTTGTGAATTTTCTTCACTGACAACGGCAATAAACCTCTTCTGATTTTATTCTGAAATAAATCCATTATCAATAGACAAGGGGTTCACATTATGACACAGCCAAAATTTGACAAATTTCTGCTGATTCCAAGACATGTAGGGATTGAGACAATTATAATTCCCCACTTTATCATCAAATTTCGTCCTAACAACAACACAAACCAGACATCAAAAATGAATGTTTAGCTGTGACTGAGCCATTAGGCGAATCCCATGAGCAACGTAATGGAGTTGAAAACTTTTCCTACTACAGTTTGACCAGGGGTGCTGGTAGAAAAGACGTTTCTGCCACTTTATTTTGCACACAGTCCAACTGTGCATATCAATGAAATCAACCATGAAATCAATTTATTATTATTTACCATACATGTGATTCTTGGTAATAGAGCTAGATAGCGAGAATAACAAGAGAATACGTTTCTATTGAAGTTTCTTTTTTTTTTTTGCTCCAGTGCTCTAATTCTGTCCTGTACTAAAGCAAGCAGTGTATCAGTAGCAAGCGCTTCTTCATTGCATTGAGCGTGTGAGGTGGTGTTGGGTGCAAGAGTGTGAGAGTGTGTAAATCACTTATCTGCTGCTGGCCAGCGTCACCCGGTCAGTCGGAGAGATGGGTGGACGACTGGGGAGTCTGTTGGATGTTTTCGTGTTGGTTTTATGCCTCCATATCCTCGTTTCTTATGTGGTTTCCTTGCCCAATGTCCTTGTTCCCCGCAATCATTATCAGTGAAATAAATACTTTGTTGAAATCCATGGCCCTGATTTTTGTTGCTGTTGTCACGTAGTCACGTAGTTTTGTGTGGTAACTACATGTTATATATATTTGTAAATCCATCTGGTTTTAGATGTAAAAAAAAAAAAAGAGGCGCTTTCTCAGTTCAGTACCAGTGGCACGCCATGCTTTGCTGAAGGAAATAATAGTTTATGCCAGGGCCTCACCTCCACAATGTGGGGAAGGCCAGTCCTTTGAAGCATTGTGGTCCATTTGATGAAGATGATGTTGAGGATGTGGGTACTCACTGGGGCCTGAAAAGTGTGGCCACTCCAGGTACGATCTGGTCTCTGGTTGCATATAGTTCTTGGAAGGTGGATGTCTGCGCTCATGGCATTGTTTCTTGGTGGATTGACTGCTGTGGGGCGGCTGCAGCCTGTCGAGCATTTCCGTGAAAGGGATTCTTATCAGAGAATCCTCCTTGTGTGGCGGGGGGAGCAGACAGGGCTGCGGCTGCTACTTCTCCATGCTGGTATGGCGGAGGCTGTTGTTGGCGTTAGTAGGACGGGACCCAGTCGTCCTCTCTCCGCTGAGTGGGTTGACTTAGGCTCGAAATAAAGCAGAAAGAGAAGAGTCAGTTGCAGTTCCCTGTATCTCATCCTGTTTCTCATTTTCTGACTTTCTGTCCCTTCTCTACGCTTCTGTCATCCATATTTTCAAACATTTTCTGTGTTCCTCCAATCTATTTAAATCTTTCACATCAACTTTCTTTTACTTTTTTTTTTCTTTTCTTCCTCGTCTAGTTTTGTGTCCAACCCATTCTCCCAAACATTTCAAACATTCTTTACCATATTTTTTTGTCATCATTAAAACACAGGGGGAATTCCAGTCCGGGTCTTTGACTTTACTATTTTGCAGGATCCTGACTTTTTGCAGGTCTCGAACCCTGTCCGAGCCTGGCAGGACTCAAACCCTGTTTGAGCCTGACTTCTTTCAGGTCTCGGACCCTGTCCGAGCCTGGCGGGTCTCAAACCCTGTTTGAGCCCGACTTCTTTCAGGTCTCGGACCCTGTCCGAGCCTGGCGGGTCTCAAACCCTGTTTGAGCCCGACTTCTTTCAGGTCTCGGACCCGATCGAGCCTGGCGGGTCTCAAACCCTGTTTGAGCCCGACTTCTTTCAGGTCTCGGACCAGATCGAGCCTGGCGGGTCTCAAACCCTGTTTGAGCCCGACTTCTTTCAGGTCTCGGACCAGATCGAGCCTGGCGGGTCCGACTTCTTTCAGGTCTCGGACCTGTCCGAGCCTGGCGGGTCTCAAACCCTGTTTGAGCCCGTCTTACGCAGGTCTCAAACCCTGTTTGAGCCTGGCGGGTCTCAAACCCTGTTTGAGCCCGACTTACGCAGGTCTCGGACCCTGTCCAAGCCTGGCGGGTCTCAAACCCTGTTTGAGCCCGTCTTCTTTCAGGTCTCGGACCCTGTCCGAGCCTGGCAGGTCTCAAACCCTGTTTGAGCCTGACTTTCGCAAAGTCGTCACCAGATCCTTCTTCCCCAGGTGTTTTAAACACACACACACACACACACACACAAAATTCTCTGCTTTCAAAACAATCTCAGTTATTTGAATAAATGTAGACTTTTATGATGGTCAAAATGACCGTATCAGTGTTGTAGTGGGCCTTCGATGAGGATTCCGAGGTGACGGCTGGAGTCCAGAAGCAGTCGATCCTCCCGTCCTCAGTTGAGTGAGGGTAAGAGGCAGGACGTGAATTTAGTGTCCTGGATGATCAGTCACCGTCTGCCGCTGGTCCAACGGTCCGCCTGGAATCCCACTTCTGACACCAAATTTGTTGTGGAAATTAATTATAAATGAATGAAGAAATCTGAGGAAAACAGAATGTCTTTTGTGTGTTTTATTATAAAAGAATCTTTGCAGCAAAGAGGGAGAAGACATAAGTCTATCAGTGCAGAGTTACAATCTTCCCCAAAGGGGGGGATGCTGTTTACAGTATTTATACTTGGGTCTCCATATCACAAGGAAGGTTTCACAAAGGAGGATGGACACAGAGCCAGTTTGAACCGGCCAGAAAATGAAACTTAGTTATGATAACAATATGTCAAGGTCTTTTTAGCAGTTTCTCACAAAGCACAAAGAACAAAGCCTCATTCAGTAATTTCCACCTCACTTGTCATATAGACTTTACGTTTCTCAATAAAATAAGAAGACAACTGCATGACCAATCAGAGACAAGAATCCATCTGCTGTGAGCTGAACCAATGGGAGAGCAGAAGAATGATGAGAGAAAGAAAAGTGACTATGATATTCTTTAATATCAGTGCACACTGATTTATAAAGAGGAGGAATCCCATTTGAACAGACTCTAAGACTTGCAGGCATGCAGGTGATTCCCACATGGAATACTCCCATTATCTTCAATCATACTGTATTAGATTAAATACACGCTATTAAAATTTGTGGCTGAATTAAACACTTAAATTGTGCACATTTGGCTTTAAGCGCGGCTTGGCTCAGACATCGGGGCCCTTCGTTCAGTCCATGGTGCTGTTTTATCTGTTATAAGTTTCATGACTTAAAGGTGCTGTACATGTTTACAGTCTAAAACATAAAAAGCACAACTAGATCATTTAAAACAGCCGTCCAAAGATATTCCTCTCTTTATAACGCATTCCAAGCATTCTAATTATTCACCGCAATTAATTTATCAGCACTTTCCACAACTTTCAAAGGTCGGAGCAGAGTTTTGCATCAGAGCAGAGCTAACGACAAGCCAAGTAGGCCCAATCCCAATTCTACCCCTATGCCCTTCCCCTTCATTTTGCGCTCACGAGAGGCGAAGTAGTGTCCCAGTTCTCTTTAGCGGTGAGAGGCGGGGCTAAGGGGAAGGGCTGTACACGCCTTCAACCCAAGCCAATTCAGATGCAATTCAAACCACGAGGCAGGAGAAGGAAATGCACTGGCTATATACGTACAAATGTAACTGGTAAGCAAATCATATTTATCATGTTATAAGACTGTTCTTTTGTGCTTTTATCGCTGTGTGCCACTGCAGTCGGTCTTCCAGCTGAGAGCACGATCACACGCATGCACAGAGGAGTTTAGTGAGTATTATATCAATATAAGATATTATATATTTTATGTTAAAGCTCATTATATTATGATAAAAAAGTGTAAGTAATAAGACATACTCCACAATAACGTCACACAGTTTGACTTGTTATAAATGGAAAATAAGCAGAGAACAAAATGAGGGCTGTACCATTTCCAAGTCCTTATTTTGAAAGGGAAGGGGAAGTTCTGACGCCTGATGCACACCGACTCCGGTCCGGCTCCGGTTCGGGCGGGTCCCGCAAGACTTAGAAAGTGCTTAAAATCAATGCGCCCTGTCACACCGACCTCGGAGCTCTGCGGCCGCAGGTCCGGCAGCCGCGGTCTCTCGGAAAGAATCCGCAAGAAGTCTATTTTTGCCGGACGCGCAGCGGTCTGGTGCGGCTTTCATGTCATTTGACGAGTGCTCGCCGAAACCACGTGAATCTACGTGGCTTTCGTCAAAAACGGACCGCAGTGAACCGGAGCTGGTGTGACAGGCGTCTGCAAGAGACCCGCGCGGGTCCCGGACCGCGACCGGACTGGACTCAGTGTACACTAGGCGTGAGGGGAAGGGCTGAGGAGAAGGGCTGAGGGTGTCACGGTACTGAATTGGACCCAAGAGCAGAAGACAACTGGTGAGAAGTATGCCAGATTTATTTGAGAAAAGAGAAATATTGCTGGTTTGTTGAAGTACAGTAAGTAGAGTGCAGACTGACAGGCAGGCAGGGCACAGGTAGGGCACAGGTAGGCAGGCAGGGCATAGGCAGGCAGGCAGGCAGGGCACAGGTAGGGCACAGGCAGGCAGGCAGGGCGCAGGCAGGGCACAGGCAGGCAGGGCACAGGCAGGGCACAGGTAGGCAGGCAGGTAGGGCACAGGCAAGCAGGCAGGGCACAGGTAGGCAGGTAGGTAGGGCACAGGTAGGCAGGCAGGTAGGGCACAGGTAGGGCACAGGCAGGCAGGCAGGGCGCAGGCAAGCAGGCAGGGCGCAGGTAGGTAGGGCACAGGCAGGCAGGGCACAGGTAGGCAGGCAGGCAGGGCACAGTATAGGCAGGGCACAGGTAGGCAGGCAGGCAGGGCACAGGTAAGTAGAATGCTGGCAGGATCTGGACAGACGGAAAAACCAGGTAAGTCAAACTTCCGAGCGGTTTTCCAAAAAGAGCCAAGAGCTGTCACTAACAATAATTGTAGATTCAACAAACTGGCGAGGAGTGGCTGTGAAGCTGCTCTTCTTATACTGGAACTGATGATGATTGAAGCCAGGTGTGAGGGCTGCAAGCTGGAGAGGCCACGCCCAGGTAGGAGGGAACACATGGACACACAAGGGAGGGGGAGACAGAGGCAAAAGGAGCAGTGTACTTGAAGGACATGACAGAGGGGAAGGGCTGAGGGGAAGGGATGAGGAAACTACTGTTCACCTGCAGTGTCTCTCCTTAATCCTTGTTTTAGACCTGCTTTGATTCTGGCTCAGACTCGGTTGGTGTCTAGTCCTGGTTTAATCCTGTTCCGTACACGATTGACAGTTAAACAGAGCAATGTAGTAAAGCCTTTTGTATTTCACGCTGGACACCGCAAGACTTAGAAAGTGCTTAAAATCAATGCGCCCTGTCACACCGACCTCGGAGCTCTGCGGCCGCAGGTCCGGCAGCCGCGCGGGTCTCCGGAAAGAATCCGCAAGAAGTCTATTTTTGCCGGACGCCGCAGCGGTCTGGTGCGGCTTTCTTGTCATTTGACGCGTGCTCTCGCGGAAACCACGTGAATCTACGTGGCTTTCGTCAAAAACGGACCGCAGTGAACCGGAGCTGGTGTGACAGGCGTCTGCAAGAGACCCGCGCGGGTCCCGGACCGCGACCGGACTGGACTCAGTGTACACTAGGCGTGAGGGGAAGGGCTGAGGAGAAGGGCTGAGGGTGTCACGGTACTGAATTGGACCCAAGAGCAGAAGACAACTGGTGAGAAGTATGCCAGATTTATTTGAGAAAAGAGAAATATTGCTGGTTTGTTGAAGTACAGTAAGTAGAGTGCAGACTGACAGGCAGGCAGGGCACAGGTAGGGCACAGGTAGGCAGGCAGGGCATAGGCAGGCAGGCAGGCAGGGCACAGGTAGGGCACAGGCAGGCAGGCAGGGCGCAGGCAGGGCACAGGCAGGCAGGGCACAGGCAGGGCACAGGTAGGCAGGCAGGTAGGGCACAGGCAAGCAGGCAGGGCACAGGTAGGCAGGTAGGTAGGGCACAGGTAGGCAGGCAGGTAGGGCACAGGCAGGCAGGCAGGGCGCAGGTAGGTAGGGCACAGGCAGGCAGGGCACAGGTAGGCAGGCAGGCAGGGCACAGTATAGGCAGGGCACAGGTAGGCAGGCAGGCAGGGCACAGGTAAGTAGAATGCTGGCAGGATCTGGACAGACGGAAAAACCAGGTAAGTCAAACTTCCGAGCGGTATTCCAAAAAGAGCCAAGAGCTGTCACTAACAATAATTGTAGATTCAACAAACTGGCGAGGAGTGGCTGTGAAGCTGCTCTTCTTATACTGGAACTGATGATGATTGAAGCCAGGTGTGAGGGCTGCAAGCTGGAGAGGCCACGCCCAGGTAGGAGGGAACACATGGACACACAAGGGAGGGGGAGACAGAGGCAAAAGGAGCAGTGTACTTGAAGGACATGACAGAGGGGAAGGGCTGAGGGGAAGGGATGAGGAAACTACTGTTCACCTGCAGTGTCTCTCCTTAATCCTTGTTTTAGACCTGCTTTGATTCTGGCTCAGACTCGGTTGGTGTCTAGTCCTGGTTTAATCCTGTTCCGTACACGATTGACAGTTAAACAGAGCAATGTAGTAAAGCCTTTTGTATTTCACGCTGGACACCGCAAGACTTAGAAAGTGCTTAAAATCAATGCGCCCTGTCACACCGACCTCGGAGCTCTGCGGCCGCAGGTCCGGCAGCCGCGCGGGTCTCCGGAAAGAATCCGCAAGAAGTCTATTTTTGCCGGACGCCGCAGCGGTCTGGTGCGGCTTTCATGTCATTTGACGAGTGCTCTCGCGCGAAACCACGTGAATCTACGTGGCTTTCGTCAAAAACGGACCGCAGTGAACCGGAGCTGGTGTGACAGGCGTCTGCAAGAGACCCGCGCGGGTCCCGGACCGCGACCGGACTGGACTCAGTGTACACTAGGCGTGAGGGGAAGGGCTGAGGAGAAGGGCTGAGGGTGTCACGGTACTGAATTGGACCCAAGAGCAGAAGACAACTGGTGAGAAGTATGCCAGATTTATTTGAGAAAAGAGAAATATTGCTGGTTTGTTGAAGTACAGTAAGTAGAGTGCAGACTGACAGGCAGGCAGGGCACAGGTAGGGCACAGGTAGGCAGGCAGGGCATAGGCAGGCAGGCAGGCAGGGCACAGGTAGGGCACAGGCAGGCAGGCAGGGCGCAGGCAGGGCACAGGCAGGGCACAGGTAGGCAGGCAGGTAGGGCACAGGCAAGCAGGCAGGGCACAGGTAGGCAGGTAGGTAGGGCACAGGTAGGCAGGCAGGTAGGGCACAGGTAGGCAGGCAGGTAGGGCACAGGTAGGCAGGCAGGGCGCAGGTAGGTAGGGCACAGGCAGGCAGGGCACAGGTAGGCAGGCAGGCAGGGCACAGTATAGGCAGGGCACAGGTAGGCAGGCAGGCAGGGCACAGGTAAGTAGAATGCTGGCAGGATCTGGACAGACGGAAAAACCAGGTAAGTCAAACTTCCGAGCGGTATTCCAAAAAGAGCCAAGAGCTGTCACTAACAATAATTGTAGATTCAACAAACTGGCGAGGAGTGGCTGTGAAGCTGCTCTTCTTATACTGGAACTGATGATGATTGAAGCCAGGTGTGAGGGCTGCAAGCTGGAGAGGCCACGCCCAGGTAGGAGGGAACACATGGACACACAAGGGAGGGGGAGACAGAGGCAAAAGGAGCAGTGTACTTGAAGGACATGACAGAGGGGAAGGGCTGAGGGGAAGGGATGAGGAAACTACTGTTCACCTGCAGTGTCTCTCCTTAATCCTTGTTTTAGACCTGCTTTGATTCTGGCTCAGACTCGGTTGGTGTCTAGTCCTGGTTTAATCCTGTTCCGTACACAATTGACAGTTAAACAGAGCAATGTAGTAAAGCCTTTTGTATTTCACGCTGTTATGTGAGAATATCACCCTGGCCTAATAATAATCCCTCCTGATGGTGTCGTCAGCGCTCGTCAGCTGTTTCAGCCGTGCAGGAGCGCTCCATCTCCCCAGTGAAGTCCAGCCAGCATCGACACGCCGCTCAGCCCATTAAAATCACTCTTCATCTCTGCTGTAAAGTCTATCGATCACTGGCGGCTCGTCCCTCTGGCTGCTCTCCGGCTCAGCAGCTCCTCTGGACGGCGCGCCTTTATTACTCCCAGTCTGGAACTGTCTGTAGCACCTCTGTCGTCCTGTCTGTGGGGAGGGAAGACATCAGACCATTCTGCATTCTCTGTGCTTCAACTTTGGGATCCCACGTTGCTAAAGTACAATACAAATAAATAACTTTCACTCCTGATCATTATCTGATTTGTAGAGTTATAGATTATTGAAATATCATGTATATAGTTCCATGTGATATGAAAAAGATCAGACTAAAGTGGCAAAGATTAAAGTGAAAGAAATGATGGAAAGAATATTTTAAAATGCTTTGAACTTTGTCTTCCAAATACAACAGTTACTTTATGAATCCATTGATTCTCGTGTCACCAGTAAGGATGTCAAAATTACTATTTTTGGCCACAGTTGGTTATTTGTGGGAGTTTTAGAAGATACGGTAAAGTCGTGTGAAGTACAGAGCGACTCAAACGCAGCCAAAGCTCAGCGTGACAATCTCTCCTCAACTGAAAGACGGCAGAAGGAACGGCTGCACCCCCAGAGCTGCATCCACCAAAAAAAAAAAAAACAATAAAGTCTGCAATGTGGGATCATGTTTGGTCCTAAAAATGACGAGGGAGTTGTAAAAGCCTACCAGTATCCAGTTGCCGTCTGCCGTCGAAAAGGGTGCAGCTAAAGGTGCTAACACATCCAACATGATCCAGCGTTTTCAGGACAATCATCGTCACAGTTTGCCCAAATAAAGGTAAAAAAAGTGTCCAAATCTCAGATAAAGTGGACCAGAAAGCATCACGAGGCTCACAGCAAAGTAATAATGTGCTATAAATGAGCAACTGATGTAAACTGTGATCTGAAAGTAAACGTTTGGTGTGCGGCTCGTGAAGGACTGATGTATGTGAGGCACACCAGACCAGAAACATAACTACATCTGAGTCATTTTTATTATTATATTAAATGATTTAAGTCGAGACACTACAGGCAAAACTGTTTTATTTTTTTGGTCAGTTTGCTCTCTCAGCATGTCGTCTTTCATGTGGAAACAACAAACATGTCCAATCTGCTCCTAAAGATGTAATGTAATCCACTTCATCCATAGATTTCTCTGAGACATTGTAAAGTTTTCTTAAAATGCATTTTTCTCCCTTGAGACATAAAGATCAGCCTTAAAGTAGATCCCACACCAAACTGTACAATCTGGACTCAACAAGATTTTGATTAAACGTACAGAAGGATTTTTTGATATCTAATTCCAAACCTGATTTATTAAAGTTTTAAGTCAAAAAAGTACCCGAAATTTGAACTCTAAAACTGATTTATTGAAGTTTCAAATTTAAAAAATGAGGCGACATTTGAATTTTTAGGACAATTTTCAGTCAGAACTAGTTTACTTTATTTCTTCCTCTTTATTCTTCTTCTTCTTTATTTCAAAAATACACATATTTGGGACATATCAATCTGACAAATGGACAGAACCAGGTTTAACTTTCTTGGTTCATTTTGCAACATATTAGTTACAAAAAATGTACAGAGAGGATTTTGGATTTCTCATTTAATCTTTAAAGGGCCTATCACAGGTTGAACTACTCATTTCACTAAAATGCAGTTCAGATAAATTTCTGCAAGAATCTTCACAAATTTTACCCCACTTTTACCCCGCTATTTTTTAGGTTTTTAATTTTACTTCCTGGTTGGAAAGTATGACATCACACAAAGAGAAACACATGTGAACACTTTTATTTTGTTGAATCAATGTTTAAAATGTCAAAAAGGGAGTTTATTTTGTGTAAATTATGCACGACACGTCAAAATTAGAAAATCATAAATACCCGTCATACGCACTTTAAGTAAACTTGATTTGACTGAAAATTGTCCTGAAAATTCAAATTTCGCCTCATTTTTTAAAATTAAAACTTTAATAAATCAGTTTTAGAGTAAGATATCAACAAATCCTTCCATACATTTCGTCAAAATCTTGTTGAGTCCAGATTGTACAGTTTGATGTAGGATCTACTTTAAGGCTGATCTTTATGTCCAGAGGGAGAAAAATGCATTTTAAGATGTCCCAGAGAAATCTATGGATGAAGTGGATTTAATGAAAGAACAAAACCTCTTTAGGAGCAGATTGGACAAATTTGTTGTTTCCACATGAAAGTTGACATGTTGAGAGATCAAACTGAGCCAAAAAAAAAAAAAAAGTTTTGATTGTAGTGTCTCGCCTTAAACCAGCGAGTAATAAAGAAAATACTTGTGCATGGCCAGATCTCCTGTTGAAAAGGTAAAATAACTTAAACCCATCCCAGTAAATTGTAACATACAAACCCATTAAAATTCACAGTCACTCCAGTAATAGTATGATTTTACGGTTGTGTTTTACATGCAGTTGTTACGTGGAGGCTTCAAGAACATGTGCGTTTTCAATTAAAACGGATTCACATTCCAGCGATTACTGTGAATGAGTTTACCACAATCCAATAAACGGTAAAGTGCTGATCAAATGAGAGCATGAAGGCGGCAGCTCAGCGATAACTCACTTCAGACGAGAGCGCTGTATTCTGTATTTTGTCTGGATATGGTTTAAGGCTGTGTTTCTAGGCAGACGTGACACACGAAGCCAAACAGTGTGCTCCACGTGCTTAGAAATGATATTACTGAAGCTGAAGTGACTCACGAAAGTGTAATACGTCACATGGCCAAATAATAACATCTCCAGTGAGCTGTGGTTTCCAGCAGAAAAGTTACACGGTGCAACTTTAAAAGAGTCAAATCATGGAAAATCTACTTTACTTCTTCTCACATCATTAGTTTTACTCAGTCGTGTTTTGATTGAGTCCTGCCTGTTTGACTTTATCCTGTTTTGTGCTACAGCTGAGGCTCTAGTGCTCCGAAAATTCCTGTTTCCACCTACCCCTTATCTCCTCCCCCGATGTGGGGGAGTTGTGACACACATAACCTCTTAATTAATCAATAAATAAGCAATATGTTTCTTGTTACAGAGAAATGTCACTAAAAAGAATTAAAGAAACAACTTTTTTAGTTGTTATTATCCTTTAAACATGCCTTCGAGTACCTTCCATTTGCCATCTCATGTTTAAAAAAAATAAATAATAATAATAACATGATTATGGAATAAATGAAAGCCTTTCTTTGCTGTCAGCTGACACTTACTGAGTGCATCCATTCAGCAGAGAGCACCAGGCACTATACATCATTTAGTTATGTTGTCACTTTAAGAGACGCCAGCAGCAGTGATCGTGTTTAGAACGAGTCTGTGATGATTTAAAGACTACAAGCAGCAGAAAAGTCTTGAATAAGTGACGTGAAATCTGGAAATTGTCACTGATCTAGGGAGTTCAGCTTCTGACGCTCGAAGGGGGAGGATTTTCTAATGAACATTCCTCAAAACAGCGTGAAAGCAGCTGAATGCTGCTTCAGGTGTGTTTTTGATGATGGAACATTGGTAGAACAGGGTTAAAACTCAAAAAGTTACTGTAGTAGAATATGTGTCCTTTAAAGTTTGCATTTTATGTGCTACTACTGATACATCATTTATACTTTTTTCATCTGGGTAGTATTTATGTATTTAGGTCATACAACAGCACAGTGTGACCACTAACTCTGTTTGCTCAGGTCATCTCTGCAACAATCACAAATGTTATGTTTTAAAAATTGTATTTCACTGTACATTAAATGGCCTGTACCTGATTTTATCTGTTGTGAAATGGAAAAAAGAACTATTCCATGTTCCAGATGTTTTGCACATAATAAAGTCAAATCTGTGTTGCCCCAGCACAGATAGATTGTAAAAGTATCTATTCGGGTGAAAATGAGACCACAACGTTTACTCTGCATCTGTTTATAGAGCGTTTAATACAATGAGAGAAGCAGGAAGTCATGCTTAGCATGCTAATATGTGTTAGCTTTACCCGTGAAGGTCTGTGACACTCTGGGCTCAAAGACTGGTGAAAAGTGCTTTAAACTCAGAGTTGTGAATAATTAGGATGCTGGAGCTGCATTAGCAAAGTGAGCGATTCAGCTTTGAAATGAAATCTTTTTTCAAGTTTCAAAACAGTAAACAGTAAATATCAGGTACAGCCTTTTTAATGCTGATATGATGCATATAACTCTGCATATAAAGATGCATATACCTGGGTTCTTCTCCTAATGTCATGTTCAGTTGGTTGGCCCTGTAGTGACAGAAGTGTGTGTCCAGCTCCTCAGTGTAACGTGCTGTGAGTGACTTTACTGAGGCAGAGGTAAAGCAGATGTGCGGTGGACAGTCTCTTCTGCCATTATGGACATTTCAGCGTCGGGACTGTGCTTCTGTGAATTGAAAATGGGTCACATGAACTCTTTCGATCCTGGCCTGTGGGCGGAGCTTACAATACGAGGTTAACTTAAAGACTTAAAGCTGTAACTCATATTTAACCTGTGTCTGTCCTGTCGGTTGTTGGGACAAACTGTGCATTTCCCAGTGAACAGGGACGGCGTTGTTCAACATAAATAAAAAGGGGATTTAAATTGACTATTATCGTACGTTAGACCCATCTGACCCCTCCTGACCCCAAACATCTGCAGTGACACTTTTGATGACATTAGAATGTGAGAAGTTAATTTAGCAGATTTGGGACACAATCTACGCCATCTGTATTTTAAAAGCAGACTCGACTTGATTGTTATTTGTAGTTTTAAAGAATTACATTAAAGGCCCTGTACCTGATTTTTATGTACTCTAGTTAAGAGAAATTCTCTTTACATTATACATTGTTTGCAATTTCATGAAAGACATTGGGTTTGTGATATATAATCTGTGCATATTATAAATACACTTTGTTAGTGCTAGTCCAGAAGCATTTGCCAGGGTCACCTCTTTTCAGCCAATCAGGTACATTGTTCACTATGAATCATGGGAAATAACTCCCTGACATGTGATTCTGTCGTGGTGCAGTTTCAAAAGTGCTAAAAGCTAATTGTAAGGAGAGTTAGAGGAACTATATGGAAACACGGCATAAGACGATTCCAGACAGTCGTTTCTGAACCACAGCACAGATAGGACTATACTAAGGACTATGTGGGCGGGGCTTACAGTTCAACATGTTTCTGTGTCACGGTTCAAAGTCAGGTACAGGCCCTTTAACGTAAGCTCGGTGTGTGATTAATCATATTTTAAATAAATGGATTAATCTTATTTAAAAATGTACAGATTAACATTACTAGTGTTGCTGAATCCTCAAGTTGCACGACGTCCTTTTATTCATTCAGACATTTCTCTGTAGATAACTTCGATTTTTCCATCTGCAGCAAAGAAACTAGAAGTAATAAAACGTCTTTGATTAACGCGGCGCTTTTACACCTTTTCCTCATTCACATATGTATAAATCCAGTTCACATTTCCGTCCTGGGCTAACTGTCCCACACACTCTGAGGCTGGGGATTCCCTGTGTCTCTGAAGCGCTCCATAATGAGACGTGGAGATGGCCTGGACGTCCTGCAGCGTCAGCAGCGCCGTGTGAAAGATTAACACGGAGCACGCTTGTCCTTATTGCATTAGCTGAGCCTCAACCCCACATTTTAATAATGCACATTGGCTCATGCATATTCCCGCTGCTGTGTCAAGTGCTCTGGAATTACACAGGTTTATCATCTAAAAAATGACAGCCTTTTTACCGAGCCGGCGACGAGCGGCCATTCAGCGTTTTAGCGATCACAGAGATACCGGAATATAACGGTTATCAGCACTCGGAGAGAATTTATAATTTCCTCCCAGGCCAATATCTGTGCAGCTAATAATAGGAGAGGGTTTAAAACATGGAAGCGTGAGCGACGGGCAGGAGTCATGTGCTGAGTCCCATCTGGAAGAATTCAGGCGCTGCAGCTGCACAGTGGGCACGGGACGGGGTCAGGCCCGGGCTCCCACAGCTCCATGTTCAAAACGTTTGTTAGACAGAGTGTGGTTTTTGTGTTCTGGTCAGAATTTAGTTTGATCCATTTTCAAATATTGTTCCCTCAGATAAATATACCTGAGTTGTATTTAGCTTCGTTCAGGCTTGTTTGATGAATCCTGTTTACAAGCTTGTCTTCTCCTTCTCTGAGCCTCACAAAAACACATTTTCTTTTCAAAATCTCGCTGAATGCTGGAGGTTTTTGCTGCCTGTCCGTCCTGGTTCAGTCCTGGTTCAGACCTGGTTCAGACCTGGTTCAGTCCTGGTTCAGTCCTGGTCCAGTCCTGGTTCAGCCCCGGTTCAGACCTGGTTCAGCCCCGGTTTAGTCCTGGTTCAGTCCTGGTCCAGTCCTGGTTCAGCCCCGGTTCAGTCCTGGTTCAGACCTGGTTCAGTCCTGGTTCAGACCTGGTTCAGCCCCGGTTCAGTCCTGGTTCAGTCCTGGTCCAGTCCTGGTTCAGCCCCGGTTCAGACCTGGTTCAGCCCCGGTTTAGTCCTGGTTCAGTCCTGGTCCAGTCCTGGTTCAGCCCCGGTTCAGACCCGGTTCAGACCTGGTTCAGTCCTGGTTCAGACCTGGTTCAGACCTGGTTCAGTCCTGGTTCAGTCCTGGTTCAGTCTTGGTTCAGTCTTGGTTCAGTCCTGGTTCAGTCTTGGTTCAGTCCTGGTTCAGTCCTGGTTTAGACCTGGTTTAGTCCTGGTTTAGTCCTGGTTCAGTCCTGGTTCAGTCCTGGTTCAGTCCTGGTTCAGTCCTGGTTCAGTCCTGGTTTAGACCTGGTTTAGTCCTGGTTCAGTCCAGGTTCAGTCTTGGTTCAGTCTTGGTTCAGTCCTGGTTCAGTCCTGGTTCAGTCCTGGTTCAGACCTGGTTCAGTCCTGGTTCAGTCCTGGTTCAGTCCTGGTTCAGTCACGGTTGAGCCCTGGTTTAGCCCTGGTTCAGACACGGTTCAGTCCCGGTTCAGTCCCGGTTCAGTCGGTTCAGTCCGGTTCAGTCCTGGTTCAGTCCAGGTTCCGTCCCGGCTCCGTCCCGGTTCCGTCCCGGTTCAGCCCCGGTTCAGTCCTGGTTCAGTCCTGGTTCAGTCCCGGTTCAGCCCTGGTTCAGTTCTGGCTCAGTCCTGGTTCAGCCCTGGTTCAGTCCTGGTTCAGACCTGGTTCAGTCCTGGTTCAGTCCTGGTTCAGTCCTGGTTCAGTCACGGTTGAGCCCTGGTTTAGCCCTGGTTCAGACACGGTTCAGTCCCGGTTCAGTCCCGGTTCAGTCCCGGTTCAGTCCAGGTTCAGTCCAGGTTCAGTCCCGGTTCCGTCCCGGCTCCGTCCCGGTTCCGTCCCGGTTCAGCCCCGGTTCAGCCCTGGTTCAGCCCTGGTTCAGTCCCGGTTCAGCCCTGGTTCAGTTCTGGCTCAGTCCTGGTTCAGTCCCGGTTCAGTCCTGGTTCAGTCCTGGTTCAGCCCTGGTTCAGTCCTGGTTCAGCCCTGGTTCAGTCCCGGTTCAGCCCTGGTTCAGTCCTGGTTCAGTCCTGGTTCAGTCCCGGTTCAGCCCTGGTTCAGTTCTGGCTCAGTCCTGGTTCAGCCCTGGTTCAGTCCCGGTTCAGCCCTGGTTCAGTTCTGGCTCAGTCCTGGTTCAGCCCTGGTTCAGTCCCGGTTCAGTCCTGGTTCAGTCCTGGTTCAGCCCTGGTTCAGTCCTGGTTCAGCCCTGGTTCAGTCCCGGTTCAGCCCTGGTTCAGTTCTGGCTCAGTCCTGGTTCAGCCCTGGTTCAGTCCCGGTTCAGTCCTGGTTCAGTCCTGGTTCAGCCCTGGTTCAGCCCTGGTTCAGTCCTGGTTCAGCCCTGGTTCAGTCCCGGTTCAGCCCTGGTTCAGTTCTGGCTCAGTCCTGGTTCAGACCTGGTTCAGTCCTGGTTCAGTTCTGGCTCAGTCCTGGTTCAGCCCTGGTTCAGTCCCGGTTCAGCCCTGGTTCAGTTCTGGCTCAGTCCTGGTTCAGCCCTGGTTCAGTCCCGGTTCAGCCCTGGTTCAGTTCTGGCTCAGTCCTGGTTCAGCCCTGGTTCAGTCCCGGTTCAGTCCTGGTTCAGTCCTGGTTCAGCCCTGGTTCAGTCCTGGTTCAGCCCTGGTTCAGTCCCGGTTCAGCCCTGGTTCAGTTCTGGCTCAGTCCTGGTTCAGCCCTGGTTCAGTCCCGGTTCAGTCCTGGTTCAGTCCTGGTTCAGCCCTGGTTCAGTCCTGGTTCAGTCCTGGTTCAGTCCTGGTTCAGTCCTGGTTCAGTCCTGGTTCAGTCGTTGTGCCAGGCTTGTGTGCACTCTAGGTACAAGATGTTTTTGTTTCTTTTTAAAAAAAAATTGCACGCCCAAGAGCAATATTGCGATTAACGGCATGTTTGTTCTCTTTACAGAAGCCATTGGTCACACCTGTTTATTTGGCTCTCGTATTTGTTTCATTTAGCATTTAGTACAAATTTAGTTATTTTTTGGTTATTTATTTCTTTTTGATCGCCGCTGCATTCTTCTTTATATAAAAACCTGTGTTAAATGTATGGTTTCCTGTCTGGGCTTTGTGCTCTCTTAACCTCTTAGTTGCACTTAAGAACTTTTTAGTAAGAATTCCACCTTAAAGTGCGTATGACAGGTTTTCAACATTTTGTAATTTTTACTTTATTTGGTGTATTAATACCTGTTGTAAATATAAATGATAGTTTTACATCAATCAAGTAGCTGTTTGTAGAGAAAATGGAAAAATATGTTGAAAATTACAGGAAGTAAACAAATTGATGACATCACACAGGGGAGACAAGGTTATGCATAATTTACAGAAAAGAGACTACTTTTTTGACCCTTTAAACATTAATTCAACGAAATAAAGGCATTCATGTGTATTTTTATTTGTCAAATTTAAAAAATCTCCAACATTAGATCAGGTTTTGCCCAATGTACTTTCTAATTTCCTAGTGTGATGTCATCATTCACAACCAGGAAGTGAAATTAAAACCTGAAAAATTGCTTAATTGGGAAAAATTTGAACAGCATTTTAGCAAACATTGAAATATATTTATCTTAACTACGTTTGAGTCTAATGTGTAGTCCAACCTGTCATAGGCCCTTTAAGTTTTATACACGAGGCCCCAGGTTCAGTCCTGGTCATCCAAGTTATATTAAGTTACACTTTCTAGGAAGGGAAATTTGTCCTCACTCCTCTCTCCTGAGTTTGCTTTAACTAAACTGAACATAGCCCAAACTCATGTTAAACCGGCATCTAGCAGCAGGCCACTTTTTTCTTAATATTTTTCTTCCAAATAAATATTCATAATATTCAAGGAGTGCTACTACACAATCCCAATGTTCTTACAAACCTTACAACATTTTAAACTGTGGGGAATTGGGGGGGGGGTTTACAGTTGGATCGTTGTAATTGTTGGACTAACAAAAGCTCTCATCCAGTCTTCTGAACTGTAAATGAGCTTGTTTTCCATTGAGTTGGAAAAAGACCATGGCTACAGTTGTCCCACTTCTGATGTGGCGGAAGGTCAAGTTACAGGTCCGATCTGTGGAAAGGTGAGTCAGTCCGCAGTAAGAACACATACAATAAAAAAAATAAAACATCTGTAATTGAATAAATACAAGATAAAAGTTCAACGCTCTCCCTGAAGATGAGAACGACGCTGAGATGGAGGAACAATTGAGATTGACATCCAAAAATGGAAATATTGAATGGTCTTTCACAAACTCAAACACTCCAGTACGTACACAAAACATCCTCAAAGCATCAGAGTGTGAGCAGGGCGGGGCGATGTGGCAAACAATTATTAGCACGATTTTCTTGGGGCCAGATCATGATTTTGATTTTATCACGATTCATGTTCAGTTTGTATTTTTCAGCCTATAACAGAGCTGCACGATTTAGGAAAAATATCTAATTGTGATTTTTCTGACCAGTGCGACTGCAATTTATGTTTTAATAGGATTCAGTTCGAATTCACATTTTAAACACAATTTTGTCATTTTTAGTTGCGTTTTTGTCACGTTCAGTTGTGTTTGTCATGTTTAAATGCATCTTTGTCACTTTTAGTCACGTCTTTTTCCTTTTTAGTCACGTTTTGTTGCTTTTAGTCGCATTTGGTGCATTGAGTCACGTTTTTTGTCACGTTGTTGTCGCTTTTGAATGCATTTTTATCACTTTTGGTCACACTTTTCTCACTTGTTTCAGGACATGTTTGTACAAATCCAAACTACAGTGTTAGCAGTTTCTACTCAAATCAAAGCATGGCATTTTGGCGTTTGTGGAAGAAATGATTGCACTTCAAAAATTGCAGACTTAGTGATTTGCTAATAGCATCCATTACATTTGCGATTTGTGTTGATTTGGTTGAATTATTGCAGCTCTGGTCTTTAAGAGGTAAATAAAGTCATCTGCTCAGAGGCTTCAGAGGCTAAACAACAGGAGAAAAAGTGTGTTTGAACAGCATTAAAGAGACAAACAGTGCTTTTATTTAAATCTCTGAACAGTAAAATTGAAAAACTGTAAAAACTTAATTTCAGTGCCTATCACTGACCAATGCCAAGGACTAATAAAAAAATATAAAGCTCATTCATGCATTTATGAAACATTCCTTTTGCATAATGTTGTTTTTTTAGAACTTCTAGAAAATTTTAAAACATACTAGTTAATAAAGGGTTAAAAATATTTGATATTTTACAGTCAAGGAGAAGTAGTTATTTGAATGTGAGTTTCTAAAGTAGAAAGAAATATGAATGTATGGTGATTTTAAAGCTCCTCAAAGCTTATAAAAGTGTACGTTGTTTTGTAGCTCATTTCAAAACTGTAAGATAAAAAAAATAATGATTAAGTTGAGGCTCTGGAGTATGAATTATTAAAAGCAACATCCATTACACGCAGAAACAAACTTATAAAACTGAAAAAAGCCAAAAAGTGAACAGAGGGTTAATGCCATAGAGTGCAGATTGTACAGTGCACCTTTAAAAACCTTTACTTATCAACAATAAATAACTCTAAAGTTCAGATCCGGGTTTGGAAAGATGCTTCACTTTCATGCACTGTATCCATTTTTAACCAAAAATTCAGTGTAAAAAAAAAAAAAGAAGCAAAACACGACTGTATTTCCAGCTCCCACGGGGCGTTTGACACAGATTCCACATCCTGTAACTGGCACCTGCTTTTTCTCGGCAAAACAAGATCTCAAGCGAGCAATAAAGGGCAGAATCCTGTGTGTGATAGATGTCTTTGTGCACCGATGAAGCGCTTTGGAGGAGAGCTATCTATTCCGGATCAGTGGCTAAATCAGCCGCACAGAACAGCCCTCACAAATCCGGAAGATTCCTTATTCCGTTCGCATCCGGGCGGGATTGCTGTGTGGTAATCCCCCGGCTCGATATTTTGCCGTGTTCAATATGTTAATGTGTGCTTCCAGTCGGATCAGTCGGGGTTTGGCGCGGGGAGCTGGAGCGGGCTGAAGAAGCGACAGATGTGTCAACACTGGCTTCAAATCGGGCCCTGCTCCGTCGGTTCAACAATAACTGTCAAGAGGACGGGCTTTTGTCAGAGAGGAACAGGTAGAGGATGGGAGGTTTAAACACATTTGACATCAATTATCGTCAGAGGTGGGCGTGTATTGTTACGTCAAAAGAAAAGATTTAAAAAGAATTTGGGTAAAATGAATGTAATTGGAAGGACAAAACATTGAGTAATGGAAGAAGTTTGGTCATATCTGAAGAAACACGAATGTTTTCAAAGTCGACATAAAGTTTCTGTTACTTGTAGACTTCAGTTAGACAGATGATGGATCTGCTTCTTCACCAGACAATGCAACAAAAGTTATAAAAGGAATCCGAGACATTCTGTAGCAGAGGTGGGACCAAGTGCTTCTTTTTCAAGTCTCGAGAAAGTCGTTGACGACTAGTCCAAGTCAGGTCCCAGGTCGATGGCCCACAAGTCCAAGTCTTTCAAGAGTTTCAAGTCTTTTCAAGTCATTGTACCAAATTAAAGAAAACGGCTCATATTATTGCATATAAGATTTATGATAAAGGCATTTTGGTCTGATCTAAATATCGACTGTAAAGAGAAAATGGATTTAAAACTATTTTTACTGAAGAGTCCGAGTCAAGTCCCGAGTCACAGGCTCTAATCCAAGTCAAGTCCCAAGTCATCAAATAGTGACTCAAGTCTGACTGGAGTCCAAGTCATGATTTACAAGTCCACACCTCCGCTCTGTGGTATGAATTATTAAAAGTCCTTTATCAGCATAGACTGCTAGTCTTTATCATGGGTCTGATTCTTGCACCTGTAGATCTCTATTTATTGACCCTCTGATGCACTCACTATTTGTCAGTTTTTTCATTGTTACTTGTAGACTTAAGTCAGGCGTCTCAAACTTCAGGAGCTACAGCACCAGTAGCTCTCACTCACCTCCAGTCAGCGCCCCCAAGGGTTCAGCGGGCCATTGATGGGTCCCACATTCAGAGCCGAAGTTCACCACAGAAACATCCTCTGGGCCAGGGTCAGGTCTGGTTTAGAACCTGCTCTGGACCAAGGTCAGACAGACAAAATTCCTCAATGATTATCTTCAGTGTCACAAATTAAATCATTGAGATGTGTTTGTGTGAACTTTTATTTTCTTCTGTGCCACAGCCCCGCCCCCTTCACTCTAGCCTGACTCTGACCAGATTCTACCAACAGCCCTCTGGTGCCTGCAGCCCTGAAGGCCCTGATGGCCCGGACTTCATGAACTGGTCGGATTATATTTATTTCTGCACACCCCAATACACTACATGTTTATCAAGAGAGAGCTGTCCATCAGGGCCGCTTCATATGTTTGTAGGATTCCGGGGAATAGCCCCACATACCAACACATAGTGTACCCAGCCCTGGGGCACTTCTGTGTTAGTGATGGTGACTGTGTGTGCCTCCTGAATCAAGTGCATCTGGTACTATGAAGGCCCGCAACAGATGTATATTTTTGTTCTTAAAGTTCATTTGGATTTGTCCCCAAGGAAATGTTGTAGCTCCACAGTAAACTGCCCTGTGTGCGAGCCCAGACGTGCTCATCACACACTGTGCTGTAGCAGTGTGCACTTCACATGTGGTTATTGTTGTAACAGGTGGTGGCATGTGCACACTTCTGCTCCACATCTGTCTGGGCTGTGGATGAGCTGCTGGATGATCCACCTGATGACATCCAGGAAGCACAGGGGGCAGATGCAGTAAATGGGGCTGTTAGAGGGAGGGCCGGGCTGCAAATGTATCCATAGAAAATTAGCACGTGACGACGAAACAGGACACATGCCTGCTGAGCTCCAGATGAATTCCTTCTATTTTGACCGCACAAACCAGAGCGGACTGTCGAGCACAAGGTCTCGCAAGTGTGTGACAGTCCAGATTTTAGACCTGGTGCTGGTTGCCTTTCATTTAACAGCATCTTCTTTATTATCTTCTGGCATTTGTTGTTTCATGTGTTTTTGTCTGTCCTGAAGTAGGACATTTATTTGCCATTCATGAAAAGTGACATACAACGGTTATGTATTATTCTAATTTAAGTTTAATTGTACACTTTAATTTTAAATGTATTCAGTAAATCTAATATCCAGTGGTTACAGGGCGTCAGGTGGCTGGGTTGCTCACTTTAGAGGGTGACCTTATGTTTTTTGGTGGAGGTGGCGCTTGTAATTGTATGTTTTCTGCAGTGGAAATGAGTTTGTCTGTGTTTTAATCTTTAATCTGCCCGCCTCACTCACCCCAGCTTTAGTTTGGAGCCTCAACACTGCAGCAGCGACTCAATCCATCTCAACTCATCCCAAGTTTTACTGTTTTACTTTGGTCGCTGATATTAAAGCTCACCTGTTGTTCTCAAACTCCCAGCTCGTGCCACAGAGGGATTACACACTCATAAATGTGCTTGAGTGTGGCTTGCAATACCTTGTTATGTTTTGCCAATCTCAAATGAAGAGCTGTGCATGTTCAGAGGCCCTTGTTGCAGGGGATGAGCTCTTCATTGTCCCTCGCAGAAAAGCCGACATAAAAGCAGCGGTAGCGTGTGTGAATGTCCCCAATCACACCCCACGCTCTCTTTCCCTCTGATTACGATCTGTGTCCTACTTAGCTGAGTTATCTGTGTGCGCCTCCACAGCATCTGAAGGGCTGATGCTAATGCTGCTGTTGTGTCCTTGATTAGCATTCTTATTATTTAAGAGCTTAAGGCCACATTCCTCCAACACGTCTCTCTGCCTTGTTTCTATAGGAAGTTTCTTGAGCCGCTAATGAAATATACATATGAGGAGTGAAGGTAAGGAAAGAACTGAGAAATGTTGCCTGCATTTTAAATAAAAGCTGCATAAAAACGCAAAGTTAACTTAATTTGGATTGGAAGTGGAATTTGTGTTGCTTTGAATGGTGATGTTTTGTACAGTACATTGAGTCTCATTAATGGACATGTTTAAAGCAAAATTAACTTTCTTGTGCTTTTTACCATATTATAACTGCACTCTGGTCAAAAACCAACCTGGAGTTGCATTTAGCTTAATTCACGTTTATTTCATTAATCCTGTTTACGAGGACATCTTCTCTGCTCCTACGCTGAGCCTCATAAAAAAAAACCTCTTCTACATTTTCCAGATTTGTGACGTCAAAGGTACAGATCCGGAGAAGTCCTGTGCGGTTTTTATGTCCATAAATCCTCACCAGACTCGTTCTAATCAGTTCTGCCCTTAATCACATACTTTCATCTTTTATATTCCTCAAATCCAAGTCCAAGTCAAGTCCCAAGTCATTGGGCCACAAGTCCAAGTCAAGTCCAAGTGTTTCAAGAGTTTCAAATCATTGTATCAATCAATTACAGAAAACAGCACATATTTGTGCAAACAGGATTTATGCTTTTTAAGAAGTCCTGGTCTGATCTAAGTATCGACTGTAAAAAGAAAATGGTTACATACAATATTTTAAATTCTAAAACATGAGATGCCAAAATAAAGTTACAAGAACAAGTTTAAAAGTCAGCAAAAAAACAAATTATGCATAATATGTGTTGTTTTAGTCTGTCACTTGAGATGTGGCACAGTTTATTAGTTGAAAAGATATCACTTTCCGCCACTAACTAAAACATAACCAACACCAACTTAAAGATCACCAAATCAAATGGTGATTGTTTTGTTAGCTTTTTGTACAGGAGTGTGGTGTTTTAGCCAGACTTTCTTTTTAAGGAAAACGTGCCTTCCTGGTTACACCAGGTCATAAAACCAAAGAACCAATTTGCATATTTAAGAAGTCACAACTCCAGGTCATTGGCGCACACAGCATTATAAGTACAATATTATTTCTCTCAACTAGATGTTCTATTCTGAATACAACAAATTTCATTTCAACTAGATTTTTCATCTTTTCTTTTTTTACTAATTATGGAAGGCCATTCTTCTGAAAGTACAAGTTTGCATTGAGGGAGTGACGGTGAAGAGACAGATCAATCTTGCCTGAGTTTCAAATCAATGTCAGCTTTAGGAAGGTCTTGAAAGAACAAAAGACTTTCTCTTGTCCACAGTGGGATTGAGGCCGCGGCGTCTTAATATTGAAAAAGCTGCAAGCTGTTATGACGCTTTTGTACGCGGCACATGATTTATTACCAAGCCGTCTGTTGGAGCGGCGTACAAAACAATGAGAGACAAAGCTCATCAATGTCAACAACTCTGCACCAGACAGGTTCAGTCGAAGTAAGAGCTATAAATAGCACTGAGTACAACTTTATGTAAAAGATTCTTTCCTAATGTGGTGATGAAGGTGCCAGATACAGCGTGGTAAGCGTAAGCTGCTTTATCTTCATGTTTTTATCCTCAGATGAAGACATTGCTCCTGGACACGAGGATCTGGCAGGTCCCTGCGGTGGTGGGCGGATGTTCTGGAGCGGATCTGGGCTCGCACGGAACAATACAAGCTCCAGATACAGAAAACTGCAAAACAACACGAGTGAGACTGCATGTTTTAGTTGAAGATGCGAAAGTGAAGATGGGGTCAAGTAGAGTTCAACACGGCTCTGAACTAAAAATCACACTAAAAATGTGATCATTATCTGATTTCTGGAGTCGTCAAACTAATGTGACAAAGGCAAAAATGAAAAAGAAAATATTAAAGACTGAAAGAAATGTTTTGGATAAGCGTCTCTTACAAACCCAGACATGAGATCAGGATCAGCTGTGCTACGAAACCGGCTCACAAACTAGCCAGGAGTATCTGAATGAGTATGTGCGCGTTCACAGAATAGGGGGCGGAGTCAGCACTTAGACGACCAATCAGAGCAATGAAGAAGGAAAGGGCAGCGTACTTCAAATATGAGGCAGCGTGTGAAGACGCACAGCCGAATGTCGATGATATTTGAGCACTCATCCCAGTAGCTTCCTCAGTTCATGTGACAGAGAAATGGAGAGTCACTGCCTTAGATCTGTCTGAAGGAGGAGATAACTACACTCAAACTCACACAGACTAGTGTTTGCAGCCAGGAGGAAGTTGCTAACATGTCTCAGGTGACAGTTCACATCTTAGAGTAGGTCAGTGGACTTAACACAAACATTTACTCCTGTCTGACCTGTAATCACAATAAGTCAAATCCAATCAGGTGCATTTTCTGATCAGCGCAGCCCGTCCTCGTCCTGTTCTCATGTGCAGAGCAAGCAGGGAAAAGGCGGAGTTACATATGCGCCACTGGAGAAGTGCAGCTGATCTTTGCCTCTGCAAAAGTAAAGTCGCCCACAAAAGAACAAAGAAATTTGGTTGTTATTTTGAAATTCCTATCTTTTGGTACCGAAAGGAGGACATATCCAGTAAAAAGAGGACGTCTGGTCCCCCTGGTACAGCCCCTTTAAGAGATTTAGATTTAACAAATGTTTGACGTTTGTCGCCCAATTTTCATTCAGCTAAAGTCTGGAGGAAATCCACCCAAACAAATACAATCTTAAACCCATTGCATTTTTGTCATGAGGCGACATTTCCAGCAACAAGAAGCTAAAAATGGTCACAAACTGTACCTCTAATGCACCACGCCCATTAGCATTTATATGATTACACTGTAAACAATGCATTTAGATTGACAGACAGCTCCAAGCCCTGAATAACATTTGCCAAAACCGAACAAAACACTATGTAAATCTTATACATTTATTCCATCACTTGAAACAACACGCCTCACCTGCAGGATTGTGGGGCATTTCCTATTGAATCTTTTCTTGTCTCTGTCCCTCATACATGTGCAAACTCCACCGGAAATCTCCTCAAAGACGTTGTTTACTTGCTCTGCTGAAGAACTCTCAATCTTGTCAAGAGGGGAAAAAAAGATGGCCTCCTCCTCCTTCTCCTTCTTCTTTGAACCCTGACGGAAATATCGAACGCGCTGTACATCAAAGCTGATTGGCTGCTGTGTGCTGTCGTCGTGATTGATGGTGAGCTATTGTTGAGTGGAGACTTCAGGAAAAGCAGCGTTGTTTACAGTCAAAAGGACACCACAACGGGGAATATATTTGAATGCATTTGTAAGAAAAAAACTGCCTTTCAAGTTGGAAGTGAAAAATCTATATGTGGAAATGGACCCGAGATGGCGTCGGTAAAGTGGGCGGGTGATCTCATAAGCCATGTTAATATGAGCCATAGATTAGGTTTATGACTCTGTGGTGAATTGTAGATTTGGAAAAGGAACTGCATTTGAAGAAAACTGTACTTCTTCTTTTAACCATAACATTGTTCCCCCTTCAGAAACACGATAGTTTCATTAATCTTGTGTAGTGAGTCTTCTTCCTCTGAGCCTCATAAAGTGCTCTGTCCCAAATTGAAATCTTTATTAAGGAATATAAATCAGAACTTTCAAGGGGAATAACATCTACGTTATATAAATGCATCTATAACCTGAACAGCTTTTCTTCTAAATATAGTTTAAAAAATATGTGGGAAAGAGTAGATCATTTTGCTTTGACAGAAAAGAATGAGAAAATGTGTCATGTCACAGCGAAATACTAACTTCTGGAGAAACTGTGGTTGCCGTGTGGCCCATCATTACCATGTGTTTTGGGACTGTCCTGTTGTTCAGAAATATTGGACTGAGAATAACAACGCACTCCACTGTTTCTGACCTCACCACAGGGGCGTAGCACCAGGGGGACCAGATGTCCCGCTTTGTGCAGGACGGCACAGCATTTTCAACTCAAACTGGAGCCGTGTCCCACATTTCAGTGTCATCTGCAAAAACTTAATGTTCATAATCAGACGTAGGTGAGCGCTCGACAGCAGCCACTGCCTGCTCGCCGCTCCTGCTCGATAAGAATGTCTGGCGCGGTGTCGGGGCATGTGTGAAGTTAAACTGGAGAGAGCGAGAAAAGCGTACGGCCTACTGGGAAGCTTCTGTGAGGAAGCGAGCGCCACGGGCAAAGCCACACTCACGTCTGCTCTGGCTCTCTGTGGAGGCCCTTTAGACTTCCTGTGGCCCTTGTAAAATAAAACCATCTGCATCTGCAAAAATGATCCAGACACTGAAAAACGTTGCAGATTTCTAGAGAATCAAAGAGCGAAGAATGAAACTGTTCATCTGAAGTGTGAGAACTTTGATGTTCTTCTAAATGCCAGACCAATGACCCCCTTTGCTTACGTCACAGAAATAAACCTATTGCAGGGTTTGGTTTGGAAATGATTGGAGGCACGATGAAGGGCGTGTTGACCAGACTCACTCTTTGTATTGACCTTATTCCTGAAGTTGCCTTATGCGCCGCCGTCTTGTTTCTGTTGTATTAGTTTACATGGAGCAGACGAGCTCAACAGAAAATAAGCTCTACAGGGACTAAAAAGACGTTTTCAGACTGACCAGGAAATCGTTGCGTTGTTGACTTGTTGTTGCTCGTGTTCATTAAACATTTTACACAAATCAATCTACTTTATGTAACATTTTAGCGGTGAGACTTTTCCCTCGTTCATCATTAGCTTTAACGGAGTTCTCGTCAAACGGAAGTGCGTTTACAACAAAACGGCAAAAGTGGGCGGGGCAGAATAAGGTCAATAGAATTGCAGGAGTGTGTATTCTGGATCCAAGGTAAAGATATTTGTGGAAATGTGCCCAAATGACCTGTAACAGCCGTCAAACACCCAGCGCCCACACCACAGCAGCAAAGGACTGTGCGGCCATAAAGCACCATTTCAGTGCTGTGCTCAATGCAGGTGAGTGACCACGCCCACTGTCTGCACAGCAGAGGGGAGAAGGAGAGACATGGCTCCTCCCCCTTCTCCTCCCTCATTCATGAGCGCGCTCAGAGCTTTGGGTTTCGGACACACCCTCCTCACTCAGACAGACATGCCCCTTTACCGTGAAAGCACCACCCACAACTGACACACATGTCAAAGTTTTATAACGATCACGGTTATCTTGGGGCCAGAGATAATGATTTCGATTTGATCACAATTCGTGTTTATTTTGTATTTTTCTACAAAGCTGCACCATTTAGGAAGAATATCTACTGTGTATCTAATTGTGATTTTTCTGACCAGTGCGATTGGGATTACATTTGCGATTTATGTTTTAATAATAGAATTCTGTTCAAATTCACATTTTAAACACACTTTCTTTTGTCACACTCGGTCAGTGGTGGAAAGTAACACAGTACGAAAGTAAAAGTACATTTTTTAGGTATCTCTATTTTACTTAAGTTGTTTTTACTGTGGATCAGTTTTACTTTTACTTTCCTACATTTGAGACCAAGTATCTGTACTTTTTATTTATTTTTGTAACTGGACCGAAAAGTAGAAAGTACGTTTCATTCTGTTTGAGGGTTATCTTTAGCCGCTGATGGTGACATTCTGCCTGAAGGTTTTGAGTTCAAGCTCAACAACAAGAAAACAAAAATATACACGTAAAACGTTCTACAATAATTAAGAAATTGCTTTGAATGTACCTTTGCTGACCAAAATTAAGCAAAATTCTTAAGCAAATTACGACATTTAATGTGTAAAACTGGTCTTTGAAATACCTTTACTTTTTACTCTTGAAGTACATTTTCAAACGGGTACTTCAACACGTTTAGTATGTTTTTTAATGTGATACTTTTACTTTTTCTTAAGTAATCTTTTGCACACGTACGTATCAGTCTTGAGTAACAAAATTGAGTACTTCTTCCACCACTGCATTCAGTTGTGTTTTAGTCATGTTTTTGTCGCTTGGAGTCACGGTCTGGTGCATTGAGAAGTGTTTTTTGTTTTTTCGATGTGTTTTTTTCACTTTTGAACAAATTTTTATCACTTTTGGTGATAAAGGCCCTGGCCTTTAAGAGGTAAATAAAGTCATCTGCTCAGAGGCTTCAGAGGCTAAACCACAGGATACAACGATTTCACAGAAATAGCAGATTGTCACAGGGACGAGCTCAACATTCAATTTTGATCTCAGATCAGATTAAACATTTTGATTACAGAGGTGAAGTTCACCTGTCGTAGCTGTTCTTAATATGCAACATTAACATAAATATAAAGTGTAATATAAAGTGTGCATACAATACAGATCAGAAGGAGACCACAGTGATTTCTCTGAATCTGTTTAAAGAGTGTTTTATTTCCAGAGAAAGTGCACCGCTAGCATGCTAATGTGTGTTAGCTTTAGGATACTTGCACTGCATTAGGAAAGTGAGCAATACATGTGACTGATGTAAAGACTTTAAAACAAACTAGTTCTGTTTTTCACATTTCAAAGCAGTAAAAATCAGATAGCGCCCCTTTAATATGTTCATAAATAATGATAATAGCAGTTAAAATACAATAGATTACAAACTAATATTAAAATGTGCTCAGAAAGCGCAGAATTGGCCTCAAGTGTTGTGGAGATAATTAGAAAAGCACAATTCACACATTAATTTGGTGTTTTATTGCCCTATAAAGCTGTGTGCGCAAAAAAGTGTGTGAAACATGTGTCAAACATGAATCTCATGGGGGTGGGTGGGTTTCTCTTTCAATTACCAAAGTCCCTCACTCTCTAATAAACAAACAAATTGACATATTTGCTTCTAAATAAATGTGATAATAATATTTTAGTATAATTTAAGCAAAGGAACAAGAGCAGGAAATAACAGATCAATATGTGTGGGTTTGTGTTGTTGTTTTGTGGCCTAAACAATGCATTTCCTGCTGGTTTTCAGACTACATTGGCCACCTTAGTATGGGTGCTGTAGTGTTACTTAAAGGGGCACTATGTAACTTTTTGGTGGCGTCCTGTTTGACCTGTGAAGCACTAAACTGTTTTGTATCTGAAGTAAAAGTAATTATATCGTTATTTTTGAATGATATGAGAATATTCAGTTCAGATGTTTGTTTGGCAACAAAAAAGCCATTTTATGTACGGATGAATGAAACCCCAAATGCCCAAAGGGGAATTTGTCTTGCACACAAGAGCACTTAAAATCACAACATAATAAGAAAGACATTTATTGGCCACAGAAGAACACAGACATTAAAGAGGGTTATCACACTTGTAAGGGGCAGTGGTTGTTAATGCATATGTAGATCACCATGTTAGCTTTTGCTAGTGTGATAACGCTATATTCCCTGAAAATAACGTATCAAAAGTAATTTAAATAGTGGCTGTTCAGTTTTTGAAGCTCCGACTCTCCTCCTGCTCCCTGCACTAAATGAGAGAAAGAAAGACGACAGAGGAGAAAGATGACAAATCGAAACACAAGAAGGTCCAGCAGGGAATGATGACCAGGTCCCACAGAAGAAAATGAAGACCAGGCAGAGGTGGACATCACATGTATGAGGGGGCAGTTCTATTGTCTATCGACTGCACCCTCTCATCTCTCCAGGACCAACCTGCTCGTGCCCGAGCTAGACACAATGCTGTGCTGCAGTCTCTGTTTGTCCCTGGCTGTGTCTCCAGAGTGCACCATCCTCACCTCCCAAACCCCTGTTTAACTCAACACTTGGACTCAAACATCTTATTTAAGGCAAGAGAGGTAATAAGTTCAATGTGTATGAGCCTGATCCTACTCGTATTCACTTGTTTTTTTTTCTTTTAGATATCAACAGCCAACTCAATATTAAGCAGCGATGTAGACCTTTACATTGACTGTGGCAGCTCTTTCACAGTTTAGACATTTGTATTTCCCTTGAACTTTCAGTCCTGTTTTAAACTAGTCTGTGGATTTATTTAAAAGGTCCTGGACTCCTGGTAAAACCTGTGTGCTTTGGTCGCTGAACCTCCTCACCATTAGGCTCCTGTGCCCACACGTCCTCCAGGCCCACCACCCAGGCGTCGCCGAGTACACTGCGTACCTGCACAAAGGGCCCCTACACCCCAGTGCCCAGCACAACAGACTCCAATGGAGGCCTGTGAGGATCCTGATGAGGTCTACCAGGCTCCAGTGCCAACTCGTCCTTCAGGTCCTGCTGTATTTTCTGCTCCTTCTTTGAGCGTCACACAAACATGTCAAAGGAACACATCTGGAGGTGTCCTTTGCTGCTTTTAAAGGGAACTTATTTACACACACTACACACACACATTTTTGAGCTGTTAATCATGTAACAATGTTCCACCATCAAAAACATACCTGGAGTAGCATTCCACTGCATTCACGGTGTTTTGACGAGTGTTACTTTAAAAACCCTCGCCCCTCTGTGCGTCAAACACACGTCCTTCTGAACTGCATCTACCTTGGACGTAATTTAACTTATTATATTATATTCTGCTGTTTTAAGTCCTTAAATCATCCGCAGGCTCATTCTGAGCATTTCTGCCTCTAAACACATTAGCTGCTGCTGCTGCTTGGCTGAACCTTGTGTTTTGAAAAGTGCTTGTAAGACTGTATTGCTGTCTTGGCGAGGCGCCATCTAGTGAGTACTTCTGCTTACATTAGAATGTCAGATAAAACTAGGGGCACACTAACACTAATCCTGATGAGGGAACACCTTACTGGAAGAAAATAATCAAGTAAAAAGTACTCAAGCATGATTATGGGCCATATTCATTCACACATTTTGTTTACTCTTGGATTTGGTCCTGGTTTGATTTATTTGTTTTGTACCAGGTTTAGTCCTTAGATTAGACCCAGTTTTGTTCAAAATGTATGTAAAAGTTTGAACACATCTTTGGAAGTTTGTGACCTCAAGTCCTTCAACATCATTTACTTCATGTAAAATATATTTTATTTCAGTTCAGTCCTTTAACATTTCCATACCCTGTCTGCACACATACTTTATGTCTGTGGTAAAACTCTCTGCTCCCGCAGACACCCTTCTATCTCCGTCAGATGCTTCACAATGGGACAGCTCGCCTACTTGGTGGACCTGAACGGAGCATATATACACAATCATGGCCAAAAGACAAGTATTTCTTCCCGAAAAAGTATTGCAATTACACATCTTTAGCTATACACATGTTTATTTCCTTTGTGTGTTTTGCACACAAAAAAAAAACAACACAAAAAAGTGTGGAAAAAAAGCAAATTTGACTGGGTGTCTTGACTGTGTGCAAGGCGTCATGAAATCTGAGGATTACCAAGGGATTTTGGGTCGCAATGTAGGGCCCAGTGTCAGAAAGCTGGGTTTGTGTCTGAGATCATGGGTCTTCAGCACGACAATGACCCCAAACATTCATCAAAACGCACAAAGAAATGGATGTCAACAAATTGCTGGAAAGTTCTGTAGTGGCCAGCAGTGAGTCCAGATCTCATCTGCACTGTCCCGGCTCTGCTCCTCTCTGTGCTCTCAGCCTCCAGCGCCCCCTGTCTGTGAGCTGCTCTGTCCTCTGCTCCTCTCTGTGCTCTCAGCCTGTTCTCCAGCGCCCCCTGTCTGTGAGCTGCTCTGTCCTCTGCTCCTCTCTGTGCTCTCAGCCTCCAGCGCCCCCTGTCTGTGAGCTGCTCTGTCCTCTGCTCCTCTCTGTGCTCTCAGCCTCCAGCGCCCCCTGTCTGTGAACTGCTCTGTCCTCTGCTCCTCTCTGTGCTCTCACCCTCCAGCGCCCCCTGTCTGTGAGCTGCTCTGTCCTCTCCTCCTCTCTGTGCTCTCAGCCTGCAGCGCCCCCTGTCTGTGAACTGCTCTGTCCTCTGCTCCTCTCTGTGCTCTCACCCTCCAGCGCCCCCTGTCTGTGAGCTGCTCTGTCCTCTGCTCCTCTCTGTGCTCTCAGCCTCCAGCGCCCCCTGTCTGTGAGCTGCTCTGTCCTCTGCTCCTCTCTGTGCTCTCAGCCTCCAGCGCCCCCTGTCTGTGAGCTGCTCTGTCCTCTGCTCCTCTCTGTGCTCTCAGCCTCCAGCGCCCCCTGTCTGTGAGCTGCTCTGTCCTCTGCTCCTCTCTGTGCTCTCAGCCTCCAGCGCCCCCTGTCTGTGAACTGCTCTGTCCTCTGCTCCTCTCTGTGCTCTCACCCTGCAGCGCCCCCTGTCTGTGAGCTGCTCTGTCCTCTGCTCCTCTCTGTGCTCTCACCCTCCAGCGCCCCCTGTCTGTGAACTGCTCTGTCCTCTGCTCCTCTCTGTGCTCTCACCCTCCAGCGCCCCCTGTCTGTGAGCTGCTCTGTCCTCTCCTCCTCTCTGTGCTCTCACCCTGCAGCGCCCCCTGTCTGTGAGCTGCTCTGTCCTCTGCTCCTCTCTGTGCTCTCAGCCTCCAGCTCTCCCTGTCTGTGAGCTGCTCTGTCCTCTGCTCCTCTCTGTGCTCTCAGCCTCCAGCGCCCCCTGTCTGTGAGCTGCTCTGTCCTCTGCTCCTCTCTGTGCTCTCAGCCTCCAGCGCCCCCTGTCAATGAACTGCTCTGTCCTCTACTCCTCTCTGAGCTCTCAGCCTGCAGCTCCCTGTCTGTGAACTGCTCTGTCCTCTGCTCCTCTCTGTGCTCTCAGCCTGCAGCGCCCCCTGTCTGTGAGCTGCTCTGTCCTCTGCTCCTCTCTGTGCTCTCAGCCTGCAGCGCCCCCTGTCTGTGAGCTGCTCTGTCCTCTGCTCCTCTCTGTGCTCTCAGCCTCCAGCGCCCCCTGTCTGTGAACTGCTCTGTCCTCTGCTCCTCTCTGTGCTCTCACCCTCCAGCGCCCCCTGTCTGTGAGCTGCTCTGTCCTCTGCTCCTCTCTGTGCTCTCACCCTGCAGCGCCCCCTGTCTGTGAGCTGCTCTGTCCTCTGCTCCTCTCTGTGCTCTCAGCCTCCAGCGCCCCCTGTCTGTGAGCTGCTCTGTCCTCTGCTCCTCTCTGTGCTCTCACCCTCCAGCGCCCCCTGTCTGTGAACTGCTCTGTCCTCTGCTCCTCTCTGTGCTCTCACCCTGCAGCCCCTGTCTGTGAGCTGCTCTGTCCTCTGCTCCTCTCTGTGCTCACAGCCTCCAGCGCCCCTGTCTGTGAACTGCTCTGTCCTCTGCTCCTCTCTGTGCTCTCACCCTCCGGCGCCCCAAGTCAGTGAGCTGCTCTGTCCTCAGCTCCACTATGTGCTCTCAGCCTGCAGACCACAGGGTCTGTGAGCTGCTCTGTCCTCTGCTCCTCTCTGTGCTCTCAGCCTGTTCTCCAGCGCCCCCTGTCTGTGAGCTGCTCTGTCCTCTGCTCCTCTCTGTGCTCTCACCCTCCAGCGCCCCCTGTCTGTGAGCTGCTCTGTCCTCTGCTCCTCTCTGTGCTCTCACCCTCCAGCGCCCCCTGTCTGTGAGCTGCTCTGTCCTCTGCTCCTCTCTGTGCTCTCACCCTGTAGCGCCCCCTGTCTGTGAGCTGCTCTGTCCTCTGCTCCTCTCTGTGCTCTCAGCCTCCAGCGCCCCCTGTCTGTGAACTGCTCTGTCCTCTGCTCCTCTCTGTGCTCTCAGCCTCCAGCGCCCCCTGTCTGTGAGCTGCTCTGTCCTCTGCTCCTCTCTGTGCTCTCACCCTGCAGCGCCCCCTGTCTGTGAACTGCTCTGTCCTCTGCTCCTCTCTGTGCTCTCACCCTCCAGCGCCCCTGTCTGTGAGCTGCTCTGTCCTCTGCTCCTCTCTCTGTGCTCTCACCCTCCAGCCCCCTGTCTGTGAGCTGCACTGTCCTCTGCTCCTCTCTGTGCTCTCACCCTCCAGCGCCCCCTGTCTGTGAGCTGCTCTGTCCTCTGCTCCTCTCTGTGCTCTCACCCTCCAGCGCCCCCTGTCTGTGAGCTGCTCTGTCCTCTGCTCCTCTCTTTGCTCTCACCCTCCAGCGCCCACTGTCTGTGAGCTGCTCTGTCCTCTGCTCCTCTCTGTGCTCTCACCCTCCAGCGCCCCTGTCTGTGAACTGCTCTGTCCTCTGCTCCTCTCTGTGCTCTCACCCTCCACCGCCCCCAGTCTGTGAGCTGCTCTGTCCTCTGCTCCTCTCTGTGCTCTCACCCTCCAGCGCCCCCTGTCTGTGAGCTGCTCTGTCCTCTGCTCCTCTCTGTGCTCTCAGCCTCCAGCGCCCCCTGTCTGTGAGCTGCTCTGTCCTCTGCTCCTCTCTGTGCTCTCACCCTCCAGCGCCCCCTGGCTGTGAGCTGCTCTGTCCTCTGCTCCTCTCCGTGCTCACACCGTCCACCTCGACCTGTCTGTGAGCTGCTCTGTCCTCTGCTCCTCTCTGTGCTCTCAGCCTCCAGCGCCACCTGTCTGTGAGCTGCTCTGTCCTCTGCTCCTCTCTGTGCTCTCACCCTCCAGCGCCCCCTGTCTGTGAGCTGCTCTGTCCTCTGCTCCTCTCTGTGCTCTCAGCCTGCAGCGCCCCCTGTCTGTGAGCTGCTCTGTCCTCTGCTCCTCTCTGTGCTCTCAGCCTGCAGCGCCCCCTGTCTGTGAGCTGCTCTGTCCTCTGCTCCTCTCTGTGCTCTCAGCCTGCAGCGCCCCCTGTCTGTGAGCTGCTCTGTCCTCTGCTCCTCTCTGTGCTCTCAGCCTGCAGCGCCCCCTGTCTGTGAGCTGCTCTGTCCTCTGCTCCTCTCTGTGCTCTCAGCCTGCAGCGCCCCCTGTCTGTGAGCTGCTCTGTCCTCTGCTCCTCTCTGTGCTCTCAGCCTCCAGTGCACTGAGCACAGCCTGAAAGCCTAAAACATTTGTCAAAACAAACACAGAGAAAGAGAAAACCAAGTTGCAGTTGGCCACACAGTTCCCAAACAGTATAAACGGCAGAGGGCCCACAGTAGGAAGAGTAGTGAGGTCTCATGTCAAAGCCCTGCCCGGGGGTCCCCTGTACCCAAGGGTAGTGGGAGTGACCCGAGGCGTGCGGGTTCTAAAGGCATTTACTTGTTTTATTATTGCATTTATGTATTTATTTAGGCTGTTGTTTTTCATAACAACAGACCTACTGTTCCTCGGTAGGCTACTTACATATTTAGTTCAGTATTGTCTTTGTCTAAAATGAGTTTAATGCCACACTTCACTGTCAGGGGTTCAGTTCAGTTTCCCTCGTCACATTAAGTGCTTCATGCTGCTGGAAAAGCCAGGCATTTGGTTCAGGCTTCGCTGAGGTTACACAAAGCAAACAGAAAAATGTTATAGAAATGTTCTGTTTTTAAATTTAAAACAGTGAAAAGGGAAAATCAGTTTTTATTTTAATATAACAGACATTACAGGGCTGCAACAATTAGTAGAATAATCACGAAGTTGACCATAAACAATAATGTCAGCCGTATTTTGATGATGGTTATCGTTCTCTGGACTAAACAGACTCTAAAACATAAACGTAAAGACTTCTGTAACAAAGACAGTGACATTATTAAAGAAAAATAGAAGAGAATAATAAACAATTTCTGATTTTCCTCATTTATACACTTTATTCATAAATATTCTCTATCTAGAAGCTTCATTCACAATATTTCACCATTTATTTGATTAAAATGTAAAAAAAAAAAAAAGGTTTAAAAATTGGTTAATTGAAAGTCTCAGTCTGTAATAGAAATAATCACTGACTTGTTGACTACTAAAATAATGGTTAGTTTCAGCCTCAGTCAGTCTTATATCTTATAACCATATCACAATCATTTCCAGTGTCGTGCAGCCCTTCTGTCTTCGCCCCACAGTCCCTGAATCTCTTATTTCCGCCCCTGCCTTTGCTTTGCTTTTTCTCCTCTTCAATCTTGTCACTTCACGCTGGGAAAACAGGCTGCAAACAAATCACTGAAACATCTTTTGTCAGGACTTTTCCATTGTTTAACTTTACCATTAGCTGTTACACTTCTGCAAAATTTAGTTTGGAGAAAGGATCCAAGCGCTCGTCTTCAGTGACATTTTGTCATCTTTTCTCCTTGAATTTGAGGCAGTTGTCACCACTGTTTTGTTGTAAACACAGGTGAAACATTGTACAAAATCACAACTAATTTCTGTTTTCTGATGCATTTTTGATGCTATGTTTTAGCAGCCCATGGTCCGTGACACGATGGGGTTTTGTCAGTGGCCCACCGGCCCATGGTTCTGCTGCAGCACTCACTCCCCAGGAGTCTGGTTCAGATCAAAGCTTCTAGCTCCTCTTCATTTGAGAAGGAGCTTCAGTTTGGAGAATACTCACAGCTGAATCTGAACAGAATAAACATGAACCACCTCCAACAACCTGATATAAGCCCATTCACAGAACAGGCCTCAAGAAGTACTCACCAACAGCAGCACAAGCCTCTGCTCTGCCACAGAGAGAACAAATATATTCCTCCAAATCCTGTCCTTTAGTCTGTCGGCTGCTGCATCAGAAGTGGTGCAAGGCTCTGTTCTATCCACAAAGTTTATACAAATTAACCATGTGGCTTTAAGTTTCCTTTGCCTAATTTATTTGTAGACAACAATGGAAAGCTATTGTTGTCTACAAATAAATCAGGCACTCGGTGTCTTTTACTCAAAGCACAGGACTATTCAACTTAGGATCTGGGGACAAATCAGGTGCTCCAGGGGTCATGATCCGGCCCTCAACCCAGCTTCAAAAATATGTTATCTCTTGTTATTGGTTTAGTCCTGGTTTAGCCCTGGTTTAGACCTGGTTTAGTCTAGGTTTAGTCCTGGCTTTAGACCTGGTTTAACCTGGTTTTAGTCCTGGTTTAGTCCTGGTTCAGTCCTGGTTTAGTCCTGTTCAGTGCTGGTTAAGTTCTGCAGATGTTAAAGCCTGTGTGTTACGTGTTTTTCATGTTTTAAAAGTGTTGGACATGTTTCTGGCCTCGAGGACAAAACCATCTGAAAAATCTGGCCCTCGATAAAATACAGTTGAATAGCCCTGTTCCAGCACGACAGGCTCATATTTCCAAACATCTCCGACAACATTAGAATAATCCTGTGCTTTAGTGTATTTATCTTATTGCCTTAAAAGCCAGACATGAAGCTTTGCTAAAACCATAAAGACGTTGGATCAGACAGAGCATATACCATCTTATTGTATTAGGAATCAGCCAAATGAAGTAATTCAATAGAAATTCCAACCAGAGTCTGAGCCCTCGGCCAATCAGGCCTAAAAGCATCACAACAAATGTCCCCGAGCGGAGAACAGGATTACGCGGCTTTGGTTTCAGGATCCGTCTGAGTCCGTGGTGAGTGGATTGCGGTGCGAGGTCACCAGAGCGCTCGAGCCGTGTCCCTGGTCCGCCCTGAGTCCATCCATCTCTCCACAGCCAGGAGCAGCTCCGAAAACGCGTTTGAGGATATGGATTTACCCGTCTGCGTCTCTATTAGTGACAGAAACATGATCCGGGGAGACGGCGTTCGGAGCCGGAGCGGGGCCCCATATGCTGCTGTCATGTTCTCGGCTAATGAGGAGTAATGACAGCCATGAACTCCGCCTCACTGAGAACTCCAGCGTTTGTGTCTGAGAGAAAGAGGAGCGAGAGGAGAGGGAAGATCTGGAGGAAGCCCAGAGCAGAGTTCTGTCAGCACTGGCCCACTCAGGCTATGGAGGAGGGAGTGGGCCAAACTGGACCGATTAAAAGTCAAACTCATCATTTCATTCATTCATTAAAGGTGAGACACTACAGGTGAATAAAAAAAAATTAAAGACATGAATTTGAAACTTCTCCTGTGGTTTTCTCTCATAAATCATAAAGTTTTTCATCATGTTGTGTAAAAATCGCCAAAAATACACCTATTTGGGACAGAACCAGGTTTAAATTTCTTGGTTCATTTTGTACATATATTAGTTTTTTTAAAATGTAAAGAGGGGATTTTGGATTTCTTATTTAGTTTTTAAGTAAACTATATTGGACTGGAAATCTAAAAATTCAAATTTCGCGTAATTTTTTTCAAACTTTAAAATTTTAAATCACCATAGACCGTAGACTGAAAAATATTCTGCATTTTTTCTATTGCTCTTAGCCTTTAAACATGCTCTTGAGTGCTTTAAATTTGCCATCTCACATCTTAAAACAAAAAAAAAAGTTTCTTATTCATCCAATTACTTTTTTTATCAACCAGTATGAAATGACACTTCATTTGCTGCAGCAGTCATCGTTTTTAGAGGCAGAAATGCTCAGAATGAGTTTATCGATGATTTAAGGACTTAAAACATCAGAAGATTCTCAGATAAGTGACGTATGAAGTCGGAAAATATGTACGAAAATCCCGGAAAATCAGCAGGACATGTGTTTGACGGAAGGGGGAGGACTTTCTAATAAACATTCCTCGAAACAGCGTGAATGAAACGGAATGCTACTCCAGGTGTGTTTTTGATGACAGAACATTGTTAGACCAGGATTAAAGGCTCAAAAAAGTCACTGTGGCGGAATATGTGTCCTTTAAAAACTGAGCTTGGAAAAAAAAGAAAAAGTTTCA